>CM040426.1:107288813-108492147 GCA_022702705.1 Papilionanthe hookeriana x Papilionanthe teres
ATTATTCTTCCAAATTCAATTAATTATTTAATTAAAGTTTAATTATTTTAAATTACTTAATGGGTTTCTACCCTTTAATTATTTAAATTTCAATCATCCAAATCAGATTAGGATCAAATATTTTACTTGTTAATTTTTATGAGACCTAAAGTTTTAATTAAGAGTTAAAATTTTAATTACCATTTTGCCCTTTAAGCCTAATAATTTCATAACTCACTAAGTTGAACTCAAATGAACTTGAAATTTTTATGAGACTTCACTCATATGTCAATGAAGACATGAGAGGAGAAAATGTGATTTTTCTACATTTAATTTATTTATATAATTATTTTTAGTAGAAAATAGAAATTTTCAAGGAAAATTCAATGACATGACCAAGGGAAAGTTTCTGTCCTTAAGAAAATTAGGGGACATTCCTAATGACCAGAGGACCACTTGGACCAAATTTTGTAATTTTTTGAATTATATTTTATTTATTAGAATTATTTTAAGTTCTGGAGTATTAATTAATTTAAAAATAAAATAAATGTTGAAAAATAAATTTTATAATTTTTAAAATTCTCTCTGATGTCAAGGATTCCAGAGAACCAAACTTTGCAATTTTCTGATTTTTCTTTGATTTATTATAATTATTTTGGTGAAAATGCTAGAAAATATATTTTTTTATTTTAAAATTACCCTAGGGCTTTAAAAATTAATATCTCACTAAATAGACCTAGGAAAAATATGGGACTTGTTCCTAAGTGATTAAAATTCAAAATATGACATTTTGGTGAATTTTATTATTTTTGTGATTTTTATTATTTTTTAATTATTAAAAATATTAAAATAATATTAAAAATCAACTTTTTTAGAAAATTGAAATTTTAATTTTCCTGAACTCCCCGATATCGAGAGACTCCAAAACCAATTTGGTGAATTTTTGAAAGATATTTTGAAAGTTATGAATTTTTAAAGTTTAAAATGGCTAAGTGGCTTAATCAACCCAATTAATGGGGCTAACCAAGTCCAATCGACCTCAAATTTTTATGGTGGGTTCCTCTGATCCTAAAGGTCAGTGGAGAATTGATTTCAAGTCAATTTGATCTATGGTTAACTCTAATTAATTAGAAGCCTATTTTAGGTATTTAAGCCAATTAAGGTTAATCTAAGTGAATTAACTCAAATCCTATTTTTCCTAGGGTCCTCTGGTCATATGGAACATCACCAAATTTTCCTAGAATTTATTTCACAACATGCTAATTTTTGAAATTAAAATACTTAAAACAGCAACATGCATTTGAAAAATCAATAACTTTTCACAGAGATGGCCTCCGACCTTGGAAAATTCGGGAATGTTCTCAAGTTCAGTAGGCTTCAAAAGCTCCTATGGTCTCATGCCATGGTGAATTGTATACATGCATGGAGAATTAAAACAATGCAGGGAGTAAATAATTAATTAAAAATAAAATACTTGATGAAATTAAATGATTTCTTTTCCACATTATTCTCCTCTATTTACTGAGCAAGAGGGTATTTTTATTTTATTTTTATGATTTTCCTACACAAAGATATGAATTTTCAAAGTTCAGGGAATTAAATAAATAGAAAATACCCTATTTATCTATTTATCCACGCGGCGCCGCGTCAACCTCGGCAGCTCCGAAATGCCGCGTGGCGCGCTCCCATTCGACGCCGCCATCTGAGTCAGCGCTCCCGGGACCCGCTGTACCGCTCCATCTTCTGATCCGACGCGATCCTGAGCCGTCCGTCCGCGCGTGTATTAAATGGACGGCATCCGTTCATCGTCCCCAAGTGTCCTCACCCGAGAGCCGTCCACACTAAATCCTTAAGATCTCACTCGATACTCAACGCATTTTTATGTTCTTATGCTCTATGGATTCGTCTCGGAGAGACGAACACATCTATACGGCTATCATGCATTGAAATTAAAGCATTTGAAATGGAGAATCTCCGAAGCTCGGGATGAAGAATTAACTCATACCTTAGCTCCGAGAGGTGAAGCCTCGATCGGAGATGCTCGGCACGTTCGTTGGAGATGCAGGAGGCTGGGGATGAAGCCTCCGGGATGTGATGAATCGCCTAGGTGTGATTTCCACCAAAGCTGATCACAACCTTTGGAGTCTGGAACAACTGGGTGACCTGGAGATGGGGCTTTTGCTGGTGGACACCTTCCCTTGGTCTGGTGCAGGTGTAGGACCAATCAATTTGGGGATTGGTCGACTGTGGAGAGGTGTCCTGGTTTTGGGTGAGATTTCAACTCTGAAATTGAGCTCACAGAGAAGAAATGGCAGGGGAATCTCACCTGGGGTCAAGTGCTCGTGTGTGAGGAGGAGTCCGGAACAATTTTGGCGGAATTTCGCAAGGTTCGGTTCAACTACCTCTCATGGCCGAGAAGGTGAGGGGTTTAAATAGAGATGTCGGAGGGCCTCCTGTGGGGAGTTAGGGGCCGGGATCACCGCTCATGGCAAGTGAAGAACAGCTCGCAATGGCCACCGGGCATGGGGCAGCTCACAGAGTGAGAATTCCAAGCTTGGATTGACTCGGACCTCTCGGCCATGGAGTTTTCCGGCGACCGGGGTGGCCGGCCGTAGTGCAAGGGTCACCCTCGTGGTCGTGGGCCGGTGGTGTTCAGTGCAAGCAATCGGCAAATGCCAAGTGTAAAGAGCTTGGATTGAAATGGAATGGGGGAAGACCATTTTGGATCTAAATGGGTCAACTCACCCATTTGGGCTTGGTGCACCCCTCAAGGTGGCTTTGGGTGCCGTGGGGGATCAAAGGGATCACTGGCTTGGCATGGAGAAGTCTCCATCCAAATATATTTGGATTAAATTTAGGTTTAGGTGAATCATGATTAAGGCTAATGAGCTTTAGTGGATTAAGGAAAGGGGCCCTCCTTCCTACCCAATATGGTATGGTGACATGTAAAGAGGTCTCATGGCTTCCATGTGGCTCATGCATGGCTTCATGGCTCACCTTTCGCTCTGGGGAAAGCTTGGTCAATTTCATGAAAATGGGTTTTAAGAATTTTTGGTAATTTGGTGTAAAATTTGGATGGTTTGTCATATGGCTTTGTTTAGAAAGATTTGATTGCTGATTTAAGACTTAGGAATGATTTTAATTAAGTGAGGATGAGATGAGATTGTAATGTGGGCTTTAGGATCGGCTTTTAAAATGGTTTAGAAAGTGGGCTTTCGAATTTTAAAATGGATTTTGGGATGAAATTTTGGTAAAGGCTTGGGCCAAATAAATGTTGGGTTTAGTTTAGAGATGTGTCATGAGTGGTTTGAAACAAATTTGAAGTGATTTGGGTTTGAATTGGTTTGAATTTGGGTTTAATCGGTAAGTGGGCTAAAGTGGACCAAAATGGGCTACCATGGGCCAAAGTTGGGCTAGAATTGAAGTTGATGTGAAATTAATGTTGGGAAATGTTTATGGGAGTGTTTCAAAGAGGTTTTGGCTTTGGTTGGGTTTTGATTTTGGGGTTTGGGCTCATTCTGGGCTAGGTTTGGGTTTAGGTCAAAATGGGCCTTTTTGATTTTGGGTTGAATTTGAGTGGGGTTTGGGTCTAAATTTTGGGCAAATCATGCTAGTGTTTTGTTTATGGGGATGTAAAGGAAGGTTTAGAAAAGATTTGGGGTTAATTGGAGTTGAATCTGGGTGAGTTTGGGTTAGGTTCGGGTCATGGGTCCAAATCGGGCTTTAAGGCCAAAAGTGAAATTGGACCCAAATTTCAATCAAATTAAGCTTGGCTTTGGTCTAGATTGGTGTTTGGGATGTTGAATTGCAGTTTAGAATCGAATTGGATCAGAATTTGGGTCAATTGGGTAAGTTAGGTTTGACATCGGGTTTACTTTGGGTTAAAATGGGTCAAATTGGGGTTTTGATAAAAGTGGGGTAAATTGACAAAATTGGCCCATGGTGTAGTTGAACAAAATGAAATTGGGAATATTTGGGATTTTCTGGAATTTTCTGAGAATTTTCTGAATTTTTGGATTTTTGGGTCAAAAGGGGCATTTTGGGTATTTGGAAGGTATCGGGAGGGTATTCTTGGAATTTTTTGGTATTTTTGGCTAGGAATGGTCAATTTGAGTAATGTGGAAATGTTTAGGAATGGTTTTGAGGAATTTTGGGTAATTTGGAAATTTTTTGAGAAATTTGGGTAGTTTCAGCGGCATTCTGGTAGGTTTGTCAAGTGTAGGGTCCCTGGGGTCAAAAATCGAAAATTTGGAAAATTGAAGATTGGGTGGATGTAAGTGAAATGAAATCATTTTTGTTGAGCCATGAAGCCATATCAAGCCCATATGAGCCATGAAGGGACTCATTTGAGGCATTCACCATGTTGTTCCTAACCCTCTTAGCCAAGGGCTTAGGGGTCAAGGACCATCCATGTGAATCACCTACATGAGTCAGGAGGTCAAGTCAGGTATAGGTGTGTTTTAGGAGGTGTGTGAAAGTGTAGTGCATAGGTGTAGTGTATGTGTAAGTCAGCCCTTCACTGCACCAGGCCACCCAGTAGGGCCCTAAGGCCAAAGAGTCCTATAGGAACTCATCCTTTAAACTTCCACATTTGATTTCAACCCTCTAGGTGATTAGGGGTCTATAGTCAAGTTTGTGGAGTTTGCAGTGGAGTTAAGAAGTGGTTTGAATTTCTAAAAGGTGGGTCCCAATTCTAGTCCTCTAAGATAGTCAAAGGAAAAGCCTAAGGCTAGATCCTAAGTACTAAAGAGAGAAGAGAAGACCTCATCAAAAATGAGGTCAACAAATGGACTCTCAATAGGTGTGGTGAGCCGACGGAGCACACCGCACGTATTGGTGTTGACCGAAGCGATCAACAAAACCAACACGGATGTCCAAGTAACAAACTTAGGACGAAGTAGAAGGGTTTCCGCCGGGGAGTGTCAAGTATATCTCCGGAACCGGAGATTCTCGAACTCTCGCCGGGGAAAGGAAAAGGAGGTGAATCCCAAATCACATGATCTGGGAGAATTTCGATTTAGATTTTATTTTGTTTCATGTTCAAGTTATGATGTGTGAGTTTAAATTTCAATTTGGAGTTTCAATTTAGATTGAAGTTTGTCAAGATTAATTTGAAGGAATTTGATTTGTAATGAAATTTGGAATTTTGAAGTTTTAGATGTAACATCTTCAACCCCAAAAGAAGATCGAATCGATTGGATCGAGTCATTGCAATGAGGAAAGACCTCGAATAATGCGGTATTGGATGTGAAATCCGTAACCTCAAGAGTTTGATTTGATGTATTTCAGTGCAATAGAAAAGAAATCCTAAGCAAGGTGCAGTCTTGGATGTAAAATCCTCGACCTCGGAGTTTGAATTTGATGTATTTCAAAGGCAGTAGGAAAAGAATCCTAGCAAAGGCAGGTCTCGGATGTAAAATCCTCGACCCAAAAGGTTTGAATTTGATGTATTTCAGATGCGTAGGAAGAGAATCCTAGCAAAGGCAGTCTTGGATGTAAAATCCTCGACCCAAAAGTTTGAATTCGATGTATTTCAAGTGCAAGTAGGAAGAGAATCCTAAAGCAAGGCAGTCTTGGATGTAAAATCCTCGACCCAAAGGTTTGAATTTGATGTATTTCAAGTGCAAGAGGAAGAGAATCCTAAAGCAAAGGTGTCTTGGATGTAAAATCCTCGACCCAAAGGTTCGAATTTGATGTATTTCAAAGGCAGTAGGAAGAGAATCCTAAGCAAGTGCGCCTTGGATGTAAAATCCTCGACCCAAAAGTTCGATTTGATGTATTTCAAAGGCAGTAGGAAGAGAATCCTAAAGCAGGCAGGTCTTGGATGTAAAATCCTCGACCCAAAAATTTGATTTGATGTATTTCAGCTGCAGTAGGAAGAGAATCCTAAGCAGATGGCGCCTTGGATGTAAAATCCTCGACCCAAAAGTTTGAATTGATGTATTTCAGAGGCAAGTAGGAAGAAAATCCTAGCAAAGGTGAGTCTGGATGTAAAATCCTCGACCCAAAAGTTCGATTTGATGTATTTCAAAGGCAAGTAGGAAGAGAATCCTAGCAAAGGCAGTCTTGGATGTAAAATCCTCGACCCAAAAGTTCGATTTGATGTATTTCAAGTGCGATAGGAAGAGAATCCTAAAGCAATGCAGGTCTTGGATGTAAAATCCTCGACCCAAAAATTTGAATTTGATGTATTTCAAAGGCAGAGAGGAAGAGAATCCTAGCAAGGTGCAGTCTTGGATGTAAAATCCTCGACCCAAAAGTTTGATTTGATGTATTTCAGATGCAGTAGGAAGAGAATCTTAGCAAGGTGCAGTCTTGGATGTAAAATCCTCGACCCAAAGGTTTGAATTTGATGTATTTCAAAGGCAATAGAGAAGAGAATCCTAAAGCAAGGTGCGATCTTGGATGTAAAATCCTCGACCCAAGAGTTTGAATTGATGTATTTCGAAGTGCAAGAGGAAGAGAATCCTAGCGATGCGAGTCTCGGATGTAAAATCCTCGACCCAAAGGTTCGAATTGATGTATTTCGAGTGCGATAGGAAGAGAATCCTAGCAGGTGCAGTCTCGGATGTAAAATCCTCGACCCAAGAGTTTGAATTTGATGTATTTCAGTGCAGTAGGAAGAGAATCCTAAAGCAGTGCAGTCTTGGATGTAAAATCCTCGACCCAAAAGTTTGATTTGATGTATTTCAGTGCAGTAGGAAGAGAATCCTAGCAAGGTGCAGCTTGGATGTAAAATCCTCGACCCAAAAATTTGATTTGATGTATTTCGGTGCGATAGGAAGAGAATCCTAAGCAATGCAGTCTTGGATGTAAAATCCTCGACCCAAAAGTTTGATTTGATGTATTTCAAATGCAAGTAGGAAGAGAATCCTGAAGCAGTGCGGTCTTGGATGTAAAATCCTCGACCCAAGAGTTCGAATTTGATGTGAGGTTTGATGTGAGATCCGGAAAGATCGAATTTGAGATTCGAAATTTGACATGATTTTTTTTTTGAAATTTGGAAAGATTGAATTTGAGTTTTGATAGAGATTTGGAATCCGGAAAGATTGAATTTGAGTTTTGAAATTTGACTTGATGAGTTTGAACTCGGTTGAAATTTGATTTAAGATTTGATTTGAAATTTGGAAGATCACATTTGAAATTTGATTGAGAATGGATTCGAAATTTGATTGAGAATTTGATTTGGAAAAGAAAACAAGGAAAACTTTATTATCAGGATTTTATTTATTTTAGCACATTTTTGTTGTTTTTTGGGTTCGGACCCAGTCATAAGTAATCACTTCACCCGTGCTTCTAGGGATGGAAAGTTCATTCCTTCGAAACATCGAGTAGCGTAATACTTTTTCAAGTATCGTCCATTGATCGGAAGCATATGTCGTTCTCCCTGGCAATTCACTAGCTGGTAGGAGCCTCCTGAGTAGACTGCCTCAACTACAAATGGTCCTTCCCAAGTGGGTTCAAATTTTCCTCCTATCTCGCGGTGTGCAAGAATAGGTCTTTTGAGAACGAGAACTAAATCACCAACTTTCAAGGTTCTCGGCGGACTCGGCTTATCATGGGCTTGAACCATCTTAGCTTGGTATAATTCTAAATTCTCGTTGCGCCGCAAGTCTTTTCCCTTCCGTGCTCTCTAATTCTTCGAGTCGTAATTTGGCGTTCTCTTCGTTGTGATTTTATTTGCAACTCGCAATTCCGAGTGAAGGGAGCCGAACCTCTAAAGGTAACATCGCCTCGGACCCATACACCGGAGCGTAAGGTGTAGCTTGCGTAGGAGTTCGAAGGTTGTCCGTGTAGCCCATAAGGCTTCTAACAACTTCTCGTGCCAATTTCTCTTATTGTCGTCTAAAGTCTTCTTTAAAATTTGAACGAGAGTTTTATTAAAAGCTCTCGGCTAGGCCGTTTGCTCTTGGGTAGTAAATTGTTGAATATCGCCGATCGATTCCGTGTCTCCCGACAAAATTGTTGATTTGTGTGCTTCGAATGCCGACCCATTATCCGAGATGATCTCGCGCGGCACCCCGAAACGGTAAACAACTTGGTTCTTGAAAAATTGTAGCACGTGATGTGCTTTCACTTCTCCGAGTGGAACCGTCTCGCCCACTTGGAAAAGTAATCCGTAGCTGCAAGAATGAAGCGATGTCCTTTCGACGACGGTGGTTCTATTGGACCCACTATATCCGTGCCCCAACATTCGAATGGCCACGATGCGATTGTCGGATGTAGCACATTTGGAGGTTGGTGTAGAACCACTCCGTGCACTTGGCACCGGTGACGACTCTTGGCGATTTTCATGCGGTCGGTCATCATCGAGGGCCGGTAGTACCCTAGTCTTTTAATTTTCATTTTCATCTTTGGACCCGACCGGTGAGCGCCACGAGTCTCGAATGCACCTCCTTAACAATTTCACGGGCTTCGGACCCGCTTAGGCACCTTAGCCACATTTGATCAAAAGACCTTCTGTATAATGTGTTGTTTACTAATGCGTAAGACAGAGTTCTTTTCTTGATCTGATGGGCTAACGACCTATCATCTGGTAGTTTCCCTGTTTGCAAGTAATCTATCAATGGCTGTCGCCAATCTTCCGTGTTTTCTGTCACTGTCGCAACTGATCCTTTTTCCTTATCTGATTTGCGTATCGTGTCGATGTCAAGCCGTGATAGGACCCGGCGTCCGTGAACCGACACTTCCATCGATTCATCTTGCAAACGAGCAAATTCTTTTGCGAGACGGGCTAGCGCATCTGCTAAAGCGTTTTCTTTTCTGGGAATTTTGTAGATTGTCACATTCGGAATCTGTTCCAACAATTGTATGACATACTGGAAGTATTGCTCAAGTCTTAGTTTTAAAATTCGTATTGTCCGACGATCTGTTGAATGATTAACTGTGAATCTCCGTAGATGTTGATGTCTGTTATCCCCATTTGAATGGTTAATTCCAGTCCCGTTATGAGGGCTTCGTATTCTGCTTCGTTGTTTGTACATGGTTATGTCAAGTGGTAGGAGTATCTTAACATCCCCCGCTCCGGTGTTATAAAGATTAGCCCGATTCCCGCCTTACCGAGCACTATCACTTGCGATTCTTCGTCTTTGTGCGCCGAAGATGCTCCGTTGAAATATAATTCCCAACGTCGATCATCAAGGTCTTCTAGATTCATTATTTGTTCATCCGGCGGATCGTCATTGAGAGGAGATTCGCCGCAAAGGGTGTGCCTGCAAGGAAGTCTCGCTAAGGCTTGTCCTTTACGGCACGAAGAGGCACGAAAGTTATATCAAATTGCAATAATATCATTGACCATCTGGCAAGTCTGCCGGAAAGCGTTGGGCGAGTCATCAAGTATTGCAACGGATTAAACTTCGAGATCAGGTTGACCTTATGAGAAAGCATGTAATGCCTGAGCTTTTGAGCGGCGAAGATCAGGGCCAAACAATGCTTTTCAATTGCGGGATACCTTATTTCCGTCGGCGATAGAACGACGGCTTAAGTAGTAAAGAGCATTTTCTTTACCCTCATCATTGACCCAGGCTAACGGGGCTCCGAGAGAGTCGTCTAAAGCTGCGGTATAAAGTATTAGCGGTCTACTCGAGACTCGGGGTCGCTAAGACGGGAGGTGTCATTAAATATTGTTTAATGTCCTCGAAGGCCTTCCGGCATTTCTCTTCCCAAATAAATTTGGCGTCCTTTTTAACTAGTGCCGAGAAAGGCTGACACCTACTCGACGGAGTTCGAGATAAAGCGTCGAAGATATGCCAGCTTCCCTTGAAAAGATCGTAGTTGTTTTAAGGTTTTGGGAGGCGGCATTTCTAAGATAGCTTTAATCTTTTCCGGATCGATTTCAATTCCACGATGTCGGACAACGAATCCTAAGAATTTCCGGAGGTGACACCGAAGGCGCATTTTAAGGGATTCATCTTAAGGTTAAATTGTCTTAATCGTTCGAAAACAATTCTCAAATCATACAAGTGGTTGTCCTTTATTTTGCTTTTGATGACCACATCGTCCACGTAGCATTCGACTTGATTGTGGATGAGATCATCAAAAATTCTTGTCATTGCTCTTTGGTAGGTTGCTCCTGCGTTCTTCAGCCCGAATGGCATCACTGTGTAGCAATATACTCCGATCGGCGTTCTGAATGCTGTAAGCTTTTCATCTTCTGGAGCCATTTTTATTTGGTTGTATCCTGAAGATCCATCCATGAATGAGAATATTTCGTGTGTTGAAGCAATGTCGATCATTAATTCTGGGATCGGTAGAGGAAATTCATCTTTTGGACATGCTTTGTTTAAATCTCTGAAATCCACACAAATTCTGATCCGACCATTCTTCTTCCCGATCGGTACCACGTTGGCTAACTAAGTCGGGTATTGTTCTTCACGGACAAATTTAGCGTCTATTAACTTTTTTAACTTCGACTATGACTTGTTGTTCGATTTCTAGACGCATTCTTCCGGGACCTTGTCCGATCGGAACGAGTAGGGTCCACTCCTAGTTTATGGATTGCGACCTCCGGAGCTAAACTCGGCATCTCATCGTAGCTCCAAGCAAAACGATCTTTGAATTCCATTAATAACTTGATTATTTCTTTGGAGTCTTCTTTATCGAGTAAAGAGCTAACAAAGGTAGGTCCAGGCTCTTCGCTAGTACCTAAGTTAACTTCTATTAACTCATCTATTGTAGATTTGATTTCTTCTTCGAATTCGGTGGAGCGTCTCCAATTTGTAAATCTTCGAGTTCTTCTCGTAGTTTCCATGCAGTTTTCATTAGATTCGCGAGTGACAACCAAGCAAAATTCGGTATCATCAACCGATCCTACTCGTGCCGAATCCGAGACCATGTTTTGAGTCAGGTGGACGACCGGAGTTATTCCATAAATTTTCAAAACGTTGTGATTGACCTTTTGTCCACTCGTCGAGGTAAGAAACCACGGCTGAATTAAATTTTGAACACGGGGAGAGTACCACTCAAAAGGCAATTCCATTAATTCGATGAAGTAGCATCTTCAAATTGTACATTATTTTCGGTTTTGGAGGAAGAAGCACCACGGTAGAATTTGATTGGTTTTGCACCACCGCTACGTATCTCTTTGACCTCCATACCCTCGATCTTATTAGAATGGATCGGGGTCAGGGTCATAGTATGTACATAGTGGTTAATCTTCTCGTACATCGATTTATATTCTTCGTCTCTTTCATCTTCGATAGGGATTTTGAATTGCGGCTTCTTTCGACTTATTGTCGCTGCTTCTTGTTTGATTTCTTTTTCTCCTTCAGAACTATCTTCCCAATCAACATTGATGATCGGTTTCTTACGTCCGATTGTCCCAATGTCTCTACCACGACCTCGTCCCCGGCCTCGACCTCGGATGCGAGTTGTGGAGAAACCTTCACCATCTCGCCGTAAGGGAGTGGTGAGTGACTCGTTGGACTAGAACTTCGGAGTTCTTCGTTGTCCCAAACTTTCTTTGCTTCATTTGTTATGGTATCTCTGGAGAAGATCGTTTTCTTCGGTGGTGCATAATAAGCTGCATCCTCGTGGATTCCAATTTCATGTACGGAGAATGGTTGTAAGTCACCTTTGATGCACTCGTTCCCCTCCATCGTAGTATTTGATGCACCGATGTAGAGATGATGGTACCATCCTGTTTTCATGTATCCATGAGTCGGCTCGAGTAGAGCGTTGAACGATGTTTCGAATCAATTATGTGAAATTTCGCGGTTGTCTTTGCTAAGTCACCGGTCTTCATCGATGAGCGTTATCGAGCCGAGGGCTCTTTCTCCTTTCCGGTTGAATCCTCTTAATAACATTTTGTCCGCCTCGAGCTCGCGGGCATCAATTTCCAAGTATGCTTAGCGTTCGAAGATTCATTATATTGATTGATGCTCCCGGATCCACCAATACTCGGAGAGTGTAAATTTTCCGATTAGTAATCGAAATGTACAACGGTCGGTTGTGATCTCGTCGTTCCAAGTAGTAGGTCGTCTTCGCGAAGGTAACACCTCGTTGTTCCTTTAACGAGCAAACCTCATCTAAGGACTCTCCCGCCATTTGAGCTAAGCAAATCTGCGGATCGAGTAAGGCCTTGATCGAGCTTCTCTCATCTCCTTTGATAAGATGAGAGCGTCGTAGATGCTCGGTTGGCTGGTAGTTTCCTAAGATGGGCTAGCACGTTGTAGTCCACTTTGTTTTCATGTGTCTCTGCTTCTTCTCGAATGGGTATTTCTTCTGCCGGGGTTGGTTCTTCCTGAACAACCACCTGCTTTCCTTTGTCTTTTGGACCCATCCTCGGAGGTAGAACTTTTCCACTCCTTAAGTTGACTTCTGTAATTTCCTCTGAATCTATTGTTGAGCTTGTCGGTGTCTTTTCTTGAATCGGAATGTCAGGCTCTTCCGGATTAGCTTCAGAGTCTGAAGGCTCTAATTCTATCGTGACTGGAGCTCCTCGAAACTCGCAGATAGATTCGTTGCTTGTTGAACTCTCGTAACCTCCTTGATGGATGTCTTCTTCATCGTTGTGATCGTCGAGATTGTGTATGATTTGAGAATTGTTATTTGTATCGAAATCGATATTCGGATTATCGTTAGTTACGTAATCGTTAGAAACGATCAAACGTAGCCAACGCCATCACCCTTATCATTATATGATCCCACCGAAGTGAGCGAGATAATCATACGAGTCAAGGGTTCGAGGATTTCTCCCCCGAATCGGAAACAACTATCCTAGGATAAGCGACTCTAGTCTCAGCCTTAGGTGCCTCGGTCTTCTCTTCTTCGTCAATTTTCTTCTTTTCTTCAATCGTCTCCTGTTGAGGTGATTCTTCTATCGCAAGTGATAGTACCGGCTTAACAGGTTTCAGACTCTGAATTGAAGCTCGTACCGAAGCGGTCTGGATGCTGTCTAAAATCTTTTTCGAAGACCTCGTCCAAGCGGTAGTCCATCCATCGTCAGTCGTATAGGGATCTATCGGAATGATGGGATCAGTCGAGATAACATTGACGGAACCTCCTTTCTGGGGTTCCTTCATGTACTCCTTCGGGATTGTTATATTCCCTTTCCGCAGGTTGTCATTGAGCCAACTTTTGAAGGTAATGCAATCTTCTATTTTGTGTCCAAGCATTTGGTGGTAAGGGCAAAAGTTGGGATCACCCTTCTTGTTGACTTCCTCTGGTCTTTTAGGCTCTGGCAGCTGGAAATCCGGAGTCTTCATCGAGCTACGGAACATTTTTGCGCATCGCTTCATTCTTGAACGGATATTCTCTCGTTAAAAGCTCTCTTAATGTACGTTGCGGACGAGGTGGTTGTTCATATTGCGGAGATGACTGATAGCTGGGCCGGGGTTGCTGGTAATTCTGTTGTGGTTGCTGCGGCCGTTCTGGTGGTATTTGCATCGGTTGCTTGCCTTTGTCAACTGCTGCAACGATCCCGGATTTCTTTTCAAAAGTCTTTACGGTGCTTTTGTTTATCTGTCTTGTCGGTGAAACTTAATTGCTTCGCCTCTTCTGCAAGCTTCCGGCCTTGCTTAACAACTTCTCGAAAGTCTTAATAGTGAATCCCTTGAGGAGAAGTGCTATCGGGCCATGGATGCTTTTTAGCAAAATGCCGATCGCATGCTCGTTCTTGCAGTTGTGGTTCACACTTCATACTTAAGTTCCTCCATCGGAGTATGTAATCCACCAAAGTTTCATTCGGCTTCGCTTCTCTACCACTAAATCACCTATAGTGATGTGGTGCTCGAGCTCCGGCGAATCGCTTGATGAAGAGGTTCTCTAGCTCGAGAATGTCTTAACCGAACCATTTGGTAATTCTCGCATACCCGTCGAAAGCGATTCCCGACGGACTCGCTGACGAACTCGTCGGAAGAGTAATGCATCGCTCCCGCCGGCATTGCAAAGAAACTGGCACGAAAGTGTGCTACATGCTGTCGAGGGTTCCCGGTTCCATCGAAGGTCTTAAACAGAGGTGGTACGAAGCCTTTCGGGTATTGGACGGCGTCGAATTCTTCTGGGTAAGGTCTACCCGTCCGAATGGATGTCCCGCTCTTTGATTGTGCTAAGGCTTCTCGCACTGCCGTTCCACTAAGTTCTTGATATCCTTTTCGAGAATCATACTCTGTGTTGTATCCTTTTTCACCGATCATCCCCATCGACGGACGTAATCTCCTTTCCTCCGTCTACAATGTGAATGACTTCCGGGGTGTTTCCCTTTGTGGTTGTACTCGACTGCGGAGAGTGGCCGAGCTACGGCCATCTCTTCCATCCTTTTCGCCATTCGAGCGATCGTGTCGTCTTTCTCTTGAAGTCGTCTTCTCATCGCCTCGGCTCCTCTCTTCCGCGGCCGCAGGAGCACCTTGTGAAGCCGATGAAGCTCGTGTTTCTACCATGTTGATTTCTCGCGTATTCGTCGTCCATAAATTCCGATGAATCAATCTCGTCTCCGAACTTTTCTTCTCTTTCTTTTGCCGAGCGTCGGATATCGGTTCTCAACTTTTCCATGGCATCTTCTAACGGGGCTTTCGTGTGTCTTCATGGTTGTCGTGCGATAGGCCGCCGGTCCCTTTCTCACGAGTCCCCTTCATCGCGGTAGCACTTTCTTCGCATTCAAGTCTCCCGGCAAGACTTTCTTTCTCGGCCGTCGTTTCAATCTCAATCGCCCAAGTAGTGGGACGCCATACCATCCTTCGCGGCAGAAGGTGCTAGGACCGGATGGTCCGTTCGGCCAAATGCTCGGAAGGTGGTATCCTCCCTAATCCGTAATCCCGAGATGACAACGGAGCGGACTAGCCTTCATCCTTTTTCTTGGCTTTTCTGTCATGATGGCGGGTTCTACTCGGGGCCCAAGACGGGATTTGACTGGCACCCGCCCTATCCTCCGTAGAATTTCTGATACGGGGCAGTTTTCCTTCTTCGCTAGCTTTTCTACCAAAGTTTGCAGTCGAGCAAACGGCGTAGTTCTAGTTCTTTTCTTGCGGCTATCGTTGTAATATGCGGGCTGTGGTAATTTGGCAGCAATTTTGCGAATATTTTCTTCATCTTCTCGGCGGAGAGGGGATGAAACCTGCTTCCTCCCAAGAGTGGTATGTATTCGAGCAGCGGTGTATATTCTGCAGTTCCGGAATTTCCTCCAGGAAAGCAATTTCAGCGGCCTCGGCTTCTTTAGCGATCCTTCTATTCTCGTTTCTTCTCCGGGTCTTTGTTAGTGACGGAATTCTCGAACCTGGACCCGATCTCGAAAACGAAGGTCTTACAGGAAGATCTCGTACCCTCCATGGTAACGGGTCCATCATAATCTTGGATTTCTTTCCCTTTGATTTGGCGAAAGTCGGGGCAAGGTGCGAAACAACTAGACCAGGTGGGGTAGAAAGAACGATCCTCCTGTGGACATCGGTACTCCTCTTAGTCGGGATCCTTTGCAGAGGAGGGAATTCTTGGGTTGACCTAAGGTTGAACTCAAGCAGTGGCTCTTCAGTTTCAGATACCTTGTTCATTAGTGCAAAGAGGGAGACGTTGGTGACCTTGACGTTCGTGTTTTCAAATCCTTGTCCAAATCGGATGATTCCATTGTCGGGCAACTCATCCTTATAGACAGCGAGGTCCGATCCGTTGGTGAAGGAGAAAATCAGCTTCGGGGCTTCCATTTCTGCAGGTAGATTCTGGTTGTCGGTCCCGAGCTATGCTTCTTTTCTTTAGGACGAAAAGAAAGGAAATGAAAAGAGTCCGAACTCATTCATGTTCATGTATTTATAAAAAGGAATCACTTATTAAAGGGTTTGTTTATTTAGAACGGAGTGTTCAAAGGTGTAGAGAAGGTAAAGAATCTGAATCGGAGTTGGAAAGGAAAAGAGAGTCTTAAGCAAGACTTCTTGACCCGAAGGATCACTCCTAAACTAACACCTATTGGGGGTCCACCCCACCTCGTAAATGAGGTAAAGGATCTCGGAACCTCTGCTGTCAGGGGTGTCTAAACAAGTGGCTCCTAAATCCGAGAGAATGTTGGTTATACTTGTTCAAGGTAGAAATGAACACGAGTATTCCAACGGAAAGAAGGGTAGTTTGATCCATTGGGGACATGGATACACTACCGATTTTTGAAAACGGAAATATTTGATTAGAATGGAGAGAGGAACTTGTCCCCAGCGGAGTCGCCAGAAGTTGTCGGCATATTTTTAGGTTATGTGTTTTATTTTGAAAAGGGAGTCGCCTACAAAAATTGTCGGCGAATTATAATTTAAATAAATAATTTGAAAAGTAGTATTTGATTTTGAAAATAATTTTGAATTTGAAAATTTTAAGATATGAAATCAAACTGATCTCACATCCCGAATAGTTTATATAAACGAGCGCCGCATCACAAACCGTGTATCTATCCCGAAGAATAGACACCTTTGCTTGATAATGGGGCTCGATTAAATAAACTTGGAAAGGTTTGTGACATCCGTTTGGTCCGCGAACCAATTTTATAAGCCGACAAATTCCCCGTTTAATATGAAACTATTAAACGGGGTTTATATTACACGGGTTCTTAAAGTTCCCTATAAGGGCAAGCCCCTATAGTTAATTACATCTTAAGTGACGGGAATCACCTAAGAAAACTCTCGATAATAATCAATAATTCGCTCTCAAGAATTTCAAAGTTTAAGTTTTCAAGGGGTTGAATTTTGGAATTTCAATAGGGAATGGATCAAATTTGGAACATTTTTATTTTGGGAATTCAAAGGAAGAAAAGTAGGAGAGATCACGGATTCGAAGCGGACTTCGGTAATCTCCCGATTATCCTATTATTTGGCTTGGATTTAGGAAAGTCCTAATGTTTATCTAATGTTTTAATCTTGCCAAATTAGGGCTTATATTTATATGATAGAATCATACAAATTGCCTAGAAGATATAAGGGTTTATGTCGTATCGGACGACTACCTCGGAATCCTAAGACCGGTTAGGGCTTAATTTGCAATGCAAATGCCTAACGCAGGATTGAGGATTTATGTTGCACTAGGCAAACTACCTCGAAGTCCTATGGCTTTGTTATTTAATTCTAAGAAAGTTTTGTCGATGTAGGTTTCGGCTTTCGCGACGACGATGGCCGTGCTGCCCACCATGCTCCGAGCTCCTTGTTGTTGCAGAGGTTTTAGTTTTAGAAATCATAAATCAAGAGATGAGAGAAGTGTTCTGGTTTAGAGAAGTCTTAATTTCCAAGTGTTTTTTTTTTTTGGTGTTTTAATTAAAACAGATCTTAAAGTTGATTAAACAGAACCGATTAAGATCCCACGGTTCCGTCATCCCGGCACCGTTATTTTCATCGAATTCACTTAGTCCAGATGAATTTGCTAAACTCAACTAAATGAGTTCCGCACTTTCATTCGTACCGTGGGAAATCCCGTTAGCAACACGTGGGTTACATCATCCGAGGTATTCCCGATCATTCAATGAGACGTTTTAATTTAGTTGTAGTTGTAGTTTTGTGTTCTGTTTGTGATTAAATTTTGAGTTGTCTTATATTTTGAAATGTTGTGGAGGTGAATTTTATCTTGTAGTGTCTTTTAATTTAGTTATGGGTTTCAGCTTTGGTTTCGTCCTAAAGGTGTCGGTTTTTATGCAATCGTTGTTTATCATGCAAGAAAAGTAAAGTACGATGCATGTAAGTAAATTGCAATAAAGTAAATTGCAATAAAGTAAAAGCGTACTCGGAGAGTCTTCCCGTCATTCCAAGCTGCACTTAAAATACAGTTAGAATATTTAAGCAAGTTCCTAGGTAAAGCTAAGGGAAAAGGTTTATGGTTTTCTACCAAGTTCCTAATCCTATAACTAGTTGTTTCCTATGACGTCTAGGTTCTCTCGTGTTTTTGGTTTGAAGACGATTTTCTTCATCAAAGAACAATTAAGTTCAATTGTTCTTGTAAATATCCTATCATATTGAGGAAGTGCTTAAGAAGAATCTTAAACATCTTTTCAATATTTCTAGGATTGTTTTAAGTCCAAATGAATTTAATTGTGTAAATGAATCAATCGTCCGGGGTTTTCAAGTTTTGTTTACTTGCTCAGTGAACTAGAACATTTGAATGTCCTATAAGTGAAGTAACATTTCATTTTAATGTTCTATTTAGGAGTTATGATAACTAAAGCTCCTAAGGGCAAAATGATATTTAATGATTTGTGATTCAAATTTACGTTCAAATTAATGATTTAAGTTTGGAATAGTGTTCAAGTTATTTTAGATTTATTTCTTCATGTCTTAAGTGATGTTATTTAATTTAACTTAATTTAATTTAATTTAATTTATTTTAATTTATTTAATTTAATTTGATTTGATTTAATTTAATTCAATTTAATTTATTTGATTTAATTTCTTAATTTAATTTAATTTATTTGATTTAATTTCTTAATTTAATTTAATTTAATTTAATTTAATTTAATTTTTAATTTAATTTAATTTAATTTAATTTAATTTAATTTAATTTAATTTAATTTAATTTAATTTAATTTAATTTAATTTAATTTAATTTAATTTAATTTAATTTAATTTAATTTTATTTATTTATTTAATTTAATGTATTTAATTCATTTAATTTAATTTAATTTGTTTATTTGATTTAACTTAATTTTAATTTAATTTAATGCAACTTTTAATCTTGATTTAATTTAATTTAATTGAGATTTTTTTGAAAGAGTTTAATGATTTAATTTAATTTAATGATTAAGTCTTTTAATATTTTAAATTTGAGTTATCATTTTAATTAAGAGATGATTAATTTAGGGATTTTTAAATTAAAGAATAAGTCTCTTCCTAATAATATCCCTATTTTAATAATTCCAAATTTATTATTCTTCCAAATTCAATTAATTATTTAATTAAAGTTTAATTATTTTAAATTACTTAATGGGTTTCTACCCTTTAATTATTTAAATTTCAATCATCCAAATCAGATTAGGATCAAATATTTTACTTGTTAATTTTTATGAGACCTAAAGTTTTAATTAAGAGTTAAAATTTTAATTACCATTTTGCCCTTTAAGCCTAATAATTTCATAACTCACTAAGTTGAACTCAAATGAACTTGAAATTTTTATGAGACTTCACTCATATGTCAATGAAGACATGAGAGGAGAAAATGTGATTTTTCTACATTTAATTTATTTATATAATTATTTTTAGTAGAAAATAGAAATTTTCAAGGAAAATTCAATGACATGACCAAGGGAAAGTTTCTGTCCTTAAGAAAATTAGGGGACATTCCTAATGACCAGAGGACCACTTGGACCAAATTTTGTAATTTTTTGAATTATATTTTATTTATTAGAATTATTTTAAGTTCTGGAGTATTAATTAATTTAAAAATAAAATAAATGTTGAAAAATAAATTTTATAATTTTTAAAATTCTCTCTGATGTCAAGGATTCCAGAGAACCAAACTTTGCAATTTTCTGATTTTTCTTTGATTTATTATAATTATTTTGGTGAAAATGCTAGAAAATACATTTTTTTTATTTTAAAATTACCCTAGGGCTTTAAAAATTAATATCTCACTAAATAGACCTAGGAAAAATATGGGACTTGTTCCTAAGTGATTAAAATTCAAAATATGACATTTTGGTGAATTTTATTATTTTTGTGATTTTTATTATTTTTTAATTATTAAAAATATTAAAATAGTATTAAAAATCAACTTTTTAGAAAATTGAAATTTTAATTTTCCTGAACTCCCTGATATCAGAGAGACTCCAAAACCAATTTGGTGAATTTTTGAAAGATATTTTGAAAGTTATGAATTTTTAAAGTTTAAAATGGCTAAGTGGCTTAATCAACCCAATTAGTGGGCTAACCAAGTCCGATTGACCTCAAATTTTTTATGGTGGGTTCCTCCGATCCTAAAGGTCGGTGGAGAATTGATTTCAAGTCAATTTGATCTATGGTTAACTCTAATTAATTAGAAGCCTATTTTAGGTATTTAAGCCGATTAGGGTTAATCTAAGTGAATTAACTCAAATCCTATTTTTCCTAGGGTCCTCCGGTCATATGGAACATCACCAAATTTTCCTAGAATTTATTTCACAACATGCTAATTTTTGAAATTAAAATACTTAAAACAGCAACATGCATTTGAAAAATCAATAACTTTTCACAGAGATGGCCTCGACCTTGGAAAATTCAGGGAATGTTCTCAAGTTCAGAGGCTTCAAAAGCCCTATGGTCTCATGCCATGGTGAATTGTATACATGCATGGAGAATTAAAACAATGCAGGGAGTAAATAATTAATTAAAAATAAAATACTTGATGAAATTAAATGATTTCTTTTCCACATTATTCTCCTCTATTTACTGAGCAAGAGGGTATTTTTATTTTATTTTTATGATTTTCCTACACAAAGATATGAATTTTCAAAGTTCAGGGAATTAAATAAATAGAAAATACCCTATTTATCTATTTATCCACGCGGCGCCGCGTCAACCTCGGCAGCTCCGAAATGCCGCGTGGCGCACTCCCATTCGACGCCGCCATCTGAGTCAGTGCTCCCGGGACCCGCTGTACCGCTCCATCTTCTGATCCGACGCGATCCTAGCCGTCCGTCCGCGCGTGTATTAAATGGACGGCATCCGTTCATCGTCCCCAAGTGTCCTCACCCGAGAGCCGTCCACACTAAATCCTTAAGATCTCACTCGATACTCAACAGATTTTTATGTTCTTATGCTCTATGGATTCGTCTTGGAGAGACGAACACATCTATACGGCTATCATGCATTGAAATTAAAGCATTTGAAATGGAGAATCTCCAGAAGCTCGGGATGAAGAATTAACTCATACCTTAGCTCTGAGAGGTGAAGCCTCGATCAGAGATGCTTCGGCACGTTCGTTGGAGATGCGGGAGGCTAGGGATGAAGCCCGGGGATGTGATGAATTGCTCAGGTGTGATTTCCACCAAAGCCGATCACAACCTTTGGAGTCCGGAACAACCGGGTGACCCGGAGATGGGGCTTTTGCTTCGTGGACACCTTCCCTCGGTCCGGTGCAGGTGTAGGACCAATCGATTTGGGGATTGGTCGACCGTGGAGAGGTGTCCCGGTTTTGGGTGAGATTTCAACTCCGAAATCGAGCTCGCAGAGAAGAAATGGCAGGGGAATCTCACTCGGGGGTCAAGTGCTCGTGTGTGGGGAGGAGTCCGGAACAATTTTGGCGAGATTTCGGTAAGGTTCGGTTCCAGCACCTCTCATGGCCGAGAAGGTGAGGGGTTTAAATAGGAGATGTTGGAGGGCCTCCCTGGGGGAGTTAGGGGCTGGGATCACCGTGCTCATGGCAAGTGAAGAACGTACTCGCAATGGCCATCAGGCATGTGGGCAGCTCGGCGAGTGAGAATTCCAAGCTTGGATTGACTTGGACCTCTCGGCCATGGAGTTTTCCGGCGGTCGGGGTGGCCGGCCGGCAGGCGAGGGTCACCCTCGGGGTCGGAGGCTGGGTGTTTGTGCAAGCAATTGGCAAATGCCAAGTGTAAAGAGCTTGGATTGAAATGGAATGGGGGAAGACCATTTTGGATCTAAATGGGTCAACTCACCCATTTGGGCTTAGTGCACCCTCAAGGTGGCTTTGGGTGCTTGTGGGGGATCGAAAGGGATCGGCTGGTTTGGCATGGAGAAGTCTCCATCCAAATATATTTGGATTAAATTTAGGTTTAGGTGAATCATGATTAAGGCTAATGAGCTTTAGGGATTAAGGAAAGGGGCCCTCCTTCCTACCCAATATGGTATGGTGACATGTAAAGAGGCTCTCATGGCTTCCATGTGGCTCATGCATGGCTTCATGGCTCACCTTTGGCTTGGGGAAAGCTTGGTCAATTTCATGAAAATGGGTTTTAAGAATTTTTGGTAATTTGGTGTAAAATTTGGATGGTTTGTCATATGGCTTTGTTTAGAAAGATTTGATTGCTGATTTAAGACTTAGGAATGATTTTAATTAAGTGAGGATGAGATGAGATTGTAATGTGGGCTTTAGGATGGGCTTTTAAAATGGTTTAGGAAAGTGGGCTTTTGAATTTTAAAATGGATTTTGGGATGAAATTTTGGTAAAGGCTTGGGCCAAATAAATGTTGGGTTTAGTTTAGAGATGTGTCATGAGTGGTTTGAAACAAATTTGAAGTGATTTGGGTTTGAATTGGTTTGAATTTGGGTTTAATTGGTAAGTGGGCTAAAGTGGACCAAAATGGGCTACCATGGGCCAAAGTTGGGCTAGAATTGAAGTTGATGTGAAATTAATGTTGGGAAATGTTTATGGGAGTGTTTCAAAGAGGTTTTGGCTTTGGTTGGGTTTTGATTTTGGGGTTTGGGCTCATTTGGGCTAGGTTTGGGTTTAGGTCAAAATGGGCCTTTTTGATTTTGGGTTGAATTTGAGTGGGGTTTGGGTCTAAATTTTGGGCAAATCATGCTAGTGTTTTGTTTATGGGGATGTAAAGGAAGGTTTAGAAAAGATTTGGGGTTAATTGGAGTTGAATTGGGTGAGTTTGGGTTAGGTTTGGGTCATGGGTCCAAATTGGGCTTTAAGGCCAAAAGTGAAATTGGACCCAAATTTCAATCAAATTAAGCTTGGCTTTGGTCTAGATTGGTGTTTGGGATGTTGAATTGCAGTTTAGAATCGAATTGGATCAGAATTTGGGTCAATTGGGTAGGTTAGGTTTGACATTGGGTTTACTTTGGGTTAAAATGGGTCGAATTGGGGGTTTTGATAAAAGTGGGGTAAATTGACAAAATTGGCCCATGGTGTAGTTGAACAAAATGAAATTGGGAATATTTGGGATTTTCTGGAATTTTCTGAGAATTTTCTGAATTTTTGGATTTTTGGGTCAAAAGGGGCATTTTGGGTATTTGGAAGGTATTGGGAGGGTATTCTTGGAATTTTTTGGTATTTTTGGCTAGGAATGGTCAATTTGAGTAATGTGGAAATGTTTAGGAATGGTTTTGAGGAATTTTGGGTAATTTGGAAATTTTTTGAGAAATTTGGGTAGTTTCAAGGGCATTTGGTAGGGTTGGTGGGTGTAGAGGTCCCTGGGGTCAAAAATTGAAAATTTGGAAAATTGAAGATTGGGTGGATGTAAGTGAAATGAAATCATTTTTGTTGAGCCATGAAGCCATATCAAGCCCATATGAGCCATGAAGGGACTCATTTGAGGCATTCACCATGTTGTTCCTAACCCTCTAGCCGAGGGCTTAGGGGTCGAGGACCATCCATGTGAATCACCTACATGAGTCGGAGGTCAAGTCGGTATAGGTGTGTTTTTGGGAGGTGTATGAAAGTGTAGTGCATAGGTGTAGTGTATGTGTAAGTCAGCCCTTCACCGGACCGAGGCCACCAGTAGCGGTCCTAAGGCCAAAGAGTCCTATAGGAACTCATCCTTTAAACTTCCACATTTGATTTCAACCCTCACAGGTGATTAGGGGTCTATAGTCAAGTTTGTGGAGTTTGCAGGGAGTTAAGAAGTGGTTTGAATTTCTAAAAGGTGGGTCCCAATTCTAGTCCTCTAAGATAGTCAAAGGAAAAGCCTAAGGCTAGATCCTAAGTACTAAAGAGAGAAGAGAAGACCTCATCAAAAATGAGGTCAACATGTGCATATGTATGACTCATGGATTTTATATATGAAAGTAATGTTTTGTGTTGTTTGTATTAAAAAAAATATCATTTGCTTAGGCTTTAAAGTGTTATTCAATGCTTAATTAGACTAATTAGACGTTGGAGCGGGCTTAAAAAGATTGAAATTGCAAAAGAAATTCGGAAGCCCAGTTTTTGAATTGGTGCCGAACGGCACTATCACATGCACCGGAAAGTGACAAAAGTCAGAGAGTTTGGTCATTTCTGCAGAATAATGTGCCGAATGGTGCCGTTGCCAGCGCCGGACAGCTCTCAAATGGAAAAAAATGCCAAAAACACCAAATTTTCACGATTTAACCCTGAGATCCGCCATTTTGCCCAAACCATCACCTTCAACCTCCATCCAAGGTCTATTTTTGCACCTACGGCTCACTAGCATTTGGATTTGAAGCGATTTCGTGGCCGGAAAAGTTTGGATTTCATCTTCTCTTGACAAGAGCTACACTTTAACCTAAAATTTTTTTATTTTGACTGTGGAAATCTCCTGCATTAAGAAGATTTGAAATTTTGAAGTTTCGGAGAAACTTTGGAGAATTTTCAAGGATTTTGAGTTCTTATCTTTCTAAATTTATCTTGGAGTCGATTGCATTGTAATTTTAAAATTGATTTGGATAAATTTGGTATTTTTAAACAAATGGCTCCAAGGATGGCTAAGGAGAAGAGGAAATTTGAATATGATGAAAGTAAATTTTTGAGTTTAAAATCTTATTCACGTTTTAGTACGCTTATTAGCAATAAGAAATGTATTCATGAAACAGCCTTTGAAAATCCAGGAGGAATGCTTGAAGTACTGATTGCTAATCGTCAATGGGAGATTTTCTGTTATTTCACTACTGATGCGATGCTGGGTATTGTTAGGGAATTTATTGCTAATCTGTATTATTCTGAGAGTCAGTACATTTTGGTTAGAGGCTAAATGGTTGAATTCGCCCTGCCAGTATAAATGCATTTTATCAGTTAATAGCACCTGACCTCGATCCGCGGACAACGCGGTAATTTATGTTTTCAAAAATATGTTATAGCCAATACTTTGACCCAAATAATAATAGCGGCTAGTGTATATAAATATAATTTTATGGAAAATATTTTACACACTAGAGGTACTACTCAAGTATACGTATCGTTTCAAGTAATATAGGGCTTTAAAAAAAGACCCAAGTATCGATCCCACGAGGAGGTTTATAGATTTTTAAATATTTTAATTTTATTTTTATGTATTTCTTTTAAAGTTATAAATTTAATATTTAATTTACTAAATGCATAATTAAAGCAATAATAAAATAATGAGTGATGTAAATAATAATAAGCAAACAACTTTCTTCCTTTCAATTAATCCAAGACTTTTTAGATAATATAATATTCGTGGAGAATATAAATTTATGGTATTGTGCCAAATGAAGCATTCATATACTTTACCTTCGCTCGATAAGTATAAAGAACATTAGGCTAATCTATAGATCGAGTCCGGATGTATTATTAGTAGAATGGGTTAATCTAGGCTCACACTACTAGATGTCCAAGGGTGGCTGTGGTCGGCCCTACTAGTGACCCGTTCCCTCTCTATAAACCAAATTACAAGAATTTAGTCTGTTACTCTAAAAAATTATCAATTCTACGCCCATTGAATAATATTTTCCTATTTATTTGCACTTCTCCTTGAATACCCCGCACAAGGCCTTCGACTACCCAAGGATTCATGTGATATCTACTAGTTAAGAGTTCATCTCCTTCTAAGTCTCAAAACTCTTCAACAGATTTTAACAATTTAAATAGCCAATTTAAATAGTAAATTAAGATCCGGTATTAATATCATCACAATATTTAAAACATATTTTAGTTTCTAATTCTCCAACGAATTTTAGATTATCTTATTTATCTTTTCATAATTGAAAGGAGAAAGTAAAGTAACTACTCAGAACACATTGAATTTAAATAACAAAACATATAAACAAAACTTTGAATCAAATTACAAATACTTATCTCAAGTGTTTCTTCAACTGAACCTCTGATTCCTTCTGACTCCAAAGCGAAATAGGCTTCAAAAGCACCAACTCTTTTAAACTCTCAACACAAACTCTAAATAAAATAAACTCACTAATTTATGAAAGAAAGTAAACTACAATTGTGGCCCTTAAAATTTATCTTTCTAATTCTCTCTCTGATTGGAGCAGACTAGGGCTGGCTTCTTATTGGGCGTTTTCTCTGTAGAAATAGCCTCCTATTTATAGGCTTCAAGGGTTGCTTAAAGCATCTCTTCAAAATGTGTCCAAGTTCAATGAATATTCTAGAAAGTGTGTCTGGCGCCTAGGCGCCAGTATCTGGCGCCTAGGCGTCGGACTCCGTGTCTAGTTCTTCACACCTCTTCACTTTGGATCGCACCTCTTCACGATTCAAACCGTTTCCAAGCGTCTAGATACAATGTATCACATGTCCTATAAACTAGGAATAACTGTCAATCTTCTAGATGGTCCAATAACCGCTCTAACTGTCAAAATAACTGCCCAAAGTAGTTACAAAAACAGTCACAGATTTGGTATCGAGCTGGCGCTTAGGCGCTGGATTCTGGAGCATAGGCGTCAGGGCCATTATTTTGGTAATTTTGCATTTTGGCTCCATTTTTGCTCCTTTTTGCTCCTTTTTCATCCTTTTTCCTTTTTGAACATTTTTGCATCACCTACATCCAAAAACACAAAAATACCTTTCATTAAAGCATAATATCCTTAAAAATTTCATAAAAATCAAGGCATAATAACAAGTATTTTTTTCATGGATCAAAATCCCCCAAACTTAAACGTTACTTGTCCTCAAGTAACCTTTTTTACTATATAAAATGTATAACATTTGAAATAAAAGGTAAATATTTAAGATTCCTTGTAATTTTTTATTTTATAATGGCTTTACTAAATCATTAACCAAATTTCACTAACTAAGTTTAATTTTACGAATTTAAAGAATATTTAACTACCAAATTGTAAGACTTCAAAAATTTTTCATTCATTTCGAAATATTTGTAGTTTATTATATTAAGATCACATAAATTATTTACAATAAAAAAATCTTCATGAAAATCTTTTCTAATAAAGATGCAAGTATAAAAATTAAGTAAAATATGTAATTAGTTTTCTTCTTATAAGATAATTCAAGTGAAGCCAATTTTTGATTAGGCATCTCCTCAATCTTCTCCTCTCTTTTTTCTCTTTTTTTTTTCACAGTGAGGATTATTGTATCTGGATAGCCTGTTAATGGTTTTGAACTTCACTATCCTTAACTTATATTTTCAAACTTATACATTTTCACTTAATAGATTTTAAAAAGACTTTCAATCTTTTCTTTTTCAAGTTATTATTCTTGATTTCTTAGTACTTCTAAAATTCAATTATCTCTACCATGAATAGAAAAAAAATTCTTAATCTTACTATTCTTTAAGTTGACTAATTATATTCTTAAAATCAATCAAAGTTATTAAAATTTTGGTTTAGTCAACTAAATTATTTATAAATTAAAAAAATTTAAGTAATCTTAAATAGATTTTTCATTCCTTATGTTATGTTAATATTTTTTTTATTAAAAAAAATATTAGCTCTTAAGGACAAATAAAATTTAAATTTGCATGTATTTTCCCTTCCCCCAAACTTAAGTTTTGATATATCATGAAAAATTTTAAAGTATGAGAGAAAGAAAGGCATAATTTTAAAAAGAAATTTTTATAAGTATGTAAAAGCAGTCTACAAAGAAAAAATTACTTCTACACATGCTTTTTATGAATATTACTGAAATAATGAAGCATATATAAAAGCAAGCAGGCTCAATTTTTATATCATTAGCTAAATTTAACGACTATACTAATCACAATAACATAAACAAAACAACATCACTAACTATTCAAGAATACTAAAAAGTAGGCTGAAAAAGAAATAAACATTTATCATAGGAAATGAAAAAAAGTTCATCCATATTTCAGTCTTAAACACATATCACACTAGATACTCTAAAAACAGTCTCAACATCAAAAAAAATCCACACAAATTTACTTAAACAAATTGACACTAACTAACAACAAACTAATCAGTACTAACAAACAATAAATAAACTAAAAACAGAATCAACTCATCTCAAGAGGTAATTCAAGCTACTAATCACTATCTGTAGCCTCACCAAAAGAAAATTCCACATCCTTTGGATCAACATACGGTGAAAATCTAGGACAGGTAGGGAACTGAACATCATGCTCACCCTTCAAGAATCTAACTAAAGGCTCTGAATACTCAGCATCATAATCACTCTTCCTTTAGGTATATTCAGATAGATGATCAATCTTCTTGTCTATAGTATCTACTCGCAGAGTGAGTTAGAAATAACTCATTCCGGTGCTCCGAAATTGATCATGCATGGATTCCCGAAACTAGATGGTGGCTCGGCGATAGAAGTAGAAGGTCTAGAAGTAGAAGCTCTACCTGGAGTAGGTACAGAAGTACAAGGAGCAGTAGATCTCTTCCTGCAAAGACGATCATAAATACTAACACTCTCCTGCCCAATAGACTTTGTAATCTTCAGCTTCTCCTCGAAAATATCAGCAATAACTCCATTGCTCATGCATAAAGAACATATCAAGGATGGTAATCCTAATCCAACAGAAGTGTTGGATCATTCAATCGATTCCATAGAATCATAGATAATGCTGGCAACATCTATCGGCTTCCTCTCCTAAATGCAGTAGTTCAGGATAGCTCTATCTTTGGTAACTTCACTCAGGTGGTTGGAAGGAAGTAGTCTAGCAGAAATAAAATAGTGTCGGGTCTTTGAAATATCATTTAGCTTAAAAGATTTATAGTATACCCGTTTGTCGTTCCAGATCTTCCAAGCTCCAGTGCCGTCAGTCAGATATGCAATAATCAACTCCAGATCTCCTTCAGATGGAGATAGACCAGAATAGTATTACTCGACGGTAGGTGGTAGGCCGTAGAAAATATTTATCTGTTCCGGGGTGAATCCCACTCCGACACCTCTAACGAATACTTCGTAGTCTTTTGCATCCATAAAGTTGGCATAAAACTCTCGTACAACAGGAATAATAGCAACGACAGTGAAATAACAGAATCGCTGACAGTTGTGTTCAATGATCTTGTTCACGATCATCTCTCCAGGATTGTAAAAATTGCGCTACGAGATAAATTTCCTTGATGACGCAAATTCGTGATAACGAAAGTGCGCTGCCGCAGTAGCAAACTTGCTGCTGTCAAAATTTTCTCGTGCTTTTCCGTGCGTAGATTTAGGTACCATCTAAACGTGAAAAAAACATAAATAAATTAAGGAATCAAATATCTAAACTCTTTTAAGCTTGAGAAACTTAAAATGGTTAAGAAAATTCATAGAGAATTTCTAAAAATCAAAATTTTTCTCCAAAATTTTGGTTTTTAGCAGAAATAGGAAAATCCATGGTAGAAATCAAAAATAAATGGATTAGAAGGTAGATCTGACCTTAAGATGAAGAAATCGAGTGATTTCGGGCTAAAAAACGTGACTTTTTGACCTCAAGATGGGGTGTATTTTTGTGAAAATGAGGAAGGAGATGAAGCTTAGGTGTCGGCCATGGCTATTGGGGGTTTAAATCCTGATTTTCGGGTTGCAGGCTGATCCGGTGCTTAGGCGCCGAATTCTGGTGCCTAGGCGCCAGACTCGCCAACCAAAAAGATCACTTTAAATTTTTTTTTTCCACCAAAACTCACAAATTCAACTTCTAATTACTCATATGAGAGTATTGCTTCAGTTTCCAACTTCCAAAATATTTTCCAAAAATTTTAGAAATTAAAAATTAAATCCATCAATTAAACACAAGTTTAAGTCGAACTCTTCTAATTCCATTCATAATCTTCAATTGGGCTCAATATAATACAGATAAGTATAATAATAAGATTCAACTAATAATAAACAATAAAAAAAACACAATTTCAAAGCAAATACAACACACATTAAACGATAAAACAAACACACAAACAATACATTCGATTTACTAAATCGATGCAATGAAACGCTAGATAAAGTCTTGATCTAACCACATTTACTATCTAATCTTCAAATTAGAAATTTTCATTCTCATCGCAATGAAGATTACTCAGCCCACTTGGGAAAAACGCTAACGCCCTTGGAAAATCCGTAGCCGTTTTCTCATCGATCCATTTGTTCAACGCATACATCTCCACTTTAGCATCTTGATAGGCCGCTAGATGATCGAATTGAAGCTTTGCTTGTCATTCCAAATGTTCAATTTGATGATACATCTCATGGAGGTGATCTCCAATACTTTTGAATTCTGCTTCAAACTTATCTAGGAGACTCGAAAATTTCTCCAAACTTACAGCAATAAAACCATTAAAGAAAGGTTGAGAATCCTAAGAACACTTATCTCTAGCCTCTTCTCCATGATTTCTTCTTTCCATTTCTTCAAAATCTTATCTTATCTCCTCAAGAATGAAGTGTAAAGGTCGTAACTATGGTTACTTAGGGATTGGGAACGAAGATGGGGTAGTTTATAGGAGAAAATCGTGTGAAAACTGAAAATTTTTTATTTTTACACGACCCAGTAACTGTGGCACTTAGGCGCCAAATCTGGCGCTCGACACACAATTTACTTTGGCGCTTAGGCGCCGGATTTTAGTGACTAGGCGCCGGAACCATGTTCGACTCCGTTCGCCTAACGTCAAATTTCAAAGTTTTGATCTCCAAAATAGGTAAATGATAAGATCTATAAAGACTTAATAATAATAAAAATTATCTGAAATAATAAATAATCATAATGAAGGTTAACTTGATCTCCTTTTTACTCACATACGAAATGGAGTGATCCAAAGTCCAAAATTTATATACTTTGAGATCATCTTTTGCTTAAGTCAATTAAGACTTGTTAGCATCCAATTATCTACAGTTATATAAACTTAGTCAAGACCGAGGCATAACCTTACATTAAAAATGTACAAACACACAAAAATAACTATGGGTTGCCTCCCACAAAGCACTTGGTTTAACGTCGTCAGCCCAACCTAATTATGTCTTTATCAAGTAGACTCAACTCGTAAGCCTCTTTATAAATCATTTTTATTTCTCCCACATAAGGCTTCAGTCTTAATCTGTTAACTTTAAATATTTTTCCCGTTTTGGGGTCTTTAATATCCACAGCTCCATAATGGTATACTTTCTCAATTATATATGGTCCCATCCATTTAGATCTTAATTTTCGAGGAAAAAGTCTTAAACGAGTATTAAATAATAAAACTTCTTGTCTAGACTCGAATATTTTTCCTGAAATCTTTTTATCATGTAATATCTTCATTTTCTCTTTATAAATCTTTGCATTTTCATATGACTCATTTCTTATTTCATCCATCTCATTTAATTGTAATAATCGTTTTTCTTCTGCAGTATTCAAATCAAAATTAAACTCCTTTTAGCGCCCAATAAGCTTTATGTTCTAGTTCAACAGGTAAGTGACAATGTTTACCATAAACTAATTGGTAAGGTGACATTCTAATTGGTGTCTTATAAGCTGTTCTATAAGCCCATAATGCAGAATCAAGTCTATCAACCCAATCAGTTCTTTTAGGATTAACAGTCTTCTCTAAAGTTCTTTTAATTTTTCTGTTTGATACTTCAGTCATTCCACTTGTTTGTGGGTGATAAGCAGTTGCAATTCTGTGTTTGATTCCAAATTTTACCAGTAATGATTGAATTCTTATTTTTCTGAAATGACTTCCACCATCTCTAATAATTACCTTAGGCATTCAATTCTTGAAAAAATCATTTTCTTTTAAAATTTTGAAACACTTTTGGAATCAAAGTTAGGTAAAGCTACAGCTTCAATCCACTTTGAAACATAATCAACTGCTAATAAAATATAAATCTTTCTAGATGATGGTACAAATGGTCCCATAAATTCTAAACCTCATATATCAAACTTTTCAACTTCCAATATATAGTTTAAAGGCATTTCATCTTTCCAAGATATATTTTCCATCCTTTGACATCGATCACATGTTTGAACATAATTTTTCTCTTGATCCAAACCTAAGGCAAAAGCTTGTTTTTCTTTGTTTGGGCTAGGTTCCTTGCCCTTTTTACTTGTCTCTTTGGTTTGGTTGGTGATTCTAGCCATTAAGGTAGAAATTTCTTCTTCCATGGCTTAAGTATTGTGGCTTTTAGCTAAGCTTTTACATGGCAAAATTTCAGATTTATGCTTGGGTTTTGAACCTATTTTACATGTCAAAATATTAAGTTTATACTTAGAGATTGAAATTATTCCATGTGGCAAAAATTCAAATCTATGCTTGGACATTGAAGCGACTTTACATGTCAAAATTTTGAGTTTTAATGCTTAGAATTTGAGCTATTCTACATGGCAAGATTTCAAATTTATGTTAGGTCTTTAAAGCTACTTTACATGTCAAAATTTTGAGCTTTATGCTTGAGGTTAGAGGCTATGTTTCATGGAAAAATTATCATTCTATGCTTGGATTTTGAAGTCCTTTTCTATGGCAAAAGTTGCAATTCTATGCTTGAGTTTTGAAGTTCTTTTACATGGCAAAGTTATAGTTTTGTGCTTGGCTTTTGAAGCCACTTTACATGACAAAGTTTGAAGTTTTGTGCTTGTCTTTTAAAGTCACTCTACATGTCAAAATTTTGAGTTTTTGCTCAAGTTTTGAAGTTATTTCTTATGGAAAAATTTAAAGTAAGCTTGGAGTTTTTTTTTTGTCATTCCTTTCTTTATTTCCTACTTTAATTTTCATGGTTTCTTAAAGTTAATGTTTAACACAAGAAAGGAAAGAAAGGAAGAAAGGAAAGAAAAAAAGGGAGATTGGGAAGGATTTTCTCATGCTAGCCTAGCTTTAGGATGGTTTAAAAACTCCATAGAAAATGTTTACTGGCTCTTCTTTTTTTACTACTTCATGACTACCCCCTTCTTCTACTCTTGTATGCTCATGATGGTGGTATTTCTTATCCTTTTTCTTTACTCCAAATTCATGATGAAGAGCATGCATGGGATGTGGTAGCTTTGCCTTAGCTACGTTTTTCCTATTACTTGATACACTTTGTTTGGAAGGTTTAGCTTGCTTTGCCCCTGTTCCTTCAAGCTTAATACATGTTGGATGGAATGTTTAGCATAATTTACTGATGTTATTGACCCAACCCGCAATAACGTAGTAATATTCACTTCTAAAAGATGGCCAAAAACTTGACCCAATTTATAAATAGCGGCTAGTGTATAAAATCAAAATGTTGTAAAATTTTAGAAAATATTTTACACACTAGGGGTACTACGCAAGTATAAGTATCATTTCAAGTAATATAGGGTTTTCTTTTATAACCCCAGTATCGATCCCATAGAGAAGCGAGGTAAGAAATCTTTTAAGCTAATTCCAGTCTATTTCTATAAGGCCTAAATTTGGAATGTTGATTAAAATGAGTTTTCTAATAACTATGGGTTGCCTCCCATATAGCGCTCGGTTTTAACGTCGCGGGCCCGACAAATGATTCCACCTGGATCAAAATTCCAATTAAGTAATCCTCGGTCAACCACCCAATCATTTCTAGATCCAGGGATTTCTATAAAATCCTTAAATTTTAATTTTTCATTTAGCTCTTCATATTCAGTTTGATTTATATAATTGTTCCTCATATTTCTTTCTAGATCCAATATTCTTCTATTGATTTGATGAATTTGCATATTAATATCATCCTTGAAATTTATAAGAAATGGATCTTTATAAGATACTTCAATATCTCCCAAATTTTGGATCGATTCTCTTTAGATAATTCAGATTCAAGATTAAATTCTTCTATATTACTCTTCTATTTCAAATTATCTTCCAATTCTTCCCCTTTATAATTATTAAATGATGGAGGATCTATCTTAGTTGAGGAAATAGGTTTTTCTAATTTCTTAGGAATTTCTTCCAATGGTCTTCCAATATCCTTATCCTCTTTTCTCAACTCAAAGTTCTTTTGAAATATATCCTCAAATTCTCTTCCAAGTCTTAGTTTAATAATTTTATCATGTTCATCATTCAATTCAAGTTTTTCTTGTGATTGAGTCGAATCCAAAGATATAAATACTGGTTGTGTAGATGAATTCCCTAAATAGGTAGGCTTTAAAATTATATGGGGTACATCCATCTTAAGTTCATGAGATTTTTCAAGAGATGGAATTAAAAGTTTACTATTTTTGGTGACGTCCATCATTTCACACCTCTCTTGAACATACATACAGTCTTCTTTAAATAACATTTTTGAATCATCATGAAAATCCATTCCGACCTCATCTGTTATCTTACTCTCAAAACTTTCTTGGAAATGGTTTTTATTTAGATAATCAATTTCATCCATCCAAAAACAATCATCAATTTTCTCAGTTGGATGTTTCATAGTCTTTAATACATCAAAAGTTACTTCCTGGTCATTAATATTCATAGTCAACTTTCCTTTTTGCACATCTATCATAGCTTGTCCAGTAACAAGGAAAGGTCTCCCTAAAATAATTGAAATTTCTTTATCTTCCTCCATATCTAATACAATAAAGTCCACAGGAAAGATAAATTTATCCACTTTAACAAGCACGTCTTCTATAAATCCTTTTGGATAAATCATAGATCGATCAGCTAACATAAGGGTTACCGTAGTGGGAGAAATATCGACTAAACCTAACCTTCTAAATATAGATAGAGGCATCACATTAATGCTTACTCTTAAATCACATAAAGCTTTTCCAAATAATCTTTTTCCAATTGCACAAGGAATTGTAAAGCTACAAGGATCTTTAAATTTTTGAGGAAAATTTTTCTGAAGTATAGCGCTGCACTCCTCACTCAGTGCAACTGTCTCGTAATCCCCAAATTTCCTTTTCTTATTTAACATCTCTTTCATAAACTTTGCATAACTTGGCATATGTTCCAAAGCATCAGTGGAAGGAATATTTATCGTTAACTTCTTAAGTATTTTAATGAACTTTGAAAATTTCTTATCCAACTCATACTGTTTAAGTCTTTGAGGAAATGGAGGTGGTGGTCTTTCTAAATTGATTTTAGTTGGAGATATTAATTTTTCTAGATCCTTAGAAACATTTTCTTCAAGTCTTTTAGTTTCCTTTGTGTCTCTCACAACATCTTTCTCTTTTATAACCACATCCTTTATCTCTCTTCCAGTTTTTATTTGGACAGCTTCTACTTGTTCATTAGTTTCTCTTTAGGGTTGATCTCAATGTTGCTAGGAAGTGTTCCTTGGGGTCTATTGCTAAGTGAATTAGCCATTTGTCCCAGTTGATTCTCTATATTTTTAATTGCAGCATTTTAACTTTGCAACTGGTTTCCCATTTGCAATAACACTTCTTCCATAGACATCTTCTTATCCTCAAATTGTTGATCATTGTTAGAGTCCGGTGGATATGAAGTTCTATAGTTTGTGTTCCCCTGATTATTCTAACTTCCATTAGGATTTGCATGATTATTTTCCCATTTTTGGTTTCCACCATCAGTAGTATGATTCCAATTAAATTTAGGATGGTTCTCCCAACACGGGTTGTAAAAGTTAGAATATAGGTTGTTTGTGGTATTTAAAGTTTCATATGATAAGTTAGAATCAATCATATTCCCTAATGAACTTTCCTCACTTACTGGAGTAAATTGAGGCTGGTTCATTCCAAATTGGTCCAACTTCCTTGATATTTCAACAACCTGAGATGCAAGAATTGCAATCGCATCTATATCATGAACACTGGCTACCTTTTTAGGATTTACCCTTGTTGAGGGCCATTCAAATTCATTTGTAGCCATTTCTTCAATTAACACATATACTTCATCAAATGATTTTGACATTAACGATCCACCAGCGGCAACGTCAATTATAAACTTAAGAGATCCCACTAACCCATTATAAAAAGTTTGAATGATTAACCAATCGGGCAGAGCATTATGTGGACACTTTCTTAGGAGTTCCTTAAATCTTTCCCAGGCTTCGTATATTGATTCTCCTTCATATTGACAAAATGAGATAATATCGTTTCTAAGTTTAATAGTCCTTGAAGGTGGAAAATACTTAGCTAGGAATTTCTGAGTTAACTCTTCCCAATTTTTAATAGAACCAGGTGCTAATGAGTATAACCACATTTTAGCCTTATCTCTTAGTGAGAAAGGAAAAAGCCTTAGTCTAACAACGATCGTTCGACATCGTTGTTATAACGAAAAGTAGCACAAAGTTCTAGAAAACATGATAAGTTTAAATAGGGATCCTCCAAAGGAGTTCCCCCAAACTGGTTGTTCTGCACAAGTTGGATAATCTCAGGATTTATTTCAAACGAGTTAGCTTCTACGACAGGGTTTTGTATACTTGAGTGAATTTCATCTGTCGTAAGATTTTCATAATCCCTCAATGAAGTATGATGATTTTCTAAGTTAATATCTTGGAAGTTCTCCATTTCCATTTCTAGTTTTTCGAGTCCCTTCTGTTTTTTTAATTTTTTCCATTTTTCTAACTCGGGATCATAAGGCACAAGTCCTTTAGATCCTTTGTTTCGCATACGGAGCACAATAAACAGTGCATTAACAATTAAATAAATAATAGATAAAATATATTCAACACAACAAAACATTTTCACGAACACCTTATTTTTCATACAAACAGTTTTTACGACACTATAATTTTCCAAGTCTAAACCTAATTATTTCAACTAAAATTTCCTAAAGTTCTTACCGAAGCTTCCCCGGCAACGGCGCCAAAAACTTGACCCGACCTGCAATAACACATTAATATTCGCTTCCAAAAGATGGCCAAAAACTTGACCCAATTTATAAATAGCGGCTAGTGTATAAAATCAAAATTTTGTAAAATTTTAGAAAATATTTTACACACTAGGGGTACTACGCAAGTATACGTATCGTTTCAAGTAATATAGGGTTTTCTTCTATAACCTCAATATCGATCCCACAGAGAAGCGAGGTAAGAAACCCTTTAAGTTAATTCCGATTCATTTCTATAAGGCCTAAATTTGGAATGTCGATTAAAATGAGTTTTCTAATAACTAATCCTAAATTAAATTCTTAAATAAAAAGATAACTTATGGATAAATTGGTTTGGAGAAATTCGAGATATTAAAAATTACCTTTCTCTTGCAATTACATAGATAATGTGTAAGAAAGATATGCTTAGAATTAATGTAGTAGTGTCAAATAGAAGCATTCCTATTCTTTACCCTTTGGTCCAGGCATAAAGAATATTGGCTAATCTATAGATCGGTTCAAGATGTTTTATTAGTAGAATGGTTAATCTAGGCTCACGCTACTAGATGTCCAAGGGTGGCTATGGTCGGCCCTACCAGTGACCCGTTCCCTTTCTATAGATCAAATTATTAGAATTTAGTCTGTCACTCTAAAAACTAATCAATTCTGCGCCCAATAAACAATATCTCCCTATTTATTTGCACTTCACCTTGAATAACCCGCACAAGGCCTTCGACTACCCAAGGATTCATGTGATATCTACTAATTAAGAATTCATCTCCTTCTAAGTCTCAGAATTCTTCAACAGGTTTTAACAATACAAGTGATCAATTTGTAAAGTAAATGAAGATCCGGTATGAATATTATCACCATAATTTAATAAGAGAATATCTAAGCAAATCTTAATTCCTAAACATGCATCTATTTCATTAAAAAATAAAAGTAAATGAAAATAATGGCATAAGAAGTAAAAGAATTGATAGAACTATATAATAAATTAAGTGTCAACAAGGAACTTCTTTCATTAGTATTCTATTATATTTATGCAACTATCTGTCACCTAAAAGCATCTAATAGATAATTTTATCATAAAAATGATTTTCTTACGCATGCCACTACTTCATATTAAAAGAAAGAGTAAAGGAAATCACTTACGAAACATGGATAATTCACGACAGAAAACTTGGTTTAAAACAAAGAAAATCCACTAGAAAGTGTTTACCACAATTACAAGAGAATGAAGAACACAATACTTAGCTTTTTCCTTGTGAAAGAAAGAAGAAGATCTTTCCACCAATGTTTCCCACTGATCCATGCTACGCTCGTACATCCCTTACATAAATATCTCAAAATCCCTCACCAATCTCTCCATAAGAAGTAAAAATCTACATCTTCATAACTCTAAATGACTAAAATGACTAAGGGGGAAGAAAGAGACTATAGGGTGCCATTTTCTCTGAAGGAGTGGCCTTTATAGGCTTCAAGAGTTTCCTCGAGGCACCTCTTTAAAATGTGTCCATATTCAATGAATCTTCTAGAAACCAACTCTGGCGCCTAGGCGCCGGGATCTGGCGCCTAGGCGCCGGACTCCGTGCCCAAACAGTCACACCTCTTCGTGATTTAAACCGCTCCAATGTGTTTAGATTCATTGTATCACGTGTCCTATATATTAGGAATAACTTTCAGGCTTCTAGAAGGTCTAGAAACTACTTAACACCGTCAAAATAACTCTCAATGTAGTCAAAATCCCGTCCAATAACCGTTTCTGGATGATTTTGGCGCCTAGGCCTTGATTTTGGCGCCTAGGCCTTGATTCTGGCCCCTAGGCGCCATTTTCTCGTCGTTACTGGCGCCTGGGCGCCGGGTTTGGCGCCTGGGCGCCACCCTGTGCGCAGCTCCACCGTTTTGCTCCGTTTGGATCCGTTTCAACTCTGTTTTACCCCATTTCAGTTGCGTTGCGTTCCTAACATCATCACCTACAATATAGACATAAAAACAACCTTTCCCAAAAGTATAATTTCATTCAAAAATATGTGAGAAATATAAAAGATATTAAACATAGAAAGACATATCAATATGTGCTAAGTTAGAATTTGTTTTTCTTGCTCATTTTGGCTCAAAATTGCATAGTTTTTGCTTCATTATCTCTAAAATCATATTTTTATACTTGAAAATAAAAATATGCAAAATTATGCAAAATACCTTCATTTATAGTGTAATATCATTAAAAATATGCATAAAGTGGGCATGAAATGAACACTAAAAATAGGTACTTTTTTCATGGATCAGTTATCACACATGATCTAGCTTTGTAGGTTTATATTTTGAAGCATGAAAATTATTTCCAATTTTCGGATTTCAAATAACCCACTTGTGTAACACTCATAAATGAGGCCATGTGTGCTTGTTCTTCACTCATTTCATCAAGTATTCATATGTAAAACACCCAAGCATTGATTTCACACATATTCCACCTCATTCCATACTTAAACTTCACATTTTACAAGCACTTTCCTTTACCTTCAAAATATTCACATGCTCAATACAGTAATCTCACTTTTTTACATAACACCTCACCTCACTTTTGAAATATCTACATATTTCACTTGTGGAAATAATCATTGACATAAAAAACTTGTTAGAAGCATTGGGCATTGTCACATGTATACTTGTGACACTTTTTGGTGATGTTTATTGCATAAATGAAAGAATGCCATCAATCTCATATGGCCATTAAGTAAAAATCTACATTGCTACATTGGTTTGGGATTTGTTTAAATCATTTCTATGCTGCCCCTAAGTGAAAATCTGCACTTATACATTGGTTTGGAGTTAGTTTAAATAATTCTTATATTTTCATTAAGTAAAAATCTGCACTTATACATTGGTTTAGAATTGATTTAAATCACGCATATGCTGCCCCTAAGTGAAAATATGCACTTATATACTTATTTGGAGTTGGTTTAAATCATTCCTATGCTCCCCTAAAGTAAAAATCCGCATTGCGACTCTTATTTGGAGTTAATTTAAATTGATCATATGTTATCTTTATGTAAAAATCTACAGCGTTACATTTGCTTGGAGTTGGTTTAGATCATTCCTATGTTGCCCCTACATGAAAATCAGCATCGATAGCCTTCTCCTATGTTGGTTTTTAATGTTTCTTTGCTGTCCCTACATAAAAAATTACATTGTTTGGCTTGACTTAAGTTGGTTTTAAGTGCTCATATGCTGCCCCTATGTTGAGAATTACATTGATGGTTACCTTACAAGTTGGTTTAAATTGCTTCCTTGTTACCCCTACCTAAAATTTACATTAAGGGGAATCATTTGTGTTGCTTTCGAGTGAGGAAGAAAAAGGAGAGGAGGTGGCATGCTTTCTTACCACTTCAAAGAGATAATTTTTGAGATGTGATCAGGCTTGATTTGCTTTAATTCTACATGCTAGTATTGGGAGACATTTCACTTGCACACTTGCACACTTGCTCTCTACATTATTTTAATACACCTACTTGTTATGGCACATTATCTCAAAGCATTTAATTATTCAATATCTTTAATATGGCATGCTCGGAAGAACATATGGTATTTAGGAGACATAGAAGCATGAAGGAAATTTGGTTGTTAGGGAGAGCATTTCATGTAGCGATTTGAACTCTTGCATTTCCTTGGTATTGTGTTTTGATGTCTACCTCTTGCAACATGTTGGAGGGGTTTGTTTTCTTACTTTACATGCTTTACAGCTCTCCCTTACACCATGTTGGAGGGGTTTGCTTTCTTAACTTTACATGCTTTATGGTTACCTCTCTACACCATGTTGAGAGAGGCTCCGTATTACTTGCTTTTGGTGCCTTTTGGCTACCCCTTTACACTCACTCACTGGGGTTTGTCTTTACATGTTTTAGTTACTCCGTGGCTGCCACTTTTGCACCACATATGGAGTTTGTTTTTTCCCTACACCAGTTCATGTCTGTTACTCTGTAGGGTTTTGAGAGTCTACCCACCTCCTTTACGACGTTGTTCTAGGTGGATCGTCATCTCCTCTCTCTTTTCCTTATCCCTAGTCCTTCATTTCTTCTTACTTCTTGACCCGAGTCTTGCGCTTATGTACGAGACATAAGTGTACACTTATAGCCTTTTGCCATATGTGGGGCCATCAAGCAAGGCTGTAAGTAGGATGGTTAGGGGGGACGGTGATGACATTGCATAGAAGAGGGATACGAGGGATTTCTAGAATAGTATTTCCTGACTCAGAGACCCTGGAGAGGGTAGACGAAGGAATTTATGATACTATTCACCCATCCTTAGGGATTTCTGCCACTGTCACTCTTAGGTTGCTAGTAGTCCTAATTCGATTAGGATAGTTAACCTGTAGATCACACTATTTTATAAAATATACATATACATTTTGAGAATACAAAACTGCCCCTACAACAAAATAGCCTCTCACCCATAAGTTTTCACTTGGATGCAATCCAAATTGAAATGAATGAAAAACTTACAAAGATCCACGTTTGACTCTTCAGGTCGAGTTAGAATTGGCTTCCATAGGGTGTCAGATTGGTAGTTCTCACTTAAGGTCAGCATACATACAACACAGCTCTGAGTCCTCTGTACCATCATGCTTACAGTCCTCTCAGATGAAAAAATTGTGAAAAATTGCTTTCCCGTATATCTTAAATTGTAAAAAAATGATCGAACCCCACATGTTTAAACAACTCAAAATATAATAAACAACCAAAATAAACTTGCAACTTCAACTAAATTAAAAAGATTCTTGGATGACTGGGAATCCCTCAGAGGAGGTAACCTACGGTTTGCTAAAGGGGTTTCCCACGGTCTAAATGGAAGTGTGGAACTCATTCAGTTGAGTTTAGCAAACTCATTTGGACTAAGTGAATACGATGAAAATGGTGATGTCATAATATACTTAAACAATTTTTTTAATTAAGACACTAAGCCACCTGATTTTTAAACCTTCCAGAACATGAAACTTCTCACCCCCTGATTGTCACTTCTTAAACTAAACATTCTGCAACAACAAGGAGCTCGGAGCATACACCATGGGCAGCACGATCAAGGACGTGAAAGAACATGTTTGAGAGAGCAAATAACGGATCTACAACAGCACTCCCTTCCTTAGAAATAAATAAACAAGCTATAGGGCTTCGAGTTAGCATGTCTAGTGCAGCATAAACCCTCATCTTATCTTTTGGGCCTTTACACTTAGTGTAATATAAGCCCCAACTCGCCTTAGGTTTCCAAGGTTGTCATCCGATAAGACATAAATCCTCCTAACTTTCAGCTATTAACATAATAGATATCAAATGAATGTAAGCCCTAATAAATTAAAATTGGTAGGATGAAACTAAAATTAATTATCTCTAATTGAAACCAAACAATAGGATAGATTGGGAAGTCACCAAGATTTACTCTTGGATCAATAACCTCTCCTAGTTCTTCCTCCTTTGGGTTCCTATAACAGCTATTTCAGAACTTGAAACCACTCACATATTGGATTCTGATTATCTCACTTTCGATGAAAATCCTAGCCTTTGGAAGTCAATTCATAAAAATATATTTCCTAATCCAAATTGAGAGTTTTCTTAGGTGACTTCGGTCATCGAAGATGTAATTAAAAATAGGGGCTTGCCTTTATAGGAAACGTAAACAAACCCAGTATTAATATAAACCCTATCTAATTCATTTGTATTAGATAGGGGAACTTGTTGGCCACATAGGTTTTGCAGACCAAACGGATGTCATATTTTTCTAACCTAAATCTATACATAAATTAAATTTAATGTTGTACTTCTGAAGCGGGCGACGGGATCTCGGTTCCGGCGGCCGACAGCTTCTACTGGGCAACTCCTAAAACATAAAAAAATGAGCCAACAGCTTCTGGCAACTCCACTGGGGAATCATTTCTCTCACCATTAAGATCAGGAAATATACTTTTATACATCGGTAATGTGTGTATGTCCCTCATAGGCCAGATTAATATTCTTCTGTCAATATGTTGTACCCATTTCTTTCTTGGGAAATTATGATCGACTTTCCTTGACCATTCATTTAAATCACTATTAATTGAATGGGTCCAGAAGGCTTTTAGGATTTTTCTTTGATTCTATGGGGTTGGATCCTTAATAGGTGTGTTGGTGGGCAAGTTCCACTAGAACGAGGTACGTATTGAAGAGGGTCCCGGACCGGATCCCATGCTTCACTTCTCCTTTTCACCCATCGGGCATAATTTTGGTACTTTGTATCTTTTTCGAATCTCGAAATCTTGTAAATTCCAACCTCTCTAAATCAACAACAAAGTCAAAAAATACATAAAACAAAATAAGTACTTTTAAGATTAAAACAACATGAAAGTAAAAAGAAGTTTACCCAGTTCACAGATTAACCTTCGTTAACTTGTAGTGTTTACATTACAACTCCAACGTTTTGGCCCATTCGCTAATTTTCAGAACTGTTTTCCTTTTTGTAATCGATAGAAACAATGTCGACCCCCACACTCATGTTCTCTTGCAACTTGCCTATTGATCCCCGATAAATATATGTGCATCAAAAACTTGACTTCACACCGAATATATGTGTTGATGATTTAGATATCAAAATTATGATTTTATAATATAGGGTATTACGTAAGTATACGTATCGTTTATCAAGTAATATAAGACTTTCTGATTAAGCCCCGAGATATCGACCCACAGGGAAATGTAAAAACTTTTTAAAGAATTAAAAAAATTATACTTTTACTTTTTTTAATGACTTTTGAAAGTATGTTTTTATTTGAAAAGCTTGAAAATTATTTTTGTTATTTTTGATTAAAGCTAAGCAGTAAATGAAAATTATCAGAACTTTAATCAGAACTTTAAAATACTAGGAAATAAAATATCTTTTTCTTTCTCTTATAAAGCAGTAATAATTATGAAAGTGATGTTGTGGAAGTATTTAAATGTGTTGTGATAAATAGGAGCAAATTTAAATATACCCTTACTTGGTTCTATAAAGAACATTAGTTAATTTGAAATTTTAAAACCTTGAAAATGGTTAGGCAGGGAAGATACTAGCTCTCACTCTAGAGTTCCCTCGATCCCCTCCACCTGGGGAATAACTTCTCATAACAAAATTTAAAACATCAAACCAAATTAGCGGGCAATAGCCTGTCAATCTAAAGACCTCTAGTTCTACTCCTCATTAAAAACATATCTCCTAAGCATTCAATTATATTAACTACGATTCTCATCTATATAATTGGATGTAATTTATACCATTTGCTGTTTGAGACAATACCGCATTAGATCTTACATAATTTCAAAACAAATTTAACATCTTAACTGGCCAAATTAAGAAGTAAATTAAGTTCATGGAATTAAATCTTCACAACGTATTCCAACTTTAAAGATTAATACATTCCACAACAATCCTACATAATTTAATTACTTCTTTTTTTAAGAAAGAAAAAAGAGAACTACTCAAAATTCATGAAGAAAACACAAGAAAACATTGATTTGAAAATAGAAATCATAAAGAAAGCACAACAATTAAAACTAAATATAGAAAACAAAAGTAAGCACTTATCTGAAAATACTCTCCACAAGACTCCGGAAGTTCTTTTTAAACTTGACTTTTCACAGGACAACACTACAGAGGTTGGTGCCCAACTCTGTTGACTCCAACTCTGACTTTAGAATTCAATAAAAACTAGATAAATTGATGAAAACTAAATAATAAAATACTAAAAGTAAATCTCTTTAAACTAGAAGATGAAACTGAAAACTAGAAGAGACTCTTAAAAACTAAACTAAAAGACTAACTCTCACTAAAGACACCCACCTATACACACTCATAACATAACTTTAATAATAATCCAAAAGGTGTCTTGTTGTCTCTTCAAATCATGTCTCGATTCAACGTATCCACCAAAAGATGCATCCCTTCATTCAAATTTGCTGCCTATAGGAAGTTAAGGAAGTCACCACCAAAAGTTGCTTCAAACATGAAGAAAATTCAATTTTTAACTGTGGCGGCTAAGCGCCGACCTGGCGGCGCTTAGCCACAAAGGTCCAATTTTTCATTTTTTATTTTTTTTGCTTCAAATTTAATCTAATTTTTGCTCCTTTCATCCTAATCGCTCATTTTCATTATACATGCAAGAAAAACACTTAATACCTTCCATTACAGTGCAATATCATCAAAAATAGGTATAAAAATGTGCATAAAAATACTATATATTTTAGATGTATCAAAATCCCCCAAACTTAAAATGTTACTTGTCCTCAAATGACTCTTAATCATATAGAAAATTTTAGCATGCAAATTATGTAATGTGTTTCTTAGGAAGATAACAAAATTTTGTTTTAGAAATAAAATTGTTCAATTTAGAAAATAATTTCAGTAATTAAGACCAACTTAAAGTTTAGAAAGTCCTTAGGTAAAGGATAATATAAAATATAGTTTTCTATCTAATTTAGAAATATTTGTAGATTCTTCAAAATATTGGATTCACACATTTATTTTTCTTACTTAAAAATCCTTATTTGAAAATAATTTTACTTACTATATTATAACCTTAAGCTTTACATTTTCTCAGAACTTACATTTTATACTTTAGGTATGGAACCAATTTTTGATTAGGCCCTTAAATCCTCAAGCTTCTCCTTCCTTTTTACATACCATTTTTCTCTTTTTCTCTTTTTTTTTCTTTTTCTCTTTCTTTTTCTTTTCTTTTTCTTTCCCTTCTTTTCTTCTTCTTTTTTTTATAAGGCAAGGATTACTATATTTGGATAGACCTTTAATTATTTTGAATTCCACCCTTCCATTTAAAATAAAGGTCTGATATACATCTTTCACTAAAAATCATAATAACAGTATTTGAAAATTACTCCTCCACAAAGAAATTTATGCTTTGAAGAATAAAAGTCAAATCTTCTATTTATCCAAAAATACAATATTTCTTACTAAAGATAGTTAAACTATATTTAACACTTCTTTACTAAGAAAATTTTAACTTTAAACTTTTCATTATTACTAAAAAAATTTTAACTAGATTCTCTTATTCATTTATATATTCAAATTTTTGTTCCCCTAATATAACTTCATATACATAATTGTTTTCAATCAAAAATCAAATTAATTTTATATTTTCTTGAGAACAAATAAAATTTTAGGTTTTTGAAAAATTTCTATTTTTTAAAAATTCCCCTAAACTTTAATTTTTTGTTAGGATAAAACATTTAAGCATAAGAAATGATACATGGGTGAGAATTAAAAACTAAAATAACATGATTGCAGGAATCTTAATATCCTAAATATGTAAGTATAACAATTTAAAAACAGGAGTAAAAAGAAATCAAATTCAAAAAAAATTTTTAGTTTTTCATTAAATAGAAATTCAAAATTTTAAAGGACTTCTACAATAGTGGAGGTTTTCAACGTAAATATACACCAACTGAAAATAACTGAAATCACACCAATCTAGAGAACTTAACTCAGATTCTTAAAAAAATTGTGATGATATGCATACCTGACCTTAATTTACTTTTTAAATTGGTCATTTGAATTACTAAAACCTGTTGAAGAATTCTGAGACCTATCCGGAGATGAGTTCTTAACTAGTAGATATCACATGAATCCTTGGGTAATCGAAGGCCATGTGCGGGTTATTCATGGTGAAGTGCAAATAAATAGGGAGATATTCTTTATTGGGCGTAGAATTGATTAGTTTTTAGAGTGACAGACTAAATTCTAATAATTTGGTTTATAGAAAGGGAACGGGTCACTAGTAGGGCCGACCATAGCCACCCTTGGACATCTAGAAGTGTGAGCCTAGATTAACCCATTCTACTAATAATACATCCTGAACTGATCTATAGATTAGCCAGTGTTCTTTATACTATCGAGCAAAAATAAAGAATAGGAATGCTTCTATTTGGCACAATACCATAATTTAAAGTTCTCCACGAATAATAGTTTTTTTAAAAATCTTAGATTAGTTGAAAAGGAAAAAGTTGTTTTATTTATACTTAAAATCAATCTTTACTTTATTGCTACTTTACTTTCATCTAGTAGAAATTGCATAAAACTATAAAATCTGATTTTTAAAAGAAATAAAAATTATAATTACTTTTAATTTGAAAATCTATTAATTTCTTAAATTAAGCTTCCCTGTGGGATCGATAACTAGAACTCCACTAGAGCTCTGTATTACTAGATACGATATGTATACTTGCGTAGTACCCTTAGTGTGCAAAATATTTTCTAAAAATTATATATTACAATAAGTGCACGAGGTAGGGTGTGTATAACACATCATGGAGTCTGCCTATGGCTCCTAAATCCCTATAGGAATTCAACAAGAGCTTTAATTAACTCAACTGAATATTGAGGATTTAGAACCGTTCATATGAAACTTCAAGGAGTGAATAAATGTCTTGAATTTCTAAATAGTGTGGAGTCTAGTCCTCTAGGAGAGTCAAAATAGGAAAATCCTAAAGGCTAGATCCTCAGCTCTAGAGAGAAAGAAAGACCTCAAAAATAAGGTCAACAAATGGAGCCCCAATAGGTGTGGTGTGCTGTACAAGCATGTCACGCCTATTGGCGTTGACTGAAATGATCAATACAATCACGAAAGAATATCTCTGGGTAGGACTCGTAAATATAACTTCTGTCCCCAATAAGGTAAAATCTCAGACAAATAACTCCGGGTAGGACTCAGAAATATAACTCCTATCCCCAAAAAATGACATCCCTAACATATAACTCTAGGTATGACTCGGAAATATAACTCCTGTCCCCAAAAAGGTGATATCTCAGACATATAAATCAGAGTAGGACTCAAAAATATAATCCATGTCTCCAAAGAGGTGAAATCCCGGACATATAACTCCAAGTATGACTCAAAAATATAACTCATATCCTAATTTATAAAAAAATATATATTTCTTTATGTCTTAATTCTTATCAATTAAGGATATTATGCTTTAATGAAAGGTATTTTTTCTGTGTTTTTGGATGTAGGTGATGTAAAAAAGTCTAAAAAGGAAAAAGGAGCAAAAAGGAGCAAAAAGGAGCAAAAATGGAGCAAAATACAAAAAGTATAAAAAATTATGGCCTGGCGCCTAGGCGCCTAAGCGCCAGACTCGATACAGAAACTGTCAAGGTTTTTACAACGTTTGAACGGTTATTTTGATGAGTGAGCGGTTATTGGACATTCTAGAAGAGCTGCGATTGTTCCTCGATAATAGGACATGTGATACATTGCATTTGGACGCTCCAAAACGGTTTTAATCGCGAAGAGGTGCGAAGAACCGGACGCGGTGTCCCGGCGCCAGGCGCCAGACAGACCTTCTAGAAGATTCATTGAATGTGGACATGTTTTGAAGAGGTGCCTCAAGGCAACCCTTGAAGCCTATAAATAGGAGTCTATTTCTTCAGAAAAACGTGCCCCCCATTGTAACCACTTCTCCTATCCACTTTAGGATCTCTCATCCTTAGAGAGAGAAATAGTGAGAGAAATTTAGGGCCAACTTTTGTTTAGTTTAGTGAGTTTATTTTCAAGTTGTTGCATCTGGAGTTCATTACACTGTGGAGTCAGTAGAAATCAGAAGATCTGTAGAAGGAATATTTGAGATAAGTATTTTATATTTGATTCAAAGTTTATTTATTATGTTTTGTTGTATATATTCAATGTGTTCTGAGTAGTTATTTACTTTCTTCCTTCAATTATGAAGAGATAAATAAGATAATAAAAGATTCGATGGAGAATTGAAATTTAAAATATTTTCAAAACATTGTGATGAAATTAATACCTGATCTTACATTACTTTTTAAATTGGTCATTTAAATTGTTAAAAACTGTTGAAGAGTTTTGAGACCAAGAAGGAGAAAAACTCTTAACTTGTAAGTGTCACATGAATCCTTGGGTAGTCGAAGGCCATGTGCGGGCTATTCAAGGTGAAGTGCAAATAAATAGGAAGATAAGATTTAAAGGGCGTAGAATTGATAAATTTTTAGAGTGATAGACTAAATTCTTATAATTTGATTTATAGATTAGGAAAGGGTCACTAGTAGGGCCGACAATAGCCACCCTTGGACATCTAGTAGTGTGAGTCTAGATTAACCCATTCTACTAACAATACATCCAAACCTGATCTGTAAATTAGCCAATGTTCTTTGCGCCTGGATCAAAGGGTAAAGAATAGGAATGCTTCTATTTGGCACAATACCACAAATCAAATTCTCCAACGAGTATTAAATTATCTTAAAAATCTTAGATTAATTGAAGGGAAGAAAGTTGTTTATTTTATATAGTTTTAACAAAATCATTATCTTATTATTATTTTCTTTATTTGCATCTAGTAAATTAATAATAATTTATAGTTTGATTAAAAACACAAAAAGATTTTTGAAATATAATATTTAGAAATTTATTACTATAATTTTTCCCCGTGGGATCGATACTGGGGTCTTTGTTTCAAAGCCCTATATTACTTGAAACGATATGTATACTTGCGTAGTACCCAAAAAAGTATATAAAATATTTTCTTTTTAAAATTATATTTTGCTATATAAACATATATTTAAAAAGATTTATTTGGTACACATCTATATAGCAAGTTATTCCAGGTCAAGTGTTTCACGCCTTAGCCAGAAATTAAATTTTCTAGTAGTGGTAACAAATTCTTGTATTTGGAAGTACAAAAATCGGGTCAAGTTTTAGGCGCCGTTACCGGGGAAGAAATAGAATAGTTATAAATTTTTAATATTATATATAAATTTTATTCCTTGTTTTATGCGAAGATTTGGTTCTGAAGGATTAATACCTTTAGATTCTGAATTAGAAAGAACAATTAGAAAAATTAAAAAGGGAAAACAAATTCAAAAATTTCAAGAAATGGCTACTTTACAAAATCCAATTGAACTTAATGATCAAAATGTTTATAAACCATTAAGGGATTATGCTAACCCTAGAGTTGATGAACTTCATAGTAGTATTCAAATACCCACTGTAGATGCTAATTCTTTTCAACTTAAACCATCTATTATTCAAATGGTGCAAAACAATCAATTTGGTGGAACACCAAATGAGGATCCAAATTTACACCTTGTTAGTTTTTTAGAACTTTATGCTACCTTTAAATATAATAATATTTCTGATGATGCTATTAGACTTAGACTCTTTCCTTTTTCTTTAAGAGATAAAGCAAAGATGTAGTTAAACTCATTAGCAACTGGTTCTATTAGAACATGGGCTGAAATGGCACAAAAATTCCTTGCTAAATATTTTCCTCCTTCTAAAACTGCTAAATTAAGAAATGATATTATTTCGTTTAGTCAATTTGACGGGGAGACAATATATGAAACTTGGGAATGATTTGAAGAACTATTAAGAAAATGTGCTCATCATGCTTTACCTGATTGGTTAATTATTCAAACATTTTATAATGGATTAATTAGATCTTTAAAATCAATTATAGATGCTGCTGCTGGAGGTTCTTTAATGTCTAAATCATTTGAAGAAGCTTATACTTTAATTGAAGAAATGGCTACTAACAATTTTCAATGGCCTTCCGAAAGGATTAATCCTAAAAAGATGGCAAGTTTTCACGATAATGAAGCCTTTTCTATCTTAGCTTCACAAGTAGCAGCAATGTCTAAGAAATTAGATAATTTTGCGATTAATATTTCACATAATAACTCTGCTAATATTGAAGATTCTCAAACTATTGAAACTTTACAAGCTATTGCAAGTAAAAATAATCCTTATTCAAATTATTATAATCCTGGGTGGAAAAATCATCCTAATTTTAATCGGAATAATTCACAACAACAATGGGGTAATAATCAGTCTCATCCCACTGGAAATTGGAATAATCAAGTTAATCCAAATTATAAACCTCCTAGATTTAATAATCAACAGAAAAAGTTATCAATAGAAGAATTAATTTTACAAATGAATAATCATTACAAAATCAAAATACTACTATTCGTAATATTGAAAATCAAATGGGGCAAATTGCTACTTTAATTAATAACAGACCTGTAGGAACACTTCCTAGTAATGTTGAAATTAATCCAAAGGAAACTGGAAAAGAACATGAACAAGCTAAAGCCAGTGCAACTTAGAAGTGGAAAGGAATTAAAACAAAGAATGCAGAATGAAATTGAAAAAGAGATTGAGGTTGAAGAGATTGAAAAACTTAAAGAAATTCTCTCTCCTAGTCAAGATCAGATTGTTATACCTGTTAATGTGGAAGTTGAAAAACCACCACCACCTTTTCCTCAAAGACTTAAATAGCATAAACTTGATCATCAATTTTCTAAGTTCTTTGAAATCTTTAAGAAACTTACTATTAACATACCTTTTGCTGAAGCTTTGGAACAAATGCCAACTTACGCAAAAATTATGAAGGATATTTTAAGCAAAAAATGAAAATTTGAACCTTTTGAAACTGTTGCATTAAGTGAAGAATGAAGTGCAATAATTCAAAAGAAATTACCTGAAAAGCTTAAGGATCCTTAAAGTTTCACTATACCCTGTGCTATTGGAGAAAAATTTTGTGGAAAAGCTTTATGTGATTTAGGAGCAAGTATTAATCTCATGTCATTTTCTATCTTTCGAAGATTAGATTTAGGAGATATTACTCCCACCATCGTAACCCTTCGATTAGTCGATAGATCTATCACTTATCCTAAAGGAGTTATAGAGGATGTCCTTGTTAAAGTGGATAAATTTATCTTCCCTGTAGATTTCATAGTACTTGATATGGAAGAAGTAAAGAGATACCTATTATTTTAGGGAGACCTTTTCTAGCTACCGGACGAGCTATGATTGATGTGCAAAAGGGATAACTAACCATGAGAGTTAATGATCAAGAAAATAAATTCAATGTTCTTAAATCAATGAAGTACCCTGATAAAGAGAAATGTTATCGAATGGATATAATTGATTATTTAATTGAAAAACATTATAAAGATAAATGTAAAGTCATTTCTGAAGAAAAATTTGAATTTTTAACTGATGAAAATGAAGTAGTAAAAGAAAAAGAGACTCATTTTATTAAAGATAATTGGGAAAATTTAGACATAACTCAAAATGATATACTTTTACCATCAATTAAAAGAGCACCTGAACTGGAATTAAAAATGTTACCTTCACATTTAAAATATGCGTTTCTTGGAAATTCGTTAACTCTACCTGTTATTATTTCTTCTAAACTGAGTAGAGATCAAGAAGAAAAACTACTAGGTGTGTTAAAGAATTATAAGAAAGCTTTTGGTTGGACGATTGTTGATATAAGAGGAATAAGCCCTTCCATTTGTATGCATAGAATCTTAATAGAAGAAAATTTTAAACCTACTATAGAATCACAAAGAAGATTAAATCCTATCATGAAAGAGGTTGTTAAAAAAGAAATTATTAAGTGGTTAGATGCTGGTATTATTTATCCTATTTCGGATAGTCATGGGTAAGTCCTATTCATTGTGTTCCGAAGAAAGGAGGTGTAACTGTCATTGTTAATGATAAAAATGAACTAAATCCTACAAGACAAGTTACTGGAATTCGAATTTGTATTGACTATAGGAAATTAAATAAAGCCACTAGAAAGGATCATTTTCCTTTACCTTTCTTGGATCAAATGCTCGATAAATTAGCTGGACACCCATATTTCTAATTTCTGGATGGATATTCTGGTTATCATCAATTACTTATTGCTGACCAAGAAAAGACAACATTTACAAGTCCTTATGGAACACTTGCTTTTAGAAGAATGTTTTTTGGTTTATGTAATGCACCTGCAACTTTTCAAAGATGTATGATGTCAATATTTTGTTATTTGATTGACAAAGGAATTGAAATATTCATGGAAGCTTTTTCAGTTTTTGGAACTTCTTTTGAATCTTGTTTGGAAAACATAGCCAAAGTTCTGAAAAGATGTGAAGAAACAAATTTAGTTCTTAACTGGGAAAAATGTCAATTCATGGTCACAGAAGGCATTGTACTTGGTCACAAAGTGTCACAAAAAGGGATGGAAGTAGATCAAGCAAAAGTGAAAATTATTGTTGAATTGCAACCACCTACTACTGTTACTGATGTGAGAAGTTTTCTAGGTCATGCTGGATTTTATAGAAGATACATAAAGGATTTTTCTAAAATTGCTAAACCTCTTTGTCATTTATTGGAAAAAAATGCAAAATTTGAATTTAATAAAGAATGTATTAATGCTTTTAATATTTTAAAAGAAAAATTAATAACTGCACCTATCATTGTTGCACCTAATTGGAATAAATCTTTTGAATTAATGTGTGATGCAAGTGATTTTGCAATTGGAGCTGTATTAGGACAAAAATATGAGAAAACTTTCAAAGTTCTATATTATGCTAGTAAAACTCTCACTAAAACACAAAGAAATTACACTACCACTGAGAAAGAGCTTCTAGCTATAGTATATGCCTTTGATAAATTTAGACCTTATCTTCTTGGTACTAAATGCATAGTTCATATCGATCATTCCGCTATTAAATAGCTATTATCTAAGAAGGATTTTAAACCTAGACTTATAAGATGGGTTTTACTTCTACAAGAATTTGATTTTGAAATAGTAGATAGAAAAGGAACTGAAAACCAAATTGCTCATCATTTGTCTAGAATTAAAAATGATATTATTTCAGAAGAAAATACAAATGAGAAATTTCCTGATGAATTCTTATATGTTATTCAAAGATACAAAACACCATGGTATGCTGATATTGTTAATTATTTAGTTAGTAATATTTTGCCTTATGACTTGGATAACAAATTTATTAAGAAATTTAAATATGATGCTAAATCTTATATTTGAGAAGAACCTCATTTATTTAAAATTGGTAAAGATTCTATGATTCGAAGATGTGTACCTTATGAGGAAACTTTTGCTATTATTCAAAAATGTCATGATTCTAATTTTGGAGGACACTTTGGCATAGATAAACCGCATTTAAAATTTTAAATTCTGGATTTTATTGGCCTACCTTATTTAAAGATGTGAGACATTATGTGAAAACATGTGATCGATGTCAAAGGATGGGAAATATATCTAGGAAGAATGAAATGCCTTTAAACTATATATTGGAAGTTGAAATTTTTGATATATGGGGTTTAGACTTTATGGGACCACTTGTTCTATCATTTGGAAAAATTTATATTTTATTAGCAGTTGATTATGTTTCAAAGTGGATTGAAGCTGTTGCTTTACCAATCTGTGATTCCAAAAGTGTTTCTAAATTTTTAAAGAAAATGATATTTTCAAGATTTGGAATGCCTAAGATAATTATCACTGATGGTGGAAGTCATTTCAGGAAGATAAGAATTCAATCATTATTACAAAAATTTAGAATCAAACATAGAATTGCAACTGCTTATCACCCACAAACTAGTGGAATGGCTGAAGTATCAAACAGAGAAATTAAAAGAATTTTAGAGAACACTATTAATCCTAAAAGAACTAATTGGGTTGATAGACTTGATTCTGCATTATGGGCTTATAGAATAGCTTATAAGACACCAATCGGAATGTCACCTTACCGGTTAATTTATGGTAAACATTGTCACTTACCTGTAGAACTTGAACATAAAGCTTATTGGGCGATAAAGGAGTTGAATTTTAATTTGAATAAAGCAGGAGAAAAGCGATTATTACAATTAAATGAGATGGAAGAAATAAGAAATGAAGAATATGAAAATGCAAGGATTTTTAAAGAGAAAATGAAGTTGTTGAATGATAAGAAAATTTCAGGAAAAATTTTTGAACCTGGACAAGAAGTATTACTGTTTAACTCTCGTTTAAAGCTATTTCCTGGAAAATTAAGATCTAAATGGATTGGACCCTATATAGTTGAGAAAGTATACCATTATGGAGCTATGGATATTAAAGATCCCAAAACAGGAAAAATTTTTTAAGTAAATGGATTAAGATTGAAGCCTTATTTGGGAGATATTAAAAAGATTTATAAAGAGGCTTATGATTTGAGTCAACCTGATTAAAGATTTACTTAAGTCGGGCTGACGACGTTAAACTAAGTGCTTTGTGAGAGGCAACCCATAATTATCTTTTGTTTTGAGTGTTTTTGTGTTTTATTGTAAGGTTATGCCTCGATCTTAATTAATTTTATATTACTTTAGAAAAATTTGATGCTCATAAGTCTTTGTTGACTTAGGCTGAAAATTATTTTGAAGTATGTAAGATGTAGAAATTGGATCACTCTATTCTGAATATGAGCAAAAAGGAGATCAAGTTAACCTTCATTATGATAGTTATTGAGTCTAAATTACTCTTACCAGTATAATTTACCTATCTTGGAGAACGAAATTTTGAAATTTGACGATTAGGCGAAACGGAGTTGAACATAGTTTCGGCGCCTAGGCGCTAGAATTCAGTGCCTAAGCACCAGAATCAAACTATGTATCAATAGGTCCGGCGCCTAATCACCATATTCGGCGCCTAAGCGCCACGGTTACTGGGTCGTGCAATAACCGAAAATTTTCAGTTTTTCATACGAATTTCACCTTTAAATCAACCTATCTTCTTCCCTAACCATCAAGCAATCAAAATTACGTCCCTTGCACTTCATTCTTGAGATATTTGAGAAACTTTTGAAGAATATGGAAGGAAGAAATCATGGAGAAGAAGCTAGGGACAAGGTCTCAAAGGATCCTGAACCCTACTTCAATGGTTTCATCGCTGTAAGTTTGGAGAAAATTTTTAGTCGTTTGGATAAGTTTGAAGCGGATTTTAAAAGCATTGGAGATTGCCTTCATGAGATGTTTCATCAAATTGAACATCTAGAATGGCAAATGAAACTTCAATTTTATCATTTTCAGCTTATCAAGATGCTCAAGTTGAAATGTATGCGAAGAACAAGTGGATTGACGAAAAGACGGCTACGGATTTCCCGAGAGCGTTAGTGTTCTTTCCAAGTGGAATACACAATTTCCCTTGTGAGGATTAGAATATTCTGGTAATAAGATAGTTATTATATGGTTTGTTGAGTCGTTGTATCGATTTAGAGAATCGATTGTGTTTGTTAGTGTATTTGCTTTCATGTTCAATGTGTGTTGTTTTTGCTTAGAAATTGTTGTGTTTGAGTGTGTATTAGGAACTTGAATCAAGTATAATACTTATCCGGAATGTATTGAGTCAATATTGAAGATTATAAATGGAATTTAGTGAGTTTGATTTAAACCTTATGTTTGATTGGTGGATTAAATATTTAATTTTTATAAATTTTTGTAAAATGTTGTGGAAGTTAGAAACTGAAGCCCTACTCTGATATGAGTAATTGGAAGTTGAATTTATGAATTTTGGTGGAAAATTAAATTTAAAAATAATTTTTTGTGAAAGGAGAGTATGGCGCCTAGGCGCCAGAATTCGGCGCCTAAAGCGCCAGTTCGGCCTGTACCCGAAAATTTACTTAAATAACCCCCAAAAGCCATTTTTGACGCTTAAGCTTCATCTTCTTCCCCATTTTTGCGAAAATACACCTTTTAGATCCATTTTGAGGTCAAAACATCAAGGATTTGAGCACGAAATCACTCGATTTCTTCGTCTCAAGGTCAGATCTACACTTCAAACCATTTATTTTTTATTTTCACCATAGATTTTCCTAGTTTTGCTAAGAACCGAAATTTTGAAAGAAATTTTTGATTCTTAGTGATTTCTTTGGATTTTTAAACTTATTTTAAGTTTTATAAACTTAAAAAGATTTTAAATCTTTCATTCCTAAATTTGTTCTTGTTTTCTTTCATGTTTAGATGGCTCTGAAATCTAAACGTAGGAAGGCACGAGATAACTTTGATGGCAGCAAATTTTCTACTGCGGTTGCGCATTTTCGCTACCACGAATTTGCGACGTCCAGGAAGTTCATTTCAGAACGAAGTTTCTATCATCTGGGAGAAATGATTGAAAACACTATCGTCACACACAATTGGCAACAATTCTGTTATTTCACTGCTGCTGCTGTTATCCCGATTGTTCGAGAGTTTTATGCAAATTTTCTAGATGCTGAAGATTATGAAGTCTTTGTCAGAGGTATCGGAGTAGGATTTAGTCCTAAAAGAATCAATATATTTTATGGCCTGCCACCAACTATTGAGTGTTATTATTCTGAATTATCACCATCTGAGGGAGATTTGGATATGATCATTGCTTATTTGACTGACGGTACTGGATCTTGGAAGATCAGGAACGAAAAAATGGTAAACTTCAAATCCTCTAAATTAAATGGTATTTCAAAAGCATGACACTATTTTATTTCTGTAAGATTGTTACCTTCCAACCACCTGAGCGAAGTGACTAGAGATCGAGCGATCTTAAACTACTGCATTCAGGAAAGGAAGCATATTGATGTTGGCGGTATTATTTATGATTCCGTGGATTCTATCGCGAGATCCGAGCACTTCTATTGGACCGGGATTCCCATCTCTGATTTATTCATTATGTGTTAGTAATGGAGTCACTGCTAATATTTCTGAGGAGAAGTTAAAGTCTACCAAGCCAATTGGGCAGGAGAGTGTTAGTATCTATAATCGTCTTCGAGGGAAGAGATCGACCGCTCCTTCTACTTCTACACATACTTCAGGTAGACCTTCTACTTCTAGACCCTCTACTTCTGCTGAGCTACCATCAAGTTTCTGGGAATCAATGCATGATCAGTTTTTAGAGCAGCGGCAAGAGTTATTTCAAACTCACTCGCGAGATCGATACTATTGATAGGAAGCTTGATCATCTATCTGATTATACCCAGAGGAAGAGTAGTTATGATGCTGAGTATGATGAAGCCTTTGTCAGATTTCTGAAGGGTGAACGTGATGTTAGTTTTCCTACTTTTCCTAGTTTCACACCATTTGTTGATCCTAAGCACGTAGAATTTTCCTTTGGTGACGATGATGATGATGAGGCTACAGCTAGTGACTAGTTGTTATAGATCTCTATGTTGTGCTACAATGTTAGTTTGTTTTGTTTGGTTTGTTTGTTTAGTTTTGTGTTTGATGTATGTTGATTTGTTTATGTATCTGTGTGGATTGATTAGTGTTAAGATTCTATTGTTAAAATTTTCTTAGTATATTGTGTTGAGACTGAAGTTAGAGTTAATTTATGATATGTTTGTTTAGTCTACTATTTAGTAATTAGTAATTTTGATCTGCTTTTGTTTAAAATTTAGTATAATCATAAAAATTAGCCTGCTTAATTTTTATACATGCTTCAATTTTATCTTAAATATTCATAAAAGCATGAGTAGAAATTAATTTTTCTTTTTAAAGATTGTTTTTACATACTTATAAAAATTCTTATGATTTTCTTTCTCTCATACTTTCAAATTATCATAGTATACCAAAACTTAAGTTTGGGGGAAGGGAAAATACATTAAAATTTAAATTTTATTTGTCCTTAAAGAGCTAATATTTTCATAAAAATAAAAACTTTTTAACATAACTAAAGGAATGAAGAATTTATTTGAGATCACTTTTATTTTTGAAATTATAAACAATTTAGTGAAAATAATCAAAATTTTAATAACTTTGATTGATTTTAAGAATAGAATTATTTAACTTAAAGAAGAATAAGATTAAGAAATTTTTCTATTCATGATAGAAATAATAGAATTTTAGAAATATTAAGTAATCAAAAATTATCACTTGAAAAAGAAAAGATTGGAAATCTTTTTTAATTCTTATTCATGTTATAATAATTAAGTGGAAATGTATGAGTTTTGAAAATATAAGTTAAGGATAGTGAAGTTTAAAACCATTAACAGGCTATCCAAATATAGTAATCCTCTCTATATGTGTATAAAAAAAAAGAGAAAAGAAGAAAAAAAAAGAAGAGAGGAGAAGCTTGAGGAAATGCCTAATCAAAAATTGTCTTCACTTGAATTATCTTATAACAAGAAAACTAGTTACATATTTTACTTAATTTTTATACATGAATATTTATTTAGGAAAGATTTTTCAAGAAGATCTTTTTCTTGTAATTAATCTATGATATCTTAATATAATAGACTTCTATTATTTTCAAAATGGATGAAAATTTTGAAATATTATGATTTGGTAGTTAAATATTCTTTAAATTCTTAAAATTAAACCTAGTTAGTAAAATTGGGTTAATAATTTACTAAAAACTTTATAAAATCAAAAATTATAAGGAATCTTAACTATTTATCTTTTATTTCAATAGTTATACATTTTATATAGTAGAAAGAGTTACTTGAGGACAAGTAACATTTATGTTTGGGGGATTTTGATCTATAAAAAATATATATATTTCCTTATCTTAATTCTTATCAATTAAGGATATTATGCTTAAATGAAAGGTATTTTTTCTGTGTTTTTGGATGTAGGTGATGTAAAAAGGTCCAAAAAGCAAAAAGGAGCAAAATGGAGCAAAAATGGAGCAAAATACAAAAAGTATAAAAAATTATGGCCTGGCGCCTAGGCGCGAAGTCGGCGCCTAAGCGCCGGACTCGATACGTAAACCGTCAAGTTTTCGACAACTTTCGAACGGTTATTTCGACGGAGTGAGCGGTTATTAGACATTCTAGAAGACCGGCGGTTGTTCCTTGATAATAGGACATGTGATACATTGCATTTGGACGCTCCAAAACGGTTTTAATCGCGAAGAGGTGCGAGCCAAAGTGAAGAGGTGCGAAGAACTGAACGCGCTGTCCGGCGCCTAGGCGCAAGACAGACCTTCTAGAAGATTCATTGAATGTGGACATGTTTTGAAGTGGTGCCTCAAGGCAACCCTTGAAGCCTATAAATAGGAGTCCATTTCTTCAGAAAAATGTGCCCCCCATTATAACCACTTCTCTTATCCACTTTAGGATCTCTCATCCTTAGAGAGAGAAATAGAGAGAGAAATTTAGGGCCAACTTTTGTTTAGTTTAGTGAGTTTATTTTCAAGTTGTTGCATCTGGAGTTCATTACACTTTGGAGTCGATAGGAATCGAAGATGCTCGTAGAAGGAATATTTGAGATAAGTATTTTATATTTGATTCAAAGTTTATTTATTATGTTTTGCTGTTTATATTCAATGTGTTCTGAGTAGTTAGTTACTTTCTTCCTTCAATTTTGATGAGATAAATAAGATAATAAAAGATTCGATGGAGAATTAAAATTTAAAATATTTTCAAAACATTGTGATGACATTAATACCTGATCTTACTTTACTTTTTAAATTGGCCATTTAAATTGTTAAAAACTGTTGAAGAGTTTTGAGACCAAGAAGGAGAAAAACTCTTAACTTGTAAGTGTCACATGAATCCTTGGGTAGTCGAAGGCCATGTGCGGGCTATTCAAGGTGAAGTGCAAATAAATAGGAAGATAAGATTTAAAGGGCGTAGAATTGATAAATTTTTAGAGTGACAGACTAAATTCTTATAATTTGATTTATAGATTAGGAAAGGGTCACTAGTAGGGCCGACCATAGCCACCCTTGGACATCTAGTAGTGTGAGTCTAGATTAACCCATTCTACTAACAATACATCCGGACTCGATCCGTAAATTAGCCTAATGTTCTTTGTGCCTGGATCAAAGGGTAAAGAATAGGAATGCTTCTATTTAGCACAATACCACAAATCAAATTCTCCAACGAATATTAAATTATCTTAAAAATCTTAGATTAATTGAAGGGAAGAAAGTTGTTTATTTTATATAGTTTTAACAAAATCATTATCTTATTATTGTTTTCTTTATTTGCATCTAGTAAATTAATAGTAATTTATAGTTTGATTAAAAACACAAAAAGATTTTTGAAATATAATATTTAGAAATTTATTACTATAATTTTTCCCCTTGGGATCGATACTGGGGTCTTTGTTTCAAAGCCCTATTTTACTTGAAACGATACGTATACTATATTTTGCTATATAAACATACATTTAAAAAGATTTATTTGGTACACATCTATATAGCAAGTTATTCCAGGTCAAGTGTTTCGCGCCTTAGCCAGAAATTAAATTTTCTAGCAGTGGTAACAAATTCTTGTATTTGGAAGTACAAAAATCGGGTCATATCCCCAAAAAGGTAACATCACAAACATATAACTCCAAGTAAAACTCGAAATAATAATTCCTATCCCCAAAAAGGTAAGAGTCCGGACATATAACTTCAGGTGGGACTCGAAAATATAGCTCACATCCCCAAAAATGTGAAATTTCGGACATATAACTCCTGGTAGGACTCAAAAATATAGCTCCTATCCCCAAAGAGGTGAGATCCCCGACATATAACTCCAAGTAAGACACACAAATATAGCTCATGTCCCCAAAAGGTGAGGTCCGAGACATATAACTCTGGGTAGGACTCAGAAATATAGCACCTACACCCAAAAAGGTGAAATCCTGGACATATAACTCTGAGTAGGACTCGAAAATATAACTCTTATCCCCAAAAAAGGTGAATAGAAAATATTAGGATTGAGCATATCCCAAGTACAGAGGAAGAATGTGCCGAGAAAAGAGTGGGCACAAGCATATCCCAAAGGAGTAGGCGCAAGCCTATCCGAAATAATGTGAATGTAGAAATGTGAGAAAAGTGAGTGAAACATAAGTGGAATATGTAAAAATATGAAAATTGGTAGGAATATGAAACCAAAAAAACTCTTTTTCTTTTTAAGATTTTATTATCTTAAAATATTTTGTTGTATATTTGTTTATTTTTATTATTTCAGGTGGTATTTATTATATATTTCATTTTACATATCGTTCTTGCTTATTAGCCTTTTCAAAATTGTGATAAACTAAATTTATTGGTTTTTATAATCAATCGCCCAAATTTTCATTCATAACTGTCAGAAGAAATCTTAATGTATTTGCTTGAAATTAAAATGTCATTTAATGTTGAATGTAATAATGCTCAATCTTAAGTATAAAATGTGAAGAATGTCTCTACAATCATATGTAAACAATCTGTATATTTCTATATGTCTTTCTTTACATTAGCTCTGAATATGTAATTGAATCTAGTCTGTGTATCATCAGTTTGAATGTCCACTGATCCACTTTAAAAATATATATTTTTATGTCTTATTTATGATTCAATTCTTAAGGATATTATGCTTTAATGAAAGGTATTTTTATGTTTTTGGATGTAGGTGATAAAAAAAGAGTTCAAGAAGGACAAAGGAGCAAAAAGGAGCAAAAATTGAGCTGAAAAGCAAAGTTGCCGAAACTATAGGTCTGGCGTCTAGGCGCCAGAATCCGGCGCCTAAGCGCCAATTCGATACTGAAGCAGTGAAGATTTTTGACAACTTTGAGCAGTTATTTTGACAGTGTTAAGCGGTTATCAGACCTTCTAGAAGACTGGAAGTTACTCTTAATACATAGAACATGTGATACAATGCATCTGGACACGGGAAAACAGTTATAATCGTGAAGAGGTGCGATCCAAAGTGAAGAGGTGCGAAGACTTGGTCACGGAGTCCGGCGCCTAGGCGCTATAGTTACTTTCTAAAAGATACATTGTATTTGGATGAATTTTGAAGAGGTACTTTAAGCAACCCCTGGTCATTTTCGAAGCTCTATAAATAGGAGTCAATTCTACAGAGAAAAGTGCCCCTAAGCACCCTGGAGTTATCTCACGCTTGAAAATAATTTTAGGGAGCCACCTTCTTAAGAAATTAGTGAGTTTATTTTAGTTATTTTGAGTGTTACTACTCAATTACTTGAGTAGTAAGTATGAGTTTGTAAGTGTTGGTGTTGTTAAAGTCTTTCATTTTGCATTGGACTCAGTAGGAGTCAGCGGATCACTTGAAGGAACATTCCAGATAAGTATTTGTAACTTAGTTCAAAGTTTTATAAATATGTTTTGTTGTGTTAATTCAATGTGTTCTGAGTAGTTAGCTTTCTTTCTCCTTTCAACTATAAATAGATAATAAGATAATTTAATTTTGTTAGAGAACTTAACTTAAAATTTTTAATTATTGCAATGATATTAATACCTGATCTTAATTTACTTTTTATACAGGCCAATTGAATTGTTAAAACCTATTGAAGAATTGTAAGACCTATCCGGAGATGAGTTCTTAACTAGTAGATATCACATGAATCCTTGGGTAATCGAAGGCTATATGTGGGTTATTCAAGGTGAAGTGCAAATAAATAGTTAGATATTACTTATTGGGCGTAGAATTGATTAGTTTTTAGAGTAACAGACGAAATTCTAATAATTTGGATTATAGAAAGGGAACGGGTCACTAGTAGGGCCGACTATAGCCACCCTTAGACATCTAGAAGTGTGAGCCTAGATTAACTCATTCTACTAATAATACATCCTGAACCGATCTATAGATTAGCCAATGTTCTTTATACTATCGAGCAAAAGTAAAGAATAGGAATGCTTCTATTTGGCGCAATACCTTAATTTCAAGTTCTCAACGAATGATAATTATTCTGAAAAATCTTGGATTAGTTGAAAAGGAGAAAATTGATTTATTTATACTTGCATTAACATTTTACTTTATTGTTACTTATTTGCATTTAGTAAAAATTTAACTAGACTTAAAAATCTGAATTTTGAAAAAAAATAAAAATTAATAATTACTTTTAATTTAAAAATCTAATATATTTCTTAAATTTTATTTTCACTTAATCTTCCCTGTGGGATCGATAACCATGACTCCAATAGAGCCCTGTATTACTTAAAACGATACATATACTTGCGTTTGAAATTGTGCCTTTTACAAAAATAATTATAAATATTTAAGTGTAAATTCATAAATTCTTACATTCGTAAAGGTCGGGTGATCATAGAAAAATATGTTAAGAAATTCATACCTATTTTTGATGAAATTGCACTTTAAAGAAAGGTATTTTCTTTATTTTATTGCAGGAATGAAGATTTATTGGTGATAGAAGCAAAATGCATGAAATGGGGCAAATTTGGATCAAAAAGGAAGAAATTCATGCAAATATAACTACTTCGCCGACGGCGAGATCGAAGCCGCCGACGGCGAGATCGTGAGGAGAAATTTCTGAAGGAATTATAACTACCTCGCTGACAGTGAGCCCGAGCCCGCCGACAGCCGAGATCGCGCGGCTCAAGACCTTCTAGAAGCCCCGCCGACGGCGAGGTTGTTTCCGTCGATGGCGAGCTAGTTCAAAATGCATATACATTGAACCTAGACACTATTTTAAGAGGTGTTTAAGCACCCCTTGGACCTTTGCTTACATCTATAAATAGAGGCCGAATTCTAGAGTTTTGTGTGTGTCTTTTGAGTCTTCTGTGAGTCTATTTCTAGTGTCTTAAGTGTAGTTTGAGTGAGTTTAGTGAGTTTATTAGTTTAATTAAGTACTATTTAGTTGTTGTACTAGAAGGAAAAGTCAAAGGAACTTCAAGGAGTTCGTCAGGAAGAAAATTAAGATAAGTATCTTTGTTTATTGTTTTTAACTTTAAATGAAATCCATGTTTTATTTTATTCTCATGCATTCTGAGTAGTTTTCTTAGTCTTTCTCCTTGTTTATGAAAATTATGTAGTTTGATGAAATTAAATAAAGGCACTTAATATAATATAAATAAATTGTGATAATTTTTACTTAAAACTTAATTTATTTTGAATCTGGCCAATTGAGTAGTTAAAATATGTTGAATTATCAACTATAGTAAAAATTACATCCAAAATTTAGGGAAATCAAAAGCCTTAGAAGGAGGGTGCAAATAAATAGGGAAATATTAATTACCGGGCGTAGAATTGGATATTTTAGTGTGACAGACTAAAATACTAAATTCGATCCTACTGCTTCGAGAGCCGAAGTGTAGATGTTAGCCCTCGAGTGAGGGGAACGTGGGAGCTCGAAGTGGCAACAGGTATCCTCCCAGCTCTAGCCGCAGATTCAGTAATCAAACATAGGATTAGTCAATGTTCTTTGCACCTGGACCAAAGGGTAAAGAATAGGAATGCTCCTATTTGTCACAAAACAATTCTAATTAAATTCATCATTTCACTTAATTTTCTAAAAAACAAGGAGAAGGATACTTTTTCTGAATTAATTAAATCAACTTATTTCAAGCATTAGTTTACTTTAGTTTATTATAGTTACTTAGAATTTCTGTTCACTTTAGTAAGTAATTCCTTTAAATTTAGTCGATAACAATTCTGTTAAAAACTTCCTTGTGGGATCGATAACCAGGACTCCACTAGAGCCCTGTATTACTTGATATGATACGTATACTTGCGTAGAATCCACATTATCCATTAAATCATATTCCTATATTTAAAGCAGGATCAAGTTTTTGGTTCCGTGGCTATAAACATAAATTACATAAATACAAAAAGTGGGTCAAGTTTTTGGCGCCGTTGCCGGGGAAGTAAAGAAATTATTTACTAAAGTAACGGACTTTGCTAAAAATTTATTTTAAAATTGTATGCAAAAATTTGGAAACGAAAATTTAATACCTTACGATTCAGAATTAGAGCGTACAATTAAAAGAATTAGAAAACAAAAAAGAGAAATTATAAATTTAACGCAAATGGCAAATATTCTCGAAAATCAAAATAACAATCAACCAAGACCATTACGAGATTATGCCAACCCTACATTAGATGAAATTCATTTAACTATTCAAAACCCCGATGTAGCCGCTAATTCATTCGAACTTAAACCTGCAATTATCCAAATGGTACAAAACAATCAATTTAGTGGTTCACCTACTGAAGATCCTAACTTACATCTTGCTAATTTTTAGAACTATGTGCTACTTTCAAATATGAAGGAGTATCTAACGATGCTATTAGACTTAGACTTTTTCCTTTTTCTTTAAGGTATAAGGCTAAAATGTGGTTAAATTCGTTAAGCACTCGGATCTATTAAAACTTGGGGAGAATTATCACAAAAATTTCTATCCAAATATTTTCCACCATCTAAAACTGCTAAGCTTAGAAAGGATATAACTTCTTTTAGTCAGTTTGATGGAGAATCAATATATGAATCTTGGGAGAGATTTAAGGAACTTCTTAGGAAATGCCCACATCATGCTTACCAGATTGGTTAATTATTCAAACTTTCTATAATGGATTAGTAGGATCTTTAAGATCAATCATCGATCTGTCATCTTGGAGGATCATTAATGTCAAAACCATTTGATGAAGCCTATGCACTAATTGAAGAAATGGCAACTAATAATTTTCAATGGCTTCATTGATAGATTAAATCCGAAGAAAATAGCTAGTATTCATGAAAATGATGCAATATCTATGTTAGCTTCATAAATTGTCGCTATATCTAAAAAATTAGATCATTTTGGAATGAATTACTCTCCAACAATATTAGAAGAAAATTCATCTGGACAACTTATAGAATCCCAATCTCAATATGAAACAATTAATGCAATTAACAATAGATCCAATAATCCTTATGCAAATTATTATAATCCTGGATGGAAAAATCATCCTAATTTTAATTGGAATAATAATACAACTAATCAACCATGGATGAATAATATGACACAACAATCGGAAATCCATCTAATCAAGGAAATCCTAATTATAAAACCAATTATCCACTCTGGATTTAATAATAATAACCCTCAATTTAAAGATAAGAAATTATCTATAGAAGAATTAATATTAAATATGGGTCAACATCTACAAAATCAAGGAAATCAATTACAAATACAAGGAAATCAATTACAAAATCAAGGAACAGACTATAAAAAATATTGAAACTCAACTTGGACATATCGCTACTACACTTAATAATAGAATACTGGAACATTTCCTAGTAATGTGGAAATAAATCCTAAAGACAAGGGAAATGAACAAATTAAAGCGATACAATTACGAAGTGGAAAAGAATTAGAACCTCAAATTCAGATAGAACTTGAAAGTCAAAAAGAGGAAGTGGAAATTGAAAAGGAAAAGAATCAACGAGATCCAAATTTAGAAAATCCTTTAATACCTATGAAAATTTCTGTTGAAAAACCTCCACCACCATTTCCTCAACGACTATTCAACATAAAAAAGACAAACAATTTGCTAAATTCCTTGAAATTCTAACGAAATTAACGATAAATATTCCTTTCGTAGAAGCTTTAGAACAGATGCCAAACTATGTAAAATTCATGAAAGATATTTTAAATAAAAAAGAAAATTTACTGATAATGAAATGGTTGCACTTAGTGAAGAGTGTAGTGCTATTATTCAAAAAAAACTTCCTGAAAAATTATAAGATCCCGGTAGTTTCACTATACCTCGCGCTATTGGAGAAACATTTTATGGAAAAGCTTTGTGTGACTTAGAGAGCAAGCATCAATCTAATGCCTCTATCAATTTTCAAGAGATTAGGATCGGGAGAAATTTTACCTACTTCAGTAACTCTTCGATTAGTCGATCGTTCGTTACATATCCTAAAGGAGTTATCGAAGATGTATTAGTAAAAGTGGATAAATTTATCTTCCCTGTAGATTTTATTGTTCTAGATATGGAAGAAGATAAAGAAATTCCTATCATTTTAGGAAGACCATTTTTAGCCACTAGAAAAGCTATGATTGATGTTCACAAAAAAGAATTAACTATGAGAGTAAATGATCAAAAAGTAACTTTTAATATTGCTAAATCAATGAAATATCCTGCGCTAGAAAAAGATGATGAGTGTTTTCGAATGGAAGTACTCGATCAATTACAAAAAGAACATTTTAAGGAATATTATGAAGAAAAATTTGAAAAGGAAAATATTGAATTAATTGAAAAATCCGATATAAATGAAAAATTAAATTATATTCAAGAGAAATATGAATTTTTGGATAACACAGAAAACACTGAAAAAAATATAGTTCCATCAATTATTAAACCTCCTGAACTTGAGTTAAAAATGTTACCTAATCATTTAAAATATGCTTACTTATGAAATTCTTCAACTCTACCAGTTATTTATTCATCTGAATTAGATGAATCTCAAGAACAAAAACTTTTAGTTACATTAAAAATATATAAGAAAATTTTTTGTTGGACTTTAGCAGATATCAAAGGAATTAGTCCTTCAATCTGTATGCACAGAATTATTTTAGATAATGAACATAAACCTAAAGCGGATCCACAAAGGAGATTAAATCCGATAATGAAAGAAGTAGTTAAGAAAGAAATTTTAAAATGATTAGATAATGGTATTATATATCCTATTTCTAACGATGCTTCGGTAAGCCCAATTCATCGTGTACCTAAAAAAGGAGGAGTGATCGTCAAAGCTAATGAAAATAATGATCTTATCCCTATAAGACAAGTCACTGGATGGCGAATATGTATTGATTATAGAAAATTAAACACAGCCACCAGAAAAGATCACTTCCCTTTACCATTTCTAGACCAAATTTTAGATAGACTAGTCGGACACAAATATTTTTGTTTCTTAGATGGATATACCGGTTATCATCAAATACAAATTGCTCCCGAGGATCAAGATAAAACTACATTTACTAGTCCTTATGGAACTTTCGCTTTTCGAAGAATGTCTTTTGGATTATGTAATGCACCTGCAACATTCCGTAGATGTATAATGTCTATATTTAGTAAATTAATTGATAATGGAATAGAAGTATTTATGGATGATTTCTCTGTATTCGGAACAACATTTGACACATGCTTAAATCATCTTGAAAAGGTATTTGAAGTATGTGAGAAAACTAATTTAGTTCTAAATTGGGAGAAATGTCAATTTATGGTTACGAGCGGCATTGCATTAGAGGCATAAAATTTCGGAAAAAGGCATGGAAGTAGACCTCGCAAAAATTCAAGTAATAACTAAATTACCACCTCCAACTACGGTAAAAGGGGTAAGAAGTTTTCTTGGACACGCTCGGATTCTACAGGCGCTATATTAAAGATTTTTCAAAAATTACTAAACCTCTATGCCAACTTCTTGAAAAGGATAAGAAATTTGAATTTACAACTGAATGCCTGAATGCTTTTGAATTATTAAAAGATAAATTAATTACAGCACCTATAATAGTTTCACCTAACTAGGAGAAACCATTTGAACTTATGTGTGATGCTAGTGATCATGCTATAGGAGCAGTTCTTGGGCAAAGATATGATAAGATTTTCAAAGTTATATATTATGCTAGTAAAACTCTAAATAATGCTGAAATAAATTATACGATTATCGAAAGAGAATTATTAGCAATTGTATATGTTTTTAATAAATTTAGGCATTATCTAATAGAACTAAATGCATTGTACATACCGATCACTCTGCTATAAAATATTTAATGCAAAAGAAGGATTCTAAACCAAGATTAATCGGATGGATATTATTAATGCAAAAATTTGATTTTCGAGATAATTAACAAAAAGGGAATTGATAATCAAATTGTCGATCATTTATCAAGATTAGAAAATCCCGAATTATCCGATACCGATAATGAAATTTTAGACAGCTTTTCCCGATGAACAACTTTATAATATTAATGAGTTGAAAATACCTCGGTATGCTCGATATAGTAAATTATATTGTAAGTGACATTTTACCACCTATGTTGACTTTGCAACAACAGAAAAATTCATTCACGATACTAAATCATACTTTTGGGATGAACCATACTTATATAAGCAATGTAAGGATCTAATTATTAGAAGATGTGTACCTTATGAAGAAATTGAACCAATTATTCAAAAATGTCATGATTCTGATTTTGGAGGACATTTTGGGACAGATAAAACTGCATATAAAATTCTACAATCTGGATTCTACTGGCCTACCCTATTTAGAGATGTATATAGATATATAAAAACTTGCGATAAATTCCAAAGAGTAGGAAACATTTCAAGGAAAAATGAAATGCCTCTTAATTTTATATTAGAAGTTGAAATTTTTGATGTTTGGGGATTAGATTTCATGGGACCTTTTATTCCGTCATTTGGAAACTCATATATATTAGTAGCTGTTGATTATGTTTCCAAATGGATTGAAGCACAAGCTTTATCTAGGAGTGATGCTAAAAGTGTTTCAAAATTTTTAATGAAAAATATTTTTACTAGATTTGGAATGCCGAGAGTGATTATCACTGACGGAGGAACTCATTTTAGAAACAAATACATTCACAAACTAGTGGAAAAGTATAATATTATGCATAAGATATCGACTGCTTATCATCCACAAACTAGTGGATTAGCTGAAGTTTATAATCGAGAGATTAAACGTATATTAGAAAAGTCTGTAAACCCTAACAGGTCAGACTGGTCTATAAGACTAGACACTGCATTATGGGCATACAGGACTGCTTATAAAAATCCGATTGGAATAACTCCTTACAGGCTTATATATGGAAAAACTTGCCACTTACCAGTCGAATTAGAACATAAAGCATATTGGGCGATTAAAGAATTTAATTTTAATATGAAAGAAGCTCGGTGAGAAGAGATTGTTGCAATTAAATGAATTGGAAGAATTAAGGAATGAATCATATGATAATGATAGGATTTATAAAGAAAGAATGAAATTATGGCATGATCGGAAGATTAATCGTAGAAATTTTGAACCGGGACAAAAAGTTTTGCTTTATAATACTAGATTGAAATTATTTCCGGGAAATTGAAATCTCGATGATTAGGACCTTTCATCGTAACTCAAATATTTTCATATGGAACTATAGAAATTGAAGATCCAAAAACAGGACATAGATTTAAAGTAAATGGACATAGATTAAAACCATATTTCAAAAATAGACGACCAAATTTTATAGAGGTTTTAATGCTTAGTCAACCTGAACACTAACTGAATTAGGTCGAGCTGACGACGTTAAACCAAGCGCTTTATGGGAGGCAACCCATAGTAGTCTTTTATTTTTATATATCTACATATTAGTGAATCTATATTATTAAAATAAATCTTACTACTCAAATTCTTATTTAGAATCATCACAAAGATTGAACTTATTATATGAGATCAGAAAATATTCAGACCAGAGCGAAAACGGGCGATTTTTACGAATCTCGCCGACGACGAGCCCGATCCCGCCGACGGCGAGATCGTGGACCATTACTCATTCGGCTTTATAACTAAGTCGCCGACGGCGAGGAACTTCCCGCCGACGGCGAGGTAGTTTAAAATTTGGTTTCTTAAAGATTTTTCGTGCTGTTTTGGACGAATCTAAGCCATTCCTTCGTAAGAAATTATTCTAAATCCAATTTTACACCATTTTCTTCCTTAGGAACGACTAGAGACCAATCCATTCATCCAAAATGGCCTCAAAATTCCTAGAAACCACAAAAACTGAAGTTTTCAACCGGCGAAAATTTGTTAGTTCGGAGGCACAATGAATCTTCAATAAAGGCTTGATGAAGAAAAGACTTATCAAAGAAAGAGGATTCGTCAATAGAGGAGTAGAGAATGCTACTACAAAAATCGAAGAGATGATCGCACAGCGGCATTGGGAGGTATTTTGTTATACAACTTTCGCTGTAGTTATACCAGTAGTCAAAGAGTTTTACTCTAATTTACATGCGATCAACCATGGAAATGTGTACGTCAGAGGAAGATGGGTAACATTTACTCCTGCAAGGGTAAATGAATTGTTTTCTATAAAGAATACCTCTGTTTGTCATTATTCCAACTTTGTGCCTTCAAGATATAATATGAACGAGATCTATAGATATCTGACTGATGAACCGGATGATTGGGAGTTACGAGAAGTCGGGTATGTTAGTTTTTCCGCATCACTTCTAAACCCCGTCTCGAAGCATCGGCATTTCTTTATATCATCAAAATTATTACCTACCATGAGAGTAAATAAAGTTTCAAAGGAATGCGCTATTTTAAACTATTGTATTCAAATTGGATTACCTATCGATGTTGGATCAATAATAGTAAAGTCTGCATTGGGATTAATTGTGCATGGGTCAGTGCATGGACTTGGACACCCATCTACTATATTTGCTTTATGCAGTCGAGCATCAAGTTTCTTATGAGGTTCGGGAAAAAGTACTTTTACCATGGAAACCCCCGGATCCTACCGATATGTTTCCCACTTTGGATAACAATGATGAGATCACCATTATTTCGACGAGCATCACGTAACAATCCTTTAGCAAGACCTATTACCGATAAGACTAATTTTATTCTGAAGAAGATTAAAGGATTGGAAAAAGAATTGCAAAATGTGATGAATTCCATTGACAATATCTCTGATATGTTTGATCATATTGATTGGAGAATGAATGAGCACTTTGATCATACTGGACATCTGGAGTCTAGTTTTATTCATCTACTAAGACAGTAAAGGATGGATTAATGAAGAATCTATCTGCGAATTCCCTTTCAGGCCTTTCTACAATTTATTTGTGCACCTGCGTCGCATCGGAAATATCATAGAAGATATTAGTTCAGACACGGAGGAGTAGGAAGGATTTATATGTTTATGTTATATTTGTATGTGTGAGTGTTTGTTTTGGAATTTAAGTTTTATTATGAGTCAAACTTTAGATTTGATAAGATTTTATGTAAATTGTTATGTCTCAGCATTTTGAGTGTTTTGGTTTGGATTGCGATGCTGAGTGGTATGGATTTGAACAATTAATTTAAGTATGTGTAAAGTTGTTAGTGTGAAATTTGTAAGTTTGATGGATTTCATTTATAAAGATATTTTGTTTGTTTTGTGTGAATTTTTGTAAGTATAGTACCTAATCTTCTTATTAATATTCAAATTAAGTGATCGGAAGATTGATTAATGGCAATTTGAGGTTGAAAATGATTTACAAAATTCAAAAATTGAAATTTTTAGGACTTCACCGACGGCGAGAATTATCTCGCCGACAGCGAGAAAACCCGCTGACAGCGAGACCGAGCTCGCCGACGGTGGATTTTTCCCGAAACTTTTGCCTTATGGAATTAATTAGCTCGCCGACGGCGAGAAAAATCTCGCTGACAGTGAGAACGCGAAAAGACTTATATTTGACCGGCAACCGACACTATTCATCATCCCCTTCCTAAAATTTTCGAAAAAATCGACCTAGGGCTTGAGAGATCTTGGATTTGAAGCGATTTCAACACTTTTTGACACCGGATTTCATCTTCCCTTGGTAAGAGCTTCACTCCTATGCAAAAAATTTTTATTTTCTCCATGAATTTCTTCTACATTGGGATATTTTGAAAAATTTTGAAATGTGAAGAAAATACTTGGAAGAATTTCATAGAAATCGATTTAAATGGATTTTAGTTGTTGTGGGAAGCCTTTTTTGTAATATTTTGGAGTTTATTTAAAATTTTGTAAATTTCACAGATCGAGAAATGGCTCCACGACAAAAGCGACGATTAGATTTTGACGAAACTCGATTCATTAATGCGAGAGCACAAACACGATATTTTTAAAATATTCAAGCAAGATAGTGCATACAAGATCGAGTTTTCAAGAATCCAGGAGGAGAAGTAGAGCGAGTTATAAAGGAGCGAGGATGGGAAAACTTCTGTTTCGTTACCAACGAAGCAATTGTGGAAGTAGTAAAAGAATTTTATGCAAATTTAACACAGGCTGAAGATGCACCAGTAAAGGTTAGAGGATTTTTCGTAGATTTCAGCGCTGCTAGAATAAACGCATATTATGAAGTTCAAGACACCTGGAGCGAATATAACACTTTTGGAACTATGGAAGGACCACTGGAAGAGGTGATTGACTTTCTTACTGATGGGAAAGGAGTCTGGAAGATAAAGCAGCGAGAACGGGTAAACTTTCCTCTTTCTATGCTAAATGCAACATCGAAAGCCTGGCATTATTTTATTTGCTCTACTTTGTTACCTACCTACCATAGTGAGGTAACAAGAGATAGAGCAGTTCTGAATTTCTGTATTCAGAACCAAAAGAGTATTAATGTGGGAAATGTTATATATAAAAACATATTAGCCACTGTTAGAAATGAAAGTGGAGGAGGATTAGGACATCTTGGTCTTATCTATGCACTTTGCCAATTATCTGGGGTAGAGGCAAGAGATGATGAGGAATGGATAGAGCCTATGAAACCCCTAACTCAGGCTAATATAAAGAAATATGAATCCCACGAAGGATGGAGATCTGGGACAAGGGATTATGTACCTTCTTCAAGTAGAGATATACCCTCTACTAGTTATGAACCACCCCCTCAATACACTACTCCTACCCTTCAAGATCTGATGAATGAATTAACCCTGAGTAGAAAGAGTTTTGAGTCATTTGGAGAAAATATGGAAAGAAGATTTGAGCATATAGATCAAAGAATTGGAGGCTTGGAGAGAAGACACGATTATGATAGCGAATATCTCCAGCGACATTCGTAATACGAGATTGCATACTATGAAGCTGAACGTCGTTATAGGAGTGGTGATTTAGATGTTGTCTTTCCTGAGTGCCCCGATATTCACAGTGCCAGCACTGCTCGACCTTCTCGACTCGGAGATCGAGGTGACGACATAGTTTGGGATTTTAATGTAAAAGATTAGAATCTTTGTTTGCTTGATTTGTTTAGATTTGTTTAGATTTGTTGTTTTGCAAACTTTATTATTTTTGTGTGTAATATTTTAGTACTTCGGTAGACTATGGACTTAGTATGTTTTGTTTGTTTAATTGAGCTATGATGTTATATTTCTTATGTGTGTTAAATTAATTGCAAATTTTTATATATATAGGATGTTAGTTTTTCTTTAATGTATTATTGTAAATGTATGTGTAGTAAATAATTAAGTTTTCTATGTTATGTTTGATACTTATTTAAAAAAAAAAAAAAAATTTCCATCCCTGCACTTTCTTTTTAAATATTATATATGGAAGAATACTAACAGTACAGGTTCTGTAAGTAATGAAAAAACCTGCAAAAATTTCAAAGAAAAGAAATAACTAAAGCTCAAAGGTATGATGAATTTTATATACTTTCCCTTTTTCACTATATAGTATAGATAGAAAAATTTAAGTTTGGGGGAAGGTAAAAATACAAATTTAATTATTAAGTTGTTCTCAAATTCTATTTTCAAAAATTATTAAATGATTTTCTATAGTAATTTTCAATTCAATAAATATGAGTTGTTTTATTTAATTATTATATAAAGCTACAGAAAATACTTCTAGTAATTCAATTAAATTAATAGAAGAGATATTTGGTTAAAAGAAATAAGAATATAGTAGACTATTTAAAGTAAGGGAAACTATATTCTAAAAATTGGAAATTCTTAAGTATATAGATGAAAAAAAAAAGAATATAAACTTAATGAAGTAAAAATTATGAAATATATATAAGCAAAGAAGTATTTTAAGTTTCAAATTTAGGAAGAGAAATTGAAGTTCAAAATTATTAACAGACTTTCCAGATACAGTAATCCTCACTTGAAAAAGAAAAAGAAAAGAAAAGAAAAGAAAAGAAAAGAAAAGAAAAGAAAAGAAAAATATAAGTGAGGAGAAGCTTGAAGAGATGCCTTATCAAAAATTGGCTTCAATGGATTCAACCTAAAGGGTAAAACTTAACTATATTTCTAAACTTATATTTATGGATTAGTATTTTACTAAATAGAGTTTTCGAATTTCCTATCATCTAAATATCTTAAGTAATTTATTAATTTTTAATATTGTCTTTCCCGAAATAAATAGAAAGCTAGAAATCTTAGACCTAATAACTAAATAATCTTATCTCTATAAAATTAAATGAAATTACTTAGAAATATTCCTTTTTAACTTTATTATAATGTTATTTAAAATTAATTCATATATTCTTTGAGTTGAAAAATTCTATTATAGAAATCATTATTTTTATTTAGTATTAAAATTACTTGAGGACAAGTAATAATTAAGTTTGGGGGATTTTGATCACGTAAAAATATGTTAAGAAATTCATACCTATTTTTGATGAAATTGCACTTTAAAGAAAGGTATTTTCTTTATTTTATTGCAGAGAATGAAGATTTATTGGTGATAGAAGCAAAATGCATGAAATGGAGCAAATTTGGATCAAAAAGGAAGAAATTCATGCAAATATAACTACTTCACCGACGGCGAGATCGAGGCCGCCGACCGGCGAGATCGTGAGGAGAAATTTCTGAAGAAATTATAACTACCTCGCTGACAGCGAGCCCGAGCCCGCCGACAGCGAGATCGCGCGGTTTGAAGACCTTCTAGAAGCCTCGCTGACAGCGAGGTCGTTTCCCGCCGACGGTGAGCTAGTTCAAAATGCATATACATTGAACCTGAACACTTTTTTAAGAGGTGTTAAGCACCCCTTGGACCTTTGCTTACATCTATAAATAGAGGCCGAATTCTAGAGTTTTGTGTGTGTCTTTTGAGTCTTCTGTGAGTCTATTTCTAGTGTCTTAAGTGTAGTTTGAGTGAGTTTAGTGAGTTTATTGGTTTAATTAAGTACTATTTAGTTCGTCGTACTAGAAGGAAAAGTGAAAGGAACTTCGAGGAGTCCGCTTGGAAGGAAATTAAGATAACTATCTTTGTTTATTGTTTTTAACTTTAAATGAAATTCATGCTTTATTTTATTCTTATGCATTCTGAGTAGTTTTATTAGTCTTTCTCCTTGTTTATGAAAATTACGTGGTTTGATGAAATTAAATAAAGGCACTTAATATAATATAAATAAATTGTGATAATTTTTAATTAAAACTTAATTTACTTTCAATCCGACAATCGAGTAGTTAAAATATGTTGAATTATCAACTACAGTAAAAATTACATTCAAAATTTAGGGAAATCAAAAGCCTTAGAAGGAAGGTGCAAATAAATAGGGAAATATTAATTATCGGGTGTAGAATTGGATATTTTAGTGTGACAGACTAAAATACTAAATTCGATCCTACTGTTTGAGAGCTAAAGTGTAGATGTTAGCCCTCAGGTGAGGGGAACGTGGGAGCTCTGAAGTGGCAGCCAGTATCCTCCCAGCCTAGCCGCAGATTCAGTAATCAAACATAGGATTAGTCAATGTTCTTTGCACCTGGACCAAAGGGTAAAGAATAGGAATGCTCCTATTTGTCACAATACAATTCTAATTAAATTCATCATTTCACTTAATTTTCTAAAAAAGAAGGAGAAGGATACTTTTTCTGAATTAATTAAATCAACTTATTTCAAGCATTAGTTTACTTTAGTTTATTATAGTTACTTAGAATTTCTGTTAACTTTAGTAAGTAATTCCTTTAAATTTAGCTGATAACAATTCTGTTAAAAACTTCCTTGTGGGATCGATAACCAGGACTCCACTAGAGCCATGTATTACTTAATATGATACGTATACTTGCGTAGAATCCACATTATACATTAAATCATATTCCTATATTTAAAGCGGGATCAAGTTTTTGGTTACGTGGCTATAAACATAAATTACATAAATACAAAAAGTGGGTCATCGGGCATCAAGTTTTTGGCGTCGTTTTCGGGGAAGATAGAAAAGAAGTGAAAGAAAGAATATTAAGAAAGTGAAAAGACAATTTCTAGATTTTTCAAATTAAAATATATATACACTTTTATTTCTTTAAAAAATATAAAAAATAATAAATAAAAACAAAAATATAAAAATATTTTCAAAATACAAAAATACCAAAAAAAATTATTTTATTTTATGTGTAGTTTTGGATCTGAAGGATTATTACCCTTTGATTCTGAATTAGAAAAAACTGTTAAAAGAATTAGAAAAGGAAAATAAATTCAAAAATATTAGGAAATGGCTAACTTACATAACAATAATCAAAATCCAATAGAAATTAATGAACAAAATGTTTATAAACCATTAAGGGATTATGCAAACCCTACAGCGGATGAACTTCATATTAGTATTCAAATGTCTTCTATAGATGCTAATTCTTTTGAGCTTAAACCTTCAATTATTCAAATGGTTCAAAATAATCAATTTGGAGGAACACCAAATAAGGATCCAAATTTACACCTTGCTAGTTTCTTAAAACTTTGTGCTACCTTTAAATATAATAATGTTTTTGATGATGTTATTAGGCTGAGACTCTTTCTTTTTTCTTTAAAAGATAAAACAAAGATGTGACTTAACTCATTAGCAACTTATTCTATTAAAATTTGGGTAGATATGGCACAAAAATTCCTTGTTAAATATTTTCCTCCTTCTAAAACTGCTAAATTTAGAAATGATATTACTTCATTTATGCAATTTGATGAAGAAACAATTTATGAAGCATGGGAAAGATTTAAAGACTATTAAGAAAATGTCCTCATCATGCTTTAACAGATTGGTTAATTATTCAAACATTTTATAACAGACTTATTGGATCACTTAGATCTATTATAGATGCTGCTGGTGGTGGTTCTTTAATGGCTAAGACATTAGATGAAGCTTATACTTTAATTGAAGAAATGGCTAATAATAATTTTCAATGGCCTTCTAAAAGGGTTAATCCTCGAAGAGTGGCAAGTATTCAAGATAATGAAGCATTTTCTATTTTAGCTTCTCAAGTGGTTGCGATATCTAAGAAATTGGATAATTTTGCTATTAATATATCACATGTAAGTAATGATAATTCTGCAAATACTGATGATTCTCAAACTATAGAAACTATGCAAGTTATTGCTTGTAAAACCAATAACCCTTATTCTAATTATTATAATCCAGGTTGGAAAAATCACCCTAATTTTAATTGGAATAATGGACATCAACAATAGAGTAATAATCAAGTTAATCTTACCGGAAATTAGAACAATCAAGGAAATTCAAAATTTAGACCAAAATATCCTTCTGGTTTAAAAATCAGCAGAAAAAGTTATCTGTAGAAGAATTGATCTTGCAACTAGGTAATCAGCTACAAAGTCAAAACATTGCTATTCAAAATATTGAGAATCAGATGGGTCAAATTGCTAATTTTATTAATTACAGACCTCAAGGAACACTGCTAAGCAACGTCAAAATTAATCCAAAAGAAACTGGAAAAGACCATGAACAAGCAAAAGCTATGCAACTTAGAAATGGAAAGGAATTTAAAAAGAAAATTCAGAATGAAATTGAAAAAAAGAGAGAAGTTGAAGAGATTGAAAAACCTAAAGAAACTCTTTCTCCAAGTAAAGATCAGACTGAAATTTCTATTAAAGTGGAAGTTGAAAGACCACCACCACCTTTTCATTAAAGACTAAAACAGCAGAAGCTTGACCATCAATTTTCTAAGTTCTTTGAAATTTTAAGAAACTTACCATCAACATTCTTTTTGCTGAAGCTTTGGAACAAATGCCGAGCTATGCAAAATTTATGAAGGATATATTAAGCAAGAAATGGAAATTTGAAGTTTATGAAACTGTTGCATTAAGTGAAGAATGTAGTGCAATAATTCAAAAGATACTATCTCAGAAACTTAAAGATCCTGGAAGTTTCCCTATATCATGTGCTATTTGAGAAAAACATTTTGGAAAAGCCTTATGTGATTTAGGAGCAAGTATTAATCCCATGTCATTTTCTATCTTTCGAATGTTAGATTTAGGAGAGATTTCTCTCACCACTATAACCCTTCAGTTAGCTGATCGATCAATAACTTATCCTAAAAGAGCTATAGAGGATGTTCTTATTAAGGTGGATAAATTTATCTTCCCTGTGGATTTCATTGTACTGGACATGGAATAAGATAAAGAAATACCTATTATTTTTGGGAGACCTTTTCTAGTTACCGAACGCAATATGATTGATGTGCAAAAAGAAGAATTAACAATGAGAGTTAAGGATCAAGAGATAACAATCAATGTTCTGAAATAAATAAGGTATCCTGACAAAGAAAAATGCTATCGGATGGATATTTTTGATTATATAATTGAAAAGCATTATCAAGAAAAATGTAAGGTCATTTCTGAAGAAAAAAATGATGAATATATAATATATAATGAGTCATTAACTGAAGAAATTGAAGAAGTAAATGAAGAAAATTTATCTGAAGAAACTCATTATATTCATGATAATTATGAAATTTTAGACACAACTAAAAATGATATACTTTTACCCTCAGTTGAAAAGCCTCTAAACTGGAATTAAAAATGTTATCTGCACATTTAAAATATGCATTTCTTGGAAACTCATTAAATTTACATGTGATTATATCTTCAGAACTAAGCAAAAATCAATAAGAAAAATTAATAGGAGTTCTGAAGAATTATAAGAAAGCTTTTGGTTGGACTATTGCAGATATAAAAGGAATGAGCCCTTCAATCTGTAAGCATAGGATTTTAATGGAAGAAAATTGTAAACTCACTATTGAACCTCAAAGAAGATTAAACCCAATTATGAAAGAGGTTTTAAAAAAATAGATTTTGAAATGGTTAGATGTTGGAATTATTTATCCAATTTCGGATAGTCAACGGGTAAGTCCTATTCATTGTGTTCCGAAGAAAGAGGAGTAACTGTCATTATTAATGATAAAAATGAATTAATCCCTACAAGACAAGTTACTGGATGGCGAATTTGTATCGATTATTGAAAATTAAACAACGCCACTAGAAAGGATCATTTTCCTTTACCTTTCTTGGATCAGATGCTGGATAAATTAGCTGGACACTCATATTTCTATTTTTTGGATGGATATTCTGGTTATCATCAATTACCCGTTGCTCCTGAGGACCAAGAGAAAACAACATTTACAAGTTCTTATGGAACATTTGCCTTTAGAAGAATATCTTTTGGTTTATGTAATGCACCTGAAACTTTTTAGAGATGTATGATGTCAATATTCTGTGATTTAGTTGATAAAGGAATTAAAGTATTTATGGACGATTTTTCAGTTTTTGGAACTTCATTTATGTCTTGCATGTAAAATATAACTTAAGTTCTGAAAAAATGTGAAGAAACAAATTTGATTCTAAATTGAGAAAAATGTCAATTTATGGTCACAAAAGGAATTGTACTTGGACATAAAATTTCACAAATAGGTATGGAAGTTGATCAGGCAAAAGTGAATATTATTGGTTAACTTTAACCACCTACTACCATTACTGATGTGAGAAGTTTTTTGGGTCATGCTGGATTTTATAGGAGAAATATAAAGGATTTTTCTAAGATTGCTAAACCTCTTTGTCATTTATTAGAAAAAGAAGCTATGTTTGAATTTAATGAAGATTGTCTGAATGCGTTCAATATTCTAAAAGAAAAATTAATCACTGCACATGTCATTGTTGCACCTGATTGGAGTAAACCTTTTGAATTAATGTGTGATGCGAGTGATTACGCAATTCGAGCTGTATTGGGACAAAAATATGAGAAAATTTTCAAAGTTATATATTATGCTAGCAAAACTCTAAATGAAACTCAAATAAATTACACTAATAATGAGAAAAAGCTTTTAGCAATAGTATATGTCTTTGAAAAATTTAGACATTATCTTCTTGGGACAAAATGTATTGTACATATTGATCATTCTGCTATTAAGTATTTAATGTCTAAAAAGGATGCTAAACCTAGATTGATCAGATGGGTTTTACTTATACAAGAATATGATTTTCAAATAGTGGACAGAAAAGGAGCAGACAACCAAATTGCTGATTTATCAAGAATTAAAAATAATTGTGAGAACATTTATGAAGAAAACATAAATGAGAAATTCCCTGATGAACAGTTATATGTTATTCAAGGATTACAAATGCTTTGGTATGCAGATATAGTTAACTATTTCGTTAGCAATATTTTAACGTATGGATTGAATAACAAATATATTAAGAAATTCAAGAATTATTCTAAATCATATATTCGGGAAGATCCTCATTTATTTAAAATAGGAAGAGATTATGTGATTCAAAGATGTGTACCTTATGAAGAAACTTTTGCAATTATTCAAAAATGTCATGATTCTGAATTTGGAGAACACTTTGGAGTGGATAAAACTGTGTTTAAATTTTAAATTGTGGATTTTATTGGCCTACATTATTCAAGGATGTTGGACATTATGTGAAAATTTGTGATCGATGTCAAAGAATGGGGAATTTATCAAGAAAAGATGAAATACCTATAAACTATATATTAGAAATTGAAATTTTTGATGTATGGGGTTTAGACTTTATGAGATTTTTTATACCATCATCTAGAAAGATTTATATTTTATTAGCAGTTGATTATGTTTTAAAGTGGATTGAAGCTGTAGCTTTACCTACCTGTGATTCCAAAGCGTTTCGAAATTTTTAAAGAAGATGATTTTTATAAGATTTGGAATGCCAAGGGTAATTATCATAGATGGAGGAAGTCATTTCAGAAATGTAAGAATTCAATCATTACTGGAAAAATTCAGAATTAAACATAGAATTGCAACTGCTTATCACCCACAACCAAGTGGAATGGCTGAAATATCAAACAGAGAAATTAAAAGAATATTAAAGAAGATTGTTAATCCTAAAAGAACTGACTGGGTGATAGACTTGATTCTACATTATGGGCTTATAGAACAGCTTATAAGACACCTATCGGAATGTCACCTTATCGGTTAGTTTATGGTAAACATTGTCACTTGTTGAACTGGAACATAAAGCTTAGTGGGCGATAAAGGAGTTCAATTATGATTTGAATGCTGCAGGAGAGAAACGATTGTTATAACTAACTGAGATGGAAGAGATAAGGAATGAGTCCTATGAAATTGCAAAGATTTATAAGGAAAGAATGAAGAAATTGCATGATAAAAAGATTTCAAGGAAAATATTTGAGCCTCGACAAGAAGTATTATTATTTAATGCTCGTTTAAAACTTTTTCCTGGAAATTTAAGATCTAAATTGATGAGACCATTTATAATTGAGAAAGTATACCCTTATGGAGTTGTGGATATTAAAGATCCCAAGACTGGAAAAATATTTAAAGTTAACGGACTAAGACTGAAGCCTTATATGGGAGAAATGGAACTAAATTACAAAGAGGCTTACGAACTAAGTCTACCCGATTAATACAACTGATTAGGTTGGGATGACGACGTTAAACCAAGCACTTTGTGGGAGGCAACCCATATATTATCATTATGATTGTTTGTGATTTGAATTTATCTTTATCGATGTTTGTGTATTGATCACACCCTTTTAATAGACCTATTTTTAAGACCGAAACTTTGTAAAATTGACGATAGGCGAAACAGAGTCGAAAGTGGTTCCGGCGCCTAGGCGCCCAAAATTAGCGCCTGAGCGCTAGTATAACCAATAGTATCGATAGTCCAGCGCTTAGGCGCCAGATTTCAGCTCCTAAGAGCCCCAGTTACAGATCGTGTAAAAATAGAAAATTTTCAGTTTTTCACACGAAATCTCCCTATAAATTGCCCTATCTTCATCCTCAATCCCTAAATAACCCTATTTTCAACCAGAACAATTCATTTTGGAGGAGAAAAGAGAAGTTTGGAAGCAATGGAGAGAGGAAATCATGGCAATGAGGTAAGAGACAAATCTTCCAAAGATCCTCAACCTTATTTTAATGGTTTTATTGCAGTTAGTATGGATAGGTTATTTAGTCATTTAGAAAAGATTGAGGCGGAACTTCAAAGCATTGGGAATCATCTGCATGAGATGTATCATCAAATTGAGCATTTGGAATGGCAGACGAAACTTGAGTTCGATCATATGGCGGTCTATCAAGATGCTCAAGTAGCAATGTATGCGAAGAACAAGTGGATTGATGAGAAGATGGCTTTGGATTTTCCAAGGGCGTTGGTTTTCTATCCATGCGGGCCTAGCGAACTTCATTGCGAGAGGGATGGAAATTAAATTTCGGTGTTGAATAGATCTTTTATGTGTTCTAAGTGTGATTGAGTCAAGTTTTAGTGAGTCGAATGTTTATATTGTGTGTTTTCTTAATTGTTCAATGTGTGTTGTTGGATTGAGAATTTGCTTTGAATTAGTGTTGTTCGTGTTGTTTATAGACTGAAGAACATTGTTATAGTGTTTTTCTAGAATTTATGGAACTTGGAATGAAAAATATAAAATGGATTTGAAAATTTTGGTTATATCTTGAGTTTGAAATGTGGATCTAATTTATTATTTTAATTGTTTGTGGAAATGTTTGGAAGTTATAAATTGGAGTAATACTCTCATGTGAGGAATTAGAAGTTGAATTTGTTAAGTTTTGGTGGAAATATAATTTTTAAATCGAATTTTTGGAACGGCGAGTCTTGCGCCTAGGCGCCAGAATTCGGCGACTAAGCGCCGGTTCGGCTTGAACCCAAAACATCATCTTCTTAAACCCCCCATGCCATTTTGATGCCTAAGCTTCCTGTTCTTCCCGTTTTCGCGAAAATAGAGCCGTAGGATCCATTTTGAGACCTGATTTTCAAGTTATTAAGCTTGGAATCACTTGATTTCTTCATCTCGATGTCAGATCTACCTTCTAAACCATTTATTTTTGAATGTCACCATGGATTTTGCTCTCTTTGAAGAGAACCAAAATTTTGAGAAAAAAATTGATTTTTAGAGTTAAATCCATGGATTTTTAAGCTCTTTCAAGTTTAAAAAGCTTAAATTAGTTCATTTCCTTTGATCCTATAATTTTATTTTACATTTTTATTTCACGCTTAGATGGAACCTAAATCTAAGCGAGGAAAGGAACAAGAAAATTTTGATCGTAGCAAGTTCGCCACTGTCGCGGCACATTTTCATTACAATGATTTTGCTACGACAAGAAAGTTTATCTCAGAACGAAGTTTTTACAATCCTGGAGAAAGGATTGAAGATACGATCATTGCACTCAACTGGCAACGATTCTGTTATTTCACTGTTGTTGTTGTTATCCCTGTCGTTAGGGAGTTTAATGCAAATTTCTTGGATGTCGAAGAGTACGAGATCTTCGTAAGAGGAGCTAGAGTCGGATTTACTCCAGAGCTAATCAACATTTTCTACGGCCTGTCGCCGAACATTTAGTGCTATTACACTGGATTATCTCCATCATAGGGAGATCAGGAGATGAATATTGCTTATTTGACTGATGGTACTGGAACTTGGAAGATCCAGAATGAAAAATGGGTAAATTTTTCATCTTCTAAGCTAAATGATGTTTCTAAGGTATGGCATTACTTTATTTCTGCTCACCTCCTTCCATCCAACCATTTGAGTGAGGTTACCAAGGATAGAGCTATCCTCAACTACTGCATACAGAAGAGGAAGCTGATTGATGTTGGGAGTATCATTTATGATTTTGTAGAGGCCACTACTCTTTCTAGCACTTCTGTGGGACTGGGATTTCCATCTTTGATTTATTCTCTGTGAGAACTTTGGAGTTGTTGCTGATCTTTCAGAGGAGAAGATCAAGTCTACGAAGCCCATTGGACGAGAAAGTGTCAGTATCTATGATCGACTCCGAGGTAAGAGTTTTACCGCACCTTCTAGTTCATTATTACCTACTTCTGGTAGACCTTCTTCTTCTGGACCCTCTACTTCTGCTGCTGTGCCACCATCTAGTTTCTGGGAATCTATGCATGATAAGTTTATGAAGCAGTAGAATGAGTTATTTCTAACTCATTGTAGAGTAGATACGATTGATAAGAAGATCGATCATCTTTCTGAGTATACACAAAAGAAGAGTGATTATGATGCTGAGTATTCTGAGTCTCATGTTAGATTCATGAAGGGTGATTATGATGTTCAGCTCCCTACCTGTCCTAGATTTCCACCTTTATGTAGATCCGAAGGATGTAGAATTTTCTTTTGATGACGATGACGAGGCTACAGCTAGTCATTAGTAGTTTGATTTACCTCCTGAGTTGTATTGATTCTGTTATTAGTATTTTATTTCTAGTAAGTTAGTACTGATGAGTCTGATTTTGTTGTTATTTGTTAGTGTTGATTTGTTTAATTTACTTTGTGTGGACTTTTAATGTTTAAACTGTTTTAGATCATCTATTGTGTTATGTATTAAAGACTGAAGTATGGATGAATTTTTATTTTCTATGATAAATGTTTGTTTCTGTTTCAGCCTACTGTTTGGTATTCCTGAATAGTTAGTAATTTTACATGTTTTAAATAAAAAAGAGAATAATAATAATATATTTATTTTAAAAAAAATTTGTAGAAATTAACTCCTGCTCTGCAAACTTTTCTATATATGCTTAATCATTTATGTTATATACACATTAAAACATGTGTAGAAGTAGAAATAAGTTTTTCCATACTACATCATCAATGTACTGAGATAAATTCTTGTTTTATTCTTTCTCTCATGCTCTAGAAATTTTATGATTCATTTTAATACTAAAGCTGATGTTTGGGCGAAGGGAAAACATTTTCAAATATTAAATATTACTTGTTCTCAATGTACTAATATTTTCTTTAAAAAAACATATTAACATAACATAACGAATAAAAGATCTATTTAAGATTACTTAAATCTTTGAATTTATAAATAATTTAGTAGACTTAACTAAAATTTCAATAATTTTGATTAATTTTAAGAATATAATTTTTTAACTTAAAGAATAATAAGATTAAAAATTTTTCTATTTATAGTAAAGAGAATTGTATTTTTGAATACTAAGGAATCAAGATTATTACTTGAAAAAGAAAAGATTGAAATAATTTTTGAAAAATACTTATTAAGAATGTCATATTTATTAAGTAAAAATGCGTAAGTTTTTAAATATAAGTTAAGGATAGTGAAGTTCAAAATCATTAACAAGCTATTGATGCACCAAAAATATATACAGTTTTTTCTATCTAATTTTACCCATTTTTGGTGATATTGCACTTTAAAGAAAGGTATTTTTCTTGATTTGTTACAGATATGATGATTTTAGGTGATTGGAATAAAAAGATGCAAAAAGGAACAAATTCGGAGCAAAAATGACCAAAAATGACCAAAAGGGTGAAAAAGTGTTATGGGGCCACCGGCGCCCAAATCTAGAGACTCCATAATTAATTAGCACAATAGAGCGCCGCCAGCGCCCTATCTGGCGCCGCCGGCACCTAAAGTCTGTGGAATTCAAAATTTGAGAGTTTTGGCGAAATTTTAAAGGGATGCCTATGGAATCTCTTTGGATTTCTCCTCTAACTCTTAAATAACTGATTTTGGACGAGAGAAAGAGGCTCTCTTGCAATCTATTGCTCTCTCTTAATGATTTAGTGTGTGTTAAGAGTTAGGGTTTAGTAGAGTAGTGTGTAGAAGAGAGGATTAGAGAGGAATTCTTCTCTAAGGAGTGAAGGAGAAGAAGTAAAGTGAGAGATTGCTTCTTCCTTTCCATTCTAAAGAGAGAATCAAGTTTTGTAAAGAAGAGAGAATAGGATTCAAAGGAACTTCAAAGGGATTGCAATGGGGAAGAGAAAGAGATAAGTTGTATTTTCTTTTGTGGTTTGTATGACTTTTCTTTTATATATAAAATCCATGTTTTATTATATCTTCTCCATGAATTCTGAGTAGTCTTCTTTGTCTTTCTTCTTACTTAAAGATGTGATGATGGTTTGATGTAGATTTGATATGCTTTTAATGTATTGAAAAGATTGTGATGGTTTTTCATTTAGAACTTAATTTACTTTCGATTTGGCCAATTGAAATGTTAAAATATGTTGTTGAACATTAAGTTTGAAAGGATTTAATGTACTACAACAATAATGAAAGATTCATTCAATTTCCATGGATGAATTGCGTAGTTCATGGGAATTGCGTGTAAATAAATAGGGAAATGTGCTTTGAAGGACTTCAATGTGGAGATTTCAGGGTGAGAGGCTGAAATCCCCAAATTGGTTCTAAGATTAGTAATTGATATCAAAGGTTAGCCTTCAGGTGAAGGGTGAGTGGGAGCTCCGAAGCGAGAGCCGGTATCCTCACGGCCTAGCCTTAGAGTTAATGACTAAACTTAGAATATGTCAATGTTTTTTTCATATTTAGAGGAGGGGGTAATCTTCAAAAGGTAAAGAATCATCTATGTTCCTATTTGGCACAATAAATTAGATAACTGATCCATATCAATCCACACATCATATTCTCATTGCAAAAAGAAAGATACTTTTCTCATATATATCAAAAACCTTTCAACTACTTAGTTTAGTGTATCTGTTAGATAATTCTGTTTTCAAGTAATTAGAAATAATTGTAGTTTAGTTAGTTGTTACTATTTTCTGAATAGTAGTAGTAGAAGTAAGAATTATACTTTAATCGTAATTACAGTAACAGATTTAGGTGCTTTATTATAACTTGTGAAACTTTTTACTTTACTTCAACTTAAAATCTCCCTATTGGATCGATAACCAGGACTCCATTAAGGCCTTGTATTACTTAATACGATACGTATACTTGCGTTGAGTACACGAACTTTACAAAATCATTATAAAAATATAAATTGAGTTCATAAATTATCACATATATATAAGCCCCTCACAATCAAGTTTTTGGTGCCGTTGCTGAAGTTTAAAATCTTCTTACAGTGGTAACAAATTCTTGCATATAAATATATTAAATTAAATTCCATGTGTGTCAAGTTTTTTGCGCCGTTGCCGGGGAGGTAACGAAGTCAAAGTAAAAAAAAAAAGAATTTGTGTTATTGTATATGCGTAGTAGTGGATCTATAGGTTTAGTGTCTTACATTTCAGAGTTCGAGCGTACTGTCAGAAAGATTAGAAAACAACAAAAACAAATCAAAATTTATTGTAAAATGATGAATATTCAAGATAATCAGAGAAATTATATTGGAAATTTGTCAAGACCTTTAAGAGATTATGCTAACCCAACAGCAGATGAAATTCATATAACTATTCAAAATCCTGATGTTGCTGCTAATTCATTTGAACTTAAACCTGCTATTATCCAAAAAGTACAAAACAATCAATTTGTTGGAACACCTAATGAGGATCCAAATTTACATCTCGAAAATTTTTTAGAACTGTGTGCTACTTTTAAATATGATGGAGTGTCTGATGACGCTGTCAGACTTATACTTTTTCCTTTCTCGTTAAGGGATAAAGCTAAAGCATGGTTAAACTCGTTAACACCTGGATCTATTAGAACTTGGGGAGAATTACTCAAAAGTTTCTATCAAATATTTCCCTCCATCAAAGACTGCTAAGCTAAGAAATGATATTACAACTTTTTGTCAGTTTGAAGGAGAGTCAATATATGAAGCTTGGGAGAGATTTAAAGATCTTCTTAGGAAGTTCCCACATCATGCTTTACCAGATTGCTTAATAATTCAAACATTTTATAATAGATTAGTGGGATCATTGAGATCTATTTTAGATGTTGCTCATTGGTGGATCATTAATGTCAAAACCTTTTGATGAAGCATACGCATTAATTGAAGAAATGGCTACTAATAATTTTCAATGGCCCTCTGAATGGGTAAATCCTAAGAGAGTAGCTAGTGTTCATGATTCAGATATGATGACTATGGTAGTTTCTCAAATTGAAGCCCTTTCTAAAAAAATAGATCAATATGGAATGAATTATTCTCAACCACCTCAAGTGTTAGAGGAAAATTCATTTGGATAGATAATTGAATCTCAAATGTCTTATGAGACTATAAATGCTATTAATAGACCTAACAATCCTTATTCGAATTATTATAATCCTGGTTGGAAGAATCACCTAAATTTCAATTGGAATAATAACAATGCTAATGTTAACCTGCACTGGGCTAACAATTCCATGAATCCAATTGTAAATTCAAACAATCAAAGAAATACTAATTTTAGACCATCTTATCCCCCTGGATTCAATAGTAGCCCACAATTTAAAGTTAAGAAGTTGTTTACTGAAGAAATGATTCTGAATATGGGAAATCAATTACAAGCTTAAGGTGTTGCTATGAAAAATATTGAAAATCAATTAGGACGTATTTTCACTGCACATAATAATAGACGTTCTGGAACACTTCCAAGCAATGCTGAGATCAATCCAAAAGATCAAAACAAGGAACAACTTAAGGCTATTCAATTAAGAAGTGGAAAAGAATTGGAAACTAGAGTATAAAAAGAAGTTGAAATAGAAAAGGAGAAGGTGGAAATTGAAAAAGGTTCAAACAAGATTTATTCAGACTTAGATTATCCTCTTGAGCCAATGAAGATAACTGTTGAAAAAGAACCACCTCGATTTGCTCAAAGATTGAAGAAACAAAATAGGGATAACAAATTTGGAAAATTTTTTGATATCCTTAAGAAATTAATGATAAATATTCCTTTTGTTGAAGCATTAGAACAGATGCCTGACTATGCCAAGTTTATGAAGGATATTTTGAGAAAGAAAAGAAAGTTTACATATCATGAAATTGTTGCACTTAGCGGAGAGTGTAGTGCAATAATTCAGAAGAAGCTTCCTAAAAAACTTAAAGATCCTAGTAGTTTCACTATTTTGTGTGCTATAGGTGAAAAATTTTTCGAAAAGGCTTTACGTGATCTGGGAGCTAGTATTAATCTTATGCCTTTATCAACTTTCAAAAGGTTGGGAATAGGAGAAATTTCTCCTACATATGTGACTCTTCAGTTGGCTGATCGTTCCATTACTTACCCTAAAGGAGTGGTGGAAGATGTGTTAGCGAAAGTGGATAAATTTATCTTTCCTGTGGATTTTGTTGTACTCGATATGGAGGAAGATAAAGAAATTCCAATCATTTTGGGAAGACCATTCCTTGCTACTGGAAGAGCGGTAATTGATGTTCAAAAAAGAGAATTAACTATGAGAGTTAATGATCAAGAGGTGACTTTTAATATTTAAAAATCTTTGAAATATCCCTCAATGGAAAAAAATAATGAATGTTTTAGGATGGAGGTCTGTGATTATCTGAGAAACGATCATTTCAATAATATATTTGAAAAAGAAGAAGAATATAAAAAATATTTGAAGAAGAAATTAAAGATGATGAAAATTCAGATAATGAGAAGAATGAAGATTTGGAGTATGTTCATGAGAGATTTGAAATATTAAACACTATAGAAGGTGGAAATAAAAGCTTAATTACATCTATCATAAAACCTCCTGAACTTGAGATGAAAATTCTCTATAATCATTTAAAGTATATGTTTTTAGGAGAATCTTCAACCTTGCCAGTTATAGTATCTTCAGAGTTAAATGATTATCAAGAATAGAAACTAATGGAAACTTTAAAGAGATACAAGAAAGCTTTTGGATGGACTTTGGCAGATATTAAAGGAGTTAGTCTTTCGATTTGTATGCACAGAATTTTATTACATGGAGAACATAAACTAAGAGTTGATCCGCAAAGAAGATTGAATCCTATAATGAAAGAAGTAGTTAAGAAAGAGATTTTAAAATGGCTGGATGTTGGAATTATTTATCCTATTTCGGATAGTGCTTGGGTAAGTCCAATACATTGTGTACCTAAAAAGGGAGGAGTGACTGTTGAAGTAAATGAAAGTAATGAAATTATAACAACAAGACAAATTAATAGATGGTGAATTTGTATTGACTATAGGAAGTTAAATGCCGCCACCAGAAAAGATCACTTTCCTCTACCTTTTCTCGATCAAATGCTAGATAGACTTGTTGGACAGTAGTACTACTATTTTCTGGATGGATATACTGGTTACCACCAAGTACCTATTGCTCCTGAGGATCAAGAAAAGACAACATTTACTAGCCCTTACGGAGCCTTTGCTTTGCGAAGAATGCCTTTTGGACTGTGTAATGCACCTGCAACATTTCAAAAATGTATGATGTCTATCTTTAGTAGTATGATAGATAATGGAATAGAATTTTTTATGGATGATTTATCTATATTCGGGACTTCATTTGAAATTTGTTTGGAAAACTTAGCAAAAGTTTTGGAGCTTTGTGAGAAAAAAATCTAGTTCTGAATTGAGAGAAATGTCAATTTATGGTTGCAGGAGGAATTGTTCTTGGGCATAAAATTTCTTAACATGGTATGGAGGTCGATCCTCCTAAATTAGAGTGATTGAGAGATTGTCGTCACCCACTACTGTGAGAGAGGTGAAGAGTTTCTTAGGACACGCTGGATTCTACAGGTGATATATTAAAGATTTTTCTAAAATTACTAAACCTTTATGCCAACTTTTAGAAAATGATATAAAGTTTGATTTTAATGATGAATGCGTAAGAGCTTTCGAATTATTAAAAAAAAAGTTAATCACTGCACCTATAATTATTTCACCTGATTGGGAGAAACCATTTGAACTGATGTGTGATGCTATTGATTATGAAATAGGAGTAACATTGAGGCAAAGGTATGATAAAGTTATCAAAGTTAATTACTATGATAGTAAAACTTTTAATGAGGGTCAAATTAATTATACCACAACAGAAAGAGAATTATTAGCTATAATATTTATTTTTGAAAATTTTAGACCTTATTTAATTGGAACTAAAAGTATTGTGCATACAGACCATTCGACAATCAAATATTTAATGCAAAAGAAGAATGCAAAACCTAGACTCATTAGATGGATACTTCTTCTGCAAGAATTTGATTTTATGATAGTTGATAAGAAGGGAACTGATAACCAAATAGCTAATCATTTGTCCAGAATAGAAAATGATAAATTATCTGAATTTGAAAAATAAGTTATAGAAACTTTCCCTGATGAGCAACTTTATACTATTATGGAAAGAAATTTACCTTGGTATGCTGATATTGTGAATTATGTTGTAAGTGACATTGTACCATCTGATTTAATAAGGCAACAACAAAAGAAGTTTAAAAATGATGCAAAATTTTATTTTTAGGATGAGCCCTATCTATATAAACATTGTAAGGATCTGATTATTAGGAAATGTGTGCCACAAGAAGAAACAAATTTGACTATTCAACGTCATTATTCTGAATTTAGAGGTCATTTTGGTGTTGATAAAACTGCTTAAGATTTTACAATCTGAATTTTATTGTCCTACTCTATTTAGAGATGTTTATAGATATATTAAATCATTTAATCGATGTCAGAGAGTAGGTAATACATCTAGAAGAAATGAAATGCCTCTAAATTATAATTTGGAAGTTGAAATTTTCGATGTATGGGGGTTAGATTTCATGGGACCATTTACTCCTTTATTTGGAAATTTATATATATTGGTTGCTATTGATTAAGTCTCGAAATGGATTAAAGCTGTTGCTTTACCAAGATGTGATGCTCCGAGTGTTTCAAAATTTTTAAAGAAAAAAATATTTACAAGATATGGAATTCCGAGAGTGATCATAACTGATGGTGGATCCCATTTCAGAAATAATCAAATTAAGAGATTAAGTGAGAAATATAATATTATTCATAGAATCTCTACTGCTTATCATCCCCAGACTAGTGGTTTAGCAGAAGTATCTAATCGTGAAATTAAAAGAATTTTGGAGAAAACTGTGGATAATTATAAATTAGATTGGTCTGCTCGATTAGATACTGCTTTATGGGCTTATAGAACTGCTTTTAAAACCCCTATGGGAATGTCTCCTTATAGACTAGTGTTTGGTAAGACTTGTCATTTACCAATTGAATTGGAGCATAAAGCATATTGGGCAAAAAAAGAGTTAAATTTTAATTTTGAAAACGCTGGAGAGAAAAGATTTATGCAATTAAATGAATTGGAAGAGATTAGAAATGCATCTTATCACAATGATAGGATTTATAAAGAGAAAATGAAATTATGGCATGATCGGAAAATATTGAAAAAGAACTTGAAATTTTGACAAAAAGTTTTGTTATACAACACAAGATTGAATTTATTTCCTGGAAAGCTCAAGTCTAAATGGTTAGGACCTTTTACAATTGTAAAAGTTCACTCTTTTGGAGCAGTTGATATTAAAGATCCTAATATTGGAAAGATTTTCAAGGTTAATGGCATCGATCAAAGCCTTACTTTGACAGGTTCCAACCTAATTTCAAGGAGGTTTTAATACTGAGTCATCTCGATTAACTGAATGGTTTGTCAGGCTGACGACGTCAAACCAAGCGATTTATGGGAGGCAACTCATATGTATCTTTGTGGTGTGTTTGCTTGTCTATTGTAGTTCTGCTTTTTTTAGATAGTTATTTTTGAATCCTACTTACTCCTAAATATTTAAAATATTGATAAATGATGGATCGAATCGAGATATTGGAATATTTTCGATCAAACGAAGTTCGGTGAAAGTTTTTTACCACTGGCGCCGCCGGCGCCTTATCGTTTATACCATACTGAACTTATCTGTTTGAGCACCGCCGGTGCCCTATCGAGCGCTGCCGGCGCCCAAATTCTGCCTGACGGTTTTTAAGTTTCAAAACACAAGTTTTGGATGTTTTTGGCGGGATCTCCGTCCTTATAACTCCCCCAAACTCCATTTTTTACTTCTTAACTTCAGAAAAACGAAAACTACAAATACCAATTCGGTTCCTATGGATTCCTATGCCATTTTAACCTCTCGATCTCACATTTGCAATAGAAGGAAGTTCATAAGTTTTGAAGCGCAGCGTTTGTTCAACAAAGTGATGATGAAAAGTCAGATTATCAAGGAAAGGGGCTTCATAAATCAAGGTATGAATAATCTTACAAGTAGAACTGAAGAAATTATTAAGGAGAGATGTTAGGAAGTCCTTTGTTTCACTACCGCCGCCGTTGTTGTTTCTGTCGTGAAAGAATTCTATGTGAATCTTCATGGGATCAACCAAGGGTTTGTATTTGTACGTGGTAGATTCGTGCAATTCACTCCTACACGAATCAACGATCTCTTCATGATTGAAAACGTTCCTATTTGCCATTATTCTTATTTCAATGCCACGAAGGATAATATGAATGATGTGTATCGATATTTAACGGATGAGAATGAGGAATGGGAAATCAGGGAGAATGGATATATTAGTTTCCCATCTGCATCTCTCAATCCAGTATCGAAGCAGTGGCATTGTTTCATTTCGGCAAAATTGTTTCCGACGTTGAAGATAAGCAAGGTGACCAAGGAAAGCGCCATTTTGAATTTCTGCATTCAAACTGGAAGGTCGGTTGACATTGGTAATCTTATTGTGAAATCAGTACTTGGAATAATTGTGCATTGATCTAAATATGGGCTTGAACACTCGTCCACTATATTCCAATTATGTAGTCAGTCACAGGTTCCATATGAAAGTTGGGAAAAGATTATTCTTCCATGGAGACCTATTGATCCAACCAATCTCTACGACTATCGGACAGTTGGAGATGAAGATGATATGAATCTACTTACTGATCAACCGATGCAGACTTCGCAGCCGATTCAACCCAACTTTCCTGAGGTTTCCAGAATTATATTGCAGAGGATCAGGCAATTAGAGAAAGAGGTATGAAACGTTATGAACGTGATCAATAACATTTTTGATTTGTTTTATCATATAGAATGGAGAATGAAAGAACAGTTCGATCACACTGGTTGAATTGAGATGGGATTGATCAATCTGATGAAGAACGTGATGATTGCTGAAGAATCATCTAACGAATTTTTATTTCGTCCATTCTATAACTTATTTGTGCATCAGCAATCAATTGGAGACATTAGAGTAGATGATAGATCTGAAACGGACATGCAGTAATTTGATGGATTCTACTTATATATGTTGTGTGTTTAGTTTGCTTCGCTTATGTTATGTTTGGTTTGTATAGTGTTTGCTTTGCTTTGAACTTGGATTTGGATGTGCTTTCTTTCATTGTGTGCTTAGAAATTAGTGTTTGCCTATCGTAGAGTACTTGTTGCATTAAATATCTAAAAATAGTTGGTTTTAATGAACTTATTTGGTGTGTTTGATGTAACTTGGATTTTATATATATATGATTGTTGTGTGTTGTTTATGTGAAGAAATGTGTTAATTATTGCTTATGGGATGATGTAAATGCTTATTAAAGTGTTAAACATCATTGTGGACGTCGAAACGATCAAAATTACGAAAAAATTTTCGGACCCAGAAAATAATTTGGACTGGCGCCGGCGCCAGTCGCCCAAATCTAGAGAGTTGGCCAATAATTTTAAATAGAGCGCCGCCGGCGCCCAAAATCAGAAATTGGTTTTAAACCCTCGATTTCACAATTTTTTCTCTGGGACCCGCAAATTTTTCCATTTCCTTCGTCTTCTTCCTCCATTTTCGCAATTTTGAAGATCTAGGGCTTGCTAGATCCCGAATTTAAGGAGTTTTCAAGGTTTTTCGACACCGAATTTGCACTTCTCTTGGTAAGAGCTTCACTTTAAGTTAAAATTTTTGGATTTTCACCATGAAAATCTCACATTGCTTATGTTGAAATTTTTAGAGTTTTAGAGAGATTTTGAGATTTCCATGATGAAATTTGCTCTGACTTATTTAAGATAGTGTTTGGAGTTGATACATTGTGAATTAGGGATTTATTGGAATTCTTTTTGCAAATTTTAGAAATTCACATGGCTCCAAGGGGAAAGAGGAAATTAGATTTTGATGAGGAGAGATTTGTCAATATCAAAGATTAATTTTGCTATAACTCTATCCTTCATAACAAGAAGTGTATCCAGGATCGACCTTTTCATAGTCCTGGCGGATTTGTAGAAAAATTAATTACAGAGCGAAACTGGGAAAGATTTTGTTATTTCAATGTGAATGCTATTATGGAAGTTGTTCGAGAATTCTATGCAAACGTACCCTGGACTGAGACTGAGTATGTGCTTGTTAGAGGAAAGATTGTTGAGTTTACTCCTCAACTCATCAATGCTTTTTATCAGACTGAGTAACCATTCGTATGTGAGTACGAAAACTTTGACACTATAAGGGAGAATATGAGAGAAGTTATTGCTTTTCTGACTGAGGGGGAGGAGAATGGAAAGTAAGTCAAAAATAGTTGATAATTTTCCCCGCCTCCACTTTTAATGTTGCTTCAAAAGTCTGGCATTATTTCATTTCTGCAAGGCTATTACCATCTTATCACCACAGCGATGTTACTAGAGATAGAGCGATTCTGAACTATTGTATACAGAAGATGAAAAAGATTAATATTGGATCTATTATTGACAAGAATATTCAGACAATTGCGAAAGGCGAGACGACTGGAGGATTAGGACATCCTGCTTTAATTCATGCCTTGTGTGTTCAGTCTGGAGTGGAGTTCAGTAGTTCTGAGGAAGTAGCTATACCATTGAGACCTATTACAAAGAATATTTTTCATACTTATGAGTCTCATGTAGGAGCCAGAGTTTAGCGTAGGAGTACTGATATTCCTACTACGAGTTATGATTCTCCATCTACATCTGAACCGCCTACCTTATCTAATATTATGGAGCACCTGAGACTACAGAGTACTAGTATGGATAGACTCCATGGTCGGATGGATGTACTTAAGGCGAGAAGTGATGTGAACGAAGATTATCTGCAAAGGAGAGTGGAGTTTGATATTGCTTATTATGATGCACAGGTCAGATTTATGAGGGAGGAGTCTGATGTGATTTTTCCTACTTGCCCCAGCTATACACCATATAGACTTGACCCTGCTGATAACCCTGCTGCTGATCCTGGTGATGGAGACTAGTAGATAGTTTATTTGTTTGTTTTTATTTTTTTTTGATCTTATTGTGTTGTGTTGTACTGATGTGATTTAGTGGATATTTACTTTTCATGTGATGTGTAACCCTGTGTTGTACTGTGTGATGTAGTGTTATTTACTTTTCATGAAGTATTGTTATGTTGTACTGAGATTTTAAAACTGTTAATTTTACTGTTAGTAGTGTGATAGTTTGTTTCATGTTGTAGCGTTCTGTTGGATGTTTGTATTTTTAATGTTCATTTCTCTTTACCCATGCAAATATTTAAAATTGTTATATCACTGCTACTAATTGTTTCATGCCTGCTAGTTGTAAATTTTGATTAATACCAGATAACTGTTGAAGATTTCAGAATCCCAGCACGAAGAGGTTAGTTTTCTTATACTCTCAACTATTTTAAATTTATTTAAAAACTTAAGTTTTGTGGAGGGTAGAGAAATACTAAAGTTTTACTTATTCTCAACTATTATATATTTTCAAAAGTTATTAGCATAACTTCAAGCAGTTGAACTTCATTGTAAGATAACTAAAACTTTTTATTTCAGTTGAATATTATGGAAGGATAAGATGAAAATTTTTGGTAATAAAAGTTGATTTTATGGAAGTAAGATATTTGGTATGAAAGGATTCGATTATTGTTAACAATTTAAAGCAAAGAAAACTGTATTTTTGAAATGTTAAGGCACTTAAAGTATTTTGTATTAAGAAGAGATTGTGACTTTATGAAAAATAATAAAGCTTGTACCTAACTATAAAGTAAGGTGTGTTTCAAGTTTAAACTTTAGAAAGAGGAGAGTGAAGTTCAAAATCATTAAAGGCTATCCAGATATAGTAATCCTCAAGAAAAGAAAAGAAAAGAAAAGAAGAATTGAAAAATAATCCCTAAAAAAAAAAGAGAAAAGAAAAAAAAAGAAAAATTTTTATGAGGAGAAGCTTGAGGAGATGTCTAATCAAAAATTGCCTTAACTTAAATCATCTTAAAGGGAAAACTTGATTTCATTTCTGAATTTATATTTAAAGTACTAGCCTACATTCTAGTAAATTTTGCATGAACTCCTTTTTCACATATTCTTTTAAGGCACTCTTAATATGACAAATTATGGTTTATCTTGAAATAAATAGAAGACTAGAACTCTTAGACTTGACTACTGAATATTCTTATACCTGTAATGTTGACTTGAGTTACTAAACTTTTTCTAAAAATCTAACCAATATATTCTTTTGAATGAAAATTTTAGTGTCTTACAGTTGAAAAGTATATTACCTAGAATTATATTTCATGTAGTAAAAGGATTACATGAGGACAAGTAATAGTTTAAGTTTGGGAGATTTTGATGCACCAAAAATATATACGGTTTTTGTTATCTAATTTTACCCATTTTTGGTGATATTACACTTTAAAGAAATGTATTTTTCATGACTTATTATAGGTACAATGATTTTAGGTGATTTGAACAAAAAGATGCAAAAAAGGAATAAATTCGGAGTAAAAAGAAGCAAAATAGAGCAAAATGGTGAAAAAGTGTTCTGGCGCCGCTGGCGCCAATTTCAGAGACTCTAGAACTAATTAGCACGATAGAGCATCGCCGAGGCCCAAAGCGGTGGAATTCAAAATTTGAGAGTTTTGGCGAAATTTTAAAGGGATGCCAATGGAATCTCTTGGGATTTCGTCCCTAACTCTTAAATAACTGATTTTGGACGAGAGAAAGGGGCTCTCTTGCATTCTATTGCTCTCTCTTAGTCATTTAGTGTGTGTTAAGTGTTAGGGTTTAGTAGATTAGTGTGTAGAAGAGAGGATTAGAGAGAAATTCTTCTCTAAGGAGTGAAGGAGAAAAAGTAAAGTAAGAGATTGCTTCTTCCTTTCCATTATAAAGAGAGAATCAAGTGTTGTAAAGAAGAGAGAAGATGATTCAAAGGAATTTCAAAGGGATTGCATTGGGGAAGAGAAAGAGATAAGTTGCATTTTCTTTTGTGGTTTAAATGACTTTTTTTTAAATATAAAATCAGTGTTTTATTATATATTCTCCATGAATTCTGAGTAATCTTCTTTTTCTTTCTTCTTGCTTAGAGATGTGATGATGGTTTGATGTGGATTTGATGTGCTTTTAATGTATTAAAAAGATTTTGATGGTTTTTCATTTATAACTTAATTTACTTTCCATTTGGCCAATTGAAATGTTAAAATATGTTGTTGAACATTAAGTTTGAAAGGATTTAATGTCCTACAACAATAATGAAAGATTCATTCAATTTCCATGGATAAATTACGTAGTTCATGAAAATTGCGTGCAAATAAATAGGAAAATGTGCTTTTAAGGACTTCAATGTGGAGATTTCATGGTGACAGGCTGAAATCCTCAAATTGGTTCTATGATTAACAATTAATATCAAAGGTTAGCCTTCGGGTGAACGGTGATTGAGAGCTCCGAAGTGAGAGTCGATATCCTTCCAGTCTAGCCTTAGAGTTAATGACTAAACTTAGAATATGTCAATGTTCTTTTCATATTTAGAGGAGGGGGTACTCTTCTAAAGGTAAAAAATCATCTATGCTCCTATTTGGCACAATAAATTAGATAACGGATCCATATCAATCCACACATCATATTCTCATTGCAAGAAGAAAGATATTTTTCTCATATATATCAAAACCTTTCAAATGCTTAGTTTAGTGTGTCTGCTAGATAATTCAGTTTTCAAGTAATTAGAAGTAATTGTAGTTTAGTTAGTTGTTACTGTTTTCTGAATAGTAGTAGTAGAAGTAAGAATTGAACTTTAATCATAATTAGAGTATAAAATTTAGGTGCTTTATTATAACTTGTGAAACTTTTTACTTTACTTCAACTTAAAACCTCCCCGTGGGATCGATAACCAGGACTCCATTAGAGCCCTGCATTACTTGATACGATACGTATACTTACTTTGAGTACACAGACTTTACAAAATCATTATAAAAATATAAATTGAGTTCATAAATTATCACATATATAAGTCCCTCACGATCAAGTTTTTGGTGTTGTTGCTGAAATTTAAAATCTTCTTACAGTGGTAACAAATTCTTGCATATAAATATATTAAATTAAATTTCACATGTGTCAGCTATCTAGATACAGTAATCCTCACAAATTAAAAAAATGGAGGATTGAAAAATATCCATAAGAAAGAAAAAAAATAAAAAATAAAAAAAAATGTGAGGAGAAGCTTGAGGAGATGCCTAATAAAAAATTGGCTTCACTTGAATTATCTTATAGGAAGAAAACTAATTATATTTTTAACTTAATTTTTATGTACAAATATTTTTACTAGAAAAATTTTCAAGAAGGTCTTTTTCTCGTAAATTATCTATGTGACCTTAATATGATAAATTACAATTATTCTTGAAATAAATGAAAAAATTGAAAGCCTTATGATTTGGTAGTTAAATATTCTTTAAATTCTTAAAATTAGCCTTAATTAGTGAAATTTGGTTAAAGATTTGCTAAATGTATTTATAAAACCAAAAATTACAAAGAATCTTAAATATTTAAACTTCATTCCAAATGTTATACATTTTATGTAATTAAAAGGGTTACTTGAGGACAAGTAACGTTTAAGTTTAGGGGAATTTGATCTACTTTAAAAATACTTATTTTTATGCCTTATTTATGATTGAATTCTAAAGGATATTATGCTTTAATGAAATGTATTTTTATGTTTTTTATGTAGGTGATAAAAAAAGAGTTCAAGAAGGAAAAAGGAGCAAAAAAAGAGCAAAAATAGAGCTAAAAAGAAAAGTTGGTGAAATTTTAGGTCTGGTGCCTAGGCTCCAGAATCCAACGCCTAAGCGTCAGTTCGATACTGAAGCTGTCAAGATTTTTAACAACTTCAGGCAGTTATTTTGACGGTGTTAAACAATTATCAAACCTTCTAGAAGACTAAAATTTACTCCTAATACATAAGACATGTGATACAATGCATCTAGACACGGGAAAACAATTATAATCGCGAAGAGGTGCGATCCAAAGTGAAGACGTGAGAAGACTTAGTCACGGAGTCCGGCGCCTAGGAGCCATAGTTAATTTCTAGAACATACATTGTATTTGGACGAATTTTGAAGTGGTGCCTTAAGCAACCCCTGGTCATTTTTGAAGCTCTATAAATAGGAGTCAATTCTACAAAGAAAAGTGCCCCTAAGCACCCTAGAGTTCTCTCACGCTTGAAAATAATTTTAGGGAGCTACCTTCTTAAGTAATTAGTGAGTTTATTTTAGTTATTTTGAGTGTTAATACTCAATTCATTGAGTAGTAAGTGTGAGTTTGTAAGTGTTGGTGTTGTTGAAGTCTTTCATTTTACATTGGAGTCAGTAGAAGTCAGCGGATCACTTGAAGGAACTTTCCAGATAAGTATTTGGAACTTTGTTCAAAGTGTTATAAATATGTTTTGTTGTGTTAATTCAACGTGTTCTGAGTAGTTAGTTTTCTTTCTCCTTTCAACTATGAAGAGATAATAAGATAATTTAATTTCGTTAGAGAACTTAACGTAAAATTTTTAATTATTTTGATGATATTAATACATGATCTTAATTTACTTTTTAAACTGACCATTTGAATTGTTAAAACCTGTTGAAGAATTCTGAGACCTATCCGGAGATGAGTTCTTAACTAGTATATATCACATGAATCCTTGAGTAATCGAAGGCTATATGCGGGTTATTCAAGGTGAAGTGCAAATAAATAGGGAGATTGTTTATTGGGCGTAGAATTGATTATTTTTTAGATTAACAGACTAAATTCTAATAATTTGGTTTATAGAAAGGGAACGGGTCACTAGTAGGGCCGACCATAGCCACCCTCGGACATCTAGAAGTGTGAGCCTAGATTAACCCATTTTACTAATAATACATCCTGAATCAATCCATAGATTAGCCAATGTTCTTTATACTATCGAGTAAAGGTAAATAATAAGAATGCTTCTATTTGGCGTAATACCATAATTTCAAATTCTCAACGAATGATAGTTATTCTAAAAAATCTTGGATTAGTTGAAAAATAAGAAAGTTGTTTTATTTATATTTGCATTAACAGTTTACTTTATTGTTACTTATTTGCATTTAGTAACAATTTAACTAAACTTAAAAATCTGAATTGTGAAAAGAAATAAAAATTAATAATTACTTTTAATTTGAAAATCTAATATATTTCTTAAATTTTATTTTTCACTTAATCTTCCCTGTGGGATCGATAACCAGAACTCCAATAGAGCCCCGTATTACTTGAAACAATATGTATACTTGTGTTTAAAATTGTGAATTTTACAAAAATTATTATAAATATTTAAGTATAAATTCATAAATTCTTACATTCGTAAAGGTCGGATATCATCCACTGTTATTTGTCTTGTGTCTGAATAATAAGCCGCATAGAGACTAGCCTCACCTTCAATATATCGTCGGAGAAAAAAGAAAAGATCATTCGTAAATATATAGAGGTGTGTTGTATTTAAATGACTTATAGTTTATATGGTCGAAGGTTCTCTATCACTGGATCAGGTTTAAAGCGGAATGGCATTTTATCCTCGTTCATCCTCCTGAAAGTGATTGAAACCCTCTGATATGGCACGCCAGGAATGCAATGTTAAGCCACGTCGGCCCCATTCCATTTCAGAACTAACACTGATCCAACAGGTAAAGGGATCTCGACGGGTCTCTGGAGCTCTCCTTCTCCAACGATCCGAATTTTTGTCCCAAACATAACATTGCACTTATTAATGAATGAGACCATGCAGAATGGCCTCATGAAATCGTGATAATCAATGTGTAAGGGAATGCAGTCTCCCTCTTCATATATATTAATAATGCAACTATTCAGGATAAAGTCAGCAGGAAAAACACATCAGGCTACCATTAACTTTATCATCTTTTTTATAAACGATGGTATAGGATCAACTTCATCGTGTTGAATTATACCGGGTGGATTTCTTTCCTTATCTGTGGCAAAGTTATAACAACATCCGTATTGTGGTGTAACTCGCCCTTTTCCATGCTTACATTTTCTTGGCTCAGAATATGTTTTTTTCCTTAAATGGCCCGCATGTCCCATGTCCCTTTCAAAGAAGACAAGGTCCACAATGTTGTCTTGCTCGCGATCAAAGAAGACATTAGTACATAGCTTTAGCTCTTTCAATATATTGATGTATTTGTCTTGATGTCTTTGAAAATGCTCAAAATTTTGTCTTTTCATATTCTAATACACTTCCATTTCATGTTCTCGGATGATTTGTAGCCTCCGTGGCTTATCAACATATTGTGGTACATAGGGCTCAGTTTCCATATTCTTCAATTCAACTCTCTCTCTGAAGAACGACCATTGTTGCAGCTTTCTCGGGTTTCAGTAAGATCACTTCAACAGGTTGACTTGAAACTTTCTCTTTTAATGAGATTTCCATCAGTTCAATGACAGTCTCGTCTTCTCCTTGTTCTTTTAACTGTTTCAACATTTTGTGAATACGGTGATTTTTGTTCCTCTTCTAGGTGCGAGTGAGTGTTGCTTTACCTTCCGGCTGATCCCCGGTAGGAGTAGCACCAACAAGCTCACCCCCTGATGTCACTACCCTCGATCTGATTATGTTTGGTGTGGTACCACTTGATTCAACTTCATTTATTTTCCTCTTCTTTTCAAGAGGATGTTGACCTTCGCTTTTGAATTTTAATACGAGTTTTTTATCATGAAATTCTTCTTGATTTAATATGGTCGGGGCAGAGCCATCATATTTTAAATCCATCAGCTCGAAACTCAAGTCAAACTCTATTATTTCTCCTTCAATTTTCTCTTTACTGAGGGCGAACTCAATTCCATTTTTTAAGGTGAAAATCAGCCTTCCTCCGAACATTTTCTTGCACAAAAATAGGAAAACATTTAGTATGTCAGGTCGGGCTAAGCAAGAACAATATGAATCCATTAAATTTAAATTTTATGAAAGCATCATTTATTTTTATATAAATATATTGGTTTATGATTTCATGAGTTCTAGTTTATTCTAAAAATTTAAACTTATGTAAAAGAAGAACGAATAATTATGCTATGTTTTAGATTACGTGCACAAATTTTATTATAAACTGAAATATTATTCAATTATTTCATTACAGACATAGGTCAGGCCCAGTTACAATTTGAATGTCAGTGCTTCTAAGAACAAAATTTTATTGCTAAAATTTGCTCTTTCGAAACATCATGACGAACAGTACTTCTTTAAGTATTGTGCATTAATGTGAAGCATTGATCTTTCTCCTTGACAATCTACTAGCTGATACAATCCTCCAGAGTAAACTTTCTCCACCATGAATGGCCCTTCCAAAATTAGTTCAAATTTTCCACCTATCTTGCGGTGTGCAAGAGTAGGTCTCCTGAGGACAAGTACAAGGTCACCAACTTTGAATGTCCTGGGGCACATCAATTTGTCATGTGTTTGAATCATTTTTGTTTGATACAATTCTAAGTTCTGTTGTGTTATCAATCATTTTCTTTCTAAATTCTCTAATTCTTCCAGACGTAGTTTAGCATTTTCTTCATTAGTGATCTTGTTAGCGACGACAACTCTAAGAGATGGAAGTTGAACTTCTAAAGGAAGCACAACTTTAGACCAGTACACAAGAGCAGAAGGAGTAGATTGTGTTGGAGTTTTGAATTTCGTTCTGTAGGCCCATAAGGCTTCTAACAACTGCTCGTGTCAATTTCTTTTTTTTTATTTAAAGTCTTCTTTAAAACTTGGATGAAAATCTTATTAAAAGCCTCAGCCAAGCTGTTTACTCGCGAGTAATAAATTGTAAAATATCGCCAATCTATTTCGTGCATTTTGAGAAAATTATTAATTTTTATACTTTTGAACACAGACCCATTTTCTGAGATGATTCTGCACAGTACCCCAAACCGATAGACGTACTTGATTCTTGAAAAATTGTAGTACATGGTGTGCTTTTACTTCTCTCAACAGTATTGCTTCTGCCTATTTTGAAAAATAATCAGTAGCTGCAAGGATGAATCAGTGTTCTTTTGAAGATGAAGGATCTATAGGACTGACCCACAATTTTATATTATGATATTTTTAATTTAATTGCAACGACGCCAAAAACTTGACCCCGTTATATTATATGTATAGAATCGTAATTGTTTATGTTGTGGATGCTACGCAAGTATACGTATCGTATCAAGTAATACGAGGCTCTAGTGGAGTCCTCGGTTATCGATCCCACGAGGAAATAGAAAATTAAATAACAACTAATTTTAAAATAATAATAATAATAATTTTAAAATAGTATACAAAAATTTGGAATTCTAAATTTAAGCGCAATAAAGTAAACTAAGTATTTTAATTAGAGTAACTTAACTAAGTAGAAAATTAATACGTATTGAAAGTGCGGAAATTAAACTAATTGCTAAATAAGTCTTAACTATTCAAAAAAAGTATCTTTCCCTTGTTTAGAAATTTAAGTGATCGATGAATTTAAATAGATAATTTTAAGGTATTGTGACAAATAGGAGCATTCCTATTCTTTACCCTTTCGTCCAGTGTAAAGAATATCGACTAATCCTATGTTTGACTATCGAATCTGCTGGCTAGCTGGGAGGATACCGATCGCCACTTCGTAGCTCCTACGTTCCCTCGCCCGAGGGCTAACATCTACACTTCGACTCTCAAATAATAGGACCGAATCGAATATTTTAGTCCGTCACACTAAAATGCTCAATTCTACGCCCGATGATATTATTTCCTATTTATTCGCACCTTCCTTCCAAGGCTTTTGAATTCTCGAATATCCGATGTAATTTTTACTATAGTTGATATTCAACATATTTTAACAAATCAAATGGCCAGTTGAAAGTAAATTAAGTTTTAAGTAAAAATTATCACAATTTGTTAATATATATAAAAGTACTTCGTTTTAAGTTCATCAAGTCACTTAATTTCATAAACGAGGAGAAAGACTAATAAACTACTCGTAATGCATTGGAACTAAACTAAGCATGGATTTCATTTAAAGTTAAAAACAAAAAATACAAATACTTATCTTGATTTATCCCCAAGCAGACTCCTCGTACTTCCTTTGACTCTTCCTTCCAGTACAGCACGACTCACTAATTACTCACTAACTCACTAAAGACTCACTAATTACACTAATTAAGACTCTAAAGATTCAAATTGACACACAAAACACAAAATAACACACAAAAACTGCACTTCAAAGACACTTAGAGGCTGAATTTCGGCCTCTATATATAGAGGTGAGCAAAGGACCAAGAGGTGTGTAAGCATCCCTTCAAAAAGTGTCCAGGTTCAATGTATCTGCGCCATTTGAACTAGCTCGCCGTCGGCTGACGAACTACCTCGCCGTCTGGCGAGGCTTCTGAGGTCTTCGAACCGCGCTATCTCGCCGTCGGCGGGCTCGGGCTCGTCGTCAACGAGACAGCTTATAAATCCTTCGAATTTCTTCCTCATACCCTCGTCGTCGGCGGGCTCGATCTCGCTCGTCGGTGACTCAAAGACAAATTGCATTATTTTCTTCCTTTTCGCTCCAAATCCGCTCCTTTTTATGATTTTGCTTTTATCACCTAAATTCTCCATTCTCGCAACAAAATAAAGAAAATACCTTTCTTTAAAGTTGCAATTTCATCAAAAATAGGTATGAATTTCTTAATAAATTTTTCGATGATCAAAATCCCCCAAACTTACTTATTACTTGTCCTCAAGTAATTTTAAGTACTACATAAAAATAATGATTTCTATAAGTAAGATTTTTCAATTTAAATAAATTATGAATTAGATTAATTAATATCATAATAAAGTTAAATAAAAATAATTCATGTAATTTAATTAATCTTATAGAAATAAATTATTTAGTTATCGTGTCTATGATTTCTAGCTTACTATTCATTTCGTAACGACTATATTTAAAAGAATAACTACTTAAGATATTCATATGATAAGAAATTCAAGAAAACACTATTAGAGTAAAATTCTAATCCATAAACATAAGTTTGGAAATATCTAAGTTTTTCCCTTGTGTTAATTCAAATGAAGCCAATTTTTTATAAGGCATCTCCTCAAGCTTCTCCTCATTTTTCTTTTTCTTTTTCTTTTCTTTTTCTTTTCTTTTTCTTTTTTCTAATGAGGATTACCGTATCCTGAGAGCTCGTTAAAAATTTTGAACTTCATTTTCATCTTCCTAAATTTGAAACTTAGAAATATTTCTTAGCTTATATATACTTCATAGTTTTTACTTTATTGATTTTCAATCTTTTCTTTTTCACTTGAATTCTTAAGAATTTTAATTTTAGAATATAGTTTTCCTTACTAAAAATAGTTTACTATATTCTTATTCCCTTTAACCAAATATTTTATTCTATTTAATTAATTAAAGCACTAGAAATATTTCATTTAACCTTTTATAATAATTAAATAAAATAATTCATATTAATTAAATTGAAAAATTTGCTATAAAAATCATTTTATAATAATTTGAAAATAGAAATCGAGAACAAGTTAATAACTAAATTTTTATTTTACTCCCCCCCAAACTTAAATTTTTATATCTACTCTAAATAATGAAAAAGGAAAGTAAATAAATCATACCTTTCAAGTTTAGGTATTTCTTTTTTTCTTTGAAATTTTTGCGAGCTTTTTCATTTTTCATCGAACCTCGTATCGTTAGTATTCTCCCCATATATATAACAATTTAAAGAAAATGCGAGGATAAAATCCGAGATAAGTATTAAATACAACAATTAAAATTAACTCTACACTACACATATGAATTACTAACATATTAAAACAATTTAACTAACACATTAACAATTTTACAACTTAAAACAATACGTAATAAAATAAAAACATACTAAAGAAAACTAACATCCTATTTAACATAAAAACAAATGCAATTAACTAACACAAAAACAAAAACTAAACTACTATAACAATTCAAGCAAATAATCTAACTAACATCCAATGTCTCACAACATAAAGTACTGAATATTACAAACATATAAAAGTTTCCAAAATAACGTAACATCAAACAAACAAAACAAATAAAGTCCTAATCTTCAGCATCAAAGTCCCAAACTATATTATCATCCCCTCCTTGATTTGCCTTATATTATATTTCGATCACATCATTTATTAATTTAATATGAAGATTAGCTACTTATACACAAATAAATTCACACAACACAACAAATTAACTTTAATATCGAAATCCATGAGATGTACAAACTAACATAATTTTAAACTCTATAATCAAACTTCAATTCTCCAATCCTTACTACTAATCAAGCATCGCAAACCAATCCACGACACACTAAATGCCGATACAAAACTATGACGCATATCTCAATTAAGTTTCGAGATATTCAAATCATCACTCCACACATAATAAAATCTAAATCAAATCAAATAACATAAACATACAATGGAAATCTTTACTACTACTCTTCAATGTCGAATCTTCATCTTCTCCGATATTTCCGATATGACGATGATGCACAAATAAGTTATAGAAAGGCTCGAAGGGAAACTCCGGACGCATTCTTCAGATGATCCAACCCTTCGTCTCGCGTAAATGAAGAAAGCTAGCTTCCGAGTGTCCGGAATGATCAAAGTGTTCCTTCATCCTCCAACTAATGTGATCAAATAAATCGGATATATTGTCGATCGAATCTCTCACTTTCTCAGCTTCTTTCTCCATTCCTTTAATTTTCTTCATAAGTAACTCCGTTTTATCCGAAATAGGCCTTGCTATAGGATTATTCCGTGAAGCTCTATCGAGATAAATGTAATTTCATCATTATCGTCCAAAGTAGGGAACATATCCGTAGGATCAAGCGGCTTCCAAGGTAACGTAACTTTTTCCCAAGCTTCATAAGAAACCCAGTACCGATCGCATAATGAAAAAATAAGTAGATGGGTGTCCTAGTCCGTGAACCGACCCATGCACAATTAAACCCAATGCGTACTTAACAATTATTGATCCAACATCAATAGAGCGATCCATTTTGAATACAATAATTCAATATAACGCATTCCTTCGAAACCTTGTTTACCCTCATAGTAGGTAACAATTTAGATGAGATGAAAAAGTGTCGATGCTTTGAGACAGGATTCAAAAGTGATGCAGAGAAACTAACATACCCGTCTTCACGCATTTCCCAATCTTCCGGTTCATCGCCGATATCGAAATATCTCATTCATATTATATCGAGAAGGCACAAAATTTGAATAGTGACATACCGAGGTGTTTTCTATAGAGAATAATTCATATACTCTTGATGGAGTAAACGTCACCCATCTTCCTCGTACGTAGACATTCCCATTGTTGATCGCATGTAAGTTAGAGTAGAACTCTTTCACAACCGGAATAACAACGACAGACGTAGTGTAACAAAATACCTCCTAAGTGCTGCCGCGCGATCGTTTCTTCTATCTTCGTAGTGGAATTCTCTAATCCTCGATCGACAAATCCTCGTTCCTCGATAACTCTTTTTTTTACCAAAACCTTATCGAAGATCCGCCGCGCTTCCGCACTCACAAATTTCCTCCGGTTAAACACTCTGCAATTAGAGGAATCTAAGAATTTGGAGGCCATTATGGTGAATGGAAAGAATTCTAGTGAAGAAGGCAAATCTGAATGATTTAAGAATGGGTTTTCACAAAGGAATTGGTGTTGAAACCGTCCAAATCGGCATTCAAATTATAAATAACTCATCTTTATAACTTCCTCACTATCGGCGAGAAGTTTCTCGCCATCGGCGACTCAGTTATAAAACTGCCTCCCATGTTCTCGCTGTCGGCGGGACGTTTCTCGCTGTCAGCGAGCTCGATAAATAAACTTAATTTAATTTAGGCGCGAACCTCGCTGTCGGCGAGTATCGACCTCGCCGTCGGCGAGATTCCAAAATAATGTCCAATTTCGCTCTAAATCGAATAATTTCTTTTCTCATCATAATGGTTCGAATATGTGATGATTCTTAATAATAATCGAGTAAGTAAAGTTTCAATAATATGACTAACTATTAAGATACAATAAAAATAGATAACTAATACGGGTTGCCTCCCATAAAGTGCTTGGTTTAACGTCGTCAGCTCGACCTAATTTCAATTATTAATCGAGTCGACTAAGCATTAAAACCTCTTTATAGTTAGGTCTTATACCTTCGAAATATGGTTTTAATCTATGTGCATTAACTTTAAATTTATGTCCAGTTTTTGGATCTTCGATTTCTATAGTTCCGTATGAAAATATTTGAGTTATGGTGAAAGGTCTTAACCATCGAGACTTCAATTTTCCAGGAAATAATTTCAATCTAGTATTATATAGCAAAACTTCCTGTCCTAGTTCAAAATTTCTCTGATTAATCTTCCGATCATGCCATAATTTCATCTTTTCTTTATAAACCCGATCATTATCATATGATTCATTTCTTAATTCTTCCAATTCATTTAATTGCAGCAATCTTTTCTCACTCAAACTTTCCTTCATATTATAATTAAATTCTTTAATCGCCTAATATGCTTTATGTTCTAATTCAACTAAGTAAGTGCGCATGTTTTTCCATATATAAGCTCGTAATGAGTCATTCCAATCGGAGTTTTATAAGAAGTCCTATAAGCCCATAATGCAGTTGTCTAATCTAATAGACCAATCTAACCTATTCGGTTTACGCATTTTTCTAAAATACTTTTAGTCTCACGATTAGATACTTCGACTAATCCGCTAGCTACGTGGATGATAAGCAGTGGATATCTTATGAGTAATATTGTATTTTTCTACTAGTTTGTGAATGTATTTATTTCTAAAATGAGTTCCTCCGTCGATGATAATCACTCTCGCATTCCAAATCTAAGTAAAATATTTTTCATCGAAATTTTGAAACACTCTTAACATCACACCTAAGTAAAGCTTGTGCCTCAATCCATTTGGAAACATAATCAACAACTACTAATATATATGAGTTTCAAATGAAGGAATAAAAGGTCCCACAAAATCTAATCCCCAAACATCAAAAATTTCAACTTCTAATATAAAATTCGTAGGCATTTCGTTTTTTCTAGATATATTTCCTACTCTTCGACATTTATCGCAAGTTTTAATATATCCGTATACATCTCTAAATAGAGTAGAGCCAAGAAAATCCGTATCGTAGAATCTTATAAGCGAGCTTTATCGATCCCAAAATGTCCTCCAAAATCGAATCATGACATTTTTGAATAATTGGTTCGCTTTCTTCATAAGGTACACATCTTCTAATAATTAAATCCTTACATCGTTTATATAAATATGGTTCATCCCAAAAATAAGTTTTCGTATCATGGATGAATTTTTTCTCGTTGTTGCAAAGTTAAGCATAAGTGGTAAAATATTACTAACTATATAGTTTACTATATCAAGATACCATGGTATTTTCCACTCATCGATATTATATAGTTGTTCATCGTGAAAATCGTTCATAATTTCATTTTCAATAACGTATAATTCAAGATTTTCTAATCTTGATAAGTGATCCGCAATTCGATTATCGGTTCCTTTCTTATTAACGATCTCAAAATCGAATTCTTGCATTAATAAGCATCCATCTAATTAATCTTGGCTTGGAATCTTTCTTTTGCATTAAATATTTGATAGCAGAATGATCGATATGCACGATACATTTTGTTCCAATCGGATAAGGTCTAAATTTATTAAAACCATATACTACCGCTAATAATTCTCTTTCAGAATCGTATACTTTATTTCAAACATCATTTAGAGTTTTACTAAGCATAAGTATATAACTTTAAAAATCTTTTCATATCTTCGCCAAGAATCGCTCCTACAAGATAATCACTAAGCATCACACATAAGCTCAAATGGTTTCTCCAGGTTAGGTGAAACTATTATAGGTGCTCGTAATTAATTTTTCTTTTAAGAGTTCAAAAGCATTCGGGCATTCGATCAGTAAATTCAAATTTCTTGTCCTTTTCGAGAAGTTGGCATAGAGGTTTAGTAATTTTTTAAAAATCTTTTATATAGCGTCCGTAGAATCCAAAGATGTCCAAGTAAAACTTCTTACCCCTTTTACCGTAGTTGGAGGTGGTAATTTAGCTATAACTCGAATTTTTGCGAGGTCCACTTCCATGCCTTTTTCCGAAATTTTATGCCCTAATACAATGCCGCCCGCAACCATAAATTGACATTTCTCCCAATTTAGAACTAAATTTATTTTCTCACATACTTCTAATACTTTTTCAAGATGAGTTAAGCATGTGTCAAATGATGTTCCAAATACGAGAAATCATCCATAAATACTTCTATTCCATTGTCAATTAACTTACTAAATATAGATATCATACATCTCTCGGAATGTTACTTAGTGCATTACATAATCCAAAAGCGCATTCTTCGAAAAGCGAAAGTTCCATAAGGACTAGTAAATGTAGTTTTCTCTTGATCCTCGAGAGCAACTTGTATTTGATGATAACCGGTGTATCCATCTAGAAAATAAAAATACTTATGTCCCGCTAATCTATCTAACATCCGGTCTAGAAATGGTAAAGGAAGTGATCTTTCCTGGTGGCGGTATTTAATTTCCTATAATCAATACATATACGCCAACCAAGTAACTTGTCTTATAGGAATAAGATCGTTATTTTCATCTAGCGTGACGGTCACTCCTCCCTTCTTAGGAACACGGTGAATCGGCTTACCCAAGCACTCGTCGAAATAGGATATATAATACTATTATCTAACCATTTTAAAATTTCTTTCTTAACTACTTCTTTCATTATCGGGTTTAATCTCCTTTCGGGATCCGCTTTAGTGTTTATGTTCATCATCTAAAATAATTCTATGCATACAGATTGAAGGACTAATTCCTTTAATATCTCGCTAAAGTCCAACCAAAAGTTTTCTTATATTTTTTTAAAGTTTCTAAAAGTTTTTGTTCTCGAGATTCGTTTAATGCCGATGAAATAATAACTCAGTAAAGTTGAAGAATTACCTAAATAAGCATATTTCAAATGATCGAGTAATATTTTTAGCTCAAGTTCGTGAGGTTTAATAATCGATGGAACTATATTCTTATCGAGTGTTTTCGGTATTATCCAAAAATTCAAATCTTTCCCGAATATAATCTAATTCTTCATTATTATCTTCAATTAATTCAAGTGTTTTCTTTTTCTAATTTATCTTCGTAATATTCCTTAAAATGTTCTTGTTGTAAATGTTCAAGTATTTCCATCCGAAAACATTCATCATCTTTTTCAAATGCAGGATATTTCATTGATTTTGCAATATTAAATGTAACTTTTTGGTCATTTACTCTCATAGTTAATTCTCCTTTCGAACATCAATCATAGCTTTTCCAAGTAGCTAAAAATGGTCTTCCTAAAATGATAGGAATTTCTTTATCTTCCTCCATATCTAAAACAATAAAATCTACCGGGAAGATAAATTTATCCACTTTTACTAACACATCTTCAATAACTCCCTTAGGATAGTAACCGAACGATCGACTAATTGAAGGGTTACTGAAGTAGGTGTAATTTTTCCTAATCCTAATCTCTTAAAAATCGATAGAGGCATTAGATTGATGCTTGCTCCTAAGTCACACAAAGCTTTTCCATAAAATTTTTCTCCTATAGCGCGAGGTCTAGTGAAACTACCAGGATCTTTCAATTTTTCGGAAGCTTCTTCGAATAATAACGACTACACTCTTCACTAAGTGTGATCGTTTCATTATCGATGAATTTTCTTTTCTTATTTAGAATATCTTTCATAAATTTTACATAATTTGGCATCCGATCTAAAGCTTCGACAAAGGTATATTGATTGTTAATTTCTTTAATATTTCAGGAATTTAAGCAAATTGTTTATCTTTTTTATGTTGAGCTAGTCGTTGAGGAAATGGTGGTGGAGGTTTTTCTACGTAAATTTTCATAGGTATTAAAGGATGTTCTAAGTTTGAATCTTGTTGAAGTGTTTCCTTTTCAATTTCCACTTCCTCTTTTTGGCTTTCAAGTTCTTTTTGAATTTGAGGTTCTAATTCTTTTCCACTCCTTAGTTGTATTGCTTTAATTTGTTCTTTTCCTTGATCTTTAGGATTTATTTCTACATTACTAGGAAAAGTTCCGCGTATTCTATTATTTAGTGCAAGTAGTAATATCTCCAAGTTGAGTTTCGATATTTTTAATAGATGTTCCTTGAATTTGTAATTGATTTCCTTGAATTTGTAGTTGATTTCCTTGATTTTGTAGTTGATGACCCATATTCAAAATTAATTCATCCATAGATAATTTCTTATCTTTGAATTGAGGTTATTGTTATTAAATCTAGGTGGGTAATTAGGTTTATAGTTTGGATTTGCTTGATTAGGTTGATTTATCCATTGTTGATTAGATGTGTTATTCCAATTAAAATTTGGATGAGTTTTCCAACTGGGATTATAATAGTTTGAATAAGGGTTATTAGTTCTATTATTAATAGCGATTTAAAGTTTCATAATTAGATTGAGATTCTATGATTTGTCCGGATGAGTTTTCTTCTAAAGTAGGAGAGTAGTTCATTCCAAAATGATCTAATTTCTTAGATATAGCAGACAATTTGAGAAGCTAACATAGATATTGCATCGTTTTCATGAATGCTGGCTATCTTTTTCGGATTTACTCTATCGACGAGGCCATTGGAAATTATTTGTTTCCATTTCTTCGATTAGTGCATAAGCTTCATCAAATGGTTTAGACATTAATGAACCTCCAATGACGAGTATCGATGATTGATCTTAAAGATCCTACTAATCCATTATAAAAGGTTTGAATAATCGACCAATCGGTAGCGCATGATGTGGGCATTTCCTAAGAAGTTCCTTAAATCTCTCCCAAGCTTCATATATTGATTCTCCATCTAACCGACAAAAAGAAGTTATATCATTTCTAAACTTAGCAGCTTTTAGATGGTGGAAAATATTTGGATAGAAATTTTTTGATAATTCTCCCCAAGTTTTAATAGATCCAGAGTCTTAACGAATTCAACTACATTTTAGCATTTATCCCTTAATGAAAAAGGAAAAAGTCTAAGTCTTATATCATCGTCGGATAAGTCCTCGATATTTAAAAGTAGCACAAAGTTCTAGAAAACTAGCGAAGATGTAAGTTAGGATCTTCGATAGAGTGAACCACTAAATTGATTGTTTTGTACCATTTGGATAATTGCAGGTTTAAGTTCGAATGAATTAGCAATTACATCGAGGTTTTGAATAGTTAAATGAATTTCATCCGATGTAGGGTTAGCATAATCTCTTAATGGTCTTTGTTGGTTTATATTTTGAATTTCGGGAATATTCGCCATTTGTGTTAAATTTATAATTTGTTTCTTTTGTTTTCTAATTCTTTTAATTGTACGCTCTAATTCGGAATCGTAAGCGTATTAAATTTTTGTTTCCAAATTTGCGCATACAATTTTAGAATAGATATTAATTTATTTATTATGATTATTTTAAAATAATCCGTTACTCTAGTAAATTTTTCTTACTTTCTCAAAGAACGGCGCCAAAAACTTGACCCACAATTTTATATTATGATATTTTTAATTTAATTGCAACGACGCCAAAAACTTGACCCCGCTATATTATATGTATAGAATTGTAATTGTTTATGTTGTGGATGCTACGCAAGTATATATATTGTATCAAGTAATACGAGGCTCTAGTGGAGTCACAGTTATCGATCCCACAGGGAAATAGAAAATTAAATAACAACTAATTTTAAAATAATAATAATAATAATTTTAAAATAAGTATACAAAAATTTGGAATTCTAAATTTAAGCGCAATAAAGTAAACTAAGTATTTTAATTAGGTAACTTAACTAAGTAGAAAATTAATACGTATTGAAAGTGCGGAAATTAAACTAATTGCTAAATAAGTCTTAACTATTCGGAAAAAGTATCTTTCCCTTGTTTAGAAATTTAAGTGATTGATGAATTTAAATAGATAATTTTAAGGTTTTGTGACAAATAGGAGCATTCCTATTCTTTACCCTTCTAGTCTAGGTGTAAAGAATATTGACTAATCCTATGTTTGATATGCGAATCATGGCTGAAGTGGGAGGATACCGATCGCCACTTGCAGCTCCCACGTTCCCCTCGCTAAGGGCTAACATCTACACTTCGACTCTCGAACAATAGGACCGAATTGAATATTTTAATCCGTCACACTAAAATGCTCAATTCTACGCCTAGTGTTATTATTTCCTATTTATTTGCACCTTCCTTCCAAGGCTTTTGAATTCCCGAATATCCGATGTAATTTTTACTATAGTTGATATTCAACATATTTTAACAAATCAAATGGCCAGTTTTAAAGTAAATTAAGTTTTAAGTAAAAATTATCACAATTTATTAATATATATATATAAGTACTTCTGTTTTAACTTCATCAAGTCACTTAATTTCATAAACGAGGAGAAAGACTAATAAACTACTCGAATGCATGGGAACTAAACTAAGCATGGATTTCATTTAAAGTTAAAAACAATAAATACAAATACTTATCTTGATTTATCCCCAAGCAGACTCTTCGTAGTTCCTTTGACTCTTTCTTCCAGTACAGCACGACTCACTAATTACTCACTAATTATACTAATTAAGACTCTAAAGATTCAAATTGACACACACAACACAAAATAACACACAAAAACTGCACTTCAAAGACACTTAGAGGCTGAATTTCGGCCTCTATATATAGAGGTGAGTAAAGGACCAAAAGGTGTGTAAGCATCCCTTCAAAAAGTGTCCAGGTTCAATGTATCTGCGCCATTTAAACTAGCTCGCCATCGGCGACGAACTACCTCGCTGTCGGCGAGGCTTCTAGAAGGTCTTCGAACCGCGCTATCTTGCTGTCGGCGGGCTCGGGCTCGTCGTCGGCGAGACGGTTATAAATCCTTCGAATTTCTTCCTCATACCCTCGCCGTCGGCGAGCTCGATCTCGCCGTCGGCGACTCAAGACTAAATTGCATTATTTTCTTCCTTTTTGCTCCAAATCCGCTCCTTTTTATGATTTTTGCTTTTATCACCTAAATTCTCCATTCCTGCAACAAAATAAAGAAAATACCTTTCTTTAAAGTGCAATTTCATCAAAAATAGGTATGAATTTCTTAATAAATTTTTCAGTGATCAAGGACCCACCACATATGTGCCCCAACACTCAAACGGCCAAGACGCGACCGTCGGGTGTAGCACACTAGGGGGTTGATGTAAGACCACTCCATATATCTGATATTGGTGACAACTTTTGGTGATTTTCATACAGTCGGTCATCATCACAGGCCAGTAATATCTCAGCTTTTTTATTTTCATTTTCATTTTAGGACTTGGTTGATGAGCCCCACAAAATCATGAATGTACTTCTTTAACAATCTCTTGAGCTTCTAGCCCGTTTAAGCATGTCAACCACATTTGATCGAAAGATCTCCAGTAAAGGATATTATCTATCAAAGCATATGACAAAGCTCTTTTCTTTTTTTGATGTGCATTCGACTTATAATCTGGTAATTTCCCAGTTTGTAAGTATTCTATAAATGGTTGACGCGAATCTTCTGAAGCTTCAGTAACTGGGAAATATCAATTTTGATGTAACCGCCACCATTGTTTCTTCCTCGCCTAATTTATGTAGAGTGTCCATATCAATTTGAGATAGAACTTGAAGCCCTTGGACAGTTATTTCAATAGAATCTTCCTGTGGACATGTAAATTCTTTGGTAAGTCTGGCTAAAGCATCTGTAAGAGTATTTTCACCCCTTGGAATTCTATACAGTGTCACATTAGGAATTTGTTCCAGTAGCCTCATTGTGTAACAGTGATATTGTTTCAAACTAGGTTTTATGATCTTATATTGTCCAGCAACTTGTTGAATAATCAATTGTGAATTTCCATAGATATTAATGTCGGTTATATGCATTGAAATTGCTAACTACAAGCCTGTTATCAGATCTTTATATTCTACTTCATTATTCGTACATGACTCTGTTAAATGGTACGCATGCTTTTAACATTCCTTGCTCTGGCATGATGAACATCAATTCAATTCCTACTTTACCAAGTATCACAATGCTTTATTTGTTTGTGCTGAGGAGGCTCCATCAAAGTATAACTCCCCGCGTCGAGTATTGGAGTTTTCTAAATTCATTATTTGTTCATCCAGTAGATCAATATTGAGGGGAGAGTCAGCTTGTAACGGATGTGCTGCAAGAAAATCTACTAGGATTTGTCCTTTCACTGTCCAAAGTGGAACAAAAGTTATATCAAATTGTAATAGTATCATGGACCACCTCGCTAAGCTACTGGAAAGCGTCGGTCGAGTTATTAAATATTTCTATGGATTAAATTTTAAAATCAAGTTAAACTTGTAAGAAAACATGTTGTTTCAAAGTTTCTGAACTGCGAAAATTAGAGCCAAACAATGCTTCTCAATTGGAGGATACTTTACCTCCGCTGGTATTAGACGATGACTTAAGTAATAGATAGCATTTTCTTTACCCTCATCATTGACCTGGGCTAAAGGGGCTCTGAGGGAATCGTCTAAAGCCGCGGTATAAAGTATCCTACCTGGAATCGAAGCTACTAATACAGGAGGTATCAATAAGTATTGTTTAATACTTTCAAAAGCATGTTAATATTTATCATCTCAAGTAAACTTGGCATCTTTCTTGGTCAACACAGATAAGGGTTGACACCTACCCGACAGGTTAGAAATAAAGCGTCTCAGATACGCCATCTTCCCTTGAAAAGATCGTAATTGCTTTAAGTTTTTAGCGGGTGGCATTTCCAAGATCGCTTTAATTTTCTCAGGATCAATTTCAATCCCGTTGTGACGAACAACAAACCCTAAAAATTTCACAGAAGTCACACCAAATGCCCACTTTAGGGGATTCATTTTAAGATTAAATTGTCTTAACCGCTCGAAAACAATTCTTAAATCGTACAAATGATCTTCTTTCTTTTAACTTTTGATAACCAAATCGTCCACATAATATTCCACTTGATCATAAATGAGGTCGTCCAAAATTCTCATTTTTTCTCTTTGGTATGTTGCTCCCGTGTTTTTCAATCCAAAAGGCATTATTGTATAGCAATCAATTCCAATAAGTGTTCTGAAGGCTATAAACCTTTCATCTTCTGAAGCCATCTTAATCTTGTTGTATACAGACGACCCATCCATGAAAGAGAAAATTTTATGGGATGACGTGATATCCACCATTAATTTTGGAATAAGAAGTGGAAACTCATCTTTCGAACATGCCTTATTCAAATCTCTGAAGTCCACGCAAATTTGGATTTGCCCATTTTTCTTCTTAACGGGTACTATACTAGCTAGCCATGTGGGGTACTGCTCCACTTGTACAAATTTATCGTCTATTAATTTTTTGACTTCATTATAACTTATTGCTCAATATTAAGAAGCATTCTTCTTGAAGCTTGTTTAACTGGAATTGCAGCTGGATCTAGACCCAATTTTTGTACTGCAACTTCTAGCGCTAGTCCAGGCATTTCATCATAACTCCGGCAAAATAGTCCTTAAATTACGTCGAAAACTTAATCATGTTTGTAGATTCTTCTTCATCAAGTAGAGAGCTAATGAAGGTTTTCCTTGGTTCCTTTTCGGTCCCCAGGTTAACCACTTTTAACTCATCTACCATTGATTTAATCTCCTGTTCGAATTTTGGTGGGGAATCTCCAATCGTAGGATCTTCATAATGATCTACCACTTCTAAACAATCTTCATTTTGGTCGTTAGTAACAACTAGACAAAATTCCATGTCATCGACAGGCCCTACTATGCCGAGCCTAAGACCTTCTTTAGACTTATATGTCCAATTATTATTCCAAAGTTCTTTGAAATGAAGTGATTGATTTTTTAACCACTATCTAGGTACCATACCTCGTTGAACCAGATTTTAAACACAAGCTGAGTACCATTCAATACGTAATTCCATTAATTCTGAACAACATATATCTTCTAGTTTTACATTAGTTTCAGAACTAGATGATGAGGAACCACAATAAAACATATTTGATTTTACACCGACACCATATACGTCCTTGACCGACAAACCCTCAACCTTATGAATATAGATCGGGGTAAGGGCCACAGTTTGTACATAGCGATTAATTCGATCATACATTGAGTTATACTAATACTTTTCTTCATCTTCTAAGTTGATTTGGAATTGAGATTTCTTCTAGTTGATCTTCATTACATCCTTCTTAATATCCTCGTCTTCAGAGATGTCTTCTAAACCAATATTGATAACTTGATTCTTTAGTTCAAAAATCTTGTCGTTCCTTCCTTGACCTTGTCCCCAGCCTCGACCTCAGACGTGAGCTCAAGAGAAATTCTCACACACTCATTGTAAAGGGGTGATAAAAGATCATTGAATTGTCATTTAATGGTCTTGTTTTAGTGTTTCTTCTGCATCTTCTACTTTACGTGGAAAGACGTCTTGAGTGAAAACTGTCTTTTTAGGAGGGGTGTAGTGAGCAGCATCCTCATGAATACCCACTTCGTGAATAGAGAAAGGCTGTATATCTTCTTTTATACAATACTCTTGTCCTTCCTGAGAGTATTTTATGCATTGATGTAAGGATGAAGGGACTAGTCTGTATTCATGAATCCAGGGTCGGCCCAAGAGAGCATTGAACGAGGTTTCAGAGTCGATAATATGGAATTTTATAGTTTTTACTAATTCTTCAATCCTTAACAATAACGTGATTGATCCAAAAGCACTTTCCCTTTTCTTATTGAAGCCTCTTAGCATCATCTTATCAGCAGATAGTTCGTTTGCATCAGTATCCAAATGGGCTAAGGTTTGCAGATTCATTATATTAATGGATGCTCCTGAATCCACTAATACTCTAGAGAGCATAGAGTTACCAATATTGACCAAAATATACAGTGGATGATTGTGATCGCAGTACCAAGCAATAAATCATTATCTGTAAAAGTTAACCTTGCTTGTTCCTTCAATGAACAAACCTCATCTAAGGAACTACCAACAAGCTAAGCTAAACAAATATCTGGATCAAGCAACGCTTTTACCAGAGCTTCTCTCATTTCCTTTAATAGGTTCAAGGCATCGTATATGCTCAACTTAGTAGGTAACTTCCTAAGATGGGCTAACACATTATAATCCACTTTATTGCTTGGTTTTACGTCTTCTCTTTGAATAGGCGCTTCATCAATTAGCGAAATTAAGCTTTATCCTTTGGGCCCACTCTCGGGGGAAATACTTTTCAACTTCTCAAATTTATCTCCGTTATCTCTTCTATGTCTTGAATTAATTCAGAAGTTGTCTCATCGGGAATTAGAGTGACTAATTCTTCTAAATCTTCTTTCGAGTCTGAAAATTCTATATTTATTGCAATCGGTGATCCTTGAAATTCAAAAACAGGTGCATCACTTTCTGAGTTGTGGTTATTACATCCATATCCCTTTCTGAATTATCATTTTATAAGTCAAAATTTTGTACGATTTGAGAATTATTGTAAGGATCAAAATTATTATCAAGGTTAGATTGATTATCATCAATCATATTATCACCACAAATAGTCAAAACGTAGTAATCAAATTCCATCATATTATGTGCCCCTAGAGGAGCAGAGAAGAAATCATACAAAGTCAACGGTTTTAGAGATTTCACTCCCAAATCTGTAACAACTAATCTCAGAATAGCAACCCCTATCTTATGCTTTGGCTCTGCAATCTTCTTCATTTCTGTGACTGTCAATTTTCTTTTGAGATTCGTTTTCCACTGCAATCGATAGTACTGGTTTAGTAGGCTCTGGACCCTGAATTGCAACTTGTGTTGAAATACTTTGGATCTAATTCACTATCTTTCTTAAAGATCTTGTCCAAATAGGGTTCCATCCATCATCAGTCGTGTATGGGTCAATTAGAACAATAGGATCAATCGAGATCGTATTAATTGAACCTAGTTCATGTTCTCTCATATACTCTTTCAGGATCGTTATGTTCCCTTTCCTGAAATTATGCTCTAGCCAATTCTTGAAAACAAAGCAATTATCTATGGTATGTCCGACCATTCTGTGATATGGACAATATAACGGATGATCTTTCTTATCAACATCTTTAGATTTCTTAGATTCAGGTAGTTTGAACTCAACTTTCTTAAACATATTGTGAAACATTTTACCAACTATTTTGTCTTTAAAAGGATATACTTTATTTAACCGTTTTTGCTATAGCATAGTTGGTTTATCATTTGGCAGAAATTCCTGTTGTGATGAATGCGTATTATACTGTTGAAGAAGTTGATAACTCTGTTGAGGTTGTTCTACCTTTATTTGTATCGATTGTTTGCCTTTATCAATAGTTGCAACAATCCCAGACTTTTTCTTGAAGGCTTTTACTGGTTTATGTTTCTCAAGCTTTTCAATAAAACTGAGTTGTTTTGCCTCTTCTTGTAGACTTGCAGCTTTGCTGAGTAACTTTTCAAATGTATTAATCGTGAACCCTTTAAGAAGAACGCTACTGGTCCGTGAATACTCTTTAATAGAATTTCAATTGCATGTTGTTCCTAGAGCTGGGGCTCACATATCATGCTCAAATTTCTCCATTGAAAAATATATTCTACCAAAGTTTCACTTGGTTTTTGTTTCTTGAACACTAGATCACCAATGGTGATGTGGTGCTGAGCTCCAGCAAACCGTATAACGAAAAGATTTTCTAATTCTGCAAATGTTTTGATAGATCCTTTAGGTAACTCCGCATACCAATCAAAAGCAACCCCTAAAAAGCTACTAACGAACTGTCGTAACAGTGATGCATCATTTTCTCCTATGTTACAGCAACTAGCTCCGAAGTGTGCTACATATTATCGAGGATTCCCTGTCCCATCAAAAGCTTTCAACAAAGGTGGTACAAAGCTTTTGGGGTATTGTACATAATCAAATTCTTCAGGATAGGGTCTACCCTTCAGAATTGATGTTCCTTATATTTTGTCAAGGCTTCTCTCACCTGTTGTTCGATCAAACTTTTGATATCTTTTACTGGTATGGTGGTTGGAACAGAATCCTTTTTAGGTTGTTGCTCTTCATTATAAACAGAAGTAGATTGCTTCTTGTTATCAAGTATTTGAATAATCTCTGGCTGATTTATTTTGGCGGGTGTTACATTCGGGATCTGTGGATGGCTCTTTAAAGTCATAATAGCAGCCATCATTTCTTCCATCTTTCTTTCCATACGGTCAAATTTCTTATCTTTTTGTTGAATGATCATTTGTAGTGTTTCAGTAACATTTTCCTTGGCAGGCACCAGAACTTCTCGCAAAGATGAAGATGCCCTGGTTTCCACAACATTTATCACAGCAAAATCTTCGTCCATAAAATTCGTCAAATCTTCTTCTTCATCTGATTCTTCTTTCCTTTCCTCAGACAATTGCTTAATATCTTTCCTCAATTTTTCTAATTAAGTTTCAATCGATTCTGTCTTGTGAGGTATATGATGAATAATGAATTATCTGTTAATAGTTAACGAATCCTTTAAGGATAGGGATCGAATTGCCAGCAACTCAAAGGGTGAAAAGGGCATCTATAATTGATTATTAATTTAGAATTTTCAGCTATAAAAGCATGATATTGAAGTTTGTGCATCATTGCCTTTGCCCCGCATCTCCAAATTATAAACCACTTTGATATTTCATATGCATATCCAATAATTTGAACTATTTTACTTGAATTTTCAAACAATTCTATAATACTAATTTCCCTTTTTTGAAGTCAAAACCTGAATATACACATTATATGAATATCGTATGCTTTGTATGCTGACTTTCCAAAACATGCTAATATTCATTAAATTCTTAAATTCAGCCATTAAGAATGAAATAGAAACAATGTACATTATTTTAATGCAAAATAAGAGGCTGGAATTATATGCTATATCAATGATACCCCAAGAATCGTTAATGGAGAAAAGAAATATGCAGTACATATATAAATTTCCCTGGAATGAAATTATGATCAATTAAAGATTCAACTATCTTTGAAATAATAAATTCAAATAATAATTAACGAACCTGCTGGCAAGACTTCAAAATAAAATTAGTGATGGATAATTTAAGGATTTTGAGAAGATCTTTAACCTGCACCAGCAAGCTCCATCACCTCTTTCTGTTAAACATACATCTCTTATTTTCTTTGATGGGTCAACAGATTTTGTAAGTATGTTATTTTGTTGCTCCCTCAAAATCTGCTCAGTTACAAATTATTGGCCCTTCCCAAGTGATTTGAGATAAGACAAAGCAACAATGCAAAGAAAATTAAATATGAGAACATATCCGAGCAAAGCTCTAACACCAATCCAATACCGATTGGCTTTTGGAAATATTCCTCTAGACTTTAAGATAATTACTCCAAGTGTTTCATTTGTTCCAAGTAAAATATGGCTCCAACTTTAGCAAAGATAAGTAGAATTCCCATTGAAAGCAAGTTTTTCTATACAGCTAAGAAAAAAATAATGATAAATTACCACTCAATTCTTATTTATTTACATACATAACACCAAAAGACAAGTGAATATTGAAGTTTTCAATCTGAACAGATATAATTTAGTGATATGTATGTAAGGATAGATATTTTAATTTTAAATATGCAAGCATAAAAGAGTTAGATGGTAAGTATATGGAGATTGGAGTTTAGCAAGATATTTAAATATGCCTATATTAAGAAAATTAAAAGAAATATACTTTTAGAAATTAAATAACAAACATATGAAAGATTACAATCCAAATATGACCTGCTTGAATATTTCATACAGTTTTCAGGTTTCCATATTCTTTAACAAGAAAAACTTACAACCTAATCTTATTCCAGAAAGATTTCTTAAAATAAAAAAAAACATGAATTTGTAATAAATAGGAATAAGAATTCCCATGGCATGAAACTTGCCATAAGCATAATTTCCTCTTTCAAGTGCTTGTTGAATTACGAAGTTTAGATGGTAAAGAAAAGAAAGGAGAAATTGCAAGACAGAGACTTGAAGAGAAATAAATTCCACATAAAGGATAATTCTTGCATCAAGATATAAACTGAGTCCCCAAAGGAATTTAAACCGAGAAACTTGCAACATCATTCTTTCCTTTAAACCTATTTTAGATAACCTTGGCCATTTACACAAACTTAAAATATGATTTATAAACCCATTCAACGACAACTAAATTGCACAACTTATCGATATTTTTTTATGCGTTGTGTTAAGAGCATTCAAATTTCATATAAGAAAGAAGAGAAATGACACGATAATTTGAGTAATTGCTAACATCAACATGTGTTTAGTAGAATTTAAAAGAAAATGACATCACATTGAATGAATCTTGAACACAAGAAGTTATCAGATCATCCGTTAAACATAGTTAACTATTTCAAATGATTACATAAGCATTTCAACCGAATTTCCATCACAGATAGTTAGAATTGTAGATCTAGCAATAATGCAATACTTAATAAACTCAAGAACAGTAAATTGAAAAGCATAGCTAATCTTTTTACACGGTAATTGATGATATGATTTTAACATATAAAAAAAGAGAGATAAAAAACTAGGCTATTAAATAAAAGAAGATGGAAGCTCCTATTCCAAAGTAATCCAAACTTCATTTATGTAAAACAGAAGAAAATCAAAGAAGGGTATATAAGATTCATGTAAGGTATATAAATTTTAAACATTCAACTAAAGTTTCCTCATAAATACTCCTTATCTTCAAGGATGTACAACACAGATTTCTTAAATATCTAACAATACTAATCGTATTTTAAACCATCTTCCTTTCTCTTTTAAAAATAATTTTCATAAGACAGCCAAAGAAAGAGGGAAAAAAAAAGGAATGGCTTACACACCAAAATCATGAATCCCAGAGAATAATGAACAAATTCTCCAAGTCAGAAAAGAACCCAAAAAAATCCTTTACATCTTCCCCAAAGAGAAGTAATATTAAATGGAATCCAATCCGTATACTTAAACCCAAAATTTATATAAATCTTAGTATAATAAAGATCTGATTATTTCAAATGTTCCATAAAAAAATCAAGAATCATCAGGAAACAAGATTTTATATATTCATTGATTTTAAATCAAAAGTGTAAGATTAAATTCCTTGCATATGGTAATGCAATTATCATTCACCAAGAGCACAAAGGAATATCGAGCCCTTTTCCAATCTCACACTACTCAAGAAAATGTTATATATAAGATCATTTCTTTTTCTTAAACATAATTCTAACTGAAATATTTATTCATAACCAACAGTCTTCCACTATGAACATAAGTATCACATTAAACAGCTAAAGAGGAAAAGAGAGGGAAAAGAATTTACTCACTGAAATCGTAAAACTCAGAGAAGGCAGTGAGTGAAAAAAATTCAGATCTGAGAAAAAATCGTCCAAAATCCTCAAAACTTTCCCACAAGGGGGTATATATAGCCGAGCAGGGGAAAGGGTGCTTACCAACTAACTCATCGGTGGTCAAGAGAAATAGTAAAGAAGAAGAAAACTCTTCTGATTCAAGAAGAAGGGAGGTACCCATACTCACTTAGGAAGGAAAAACGGTTACAAGAAGGGTTACCGGCAAGTGGTGACCGGCTACGAGGGCTCGGCGACGAGGAAGGTGACCGGAAAAACCGGCCAGAAGCTTTGAGATTTTGGCCGAAAGAGGAGGCAAGGGTTCGATTATAGCTGGTGAGGAAGAGGGTGACCGGAGAACCGGAAGGAAGCATCGCAAAAAAGAGTATTCTCCATCTGGGTAAAGCTAAGGCTCGGTCTGGGTTTCTAAAGGGGCGAAGCATGCGTGGGTTTCGATCGAGAGTATTATGAGGTGTGCGTGAGTTTTTTTTAAATAAAAAATTTCATTTTTTTTAAATATTATTATTTTATTCAATTCTGTCAATTTATACACGAATCCCAATTCACAACCCTATCAAAATATATGTCTTTCCTGGCTAAAGTTGACGTTCCGGACACACCGACATGGTCGTTTTGTCATTCGGGGTCGTTTGGACAAGTTCGCCGACGGTCGAGCCTCTTTAAATCCGATTGCGCCATGTGACAAAAATGAATTTATTTTGACCCTAACAGGGTCATATAACAAGCAAATTAATGACCAATCCTCACATAAATGAATTCAAACGTCGCGCATCATGGGGTCTGCCTATCGCTCCGAAATTCCTATAGGAATTCAACAAGAGCTTTAATATGTCAGTTTTAATCAACTCAACTGGATATTGAGGATTTAGAACCATCCATATGAAATTTCAAGGTGTGAAGAAATGTGTTGAATTTCTAAAGAGTGTAGGTCCCAGTCTAGTTCTATAGGAGAGTCAAAATAGGAAAATCCTAAAGGCTGGATCCTAAGCTCTAAGGAGAAAGAAAGACCTCAAAAATGAGGTCAACAAAGTGCAATAGGCCCAACAACTGTATCATGCATTGGATGACTTGTCATTTGTCGCCTGATCATTCGAAGACTCATCGTCTCCAGTTCACACAGATGGAGAAGACAGACGCTTGGCAAATTCCACCATGTCATAATACTTTAGCTCCACTAGTCTAGCCTAAACACACCAATGTCAGCTCAATTTTTTGTCTATGATGTTTGGCTTGGCTCAATGCAAATTCTGTGATAGTCCTCATTGTACTGGTCTTCTTCATTAACTTTATGTTATCATCCAATGTGAGGGATAACATTCTTATGTGCCCTCCAAATCCTGCTTGGCCTTAGCCAAAGAAGCCTCTACCTCAACTGCCCTTTCTTCAGCCTTCGTTAGGCGGGCCTTCGATTCAGTAACCTCTACTTTGGCTTTAAATATCAAAGCCTTTGCGACCTTAGCTTGCCTTACCTCCTTCATCTTTGAAATTCTATTCCCTGGATACCGAGCTGTTAGGTGGTGAGATCAAGCCAAGCCCAGCAACTAGAATCATTTAACTAAGCGATAGGCCTCAAACAGCCTAAATTAATCCAAGTGCTTCTCTATGTTCTTTGACCATAAGACATCAACAATGGTAGTGGTATATTTGTCTGCGCTTGGACAACTAGAGTACCAATCCATCATCATGACAATGAGGGCCAACCGAGAGTCCGTTGTAACAAAAACCTTATGCTTCTCCTTCAGCATTGGACTCTAATCACCCATCTTGTATTATTTCCCTGAGCCAAAGAAAGTTTCTCTTCGGGCTTTTGCTGCAGATCCTTAGCCTTCAGTTATTATTTTTTTATAGAATACCCGAGTATCAATCCAGTTTTTACCATCAGTTGTAAGGGGAACTCTTAATGTGATGTCAGCCGACTCTCTCCCAAAGTTCGGCTCTAGAGACAGCAGTTGCAATCCCACCCATGGTCCCTATGGTGGAGCAGGAACTAGCCCTTAAGAATTCAAGTGTCCTCACTTTAAGACGACCCCTAGTGTGGGATCTACTCAGCCTGGGGATCACGAGCCAACACGTGGGATGCAGTTCAAACGTCCATCTGTCGCCCATTCTTAGTCCCCTCTAGTAAGAGATTCAGCGAGTTATCCTTGCCCCCCATATTGTGTCAGTACAAATCTTAGAATAATTTTATAGCTCCCAAAAGACAAGTGTCGTCAAACATGGCCCACTAAAAAGTCAAAGGTCATATCAATATGAAACCATGAAATCTGATGACTAACTAAGACAACTCCAAGAAAGTGTATAAAACTTGTTGAATAATCCCTTCGAGCAAGAACCAAGGGACATCCTCAAAGAAAGGAGAACAATCGAACCCCTCGAGAAAAGAGTACAGGTTATCTCGGAAAGAATCACAAAGGCACTCCATGGATACCAGCACCTAATGCAGTACCTACACAACACCCAAGCAAATTTCTATTAAAGGGATGAAGCATGTCAAATTAAAGTAAAGTGCCTTCTACCTGACAGCCTAGCTTTATCTCGACAAGAGCAGTAGTCCAATGGAAACGATAGTTGATAATATGATCAGAAGAGCTGACTGACCGAAAGACCATGCATTGGCTAACCGAAGGACCTTGGCTTGGCTGACTGAATGACCTTGGCTTGAACAACTAAAAGCCCATAGTTCTGCCAACTAAAAGCCAAACAATTAAATTGACCAAAAGCTCATAGTTCAACTCACCGAAGGTCTGAAGTTTGACATACCGAAAGCCCTTAAACAAATTGACCAAACCACGACTGGAGGATGAGACAGCCAAATTAAAAACCCCATTTTAGTTTTATTTTATTAATGTATTTATTTATGACCAAGAATGCCCCGTGTGGTTCTTACTTAAAACAAGGGCAGACACGTAATTGTATCTCAAACCTCCCTAATATATAAATAGGGGGAACAAAAGGTTACTGAATTCTTCAAGCTAATCTAGACTCTTTTCCGCTCTCATCCACCTAGTTGAGTAGAAGTTGATTAAACTTGATTAATTATAATATAATAATACTAATTTAAATATTACTAATATGGTTATAGTGTTATCAAATATATTGATTGATTAACCTTAATATGGAAATAATTTATTAATTATCTTATGCTTGTACCAAAAGCTATTACAAAGAAAAATAACGATCTTAGTCATCCATAACCAAGTTTTTTAGTATACAAAATTAATTTCGATTGGGCTATTTAATAAATTAATTTATTATTCTAGGTCTAACCATTCTATTTAAAAATAGTGGAGTTTTAATGATCGTTCATAGTTCAAATTAATCAACCATTAGCAGTAATATATAACAAATAAAAATAATTGTAATCAGTGTATAAATTTCTCTCAATCTAATTATATAATAAATAACAAAAAATATTAACTATCTTGATTTTAACCCTAGTTAATCAAAAATTAACTTAATAATCTTTAGTTAAATTATATAATCTTTTTAAAAAAAACTAACCCAGACCTGCGTCCAATATTATTAAATTATTATTGCGACTTTTACGAATTCTCAAAATTTTATGAAATTTTATATTCGCAAAATTAAAAATTAAAAATATAATCTTCAAGTCTATTTTTTTTATGAATTTTTTAAAACGAAAAACAAAAGGAAAAAAAAGGTTAATTCGCAAAAATCCCAAATCTTTTGCCGGAAAACGTCGAGTGCAAGCTTTTGCCGTGAATTTGGGAAAAAAATTGCGTATGTAAACCGTACGCAGGAGCTGCGTGCGAAATGAGTTACACAGGGGTTATATGGAAGTTACAAGGGGGTTACAAACGTGTTGTAACCCCCTTGTACCCTCTGTGCAACTCCCGTGTAACCTCCATGTAATCTTGTAACCTCTGTAACCTACAACTAGATGAAATAAGAACGCGCAGGTTACAAGTGAGTTACACTGAAATTACACGGAGGGTACAAAGAGGTTACAACACGCTTGTAACCCCCGTATAAACCCCGTGCAACCCATTCCGCACGCAGCTCCTGCGTACGATTTACGTACGTAATTTTTTCCAGTGAATTTGAGCGTACCCCCTAGCTAATACTTCCTAGAAGAACAAGGATTTTTTTTATCAAAACCATTTTCCACGCTCCTAAAGTTGATGCATCTTAAAATTCATTGCCACTTTAAATTTTATACAACAAAAATAAAACCTTATACACCACATTATCAAACATAGCTAGCAGTAAATGTAGACTGAAACATTTGAATTCAAAAAAGGGGCATTTACATAAATACCAAACAATTCTTATTTAAATACCTAACTCCTAACATTTAATGTTCACATACAAAATGCCACTATCACAAACTATTTAAAAGTGAAATGCACCTATTTCATGCATGGATCTATCACACCAGTGTTATGAATAAAAATATGAAAGTTTAGATGGCATATGTGTAAAAAGATAAGAATTGTGGGGCAGGTATGCAAATCTCCCTTTTAAAAAACAATCATTCCATAACAATAGACATCCTATAATTTGGTATATAGCAGTAATACTGCTTAAGGATATAGAATATATAGATTTAGTGGCTGGTTGGTCTATATCGATTATCACAAGGGACAAATCCAAAAACAGAGCATTACGAATATATGTTTGAATTAAATAAAAAGGTGTGAATTAAAAAAAACAAAACAAAACAATATAAATGATTAATTGACTACTTTGCATGTTTTTGCAGCCAAACTCACAGTGAATATGCAAAAAGCCCAAGAACTGGCTCAAGCTATCCTCTATTAAACCATCAGAGAGTATATAAATCAAATAAAATGGTACTAATCTCCATTCAAATTCGCAAAAACCGAGAAACCAGTGGAGATTACAACGCAGAAATAGTTGCAGTTTACCATTAAGCAGCTAAAAACAGACAATGACAGTAGCAACAGCAGCAATATCAGTGTGCATCTATCTATCCTTCTTCTAAATCATCATCCTCAATTGTTTTTATTCACAAGCTAACTTCGTGTCAAAGCTACTCATGCAAATTGCAAACGATTGAAACGCTGATAGCGGGTATCGATAATCCATTGTGAACATATCTTTCGCAACCTTTCCAAACTGCAGGATGATCTTGTCATGCTCAGACGGTGCGGGCTGCGACGGTGTCGGAGCTCCGGCCGCTGGTTGGTTGGCAGCGATGAGCTGAAAGTTCTTCACAGAGGCAACGGTCACACGGCCTCGAAAGTTAAGGCACCAGCATTGTAGCTGCTCGTGCCACCTCGGAGCCTTGTTTCGAAGCACCAAGGGCCTCTCTTTTACCTCCTCCTCATAACCATTCTCGGCAAATCCAACTCCACTGAAATCAGAGAATCTAGAACTGCTGAAATTCATGGAGTGGTCCAGGATGGAGGACTTCAAAAAGGTTCTACTACTGAATGACTCGTCTAGAGAGCGAGAAAGAATCTGGTCTGGCTGAACAGGCACAATACCACCAGCATCGAGGGCTGAGGAAGGGATGCAGTGCATAATGCATTGCATTCGACGTGGGCCACGGGTGCCAAGGACATTCAGTTCGTATGCTACTTGGGCAATTTTATAGCTGCCAGTAGGAACCTTGGGAGAAACTTTCTTGGAGTAAAACCTTCGACTTGTTCTTCCTCGAGGACCAAGCAAAGCCCCATTGTAGGGCGGTTGCACATCATATACAAGGAATTTTGTCCCAAGGAAATTTGACCTGGAATGCAAAATCTTAGTTGTTTGATTTAGGTGTAAAATATTTTGGTCGTGATGAAATAATAGGCGTCAAATCTATGTACCTAAGTTTCCCAATGTAAGCATTGCTTGATCTACAGATATTTTCTGCATCCATGGAAATGATATACTCGGTGCAGGTTGTGTGACGGACCCTTTTGGCAGATAGAAGGAATTTTCCATTCTCAACAAGAACAGCTAAAAATGAAAAAACATTAAATTACAACCTACTCGGAGAGCAGCAAATAATGCAAACATAAATGAACCATGACATGAAACTGGATAAACAGTCTTCTGGAAGGAAACAAAAACCTGTTAGAAATATAAACTACGGAAAACCATACCTGAAAAGCTACAGAAAAAATTAAAAAAAAAAATACAGAGATGAAGAGAGAACAGTTTAATAATTTCATCTATGGTACCTTGGATTTTATAATTTGTTGTTTATCCATGTGGACAAAAAATTAATTTACATTAAATTTTGATAATTTAAATTTATAGCTGTATGTCATGTAAAAACACATGGGCATTAAAATTCACTTTGCACTCTCATGCTAGGGAGTTTGCGGTCAACCAGAACAAAAACAATAAAAAACACTAAAAGTACGTTTTTCATCAAACAAGCATATATAATGCTTCGCCCTGAACAATTTATGTTGACTCCGAAATAACAATTACACTAAGTTCAAAGATCCCCACTCTCAGAGGTATATATCTTAAAAATAACTCAGCAATTTTATAGGTTATGTACTCTTGATTACCACAAAGAATACATCCCCAAGAAATTGTTTGAGCTACATAACATATAACAAGCATATAATTTGATTCCTTGACATCTCATATCATTTAGAATTAACTCAACCGTTTGCCGAGAAATCCATTGCAAATATGACTAACTAGGTCGTGACGCTACAGGGCTTGCTAAAGCAGCAACATTGATGGTTATGTTGTTATGAGGTTCCTACTGAAAAATACAATTGTGTTTCATTTTCCATCAATGGAGAATTAAATAATAAATGATGTCTTATGAAAACAAAGAGAAATACAAAAAACCATAGGAAAAGTTTCTCCATAGAAATCCTCCAAGACAATTAATGGGCGGCCTCCCTTTAGTGTTACAGCTTGTATTTCTTACTCTTGTCTGCCTAAAATTCTTCCTAACACGGTGAGGAACCAAAATTTCTAATTCTCATAATCAGCACACAAATACAATTTCAAAAAGAAGAATTTGAAGTGAAATTAAGAAATACTCGAGACAAGATTTTGAAATTCAATGATTAAATAAACCATAAAAAATATGTATAAATTAAAAAAAAAAACAGATAATGAACTCCAATCATATTCATAAATAATAACAAAGTTGAAAATTTAATAGAAATTTCTTTAAAACAAATATTATTGATACGTCATCAATAAATTTTATCATTCGACGCAAATCTCAAGATGATTAGCATGAATCAGAGTATTTTTAGCAATAAACATTCAAACTACAATTAAAAATCATCTAAGACTCCGATTTCAGCAAACTTACAGTCAAGCTGACCAGCTTAACAAGACGGTCAAAACGACATCAAAATTGATCGAATCTCAGTCACATCAAGCCTGATTGAAGCTATTAAAATGCTTATAGAAGCTTTTGATGTCTAATTGAAATGTCAAATGGTTTCTAGAACTAGCAAACTTTTATTCAAGTCGAGCGACTCAACAAGAAGAATAGAACGAGCCCAAAATCACTAAACTCTGACACCATTAAGGGGCATAAATGTCCATAAAAAGTCGTCTGATCGAGAGAACCTCTTTGGGCTATTCAATGGAGTGGTTCAAATTCGTTCCTTATTTGCAAGGAGACTACTCTCAAGCTCTATAATTAGAACTACCCTCTCTATGGAAGGTGGAGGAAGAGTTGAAGCTAGAGTTGGATAGAGAGAAGCAGTTAAATCTCAGTGTTGTCCTGCATCAAAGACAGGTAAATGCTTTCCCCTCCAGTGTACCCCAGCCACTGTCAACTACTGTTCATCAGTTGTTGACCACTATCGGCCGCACCTTACTCGTTGCAACGATGCCTCTTAAAGAGTCATGATGTACGCTACGGAGTAAAGACAAGCCTTGCGAAGTAATGACTAGTCGTGCGGAGTAACGATGTATCATACGGTGCAACGCGCAACCCGCATATAGTGTAACAATGCACCCCGGATATGGTATCCCAACTCTGGCCTCCATGGTCTATGGACATTCTCATAACTCACGAGCTCCCAATTTTAGCCTCTGCAACATACAGACATTTTCACAGCTCACACTATCATGACCGACTACGGCCTACGTGGCTCACAGTTTACGCAGCTCCCAACTCCAGCTTCTGCGGCAAACGGAAGTTACTTTAACTCATCGCTATGGCATGCGTGAACAACTATGACCTACATGGCTCATAGCTCATGCAACTCCCATCTCCGACCGTTGTGGCCTATAGACATTATTACGTCTCTCCACTACAACTTAAATGACCAACTATGGCCCACATGGCTCACAGCTCATGCAACTCTCAAATCTAACCTGAACTCTACGGCCTACAAATATTGTTGCAGCTTACTACTACGACCAACGTGATCAATTAAGATCTACATGACTCACAGCTCATACAGCTCCAAACTCTAGCCTGTAGCCTATGGACGTTATTGCAGCTTACCACTACGGCCTACGTAACCAAGCACGACTTACATAGCTCACCACTCGCACAGCACCCAACTCCGGCCTCTAGTCCTACAAATGTTATTACAACTCCACAATACAAACTACATGGCTCAAGGCTCATACAGCTCTCAACTCTTAAGCCTTTTTGGCCTACAAACATTATTACAGCTCTCTGCTATGGTTTATATGACCACCTAAGACTCATGCAGCTCCCAACTCCGGCCTTTAGGGCCTAAGAACGTTATTACGGCTCCATGCTACGGCCTGCATGGACTCACAGCTCACGCAACTCTCAACTCTAGCCTTTGCAACCTACAGGCGTTAATACAACTACCTGATACAACCTAAGTGATCAGCTAAGATCAATATGACTTAAGCTCGTGTAGCTCTCAAGTATAGCCTCTGCATTCTATGAATGTTATCTTAACTCTCTACTATGACCGTTATGACCAACCTATGTTCCTGAAGCTACTACCTATTGTCTATATGCTAACTACAAACATGACATTCAACTACGGCCTCTACTACAACATTCACAGTGGGTTATTATCTCAATAACAATCAATTGTGGCCTTCACGGCCCGTTACAACATATTGTTGCATTACCATTGCACATAAACATTGAAAATTCATCTTCTCTAATTCAAGGAGTGGGTTTATGTACTTACAATTCCTTAGTGGATTACTTCTCTAATTTTTCACCTTTCCAAGGTTTTCAACCTAAAAATAGAGTTGTCGCTTGCTTACTTCACTTTTATCTGTGCTGGATTTTTGTTCAACGCTAAGACGCTGAATTATCACTTTATCAACGTGAGTCTTCCGGCACGGATCAGTTTTGCATCTTCTGTGGGAAATAAAGTTTCATTCAACACATTCTTGAAGTATAAGACATCAAACTTCTGCTTTTTTTAATTCTTCAATGTCGATGACAACCTTAACTGCAACCTTCAAAGTTTTTTCATATTAATGTCTCGGTAAGATTGCGGTTGGGTAGCCTTCCCTCATCTTATTCAGACACAATTTATAAAAACTCTTCAAGACTGGGAGGTAACCTTCATTGTTGTTTCTAATGTTTCGTTCATGTTAACCTCGAATACGACTGTGATGGAGCAGTCATCTCATATTTCATTCAGACAAGCCTTCGGGAACTATTTCTATGTTGGGGGTAACTTTCATCACAAAGAGCACTCCCTCAACACCCCCCTCCCCCGCTCCTGCAGGCTCGTGTGGACATTAACCCCTATCGCAGGACAACAAATTCAAAAACAACTAGCAAGTTGTCAAACATCATCTTTTAGTACTGTTGAAACCATATTCCCAAAAAAGTATAGACCATACCAAAATATAATATACGCCCCAATCTTAAGAAACGCAAAACATTTCTAACACTTCATTTTAGACTTAATCGATCCCAACGGGGACTCGGTTTGGCCTCTTCCATCACAAACCAAAGTCGTCAAGCAAAAATTTCAACTAACAGTCTTTAGACAAGTAAAAAATCATTAGCGAATTTTCATCGATCTCATCTATTGTAGGGCATAGTCGTCAAGCAGAAGCGCTTTAACTAAAATCTTATGAAAGGTCGAGCATTCGTAGTGGCGGACAAGATCTCCACCTATACCACTACAAAACACGCCCATAAGGAATCCTTGATGAGATGATAATACTGGACAAGGTTCTCAGTAGAAGGATGTCTCATAAGAACAAATGGTTGGTAACCTCAACTCAAAAATCTCAGAAGACCAACCTCAAAAGGTACATTGTTTTTCTTTATACAAAGCAAATATGTTAATATTTGAGAAGCCAAAGAATCTCAGACATATGTCTCAAAAGAGTTCGATGTCACTATGCTCCTACTGCGGAGATAAAGGCATCAACAGTAGCCCAGAAGTGGGTCAAAAGCATCCTAGAATTTGACAACCCAAGAAGCATGGCAAAAGCATCCCAGAAGAGAGAGAACCAATACTCAGAAAGAAAGGCAAAAGCAAACACAGAAGCAACATCGAAATTTTCACTACATCAAACAAAAGAAAGGCATATTGAGAAATACAATATCATTGTGTACAAATGTCTTATTAGGCGACTAAAAAGCTGCAACGACCAACAAAACTAGTGCAAAAGCTACAATAAATCAACAAAATAAATACATCAATCCACTACAACATTATCCTCATCAAGAGTGCACTCTTACAAGTCACTTTCAGTCGAACCCTCTTTCTGAGCTGGAGGGAGAGCTTTAGACACCTGGATGAATAACAATCCTTGAGATTAGTTGTAGTCCAACAGTACAATTGACAAATATATTGCCAGAAACATCTACGAAAGTCTCCTCCTACGTGTTAGGATCGTAGCATTACATTCTCCTATTGAAGAGCAAACACCCGCAATTAAAAAAAGCCTGCAAAGTCTCTGTACCTTGATTGAAATTAGCCTGTATCTTCGTAAGTGCTTCTCGAGTATCGATCAACTCTCGGTGTCGTTGCGAGAAAAATTGCCATTAAAGAATATTTCATTATTGCATTTTGATAGCTGACATCTCAATGACAATTTCTTTTGCATGGGAGTTACGCACCTATTTGTACTCACTAAGGATGTGGTCGATCTCTACAAGCTTAGTCTTCCATGCCATAAAAAAAGGGTCAGCTAAACTTTGAAGGGTTTCAAGCTTAGTCTTCCATGCCATCAAAAAAAGGGTCAGCTAAACTTTAAAGGGTTTCAACATCTCCTTCTAAAAAGTCTAATATGTATGTTGATTTCTATTATTTTTTCGAGGGGATTCCCTAGACATTAACATCACAAAGCAGCACGAAAAATTCTCTTCAGAAAATGCAACAGTTGCCCGGAAAATCTCTTCCAAAAAACATCAGCAGCACGTCACGTAAAAATCCCATCCAAAAAAAAGGTAACAATTTCGCGGAAAATCCCCTCCGGAAAACTCCACAACGATAAAAAATATCCCTTCTGGAAAACGCTACAACGTCGCTAAAAGTCACTTCAGAAAATAATTTGCGCAGAACAACCCTTCTTAGGTAGACAATAGCTGGGGATGTCAAAAAAACTTAACCCTAAACCCTACACAGATCATGTTCAGGTCGCTAAGGAGCTCGTGTATGATTTGTTTGTTAAACAAATGAGCTGCACATAATTTTTGAGCTCGATATATAAATAAGTCAAACACGAACAAGCTTTTGTTCGATCGTTTAATTTGTATAAAAATAAAAAATAGAGGTTAGATACGTAAATAAATATTAAGTGATCTGTATGCAAATGCACCTACAATTTTCACAAATCCCACTCCCTTTTGTGTTTTAGGTGTTGGTATGTAAATACATAAGAATTGGTTGGAATGTAAGAAAATGGCCAAATTTTTTGAAACCGCGCATCCAACCCCCCTCCCCAATGGTCCCACATGTGAATAGCGTAAATCCATAAGAAATGGGTGTTATTTATGTTGTTCTGGGAACTTTTTTTTTTTTTGGCCATTGTGTTTGCCTAGCCCACCTCAATTTAATCCCACATCATGAAGAAGAATTTTTTTCAATCATATTTACATGTTAAAATGCCCTAAAAAAAGTAGCTGTTGTGAGTCTGTGCATCAAAAATTGGCTTGTCGGTTTTATCGAGTGGAGCACAAGCCTTTCTTAAACATATTTTGAACATCTTGAGCCCGAAATAAAATTGGGATTCACGTGCCATTTGGAATAAGAGCTGAATACAAAAAATAAAAAATTCGAAAAAGTTCATCACGAACAAGTCTTGAGCCCGCTCAAGTTCCAATTAATTTAAACCTCTAGCAATAACAACGGAAAATGAGAGCTCCGTTGATCTACAAACAAGCTGGGAGACTCTAATTAGCAAGCCGAGCTCCGTTGATCGCATACATAGGCTGGGAGACTTGTCTAATCTTTTTGGTCTATTTATAGACTTAAAAGGCTAAAATATAGTTCAAAAGAACCAAAATTTGGGTCTCCCTATCAGTCTCACCTCCACCGTCCGATCCAACCCAAATCAAACTTTGAATCGCCTCTTCACACGAATTAGTTTCAACCTCATGTCCCTACAAGGATGTCATGTCCTAGTCGTCTGATCTGGCCAAATCAACTGGGATTGCGAGCACACGGATCACGATCTGTGTGATCATTTAATTGCGTAACCAAGGGATTGATCATGTAACCATGTGCGGGTCGATCAAACAACAGCACGGCCCGAAATGCAAACCCGACCCGCTGCACCTTGTTGCATCACCCACGCGACCCGCGCACTCTTAGGTTGGGAGACTCCAATTAGCAAGCTGAGAGAGCTCCATTGATCGCATACATAGGCTGGGAGACTTGTCTAATCTTTTTGGTCTATTTATAGACTCAAAAGGTTCAAAAGAACCAAATTTTGGGTCTATCTTGTCAATCTCACCTCCACCGTCCGATCCAACCCAAATCATGTGTGAATCTTCTCTTCACACGAATCAGTTTCAACCTCTTATCCCTACAAGGATGTCCGGCCTTGGTCGTCTGATCTAGCCAAATTAACTAGGATCTCGAGCATGCGGATCACGATCTGTGTGATCATTTAATTGCGTAACCAAGGGATCGATCATGTAACCACGTGCAGGTCGGTCAAACAACAGCACGGCCCGAAATGCAAACCCGACCCGCTGCACCTTGTCGCATCACCCACACACTCTTATCGCAGCACCGATGTCACCATCGTCGGCACTGCCTAGGGGTGTAACTAAGTTCAGTCGAGCTCGAGCAACTCTCGATTTAAGCTTAAGCTTGCTAACTTTTATAGAGTTTGAGCTCGAGCTCGAGCTCAAATATGAGAGTTCAAGTTGGCTCACGAGCAGGATTATTTATTATAAAAGAGAGATAAAAATATTGATTTAAGGTAATATTAAAATAAAATTACAACAATACGAAACCTTTATTCCACAAAGTGGGATCGACTACATGAATCTTTTCTCTCCATTGTATCCTATGTAGTGTCACATTTTTATTTAATTCTATAAATTAAGATGATTTTTTATACAATATGCCCAAGTCTTCCAAAGTCTACTTTTGCTTTTGTTAACATAAGTCAAATTTAAAACATCTACACTCCTAATCGGAACATCAGATGATCGACATTTAATGTGACCAAACTATCTAAGATGACTTTCTCTAATTTTGTCTGTCACTAGAGCTACACCAACCCTGTCAGGGATATATTCATTTCGCATTTTGTCTCTAAGTTATATATTCATTTCGCATTTTGTCTCTAAGTGTAAAGTCACTCAACCACCTAATCATTCTCATCTCGGCAACACTTAATTTAGTTTTATGCTTCTCTTTTAAAGGCCAACATTCAGCACCCCAGAGCATTGCAGATCTCACCACCATCTTATAAAACTTTCCTTTCAATTTAAGCGGTACTTTTCTATCACAAAAAAGGCCCAAAGAAATCATCCACTTCAACCAACCAACTTCAATTCTATTAATAACATCCTAATCTATATCACCATCACTTTGAACAATAGACCCAAGGTATATAAATCGTTCACAAATTTTAATAATTTGATTACCCAAAGTTACACTTATATCACCAGAGCTACTACTACTAAAATCACATTCCATGTATTCAATTTTAGTTCTACTCAAATAAAGACATTTAGACTCCAATGTAAACCACCATAATTCGAGTATTTTCTGAGCTTTTCTCTCGTCTTATCCAGGAGAAGGATATCATCAGCAAAAAACATACACCAAGGTACATCCTCTTGTAAATGTCGAATAAGACCATCCATAACTAAAGCAAAAAGATCTGGGATTAAAGTTGATCCCCGATGTAAGCCAACAGAAATAGGAAAATATTTGGTCAATCCTCCTTCGGTTTGAATACATGTAACAACTCTAGTATACATATCTTTATGGCTTGAATATAAGTCATATCAACACCTTTCTTCTCAAGAACTCTCCAAAGGATATCTCTTGGAACTTTATCATAAGCTTTTTCTAAATCAATAAAAATTATATGTTCTTTCGAGCCACCTCAACTTTGGTGTTCTTTCGAGCCTCCTCAACTTCATTTTACTAATGCGACGGTAAAAATGACACATTTTATGATTAATAACGATATTAAGATCACTAAGGTTGATCGTATTTTTAGAAATTTCATTAAAAATTTATCAAAATAACTCACCCACTTCTTCTAAGAAAAGCATTTTTTTATTTCCATCTTTAATATACTTTACTTGATTTTAAATTTTTACTTTTCTTTTATTTTTGTTCGGCTAGTTTATACATATATTTTTCACCCTCCTTAGTATCTGATCTATTATAAAGATCACTAAAAATAAAATTTTTAGCGTTACAAATTTTTCTTTTAGACTACCTGCGGACTGTTTGATATTTTTCTTAGTTCTCTAAGCTTTTAAATTTAAACCAATTTATATAATAAAATTACAAAAAATAAATAATTACGAATAAAATAATAAGAAATCACTTAATATAAAAGACAAAATATTATTTTTTAAAATATGTTTAGTACTTTAAAGATTGTCTTCACATTTAATATATTGAGTATATTTTATATTAATATTTTTAAAAAGAGCATACTCACGAGCTAGTGAATAAAGTCGTGCTAGCTTGAACTTGGCTTGTAGGCTCATCGGGCTCAATTCAAGAGCCACTTATCCAGTCGAACTCGACACAACTCGCGAGTTGGCTTGACTCATACCCCTAGCATTGCTTGCTAGTTGTCGTTGTTATCTGCCAGCAGCTGTAGTCGTTCTATGTCTCCCACCACCACTGCCTGTCGCTAGACACTGCATAAAAAGAAAAGTACAATGTTTTTAGAAATTTTGTCTATTTTTTGTAATCTAGATAATTTTTGGACAAGCACGCGAAATCACGTGAAAATTGGGAGACAACTAATACATTATCAACAAATTTTGTCATTTGGCATAAATCACGAGATGATTAAAATGAATCTTAGAGCATTTTCTAAGAAAGAACATTCAAAGTTAAATTAAAAATCATCCAAAACTCTGATTTCAGCAAACTTGCGTACCAAGTTGATTACTCGACAAGACGAACGCAATGATACCAAAATTTCCTCAATCCAAATCAAATCAAGCCAAGATCAAGACATCAAACTGTTTATGAAAATTTTGTGTCTAATTGGAAGGTCAAATGGATTCTAAATCAGGCAAACATATAGTCAAATTGAGTGTCTAGAAAAGACGAATCCAACAAGCTTAAAATCACTCAATTATGACACCAAGACACCTAAATGACTGTAGAACATCAACGTCCGATGGAATGATCCAAATTCTTTCCTCATTTGCAGGGAAGTCTCACCTAAACTCTATAAATAGTCATATCCCCTTCATGAGTAGGGAGGAAGAGCTGAAGCTAGAGCTGGATCAATAGAAGAATAACAGTGATGTCCTACACTGACCTCCTACATCCGCAGATCACTGTCGATCACTGCTCGTCGACCGCTCCCTGCTCATTCTAATGAATCCCCTTACGAAATCAAGACTTATGCTCAGAAGTAAAGACCAGTCTTGTGAAGTAACGAAGCATCCTACAAAGTAACGCACCGCGGAGACTGCAAAGCACTGTAACCCAAAGACAGTGCAACCAGATATGATCTCCCAACTCAGCCTCCATGGCCTGCAAACGTTCTCACATCTCACGTCTTTGGCCTCTGCAGCTTACAGATGTTTTTGCAGCTCATTATAGCCAATATTAGCAATTACGGTCTTTGTGGCTCATGACACAAGCAACACCAAATGCCAACCTCTATTGTCTATGGAAGTTATTGCAGCTCACTACTATGGCTCACATGACTAACAACGACTTATATGACCAAAAACTCACTCAGCTCTCAACTCTAGCCTCTGTGGCCTACAGACGTTAATACGCTCCCCACTATGGCATAAGTGGCTCACAGCTCATGCAGCACTAACTCCCGTCTTTGCGGCCTATGAACATTCTTGTAGCTCACCAGTACGGGCAGCATCCAAAGCACTCAATTCTGGCCTCTATGGCCTACGGATGTTATTAAAGCTCACCACTATGGCCTGCGTGACTAAATATGAACAATGTGGCTCACAGCTCACGCAGCTCCCAACTCGTGGCTGTCTTATGGATGTTATTACAGCTTCCCACTACGACATATGTGACCATCTCGACCTACATGCACACGACTCATGCAGCTCTCAACTTCATCCTCTACAGTACGGACGATACTAAAGTTCTTCTCTACAGCATATGTGATCAACTACGGCCTACATGGCTCACAGCTCACAGCTCATGCAACTATCAACTCCGACTTTTGCGGTCTACGGATGTTATTAAGCTCATTGCTACAGTTTGTGACTAACTATGGCCTACACATCTCACAGCTCACGCGGCTCTCAACTCCGGCCTCAGTGGCTCACGGACATTATTACTGCATAGTGCAATGACCTATGTGATAAATTACGGCCATGTACAGCTCATGCCACTCCCAACTCCAACATCTACAGCCTATGAATGCTATCGCAACTCTCTACAATAACCGTTGTGAACAACTAACACCCTTGGACCTACCATGTATTGCCTACATGACTAACCACTATCACGGATTTCAACTACGGCCTCTATGAGAAGTTGGCGCTACAGCCACCATATAAAACATTCACGTCAAACTAATATCTCCATAGCAATCGACTATGACCTTCGCAGCCTGTTTGACTATTATTGTTGGACTACTGGTTTAATTGTAATTTCATCTTCTCTAATTTAAGAGGAGTGGTTTTACGTACTGAAAATTTCTTAGTGGATTACTTCAACAAACCCAAGCCCTGTAAATTTTTCCCTTTTCAGAGTTTTTCACATAAAATCGACATGTCTTCTCCTGCTCACTCCTCTTTTATCTGTGTTAGGACTTCGTCCAATGCCAAGACACTAAATTACTACTATACTGTCGCGAATCTTCCGGCATGCATCAATTATCAATAATATATATTTTTTAAATGAGTAATCATTATCATCTTTTTGTTATTTATTAAATAAACAGATGATTAAGAATATATATATTTAAGTTGATTAAAAAATTATCATAAAATCATATTTCAAAAACTTTTCAATTTTAAATAGATAAACATATTATCTTTTAAAATTTTAAAATATAGACAATACATATATCTAACAGCAATATCAGAGATCTCAAAATTTAAATGATAAATTTTTCTTTTATTCTTTAAAAGAAATGTCATCCATATATAAAACCTAATAATCATTTTAGAGAATATTCAAAAATTTAAATTTAATACATATCGCTCTCTCTCCTATTATTTTATTAACCGCTTGAATTGGAAGTTGTCACTCGTCAAACCCATGGTCACACGTGCCGACTACCACACTTTGCCAGCAGTATGAGTCTTGAGTTACATGCTACAACGTGTTGGTTGCTTGATCCACTACAGGCTATAATTACTATATGCAAGTCGGGCCATTCACTTTCTTATCGTGCTGCCCCTACCATACACACTTTTGATTATGATTACCGTCAATGCTTGATCATAATCGTATGATGTGTAAAGGTCACTGAACAAAATACTACCGCTCCAATACATGCCACAAACCGTTATTAATAATGAATAAGGAATGAAGAAAAAAAAAATTTCTAAAAAGCATTTAGGCTCTAATACTATGGAAGGATAATAAGAAACATGAAATACCAAGATATGAGAAGATGGGATACTCGCCAATACAAATTCACATTATAAACCATTAGGCTGCTCAGATGATAAACCTAAGAGGAACTGAAGTTCTCTCTACTTTGTGTATTTTTGTCTACAAGTATAATTCCCTTTTAATACTAAAAGAATATGAATGTTAAATCCATCTATAGATGCAAGAAAAAATAAATACTTTTTATCCATATGAAAAAATCATAAATTTAAATTAATTTTGAATCATTTAATTTTTAACTCATCCATGAAAACAAGCCACAAATTTAAATTAAATTTGAATAATCTAAACATTTTAGATAATCTCAACAAAATACAAAAATTCCTAATGAATAATGCATAAAAAAACATAATAATAATGCTGTTACTAGATTTACCAGGGCTAAGGCAAAGATAAAGATGGTAGGTTGACTTTGATTTATCCCTTTTAATGAAGCATTGGATCATCCCGTCTCGAGGACCAGGCTGTACAAGAAGAAATTAATATTCTTGTTGCAATAGAGACAATCACAGCGAGAAAGAAGCAAGGAACAGCCAAACAAAAAGCCTTTAACAGCAAACCAAAGTTATAAATATTACTACCTGCTTCAAGGAAACAGGGAAGGTTAGCTTTCCTGAGACCTCTGGACTTCTAACTATTTCTTTGCACAATTCTCTCCATGGTCTGCAGACCGCAGCACAGGCAACCACATGCTTACGTGAAGGCCATGTGCTTTCACTTGCCTCTAACCTTTTAATAACATCACAGAGAAGTTCAGGAGGAAGGTTAGCCCAGCAACTTGGCTGGATCACTAGAGGTTCATGCAATTCATGGACCGAGCTCTGAGATTTTCCTTTGTTATGGCTCATAAGCCTCACTTCAAACCCACGTCTAGATAAACTCCCAAAACCATCTCTTACATCCCGAATGATAGAGCGGAACGACATCTAGTGCTCAGAACCAACCCAATCAAACTAAAGAAACAGAAAATAGAATATTTGTATCCACCAATAAGTATGGAGATGGAAGAAGTTGCTGTGATCTCTCAAAAATAGCAATTAAAGAATTCTTCTGAATAAAGTTGATCAAGCTGCAAAACACTCGAGAAAAATGATTTAAGAAACAGTATATTAATTTCATCAAGAAGCTTAGGTTGAAATAAGTATAACGAAAGATGTGTTCACCTGAACAATGATCAAACAGGAGTTCAAAACTTCACATATGACTTACATCGGGTATCACCTGCAAATCAAATATTTTAAAAATCACAAGGCGAGATAAAATGTTAAGTGATTAAATCATAAGTATAGACAATTGTAGATGAGGGCGCACAAAGAAGGATTTAAGAGAAATTGAGGGAATCGAGGGAACTTAAAAGGTCAAAACATCATTAAACTTACCATAGTTTGTTTAACATAGCACTTATGAAATAATATAATATTAAATGAAATTGTACTGTTGATTCAAAAAAAAAAAAAAAAAAAAAAAAAAATCATTTGCCCTAAATATATAGTCGACTTTTCTGTAGCATTAAAGACTCCATATAAGACTCCCCACTAGCATGAATTATAGGGAAGAATAGTAATTATATCAGAACTTCCAAATAATTTACTGAACGGAATTCTATATCTTCAGGAACGGAGTACATAAAGGTGGAAACAAACAGAAATTATCGAAAAAATTGTCTGCTTACTACAACTAATTTTTTTTTCTAACTTTTAATGCTAAACCATTTATATATATAGATATCACAAAGACAAGGTTCGCCACAGCCACATGGGCAATGTCAGATGGTACATCTCACACATCATTTCCACCACAATTTTGTAGCCCACAGCTTAGGCACACATTACCTCCCTAAGTTTCCCACCCAAGCAAGGGCGTCGCGTTTAAGCGTTCGGGAGGGGACACTTTGGTCTTCTCCCCACCTAATACATCGCTTGCCTTCCCCTCTACACTCCTCAGCCCTCTGCCCCTTTCTCAGCAAGTCGATGCAGCCAGTGGCTGCGCCCCTCGTAACTCAGTGAAGGAACATCGGGATCAGATTCCGCGTACAAAGACTTCTGAAGACTAAAATCCCCAAATTTCTCATACAACGTTACGCTGCCCTCCTGCTCGAAACAATTGATGAATGATGATAAAGTAACCAACTAACCCTCATGTTCGTGGTAGGCAGGAAGCAAGATGAGAAGCAGTAAGCAAGTCTTAATTTAAATCCTGCCAAACAACCAAAATGGCTTCTTCAAACCCTACTGAATCTTAAATTCTGTTTCTCCTCCTTTTTTAGGCATACCTAATTTTACATTTTTTAATAGTAATACACCTATTCATGCATATCTTATACTGTGATTTACCCTTGTGAAAAAACTCTTCGATCAAAAGGCAAAATAAAATATCATGAAAACTGCGAGTGATTTGGTGAACTCTTCCCTTCATGCTCTTTGTTCTGGTTTTCATTAATGTCCTACTTAGCGCAGAATTTGGAACTTCAACAGGAGGGCAGAAGACGCTAAAGATTTTTTACTATGAAACCAATTTCAGTTACTAGTGATGAAAGTAAAAAAAAATATCAACATAGCATTATGTACCAGCAATAATTCAAAAAATTTCAAGCAAACAATTAAGTTTACGCTGATTTAGATTCGTAGAACATTTGTTTCATTTCAACTAGAAAAATAATTTGTTATTATCCGATAAGCAAATCATCCAGGAATATTTGGTTTTAATTCCTACTCTGTAAATATCTATTGGCCTTATCCTTTATTGTACTAAAATGTCAAGAAGAAAAATGGATTTAACACTAAACAACATGATCGTTGCAGTCCATGTAATAGATAAAAAATTGACAATGATTCTTTTGTATCTTAAAACCATTCAACATGGAAGATTCTTTTGTATCTTAAAACTGGAGATTTACTTATGATCGTGGTCAAAATCAAGAAACTACTTTGCAACAAGTTGGTGAAACCAGTTGGATCTCACATTTTTATACTTTTATTAGTCTCACAAAAATGTATGCATCTATAATTGAAATATTTTAAATAATAAAGGAGGATGGTATACATGATTAACAATCATTTAAAGACAGTGTTTAATCAGTGCAATGATCTTTTGACTTTATCTTTACAATATATTTAATGATTGATATTTTAGGTATTACAAATGAATTATCATAATCCTTACAAAGAATAGATCAAGATATTGAGAATGCAAAGAAATTAGTAGAAGTATCCAAGCAACTATTACAAATGATGAGAGAGAATGGACTGGAATCTTTATCGGATGAAGTGTCTTGTTTTTGTAACGTTTTTGAAATTGATATTCCAAATATGAACTATATTTTTATGGCTAATCATTTTGTTAACACAAAGAGTTGAGAAAATTACAAATTTACATTTTTACCATGTTGAATTATTTTATACCATGATCAACATGAAACTTCAAGAATTAAAGAGTCGTTTCTCTGAAGCAAGTACTGAGCTGCTTTTTTGTGTGGCATGTTTAAACCCAAATGATTAATTTTCTACTTTTTTATAAGAAAAAATTGATTCGTTTTGCAGAATTATATCTATTTGATTTTCTATTGTTCAGGTAGTTGCATTTGAGCATCAACTATTCACTTATATTATTGATATGTGCAGTAGTGTTGATTTCTCATCTCTAAATAAAATTGTCGATCTTACAATAAAATTAGTTCAAATAGAAGGATGGTTTGTATCCTTTAGTTTATAGTATTTTTATATTGGCATTAACTTTACCAGTTACTACTGCTACAGTTGAAAGAGCATTCTCTGCAACAAAGATTGTCAAAAATCGATTGCATGGTCGAATGGCTGAGGACTGCCTTAATGATTTTCCCGTCCCGTACATAGAAAAAGAAGTTTTGATTAAGTTCTAAATGAAACTGTTATGCCATATTATCAAAATATGCTAAATATATTGAAATGTTTATAATATGTTCAATTTATCAATGATAATGAAATACAAAACTTTATTTTAATATTGTGTTATTCATTTTATTTATTTGTATTGTTTAGGTATTGTGTTATATATATATATATATATATATATATATATATAGATATATATCTCTCTCTCTGTGTGGTGTGTGTGTGTGTGTGTGTGTGTGTGTGTGTGTGTGTGTGTTTTTATTTTTGGAAAATATTGGCTAGTACCAACCTCATTCCTAGGAATTCCATTATGCACATAGGTGGGATCGAACCCGTGAGTGACGATAGGCCTCACCTATGTATGTATGGATGTATGTACGTATGTACCTGTGTATGTATGTATATATATGTATCTGTACATACATATATATATATATGTATGTATGCATGTATGTATCAACATATTATGCATGCATGCATGTATGTATATGGATGGATTGATGAATGGATGAATATGTGTGTGTGTGTGCGGGCGCGCGCGCGTGCGAGTGTGTGTAGGAACTCGTAATGATAATAAACTTTGTATATAAGAATATTGTTGACAAGCAGCTATAGTGTAAGCCTAGCTTCCAACAATCAACAAAATCAATGACGAAATTAGTACCACTTTCTTGAAACTTGCAATCATAATTTCATGTAAAAAAATTCCCAATTTCAATTATGACTGACATCCCCTATAGCAAGGGAAGGGCAGGATTGAGCATCAATCAATGAGGGATACTTCCACCTCTGAACTCTGAGATTTGAAGTTTCAAAAGGGAGTAGGAGATTTCCCAAAGAGAAACTATTGAAGTTGGAGAGCTAGAGAAAAATAAAACTGAAGGGAGAATCACCTTACTGTTTTGCATTTGCCTAGTTCTTATGTAAATGAAAAAATAGTTTCTTTCTCTGAACACAAGAAGTGTGATTAACCCCTATCATCTTTTCCCGCATGCTCAACATGTCGGTCAACTCCTAATTTGTTATCATGTTAGTGCTTTTGGATCACTATTATGAACAAAAATAACATGGCCTCGGTCATGGTACTATTTTTAAAAAAGGATAATGATCTCATTTAACATAAGTAGATTGTTATCGAGAGAATAATTACCCTTCAATCATGAAACTCAGTAAATCCACATGAGAACATCTACAAAACTTCGGAAATCCAGATAAAGTCACTATTCATTCCAGCTAAACTTAAAATCATCAAGTTAAAATGAAAATTTTCTAGGAAGGATGTAAGCCTATGTTATCTAAAAGCCAATTTCTAGCATTAAGAGTATGTGAGAATGATGAAGTTATTACATAGCCTGCCCTATCGGGAGAGATATGCCAGCCAATTATGACATAGGCTGCCCTCTTAGAAGAGATAAGCCACCCAAAAAATGCTGCTCTGAAGTAGTCTTACAACAATTAAATTTAGAACATAAAAAGGAGCAATTTTAAAAATAGATAATTTTTTTAATTAAAAGGTTACTGCCTTCCTTGCTTCATGTATCAATTTTCGTTGGGAAAAAATCTTGCTAAGAATAAATGTGCTAAAGAATCAAACACATAGACTAAAAAAGGAAACTATGATGAGAATGAAATTTTAAATGACCCTTCCTGCAGAGTACCACATAAATAATCTAAATACATGAAGAAAATCAAGTACATATAAAATATCATAATTGCATAGGACTCTTAGTTAAGAATATAAAATACATGTCAAAACCAAATAATAATACTTGGAATGTCCAAAAATACCCCAAATTTACAAGTTGATAAACCCTTTTCCACTCTTCATGCCTTGAACGCTACAATTATTCAAGCCACAACTTAGCATGTTGAATATCTATTAAGTTATTTTTTCAATAACAGATTCCCCCAAATTTCCAACATGTAGACACTGCTCACCAATTAAAATTAAATCTTTAATGGTGCTTGCCATTGAGATAGAGTCTATCTTTTATCAATGTTTATCTTTGGCCTCCATCTTATATTGATATATATGGAGAATGTACTAAGCAATATATAGAATTAAATTTCAAAGAACTTATTGAGTTTAAAGTTAGCTAGCTAGGGCTCCTCTCCATCTATGATTAAGCCTTCTAACGTCAAGTAATGTCAACATATTTAGTTGTGCATGGCATGTCTAGCAGTGTCAGCCTGTTTCTGCCCATCTATGCTTAAATTATAGCTGTCAATAATTAAAAATAAAAAATAAAAAAAATAAAATAAACTCAAATTCACCACAAATGTCCACATAATAGCAAAAGATCTACATTTTGTGCCAGCTTCACATAGATTTCTTGCCCAAAACCATTTTAACCAAGTTTTAAAACCGTAGCTCCCCCACAAGTGCACCGATTACACAAGAGTATAGAACCAAGGAAAAAAGAAGGAAAATAAATTACAATTTTGATGCTAGGTTTACTATTGAAAACAACTTATAACTATAATCAATTTGCGCATAAAGAACAAAATTATATAACATTGACATAACTAAACTGGCATTAAAGAAAATAAATAAGAAATCATAATGGATTAAGATGATCTGACCAGTGATAATTACTAGAAAAAAACCTAAAGCAAGAACTAGCTAATGATTGTCTTCTTCTTTTCCTTGAAGAAAACAAATTAACGTTCAGGTGGCAATATAGGCCTTCATATTCTAGGAGTAGTCAGCTACCGGTAGGAATTAACTCAAATAGAATTTAGCAAGTCCAATAAACTCAGCTTTATTAAATATTGAGCAGATTAAAACTTAAAAATCAGTTGGCATGACAACTATTAAACCTCCTACATCCTGATATTCTTGGCTATTTGTTTCAAGGTTTAGAATTTTTAGAGAAATAAATCCATAAATCTATTAAATCATGTTATATATGGATTTAATAAATCACCCTCTCTTCATTTGCATGCACTAACTGATTCTTAGAAGGGGAATTTTGATAGTACCATCAAATAAAATTTTGTAAAATGACAGATCTATATTCCCACGTCTCGCAAATGCACGGAAACCGAATAGCCTTCTCTCTTTATCAGCTACTCCAAAACATCTCTTCAATTACAGAAAGGACATTTTACAGAAAGAATATATAAAGCATAAGCCAGCAGACCAATGAACTAAGTGAACTTGATAGATTTCAAAAGTTGCACTAATAACCAGATAACAGCGCCATTTGCACACTCTCCGCAGACAACAATAGAGCAAGAGAGGGAGCTTTCGAGAATTCCCAAATAGCGCCAACATTACCTCAAAAGAAGCATAGCCATAGAAGAAAACTGCATAGATCTAGACGATTCTCTCCACAAACTCACAGATCTCCATCATATACTCAAGCCGAAGTAGGTATTAACTGAATCGAAGTAAATAAATGCTGCAGATTCCAATATCGCCAGGCATACATTGAAGAATGCCCGCAGAAGCTATATCATGTAATCTAAAAGATGAAGAGTGCTCATGAAAGTAAGGGATCGATGCTTGCTTACCTCTCGGAGCACAGATCGGATACTTTTCGCCGGCCGTTGTCCTCGGACTACCGAGGAGTGGATCTCAAAGTATGGTTAAACTCAATTAAGAGCCAAAAAGAGTGAAAGTATACACCCGCGTCGTAAAAGGTAAAAGATGTTTTTCTTTACGTTGCCGAAGTTGACTACTGATGAACTGATTGGTCATCAATTATATATATATATATATATATATATGCTGACTTTCCGTTCCGTTATGTCCGGAGGACGGAGAGGGCTGGAGTTTTCGGATTATGAGAAAAATTGATTAAAGAAATAAGTAATTTCATACATCTATATATATTATATTATATATATATATATATATATATATATATATATATATATATATATATATATATATATATATATATATATATTTAGTATAATCAGTCTACAAGAATCTGAGATAAACTAAATATCCAAAAAAAAAAATGGTGAAAATGTGTCAAAAAATCGATTGTGAATATAAAAATATATCATAATTATCTACGACTCGTATTAATGCGGAGAATATTAAAAAATTCATATAGAAAAATCAGAAGTAAATGAAAATCAGAAGATTAACAAATCTACATCAGATGTTTATGTAAGAAAAAGATGTCGAGAGAGAACAAAAATTTATTGAAAAAAGCAACGAGAAAACTACATGTCATCATAGCAAGAAACAAAATAGATTATAATGCAGGAAAATGAGAAAATATAAGATTTGTGATTGCATGCATAAAATAGGACGACAGTGCAATTGGTTTAAAATACTCTCACTGAGCCGATTGGCTTAAGTAATACACCGTGATCCCCTCCATTCAATATATGCTCTCATACATCTCTTTATCACACACATGCACTTAGGGCACGTTTGGAGCGGCTTATTAGGGGTGCGATGATGTTTTCATAATTTTGAGGCGTGTTTTTTTCGCGTATACAGGTTACGGTAGAATATTGCTGGACGTCGCTCCTTCGTTGTTTGTGGCAGCGCTTAGCACCCCTCTTTCAGCTTTTCATCCACGCTTATTACCTTGTCGTCCCCGATTTCGTTCCTTGTCCCGATCTCTGGAGAGGAAAGAACAGCTCGTCCCGGTCGCGGTCCCAGCTCGTCCCGGTCGCAGTCCCAACTCGTCCTCGTTCGTTCCGTCCGCTGCCCTTCTCTCGTGAAGCCCAGCTCATCCCGGTCGTGGTCCAAGGCGGAGAGGATGCTTGTCCCGGTCGCGATCCCATCCACAGCCCTTTCTCTCGCGAAGCCCAGCTCTTCTGGATTCATATCTGGTTCAAGTCATAGTATGGCGAATGAATAGGAAGTGGAAGAATGGAAACGAAATCATAAAGCAATATTCTAGGATGAGAAAGAAGACAAATGGAAGACGTGCGCCTCTCTTACTGCTCCGCTCAATGGAAGTGGGGGAGAAATTAAGAGAAAAAGGGGAAAAAAGGATTATAAGAAAAGTTCACATTTGTGAACTTGGCCCTTACGAAGGAAATTGGAATGGGACCAAAACAACTATTAATCGGGGTTCGACATTTACGCAACACTCTTCTTACTGTTATCAAATTTATGCAACTGCTTCTCCCTTTTCTGCTCGACCGAAAGAGATATTACTACTGCCTCTTTGATCTTTTTCTCTTCCTCTTTAGCTCTCACAACCTTTTCTTAGTGGAGTCTACATCGCTTTCGGAAAGATAGCTCGAACAGGCTATGGATATGACGAAAATCAATAAAGTTGTCGGCTAAATGAGTGGTATGTATGTAAATCTTCCTTTAGCCACAAATTTCTCCAATTATTTTGCTCAGATGAATAGAATTGATGTTAAATTTTATTAATCGCGATAGATATAGGCACTAGCCAATATTATAAATTAAGAAAAGGATTTGATGCTACGTCTGTTTGTTCCATGAACCTTGGGTTAGAGGAAACTCTCTTACTGACAGTTTGCGGCTTCTATTTTATCTATTATTTTTCCCATACAGTTCTGTTGCAAACAGCTTCACCAAATAGGGGCAGAATGGTCATTTATCCAGCAACATCTGCTAATAAGCTGTTCTGAATAAACTCTCCCAAACAACAAGTCTGCTTATCCTTATAATCTGAAGATTATCAGACTATCAGGATAATCTGCTTAGCAGATTATAAATAATCTACAGCTTCCCCAAACAGACCCTTAATCTCTCCTTATAATCCCATCAAACTCACTAGGAAAACATGAAGAAGAGAAAAAGACTCAAAACCACCCTGTAAGTTCCCTCCTCAAAGAAAAAGGACGAAAACCCTTAGGGTAGGCTCTCAAACCCTAATCTCTGATGTGGCTCCTCCCAAAATTTATTCCTACTGATTTCAGATGTTCCACAAAAATATAAGATGCCCTTAACCTGCTCTAAGATCTCTCTTCATAGCAAAGTTCTTGAATTTGGCAAGAAAATTCTTTCCAAAAATATTTACTACTTTGTCAGCATCTGATGTGGTCACGCTCGAACTGTAGATCGAGCGTTGTGGTCGTGCCCAATCAAAGCATGGTCACGCCAGGCCTTTGAAAGAGGGACATGGTCACTCCTAGTCTAGGTGTGGCCACTCGGGTTCTGGCCTTTTTTTCTTTGATTTTTCTCATTCCAAAATGCATGTAAGATCTTCTGTAACCTGCACATTACAAACAAAAAACTTCACAAATGTAAATTCATGATAAATAAGGCAATATTGCATGTGAAATGTATAAATAAATGAAGGTGAAATCACTTAAAATTGACCCATATCAATACTCCCAAACTTATCTTATTACTTGCCCTCAAGTAAACTCATAGTTTAACAGGGCCTCATGAAAGTATAATAGGAACTCCTGCGGTTTCTAAAGCATACAGCTAAGTTACTAAAGTAATATAAAAATCTAAAATTGTCATTTCATGGTCAATTATTATTAATGTTTGGTAACTCAACCTCATCTTTAATTCCCTTCGTACTGAACCTTGTATATCTTAAAGTACATAAACTAGTTGAGTTAAAATATTTTCACCTGCCTCAAATATTTTAAATCAATTCAAGTGTAACTAGTCCAACCAACCTGACTTAACCTTTCAATTGAACATAAAATTTGAAAGATTTCATTAGAAAACATGAAATTTGTATCACTTAAGATCTATTAAGACACCTCCCCAATTGTTTTTTTTTCTTTCGGTTTTTTCAACCTCACGTTTCTTCTCAGGCATTTTCACCTTTTTGACTTTCTTTTTCTTTTTTCTTATTCCTTTATTATTTTTATTTCTATTTTCTTTTTTTTTATTTTCTTTTTCCACTGAAAAGTACTATATCTGATTAAACAACTTTTTATCTTATTAAGTGATATGTTTCAAAAAAATTTTTAATACATCCCCTCTTTGTCATGTAAAAGTTTAGATAACATTAACTTAGTTTAGCAAAAATTGAAAAAGAATTAACATGTAAATAGTTAAATACATAATAATTTAATTATATCTTTCTAATTATCCTGAGATTTTAAATGTAGTTAGAAGTTGTTAAGTTCAGAAACAAAGTTGTTACAACATTAACTCTACTCCTCCCGTAACGAAATTTAACTCCTTTTTATGAAAAAAACTTTGATAAGCAGATTGACATGATTAGGATTCCTAACATGAGTTACCATACCAACATTTAGACTTTTACTAAATTATGTGAACTACTATCAGGCTCATAGAAAGGTGACAATTTTCTCTCAAACCTATTTTTTTTCCATAAAACATTCAACATTGCATAAAAGTGAATTGAACAACAATAGGTAAGTGCAGGAAATATAAAATACATGAGTAGCCACATGAATCACATAAAATATCACAATAGGAAATCAACTTTTCACAAGTATGTAAATGTGTTGCAGTGCATCATCTACATAAATTAAAAAAATAACGGCTGAATAAGAATGACTCTGCACATATATAGCTTAAAACATGTTTTCTTACTTTACCCCCAAACTTATATTCTATCCTAAGCATGTCACAAAAAAATTGTACGAATAGAAAAGAGCAGAGCATGTAAAAATGGAAATTGATGCCGGGAAATTAAACATGATAAGACATCACAATATGGGTATTAAGATATGCAGACAAACCACACGGGTGAGAAACCACAAACTTCATATGACTCTTGCAAAAGCAACACAACCAAAAAATACTCCAAATAAATTCAAATGAAAATCCAAAGAAAATTTCAAAGCAAATGTAGAAATCAAAAAAATACTCAATGCATCAAATAAATCTTGGGTTGCGTCCCAAGATAATGTTTGTTTTAACGTCCCCAGCCTCACAGAAAAGGCTCTTCCTTTAAGATCAAAAATTCAATTTAGTAATCCCCAATCAATTGCCCAATTTTTTATTGATAATGGAGCTCTCAATAAATCCTTAAATTTTAGTTTTTCTTGCAACTTTTTACTCTTAGTTGAATAGTAGCCTTCTAAAGGGTATGTGGGGGGGGGGGGGGGTTTCAGATGATCATTCATAAGGGTTATTTCTAAATCTTGATTTTTTTCCAATTATTTCCCTTATTTGTATATCAGTGTGTTCTACATTAGTTGCATGAAATGGATCCTGAAATTTAAATTAGGAGATTTTAAAATTTGGGTTGAGCTCTCCCTAGATTTTTAAGATCAAAATTTAACTCTACTTTGTTAGTTTTCTGTCTAAGACTATTTTCCAACTCCTTCCCTTGGGACACTCCTATGAGGGGTCCTATAGGCTCTACTATCTCCTTAACAATGGAAGGGGGTGCTTTTAAAAAAAGAGATAATTCTTCCTCAATCAGGGTCCAACCAAAATCATCCAACTCTGTCTACTCTTCAAGACCAAGCATCAAATTCAAAGTTGTGACCCTCCATTACCCCAAACATCCATTAGGATTATAGGCTAACTAACTGATCCATTTGATTTCCTATGATTCTTTGTGTCTTAGTTTGGTTTTTTAATTGATTCAGCAGGTTTATTGATAATTCATTCAAATTCTTATTTTTTTATGGTATTCGCTGTCCCGATTATTCCAATGTTCTACATGATTAATTACCACATCTAGTTTTCTACATTTATGTCATTACTAGTCCAATTCAAGTTTTGGTGAGTTGACCAACTTAAATTGTAAGTATAGTTAACCAACTGGGATTGTAGGTGTTGGAATATGGGTCATCAAACTTAGTTCATACGACAGGGTGTTCAAAATTCATGTCAAAGCTAGCCATCAATGAGTTAGCATACTCTTGAAAAGATGAAAACAGATTTTTCTAAGGGTTTTTCATCTAAATTATTAAATTTTTTTTATATTTTGAAAAAGAAATAACACAAACACAAAATAAAATAAAAAATAAAATAAATATACAAATAACAAAATTTCAAATTTGCTCTGGAGTATTTCAAAAAAAATTCTCCTGAAGTTAAAAAAATTTTATAACCATCCCTTGCTACGATGCCAAAAACTTAATGGCCAAAAACTTACATAAAGTAAGTTGTTTATTCACGCAAGTATACATACCAAGTAATAATGGGGTTAAAGAGTATTGACTACAGGAAAATGTATTAAGAAATTCATACCAATTTTATATGAAATTGCACTTTAAAGAAAAATATTTTTTGTGTTTTATTGCAGGTATAAAGATTTATAGGTTTTGGAAGCAAAAAGATCGAAAAGAAGCAAATCTGGAATGAAAAGGACTAAAAAGAGATGGAAATTGAACTATCCTGCCGACAGCGAGGAATAAGCCGCCGACGGCGTGATTTTCCTAAAAGTTTTAAATATATTATAAAGAAGCCCGTTGACGGCGAGATCGAGCCCGCTGACAATGAGCCTTAGCGGTTAGCCAAAGTTCTAGAAGCCCGCCGACGGCGAGATCGAGCCCGCCGACGGCGAGATCGAGCCCGCCGACGGCGAGATCGAGCCCGCCGACGGCGAAAATGTCGGTTCAAGCCAAATACATTGAATCTGGATGCTTTTTGAAGAGGTGCTTAAGCAAAATTTGGATATATTCCTTCTTCTTTAAATATAGACAAATTTAGGCTGAAAAGTGTGTGTCTTGTGGAAGTCAGTAGTGTGGGGTGAGTCTATTGTGTGTGCATTAGTGTGTTTTAGAGTATATTAGTAAGTATAATTAAGTGTGTTGTACAAGAAAGAAGAGTTAGAGGAACTTGAGGAGTACGCATGGGAGAAGATTTGAGATAAGTTTTTATTTATTGTTTTATAACTTTAAATGAAATCTATGTTTTGTGTTATTTTTCCTATGCATTCTGAGTAGTTTTCTCTGTCTTTCTCCTTGTTGTTGAGATTTTGTGAAATGAAGAATTGAATTAGTTGTGCCTAAAAAATATTAAATAAAAATTATGATAATCTTTTTACTTAAATCTTAATTTACTTTCAATTTGACCAATTGAATTGTTAAAATTTGTTGAATTATCAACCATAGTAAAGATTACATCTAAGATTCAGGGAAGTCAAAAGCCTTGGAATGAGAGTGCAAATAAATAGGGAAATATTATTTATCGGGCGTAGAATTGGATATTTTAGTGTGACAAACTAAAATCTTCAATTCGGTCCTATCGTTTGGGAGCTGAAGTGTAGATGTTAGCCCTCAGGCGAGGGGAACGTGGGAGCTCCGAAGTGGCAGCCGGTATCCTCCCAGCCTAGCCGCAGATTCAGTAACCAAGCATAGGATTAGTCAATGTTCTTTATGCCTGGACCAAAGGGTAGAATAAGAATGCTCCTATTTGGCATAATATAATTCTAACTAATTTAGTTATTCATTCACTTAATTCTCTTAACAAGGAGAAAGATACTTTTTCTAAATTGCAATCTTCTATTTAAAAATTAAGTAATAGAGTTTAGTATAAGCGTTCTTTATTTCCATACACTAGATAGTAATTGCATCTGCTGAAATTAGTTCTTAATCTCTAAACTCCCTGTGGGATTGATATCTAGGACTCCATTAGAACCCTTTATTACTTGAACGATACGTATACTTGCGTTGATAAAAGGGGGTGACACAATTGCTAATTTTACTCTGATAATCATTTATAAAATATATAATATAAAGCTCTGCAATCATATAAACCCTGTTGCCTCCCGATCCCAGGTCAAGTTTTTGGCGCCGTTGCCGGGGAAGTAAAGTAATTATTAGGGTAATTAATAAAATAATAATTAAAGATAATTACTAGAGTAACAGACTATTTTTTTTAAAAAAAATCTACTTAATTTGTGTATGCGTAAATTTGGAACTGAAAGTTTAATACCTTACGATTCAGAATTAGAGCGCACTATTAAAAGAATTAGAAAACAGAGAAAAGAAACTATAAATGTTACTCAAATGGCAAATAATCCAGCAATTGAAAATATAAATCAACCCAGACCTTTAAGAGATTACACTAACCCTACATTAGATGAAATTCATTTAACTAACCAAAATCCTGATGTAGCGGCTAATTCATTTGAGCTTAAACCTGCAATTATCCAAATGGTACAGAATAATCAATTTAATGGTTCACCAAACGAAGATCCTAATTTACATCTTGCTAGTTTTTTAGAACTTTGTGCTACTTTTAAACATGACGGAGTACTAATGATGTTGTTAGACTTAGGCCTTTTTTCTTTTTCTTTAAGGGATAAGGCTAAGATGTGGTTAAATTCGTTAGCACCTGGATATATTAGAACTTGGGGAGAACTATCACAAAAATTTCTATCCAAATATTTTCCTCCAAAAACTGCAAAGCTTAGAAATGACATAACATCTTTTAGTCAGTTTGATAGAGAATCAATATACGAAGCTTGTGAGAGATTTAAAGATCTTCTTAGGAAATGCCCACATCATGCGTTACCAGATTGGTTAATTATACAAACTTTTTATAATGGATTAGTAGGATCTCTTAGATCTATTATAGATGCTACTGCTGAAGGTTAATTAATGTCAAAACCATTTGATGAGGCTTATTCATTAATTGAAGAAATGGCTACCAACAATTTTCAATGGCCTTTTGAAAGGTTGAATCTTAAAAAAAATAGCTAGTATACATGACTCTGATGCAATATCTATGTTAGCTTCTCAGATTACTGTTATATCCAAGAAATTAGATCATTTTGGAATGAATTATTCTCCTAATATAATAGAAGAAAATTCATCTGGACAACTTATAGAAGCTCAATCTTCATATGAAACATTAAATGCTATTAATAATAGACCCAATAATCCTTATGCAAATTATTACAACCCTGGTTGGAAGAACCATCCAAAATTTAATTGGAATAACAACTCTGCTAATCAAAAATGGATGAACAACTCAGTAAACCCATTAGGAAATTCATCTAACCAAGGAAATTCAAATTATAAACCTTCTTATCCACCTAGATTTAATAATAACTCTCAATTTAAGGAAACAATGTTATCTATGGAAGAATTAATATTAAATATGGGTCATCATTTGCAGAATCAAGGAAATCAACTACAAATTCAAGGGAACCAATTACAATATCAAGGAATTGCAATTAAAAATATTGAAACTCAACTTGGAAATATCACTACTGCACTTAATAATAGAATTCCTATCACTTTTCCTAGTAATGTGGAAATAAATCCTAAAGATCAAGGAAAAGAACAAATTAAAGTGATAAAGTTACGAAGTGGAAAAGAATTAGAAATAAGAATACAAAAAGAAACTGAAAGTGAAAAAGAGAAAGTGGAAAATGAAAAAGAAAAGGATCAACAAGATTGAAATTTAGAATATCCACTAATTCCTATGAAAATTTCTGTAGAGAGACCACCACCACTAGTTCCTCAGCGATTAAAGCAACATAAAAAGGATAAGCAATTTTCTAAATTTCTTGAAATCCTGAAAAAGTTAACGGTAAACATTCCTTTTGTAGAAGCATTAGACAAATGCCCAATTATGTGAAGTTTATGAAAGATATTTTAAATAAGAAAAGAAAGTTCACGGATAATGAAATTGTTGCATTTAGCAAAGAGTGTAGTGTAATTATTCAGAAAAAGTTTCTCGAGAAATTAAAAGATCCTGGTAGTTTCACTATACCGTGTGCTATTGGAGAAAAATTTTATGGAAAAGCTTTATGTGACTTGGGAGCCAACATAAATCTTATGCCTCTATCAATTTTTAAAAGATTAGGATTGGGAGAAGTCTCACCTACTTCAGTAACTCTTCAGTTAGCTGATCGTTCAGTGACATATCCTAAAGGAGTTATTGAAGATGTGTTAGTAAAAGCAGATAAATTTATCTTCCTAGTGGATTTTATTGTCTTAGATATGAAGGAAGATAAAGAAATACCCATAATTTTAGGAAGACCCTTCTTAGCTACTGGAAGAGCTATGATTGACGTTCAAAAAGGAGAACTAACTATGAGAGTAAATGATCAAGAAGTAACTTTTAACATTGCGAAATCAATGAAATATCCTGCTATAGAAAAAGAAGATGAATGTTTTTAAATGGAAACTCTCGAACATCTATGAAATGAACATTTTAAAGAATACTTTGAAGATAAACTAGAAATAGGAAATACAAAATTAATTGAAGAAACACACAATGAAAAATAAGATTATATACAAGAAAGATTTGAGATGTTGGATATTACTAAAAAAGCTGAAAAGAATATAGTTTCGTCGATTAGTAAACCTCCTGAACTTGAGTTAAAAGTTTTACCTACTCATTTGAAGTACGAATTTTTGGGAAAATCTTTAACTTTATCGGTTATTATATTGGCAGAATTAAATGAATCACAAGAGCAAAAACTTCTGGACACATTAAAAAAGTATAAGAAAGCTTTTGGTTGGACCTTAGCAGATATTAAGAGAATTAGTCCTTCGATCTGTATGCACCGAATTATTTTGGATAATGAACATAAATCAAGAGTTCATCCCCAAAGGAGATTAAACCCAATAATGAAAGATGTAGTCAAGAAAGAAATATTGAAATGGTTAGACAATGATATTATATATCCTATTTCAGACAGTCTTGGGTAAGCCCAATTCATTGTGTTCCTAAGAAAGAGTAGTGACTGTTGAAGCTAATGAAAATAATGATTTAATACCTATAAGACAAGTTACTGGATAGAGTATATGTATTGATTATAGAAAATTAAATGCAGCCACCAGGAAAGATCACTTCCCTTTACCATTACTAGACCAAATGTTAGATAGACTAGCCGGACACAAATATTTTTGTTTTCTAGATGGATATACCGGCTATCATCAAATACCTATTGCTCCTGAGGATCAAGAGAAAACTATATTTACTAGTCCTTATGAAACATTTGCTTTTCGACGGAGGCCTTTTGGATTATGTAATGCACCTGCAACATTCCAGAGATGTATGATGTCTATATTTAGTAAATTAATTGATGATGGAATAGAAGTATTTATGGATGATTTCTCTGTATTTGGAACATCATTTGACACATGCTTGGATCATCTTGAAAAAGTCTTAGAGATATGCGAACAAACTAACTTAGTTCTAAATTGGGAGAAATGTCAATTTATGGTTGTAGGAGGAATTGTATTAGGGCATAAAATTTCAAAAAATGGCATGGAAGTAGACCCTGCAAAAATTCAAGTTATAGCTAAATTACCACCTCCTACTACAGTGAGAGGGGTAAGAAGTTTTCTTGGACATGCTGGATTTTACAGACGCTATATAAAAGATTTTTCAAAAATTACTAAACCTTTATGCCAACTTTTAGAAAAAGACAAGAAATTTGAATTCACTACAGAATGCTTAAATGCTTTTGAATTATTAAAAGATAAATTAATCACAACACCTATAATAGTTTCACCTGATTGGGAGAAACCATTTGAACTTATGTGTGATGCTAGTGATTATGCTATAGGAGCTGTTCTTGGACAAAGATATGATAAAATTTTTAAAAGTTATATACTATTATAGTAAAACTCTCAAGAGTGCTGAAATCAATTATACAGTTACAGAAAAAGAATTATTAGCAATTGTATATGCTTTTGATAAATTTAGACCTTATTTAATTGGAACTAAATGTATTGTGCATACTGATCACTCTGCTATTAAATATTTAATGCAAAAGAAAGATATCAAACCAAAATTAGTCAGATGGATATTACTGATGCAAGAATTTGATTTTGAAATAATGAATAGAAAGGGACCTGATAATCAAATTGCAGACCATTTGTCAAGATTAGAATATTGTGAATTATCTGACACTGACAATGAAATTACAGACAGTTTTCCTGATGAACAACTTTATAATATAAATGAGTGGAAAATACCATGGTATGCTGATATAGTTAATTATATTGTAAGTGATATTTTACCACCCATGCTAACTCTGCAACAACAGAAAAAATTCATTTACGATGTTAAAATGTATTTTTGGGATGAACCATATTTATATAAACAATGTAAGGATCTAATTATTAGAAGATGTGTGCCTTATGAAGACACTGAACAGATTATTCAAAAATGTCACGATTCTGAATTTGGAGGACATTTTGGGACTGATAAACTACTTATAAAATATTACAATTTGGATTTTATTGGCCTACTCTTTTTAAATATGTTTATAGATATATCAAAACTTGCGATAAATGCCAACGAGTAAGTAATATATCTAGAAGAAATGAAAAGCCTCTGCATTTTATATTAGAAGTTGAAATTTTTGATGTTTGGGGATTAGATTTCATGGGACCATTTATTCCTTCATTTGGAAACTCATATATATTAGCTGCTGTTGATTATGTTTCTAAATGGATTGAAGCACAAGCCTTACCTCATTGTGATGCTAAGAGTGTTTCAAAATTTTTAATGAAAAATATTTTCACAAGATATGGAATGCCGAGAGTGATTATCACTAATGGAGGATACCATTTTAGGAATAAATATATTCAGAATTTGGCAGAAAAATTTAACATTATTCATAAAATATCGACTGCTTATAATCCATAAACCAGTGTATTAGCTGAAGTTTCTAATCGAGAAATTAAACGAATTTTAGAAAAAACTGTAAACCCCAGTAGATTAGATTGGTCTACAAGACTAGACACTACATTATGGGAATATAGGACTGCTTATAAAACCCCGATTGGAATGACTCCTTACAAGCTTATTTATGGAAAAATTTGTCACTTACCAGTTGAATTAAAGCACAAAGCGTATTGGGTGATTAAAGAATTCAATTATAATTTAAAAGATGTTGGTGAGAAGAGATTATTACAGATGAATGAATTAGAAAAATTAAGAAATGAATCCTATAATAATGATATAATTTATAAAGAGAAAATGAAATTATGGCATGATCGGAAGATTAACCAAAAAGATTTTGAACCATGACAAGAAGTTTTACTTTATAATACAAGATTGAAATTATTTCCTGGGAAACTAAAATCTCGATGGTTAGGACCTTTCACTATAACTCAAATATTTACATACGGAGCTGTAGAATTTGAAGATCAAAATACTGGGCACAGATTTAAAGAAAATGGACATAGATTAAAACCATATCTTGAAGGAAAAAGACCAAATTTTAAAGAGGTTTTAATGCTCAGTCAACTTGATTAATAACCAGAATAGGTCGGGACGACGTTAAACCAAACGGTTTATGGGAGGCAACCCATAGTGATCTTTATTTAGGTGTAATATTTGTATATTTATTTGATTTATTACTATTTTTGGTATAAAATGAATTATACTACTCAAATTTATATTTATAATCATCACGATATTGGATACATAGAAAAAATTGGAAAACATTCATACCAGAGCGAAACTGGGCAATTTTGCCTTAGCCCACCGACGGCAAGATCAACGCCGACGACGGCGAGTTTTGCCCGTCAAATTCAGTTCATATTTTTAAGAACCCCACCGAAGGCAAGATCGTTGCCACCGATGATGAGTTCGTCGAGTGGACAGTTTAGGGAGTTATTTTGACAGTTTCTGGAGATTCTAAGTGGTTTTAACTCTTTAAAAACTCCTAGAACTCGAACTCTATTTTATCTACTTCCTAAAAACGAATTGAAACTCCACCAAAACTCATCATTATGGCATCCAATCACCATGAAATCCCTAGATCTCGAGTGTTCAATAGAAGAAAGTTTGTCAGTTATGAGGCCCAGCGAATCTTCAACAAAGTTATGATGAAGAAGAGATTAATTAAAGAAAGAGGATTCGTGAATACAGGAGTAGAGAATTCGACAACGTATATCGAGGAGATGATTATGCGACTGCGTTGGGAGGTATTATGCTATACAACTTCTGCAGTAGTCATCCCCGTAGTAAAAGAATTCTACTCCAATCTTCATGGAATCAACAACAGAAGCGTTTATGTGCGAGGCAGATGGGTAACTTTCACTCCTTCTAGAATCAATGAGTTATATTCAATTGAAAATACAACTGTTTGCCACTATTCCAATTTTGTTCCTACAAGAAATAATATGAATAAGATATATCGATATTTGACTGATGAATCAGAAGATTGTGAAACAAGAGAAGACGGGTATGTTAGCTTTTCTGCATCACTTCTAAACCCCGTCTCTAAACACTGGCACTTCTTTATTTCTTCAAAATTATTACCCACTATGAGGATAAATAAAGTTTCTAAGGAGTATGCAATTCTGAATTATTGTATTCAAGCGAGATTACCTATTGATGTTGGTTCAATTATTGTGAAGTCTGCTTTAGGCCTGATTGTGCATGGATCGATTTATGGGCTTGGACATCCTTCAAAATTTTTTTGCATTATGCAGTCAGTACCAAGTTTCTTATGAAGCCTGGGAAAAAGTACTTTTGCCTTGGAAACCATTAGATCCAATTGATATGTTTCCTACTTTGGATAACAATAATGAGACAGCCATTACTGCGGATCAAGCATCTCAAAACTCTCTTTCAATCAGGTCTTTTACTGATAAAACAAATCTGATCTTACGAAAACTCAAAGGATTGGAAAACGAGGTACAAAACGTGATGAATTCCATTAATAATATCTCTGATTTATTTGATCATATTGATTGAAGGATGAAGGAACACTTCGATTATTCTGGACATCTTGAGGCTAGTTTCATACAGCTTTTAAGAAAGAAATGATGGATTGAAGAAGATTCTACAGAAGAATTTCCTTCTAGGCCTTTCTACAATCTATTCGTTCATCTACGTTCTATCGGAGATATCAGAGATGAATTTAGTACGGTACATCGACGAGTAGAAGACATTCGTATTTGTTTATGTGTTGAGTTAGTTTGAATTTAATTTTTATGAAATTTGCACTTTTGATATTTTAGATTTTAAGATTTGATCTCAGTATATATGAGATTATGTGTTGTATGCTTAGTCTCGGTGTTTTGAGTATCGTGGTTTGGATTGCGACGCCGAATTTTATGTGTTAAGTAAATGTGGTGTATGCATATTGTAAAACCTTGGATTTCATATATAAAATTGTTATGTTTTGTGTTGTGTGAATTTATGTGAGTTAAAATAGTATCTAATCACAATAAAATGTATTTAATTGATTGATCGGACATTATCAAGGTTTAAAATAAATTGAAAACATTATAAATTTTAAAAATATTAATTCCTGAAAAATCCCGCCGATAGCGAGAACGCTGCTGCCGACGGCGAGATTTTTCCCGCTGACGGCGAGATTCCGAAAAACACTTTATTTTGACCGGCCAACCTTCGCTATTCATCGTCCTCATCCTCAAAACTTTGAAAAACCTACCTAGGGCTTGAGAGATCGTGGATTTGGAACAATATCAACACATTTTGACACTGAATTTTAGCTTCACTCCCATGCAAAAATTTTTGATTTTCACCGAGTGTTTCTTCCACATTTGGGGATTTTTGAAAAAATTGAAATATAGAAAAAATAGTTGGAAGAAATCTGTGGAATTCATTTTAGATTATTTTAAGTCATCTTTGGAAGCCATTCTAGTATTATTTTGAAGTTTAGTCAAGATTTTTGTAAATTTGATAGATCGAGAAATGGGTCCACGACAGAAGAGGCGACTAGATTATGACGAGACACGATTCGTGAATACTAGAGCTCAATTAAGATACAACTTTAATATCAAAGCAAGAAAATGCATTTAAGATACAGTTTTTAAGAATCCGGGAGGAGAATTGGAACGAACAATAGAAGAGAGAAGATGGGAAAATTCCTGTTATACAACAAATAAAGCTGCAGTTGAAATCGTGAAAGAATTTTATGCCAACCTGACTGAGATAGAAGATGTATCGATAAAGGTTAGAGGATTTTTAGTTGATATTAATGCTGCAAGAATAAATTCTTTCTATGAAGTACAAGATCTGCATACCAGTCAGTACGATACATTCAGAACAATGGAAGGACTGCTGGAGGAGGTGATTAACTTTCTCACTGATGGGAAAGGGACTTGGAAAATTAAGCAGCGTGAACAGGTAAACTTCCCTCTGTCTACAACCTCCAAAGCTTGGCATTATTTTATTTGTTCTACTTTGTTACCTACCTATCACCATAGTGAAGTAACAAGAGATAGAGCAGTTCTGAATTTTTGTATTCAGAACCACATAAGTATTAATGCGGGAAGTATTATTTACAAAAATATATTAGTCACTGCAAGAAGTGAAAGTGGAGGAGCACTAAGACATCCTGGTCTAATTTATGCACTCTGCCAATTATCTGGAGTAGAGGCTAGTGATGATGAGGAATGAGTTGAACCTATGAAACCCATTACCCAGGCTAATATAAAAACTTATGAATCCCACGAAGGATGGAGATCTGGGACTAGGAGCTATGCACCTTCAACTAGTAGGGATATTCCCTCTACCGATTATGACCCTCCTACCTATAGTTCTCCTACCCTTTATGATTTGATGAATGAAATGACCCTGCAGCGAAAAAGTTTTGAAATGATTGAAGAAAAATTGGAGCATATTGATCAGAGAATTGGAGGATTAGAACAGAGGCAAAATTATGACAGCGATTATCTCCAGAGACATTCTGAATTTGAGATAGCCTGCTATGATGCTGAGAATCGTTATCGGAGAGAAGAGCCTGATGTTATATTTCCTGAGCGCCTCCGTTATACTCACTACCAGCCTACTCCACCTGTTGAACAAGGAGTCGAGGATATAATTTAGGATTTTAATGTTGATGATTAGATTCTATGCTTAGGTATTTATGTTATGTGATTGTTTGTTTATTTTCTTAGATTCAATATTGATGTTTAGTTTGTGAACTTTGATTATAATGTTGTGTAAGACGTTTTAATATTGTTGTATAATTTAAATTTGTGTGGCTTTTAAATTTTAATATTTCAATTTGTGATTGTAACTCTGAAACTGGATTTGTGAAATATATGTGGATGTTGTGTTATGTTGTGGTATAAATTGTGTTAGTAGTTGTACTTATTTCAAAACTTCTTTAACCAGCAATTTATTTGATATTATATATGTGTAGAAAGTTATTAACAGTACAGGTTAATTAAGTGATGAAAAGAACCTGCAGAACTTCAAAAGGAGAAATACCTAAAGCACGAAGGTATGATTTAAATTTACAGTTTGTTTTCTTTTCACCCTATATAAATAGATAGAAAAATTTAAGTTTGGGGGAGGGAAAAAAAAATTAATTATTAAGTTGTTCTCAATTTATATTTTCAAAAATTATTATAAAATGATTTTCTATAATGAATTTAATTCAGTAAACTAGAATTAATTTATTTAATTATTATAGAAAGTTAAAAGAAATATTTCTAGTGATTAAATAATTTTGTAGATTAAGATATTTGGTATAAGAGGATAAGAATATAGTTAACTATTTAAAGTAAGGAAAACTATATTTCAAAATATGAAATTCTTAAGTATTTAGTTGAGAAAGAAAAGATTGAAACTCAATGAAGTAAAAACTTTGAAATACATATAAGGTAAGTAAATGTTTCAAGTTTCAAATTTAGGAAGAGAAAGGTGAAGTTCAAAATTATTAACAGGCTATCCAGATACTATAATCCTCACTTGGAAAAGAAAGAAGGATTGAAAAATAAATCCAAATGAAATGAAAAGAAAAAATTAAGTGAGGAGAAGCTTGAGGAATTGCCTTATCAAAAATTGGCTTCATTTGAATCAATCTAAAGGGTAAACTCAGTTCAATTTCTGAACTTATATACATGGATTAGTATTTTAATAAATAGTGCTTTCATGAAATTCCTATCATCTGAATATCTTAAGTAATTCAATTTTACAAAATATAGTCATTCTTGAAATAAATAGAAGACTAGAAATCTTAAACTTGATGACTAAATAGTCATATATCTATAGAGTTAAATTTAATTATCTAAAAATATTTCTAATAAACTTTACTATAATATTTTATATAAATCAAATTCATAGTATCTCTGAATTAAAATTTTATTACAAATAATAATTACTTTTATATAGTATCAAGATTACTTGAGGACAAGTAATAGTTAAGTTTGGGGGATTTTTACCACAGGAAAATGTATTAAGAAATTCATACCAAATTTATATGAAATTGCACTTTAAAGAAATGTATTTTCTATGTTTTATTACAGGTATGAAGATTTATAGGTATTAGAAGAAAAAAGATCGAAAAGAAGCAAATCTGGAACGAAAAGGACTAAAAAGAGATGGAAATTGAACTATCCCGCCGACGGCGAGGAATAGGCCACCGACGGCGTGATTTTCCCGAAAGTTTTGAATATATTATAAAGAAGCCCATCGACGGTGAGATCGAGGCCGCCGACAGTGAGCCTTAGCGGTTAGCCAAAGTTATAGAAGCCCGCCGACGGCGAGATCGAGCCCGCCGACGGCGAAAATGTTGGTTCAAGCCAAATACATTGAATCTGGATACTTTTTGAAGAGGTGCTTAAGCAACCTTTGGATATATTCCTTCTTCTTTAAATATAGATGAATTTAGGCTGAAAAGTGTGTGTCTTGTGGAAGTCAGTAGTGTGTGGTGAGTCTATTGTGTGTGCATTAGTGTGTTTTAGAGTATATTAGTAAGTATAATTAAGTGTGTTGTACAAGAAGGAAGAGTTAGAGGAACTTCAAGAGTCTCGCTGGGAGAAGATTCGAGATAAGTTTTTATTTATTGTTTTATAACTTTAAATGAAATCTATGTTTTGTGTTATTTTTCCTATGCATTCTGAGTAGTTTTCTCTGTCTTTCTCCTTGTTGTTGAGATTTTGTGAAATGAAGAATTGAATTAGTTGTGCTTAAAAATATTAAATAAAAATTTTGATAATATTTTTACTTAAATCTTAATTTACTTTCAATTTGGCCAATTGAATTGTTAAAATATGTTGAATTATCAACCATAGTAAAGATTACATCTAAGATTTAGGGAAGTCAAAAGCCTTGGAAGGAGGGTGCAAATAAATAGGGAAATATTATTTATCGGGCGTAGAATTGAATATTTTAGTGTGACAGACTAAAATCTTCAATTCAGTCCTATCGTTTGGGAGCTGAAGTGTAGATGTTAGCTGACCCTCGATCCGCAGCAATGCACCAAAATCTTGGTTTGTAATCGCCAAACAATGCAGTAATTTATGCTATCAAAAATATGTTATAGTCAATACTTTGACTCAAAAAATAATAGCGGCTAGTGTATATAAATATAATTTTATGGAAAATATTTTACACACTAGGGGTACTAAACAACTATATGTATCACTTCAAGTAATATAGAGCTTTAAATAAAGACTCTAGTATCGATCCCACGAGGAGGATTATAGATTTTTTTTAAAATATTTTGATTTTATTTTTATGTATTTCTTTTAAAGTTAACAAGTTAATATTTAATTTACTAGATACAAAAATAAAGCAGTAACAAAGTAATGATTGATGTAAATAAAAATAAGCAAACAACTTTCTTCCTTTCAATTAATTCAAGACTTTTTAGATAATGTAATATTCGTGGAGAATATAAATTTATGGTATTGTGCCAAATAGAAGCATTCCTATTCTTTACCTTCACTTAATAGTATAAAGAAAATTGACTAATCTATAGATCAGGTCTGGATGTATTGTTAGTAGAATGGGTTAATCTAGGCTCACACTACTAGATGTCCAAGGGTGGCTATGGTCGGCCCTACTAGTGACCCTTTCCTTCTCTATAAACCAAATTACAAGAATTTAGCCTGTCACTCTAAAAACTTATCAATTCTACGCCCATTAAATAATATCTTGTTGACCTCATTTTTGATGAGGTCTTTTCTCTTCTCTCTCCTTAGTACTTAGAATCTAGCCTTAGGTTTTCCCTTTGACTATCTTAGAGGACTAGAAATGGGACCCACCACTTAGAAATTTAAACACCTCTTAAAATCCTTGCAAACCCCATAAGTTTGATTGTAAACCCCCAAGTCACTTGGAGGGTTAAGATCAAATGTAGAGGTTTAAAGGATGAGTTCCTTATAGGACTCTTTGGCCTTAGGACTACCCTGGGTGGCCTGGTCTGGTGAGGGTTGACCGGCACACATTACACTTTCACACACATTCCAAATCCTAAAACCGTTCATACCTAGCTTGACTTCTTGACTCATGTAGGTAATTCCTATGGATGGACCTTAACCCCTAGGCCCTTGGCTAAGAGGGTTAGGAACATGATCCAAGAAAAAAAGTACCTGTTTTTAGTATAGATTTCATGCTCATTTTATGCACATTTTTAATGATATTACACTATAAAGGAAGTAATTTTGCATATTTTTGTCTTTAAGTATAAAAATATGATTTTATAGACAATGAAGCAAAAACTATGCAATTTTGAGCCAAAATAGGCAAAGGAAGAAGATTTTAACTTAGTACATATTGATATGTCTTTCTATGTTTAATATCTTTTATATTTCTCACATATTTTTGGATGAAATTATACTTTTGAGAAATGTTGTTTTTATGTCTATCTTGTAGGTAAAGATGTTAGGAATGCAACACAACTGAAATGGGGCGAAACGGAGTTGAAACGGAGCCAAACGGAGCAAAACAGTGGAGTTGCGCACAGGGTGGCGCCTCGGCGCCAAACCCGGCACCCAGGCGCCAGTGACGACGAGAAAACGGCGCCTAGGCGCCGAGATCGAGGCCTAGGTGCCGAATCATCCGAAACGGTTATTGGACGGATTTTGACGACTTTGGGAGTTATTTTGACGGTGTTAAGTAGTTTCTAGCACCTTCAGAAGCACTGGAAGTTATTCTTAATATATAGAACATGTGATACAATGAATCTAGACACATTGGAGCGGTTTTAATCGCGAAGAGGTGCGAGCTAAAGTGAAGAGGTGCGACTGTTCGGGCACGGAGTCCTGCGCCTAGGCGCCAGATCCCGGTGCCTAGGCGCCAGAGTTGGCTTCTAGAAGATTCATTGAATTTGGACATGTTTTGAAGAGGTGCCTCAAGGCAACCCTTGAAGCCTATAAATAGGGGGCCACTCCTTCAGAGAAAATCGCACCCTATAGTCTCTTTCTTCCCCTTAGTCATTTTAGTCATTTAGAGTTATGAAGATGTAGATTTTTACATCTTATCGAGAGATTGGTGAGAGATTTTGAGATATTTATGTAAGGGATGTACGAGCGTAGCATGGATCAGTGGGAAACTTTGGTGGAGAGATCTTCTTCTTTCTTTCAGAAGAAAAAAGCTAAGTATTGTGTTCTTCATTCTCTTGTAATTGTTGTAAACACTTTCTAGTGGATTTTCTTTGTTTTAAACCAAGTTTTCTGTCGTGAATTATCCATGTTTTGTAAGTGATTTCCTTTACTCTTTCTTTTAATATAAAGTAGTGACATGCGTAGGAAAATCATTTTTATGATAGAATTATCTATTAGATGCTTCTAGGTGACAGATAGTTGCATAAATATAATAGAATACTAATGAAATAAGTTCCTTGTTGACACTTAATTTATTATATAGTTCTATCAAATCTTTACTTCTTATGCCATTATTTTCATTTACTTTTATTTTGTAATGAAATAGATGCATGTTTAGGAATTAAGATTTGCTTAGATATTCCCTTATTAAATTATGGTGATGATATTCATACCGAATCTTCATTTACTTTACAAATTGATCACTTGTATTGTTAAAACCTGTTGAAGAATTCTGAGACCTAGAAGAATTGATTAGTTTTTAGAGTGACAGACTAAATTCTTATAATTTGATCTATAGAAAGGGAACGGGTCACTGGTGGGGCCGACCATAGCCACCCTTGGACATCTAGTAGTGTGAGCCTAGATTAACCCATTCTAATAATAAAACATCCTGAACCGATCTATAGATTAGCTGATGTTCTTTATGTCTGGACCAAAGGGTAAAGAATAGGAATGCTTCTATTTGGCACTACTACATTAATTCTAAGCATATCTTTCTTACACATTATCTATGTAATTGCAAGAGAAAAGTAACTTTTAATATCTCAAAAATTGTCCAAACCAATTTATCCATAAGTTATCTTTTTATTTAAGAATTTAATTTAGGATTAGTTATTAGAAAACTCATTTTAATCGACATTCCAAATTTAGGCCTTATAGAAATAGGTCGGAATTAGCACTAAAGGATTTCTTACCTCGCTTCTCCGTGGGATCGATGCGGGGATTATAAAAGAAAAACCTATATTACTTGAAACGATACGTATACTTGCGTAGTACTCCACAGTGTGTAAAATATTTTCTAAATTTTACAACATTTTGATTTTATACACTAGCCGTTATTTATAAATTGGGTCAAGTTTTTTGTCATCTTTTTGAAGCAAATATTCTCGCGTTATTGCGGGTCGAGTCAAGTTTTTGGCGCAGTTGCCGAGAAGCTTCGGTAAGAACTTTAGGAGAATTTTTGTTGAAATAATTAGGTTTAAACTTGGAAAATTGTAGTGTCGTAAAAACTATTTGTGTGAAAAATAAGGTGTTCGTGAAAATGTTTTCTTGTGTTGAATATATTTTATCTATTATTTGTTTAATTGTTAATTTACTGTTTGTTGTGCTCTGTATGCGAAACAAAGGATTTGAAGGACTTGTGCCTTATGATCCCGAGTTAGAAAAATGAAAAAAAATTAAAAAAACAGAAGGGACTCGAAAAACTAGAAATGGAAATGGAAAACTTTCAAGATAATAACTTAGAAAATCATCATACTTCATTGAGGGATTATGAAAATCCTACGACGAGATGAAATTCACTCGAAGTAGACAAAACCACTGTCATGAAGTTCGACTCATTTGAAATAAATCCCGAGATTATCTAATCAGTGCAGAATAATCGGTTTGGGGGAACTCCTTTGGAGGATCCCTATTTACACTTATCTAGTTTTCTAGAACTTTGTGCTTATATTTCGTTATAACGGTATGTCAGACGATGCTGTTAGGCTAAGGCTTTTTCCTTTGTCACTAAGAGATAAGGCTACAATATGGTTATATTCATTAGCACATGGTTCTATTAAAAATTAGGAAGAGTTAACTCAGAAATTCTTAGCTAAGTATTTTCCACCTTTAAGGACAGCTAAACTTAGAAACGATATTATCTCATTTTGTCAATATGAAGGAGAATCAATATACGAAGCTTGGGAAGATTTAAAGAACTCCTAAGAAAGTGTCCACATCATGTTCTGTCTGATTGGTTAATCATTCAAACTTTTTATAATGGGTTAGTAGGATCCCTTAGGTTTATAATTGATGCTGCTGCTGGTGGATCATTAATGTCAAAACCATTTGATGAAGCATATGCATTAATTGAAAAAATGGCTATAAATGAATTTCAATGGCCCTCTACAAGGGTAAATCATAAAAATGTAGTTAGTGTTCATAATACAGATGCAATTGCAATTCTTGCATCTCAGGTTGACGCAATATCAAGGAAGTTGGACCAATTTGGAATGAACCAGCCTCAATTTACTGTAGTAAGTGAGGAAAGTTCATTAGGGAATATGATTGATTCTAACTTATCATATGAAACTTTAAATACCACAAACAACCTATATTCTAACTTTTACATCCCAGGTTGGGAGAATCATCCTAAATTTAACTGGAATCATACTACTGATGGTGGAAACCAAAAATGGGAAAATAATCATGCAAATCCTAATGGAAGTTGGAATAATCAGGGGAACACAAACTATAGCCCTTCATATCCACCGACTCTAACAATGATCAACAATTTGAGGATAAGGAGATGTCTATGGAAGAAGTGGTATTAAAAGTGGGAAACCAGTTGCAAAGTCAAAATGCTGTGATTATAAACATAGAGAATCAATTGGGACAAATTGTTAATTCACAAAGCAATAGACCCCAAGGAACACTTCCTAGCAACATTGAGATCAACCCTAAAGAGAACACTAATGAACAAGTAGAAGCTGTCCATTTAAAAAGTGGAAGAGAGATAGAGGAAGTGGTTAAAAAAGAGAAATAAGTTGTGAGAGACACAAAGGAAACTAAAAGACCTGAAGAACATGTTTCTAAGGATCTAGAAAAATTAATATCTCCAACTAAAATCAGTTTAGAAAGACCACCACCTCCATTTCCTCAAAGACTTAAACAGTATGAGTTGGATAAGAAATTTTCAAAGTTCATGAAAGTACTTAAGAAGTTAACGATAAATATTCTTTTCACTGAAGCTTTGGAACAGATTCCAAGTTATGCAAAGTTTATGAAGGAGATGTTAAACAATAAAAGGAAATTTGGGGATTATGAGACAGTACACTAAGTGAGGAGTGCAGCGCTATACTTCAAAAAATTTTCCTCGGAAACTTAACGATCCTTGTAGCTTTACAATTCCTTATGCAATTGGAAAAAGATTATGTGGAAAAGCTTTATGTGATTTAGGAGAGAGCATTAATGTGATGCCTCTATCTATATTTAGAAGGTTAGGTTTAATCGATATTTCTTCCACTACTGTAACCCTTATGTTAGTTGATCGATCTATCATTTATCCAAAAGGAGTTATAGAAAACGTGCTTGTTAAAGTGGATAAGTTTATCTTTTATCGTGGACTTTATTGTATTAGATATGGAGGAAGATAAAGAAATTCCAATTATTTTAGGGAGACCTTTCCTCGTTACTTGGACAAGCTATGATAGATGTGCAAAAAGGAAAGTTGACTATGAATATTAATGACCAGGAAGTAACTTTTGATGTATTAAAGACTATGAAATATCCAGCTGAGAGAAAAGATGATGATTGTTTTTGGACAGATGAAATTGATTATCTAAATAAAAACCATTTCCAAGAAAGTTTTGAGAGTAAGATAACAGATGAGGTCGGAATGAATTTTCATGATGATTCAAAAATGTTATTTAAAGAAGACTGTATGTATGTTCAAGAGAGGTGTGAAATGATGGACGTCACCGAAAATAGTAAACTTTTAATTCCATCTGTTGAAAAATCTCATGAACTTAAGATGGATGTACCCTATACAATTTTAAAGCCTACCTATTTAGGGAATTCATCTACACAACCAGTCTTTATATCTTTGGATTCGACTCAATCACAAGAAAAACCTGAATTAAATGATGAACATGATAAAATTATTGAACTAAGACTTGGAAGAGAATTTGAGGATATATTTCAAAAGAACTTTGAGTTGAAAAAAGAGGATAAGGATATTGGAAGACCATTGGAAGACCATTGGAAGAAATTCCTAAGGAATTAGAAAAACCTATTTCCTCAACTAAGATAGATCCTCCATCATTTAATAATTATAAAGGGGAAGAATTGGAAGATAATTTGAAACAGAAGAGTAATATAGAAGAATTTAATCTTGAATCTGAATTATCTAAAGAGAATCTGATCCAAATTTTGGGGGATATTGAAGTATCTTATAAAGATCCATTTATTATAAATTTCAAGGATGATAGTAATATGCAAATTCAGAAAATCAATAGAAGAATATTGGATCTAGAAAGAAATATGAGGAACAATGATATAAATCAAAATGAAAATGAAGAGCTGAGTGAAAAATTAAAATTTGAGGATTTTATAGAAATCCCTGGATCTGGAAATGATTGGGCGGTTGACCGAGGATTACTTAATTGGAATTTTGATCCAGGTGGAATCATTTGTCGGGCCCGCGACGTTAAAACCAAGCGCTATATGGGAGGCAACCCATAGTTATCAGTGTACTTTGATTTAGTGTGCTTGAGAGTCATGATTTTTTATGTTTATGTTTTGAGTTTGCTTTAGTGCGGATTAGATTTGTGAGTTTATGCCTTGGTCTTGACTAAATTTGTATATGACTTCTGGTGGTAGTAGGCTGACGAGTCTGTTATAACTCAGTTCTCAACTGGAGCTGAGCATTACCTTAAAGCATGAAGAGTTTAGACTTGGACCACTCCTTGTCAACTCTGTTACTTCCTTTAACTGACTTTGTTTTCACTGAGTAAGGTTGTGAACTTATTTAGTAAACAAAATATAGATGAACTGCACTACTTTTATTAATACACCCACGTTATTATTGTAGTTTCTTCCATTAGAAATTGAAAGTAAGGAGGGAAAGTGTGAATAGAAAAGGAGATCAAATTAACCTCAATTGATATTTGTGTATGAATCTGCGAGTCTAGATATTTTAGTTTGTGTGTTTGTATTTGTGTTTGTATTACAACAATTTAGAGATTTGAAGAACACTTAAATATATTTTCCCATGCTGATGTTTGTCATGATTATTTAACCTTTCTTTAATTTAATTTTATTCTAGCATGTTAGTTTAGATTTACTTTACGTTGCAAATTATTCTATCCTGATGAATACATGTAGATGTTATTGATAGACAATTGTGGTAGATAGAATTTCTGAACTATTTTTCTTCCTGCTTATATTTTCTGTGTTGAATGCTATACATATTCAAATTCAAGTTTGGAGGTAGGAAGGAAAATATATTTTAAAGTTAGTATACTTTCTTTTTAGTTTAATATTATTGTACGCATGTTTTAGGCTAGATTTACCTTCTCCTGCAATCATTCTATCCTGATTATGCATATGTTTAAATTTGATAGGATGTTGTAGTAGTTAGTAGATTTAACTTTTATTTTTCTTCCTCCTACATTTTATGGAATTAATTGCAAAATATTTTAAAAAATTCAAGTTTGGGGGGGAATGAAAAACATTTTTCAAAAACTTAAATTTTATTTGTCCTCAAAACTGCTATAAATAAATTTGATTTTGATTGAAAAATAATTATGTGTATGAAGTTATATTAAGGAAATAAAATTTTGAATATAGAAATAAGTAAGAGAATTTAGTTAAAATTTATAGTAGTGATGAAAAATTTAAAGTTAATTTTTCTTAGTGAAGAAATGATAAATATTGTGTAACATTCTTTAGTAAGAAAAGTTGTATTTTTAGAAAATAAAAGGACTAGACTTTTGTTTTCAATATTTAAATTTCTTTTATTGAAAAAAAATTCACAAAACTGTTATTATATTTCTAAGTAAAAGATATATATCTACCTTATGCTTTAGGAAAGGAAGGGTGGAATTCAAAATTATTAAAGGCCTATCCAGATATAGTAATCCTTGCCTAAAAAATAAAAAAAATAAAAAAAAAGAAAAAAAAAGAAGAAGAAGAAAGAAAAGAAAAAGAAAAAGAAAAAGAAAAAGAAAAAGAAAAGAAAAGTATAGTATGTGAAAAAGGAAGGAGAAGCTTGAGGATTAAAGGGCCTAATCGAAAATTGGTTCCCCACCTAAGCTTTTTAAAGTATAAGATTTGAGAAAATCTTAAGCTTAAACATATAATATAGTTAGTATAATTATTTTTAATAAAGGTTTTTAAGTAAAGAAAATAAAATGCCTAACTCCTATATTTTGAAAAATTTACAAGTATTTCTGAATTAGATAGCAACACATATTTTCATACTCTTTCATCTAAGAGATTTCTAAACTTCAAATTGGTCTCATTTACTAAATTTTTTTCTAAATTGGACTGCTACATTTCTAAAACAAAATTTTAGAAACTCCTAAAGAAACTCATAAACATGATTTGCTTATGTGGTTTTTAATGATTATAGTGTTACTTGAGGACAAGTAACGTTTAAGTTTGGGGGATTTTGATCCAAGAAAAAAGTACCTATTTTTAGTATAAATTTCATGCTCATTTTATGCACATTTTTAATGATATTACACTATAAAGGAAGTGATTTTGCATATTTTTGTCTTCAAGTATAAAAATATGATTTTATAGAAAATGAAGCAAAAACTATGCAATTTTGAGCCAAAATAAGCAAAGGAAGAAGATTTTAACTTAGTACATATTGATATGTCTTTCTATGTTTAATATCTTTTATATTTATCACATGTTTTTGGATGAAATTATACTTTTGAGAATCGTTTTTTTATGTCTATCTTGTAGGTAAAGATGTTAGGAAGGCAACGCAACTGAAACGGGGCGAAACAGAGTTGAAACGGAGCCAAACGGAGCAAAATAGTGGAGCCGCGCATAGGGTGGCGCCTAGGCGCCAAACCCGGCGCCCAGGCGCCAAACCCGGCGCCCAGGCGCCAGCGACGACGAGAAAACAGTGCCTAGGTGTCAGAATCAAGGCCTAGGCGCCAGAATCATCCAGAAACGGTTATTTGACGGATTTTGACGACTTTGGGAGTTATTTTGACAGTGTTAAGTAGTTTCTAGACCTTCTAGAAGCCTGGAAGTTATTCCTATTATATAGAACATGTGATACAATGAATCTAGATACATTGGAGTGGTTTTAATCGCGAAGAGGTGTGAGCCAAAGTGAAGAGGTGCGACTGTTCGGGCACGGAGTCCGGCGCCTAGGCGCCAGAGTTGGCTTCTAGAAGATTCATTGAATTTGGACATGTTTTGAAGAGGTGCCTCAAGGAAACCCTTGAAGCCTATAAATAGGAGGCCACTCCTTCAGAGAAAATCGTACCCTATAGTCTCTTTCTTCCCCCTTAGTTATTTTAGTCATTTAGAGTTATGAAGATGTAGATTTTTACATCTTATAGAGAGATTGGTGAGGGATTTTAAGATATTTATATAAGGGATGTACGAGCGTCGCATGGATCAGTGGGAAACTTTGGTGGAAAGATCTTCTTCTTTCTTTCAGAAGGAAAAAAGCTAAGTATTGTGTTCTTCATTCTATTGTAATTGTTGTAAACACTTTCTAGTGGATTTTCTTTATTTTAAACCAAGTTTTCTGTCGTGAATTATCCATGTTTCGTAAGTGATTTCCTTTACTCTTTCTTTTAATATGAAGTAGTGGCATGCGTAGGAAAATCATTTTTATGATAGAATTATCTATTAGATGCATCTAGGTGACAGATAGTTGCATAAATGTAATAGAATACTAATGAAATAAGTTCCTTGTTGACACTTAATTTATTATATAGTTCTATCAATTCTTTTACTTCTTTTGCCATTATTTTCATTTACTTTTATTTTGTAATGAAATAGATGCATGTTTAGGAATTAACATTTGCTTAGATATTCTCTTATTAAATTATGGTGATGATATTCATACCGAATCTTCATTTACTTTACAAATTGATCACTTGTATTGTTAAAACCTGTTGAAGAATTCTGAGACCTAGAAGAATATGAATTCTTAACTAGTAGATATCACATGAATCCTTGGGTAGTCGAAGGCCTTGTGCGGGTTATTTAAGGTGAAGTGCAAATAAATAGGGAGATATTGTTTATTGGGCGCAGAATTGATTAGTTTTTAGAGTGACAGACTAAATTCTAATAATTTGATCTATAGAAAGGGAACGTGTCACTGGTAGGGCCGACCATAGCCAACCTTAGACATCTAGTAGTGTGAGCCTAGATTAACACATTCTACTAATAAAACATCCTGAACCGATCTATAGATTAGCCAATGTTCTTTATGCCTGGACCAAAAGGTAAATAATAGGAATGCTTCTATTTGGCACTACTACATTAATTCTAAGCATATCTTTCTTACACATTATCTCTGTAATTGTAAGAGAAAGGTAATTTTTAATATCTCGAAATTCTCCAAACCAATTTATCCATAAGTTATCTTTTTATTTAAGAATTTAATTTAGGATTAGTTATTAGAAAACTCATTTTAATCGACATTCCAAATTTAGGCCTTATAGAAATAGACTGGAATTAGCCTAAAGGATTTCTTACCTCGCTTCTCTGTGGGATCGATACTGGGGATTATAAAAGAAAACCCTATATTACTTGAAACGATACGTATACTTGCGTAGTACCCCTAGTGTGTAAAATATTTTCTAAAGTTTTACAACATTTTGATTTTATACACTAGCCGCTATTTATAAATTGGGTCAAGTTTTTGGCCATCTTTTTGAAGCGAATATTACTGCGTTATTGCGGGTCGGGTCAGAACAACATAGTGAATGCGTCAAATGAGTCCTCTCATGGCTCTTATGGGCTTGACATGGCTTCATGGCTCAACCAAAGTGATTCCATTCTACTCAACTTGATCAATCTTCATTTTTCGAAAATTTCAATTTTTTGACCCCCGGGGCCCTACACCCACCAAACCTACCAAATGCCCTTGAAGCTACCTAAAATTTGCAAAATTACCTAAATTACTCATAATTCCTCAAAACCAGTCCTAAACATTTCCCACCATTCAAATTGATCATCCTTAGCCAAATATACCAAAAATTCCAAAAATACCCCCCAATACCCTCCAAATACCCAAAATACCCTTCTTAACCAAAAATTCCATAAATTCAAAAAATTCCCAAAAAATTCCAAAAAATCCCAAATATTTCCAATTTCATTTTATTCAACTACACCATACACCAATTTTGTCAATTAAACTCACTTTTACCAAAACCCCCAATTTGACCCACTCTTAACTCAAGTGGACCCAATGTTAAACCAAATCAACCCAATTGACTTCAACTTTGACCCAATTCAACTCTAAACTTCAATTCAATATCCCAAATGTCAATCTAGACCAAATCCAAGTCCAATTTGATTAACATTTGGATCCAATTCCAATTTGAAGCCTAAGGCCCAATTTTGGCCCATGACCTAAACTTAGCCCAAACCAACCCAATTCAACTCCAATTAGCCCCAATATTTTCCTAAACCTTCCTAATATCCCCAAAAACAAAACACTAACAATATTTACCCCAAATTTGAACCTAAACTCCACCCAAACCTAACTCAAAACCAAAATCCTCATTTTTGGCCTAAACCCAAACCTAACCCAAATGGGCCCATATCCCAAAATCAAAGCCCAACCAAAGTTGAAAACTCTTTGTAGCACCCCCATAAACATTTATAAACATTAATTTTACATCAAATCCAACACTAGCCCAACCTTAGCCCAAGTTAGCCCAATTTGACCCACTTTGGCCCCTTTACCAAAAAAGCCCAAATTAAATCCAATTCCACTCTAAATGACACCAAACCTTTTCTAAAATGTTCATGATACATTCCTAAACTAAACCCAACAATTGTTTGGCCCAATCTTTTACAAAAATTCCATCTAACAATTTTTTTTCAAACCTAAAAGCCCACCACCTTAAACCTTTCTAAAGGCCCATCTAAAATAAATCCAAAAGCCCAAAATCTATCCTAAAGCCCACATGAAATTTCTCCTCATCATCCCCTTTGATTTAAATCACTCCCTAAGTTTCAAATTCATCATTAAACTTTTCTAAACTAAGCCATGTGCCAAATTACCCCTAAATATCCTAAAACCTTAAAACCCACTTTCATGAAACCAAGCCAAGCCATCCCTAAGCCATATGGAGCCATGAAGCCATACATAAGCCATATGCAAGCCTTGGGAGCCCCTTTCCACCTCACCAAGCCATTAATGGTAAGAGGAGGGGCCCCTTTCTTAAGCCTTCCTTAAGCACTTTTAACCCCATTCATGCTACACACTAATCCAAGTTTTTGCCACCTCACAATTGATGGAGACCACACCATTTTCTCTTGGCTGACCCAAGTGATTCTTTTCAGCCTAAAGCCAGGCCTTGGGTGGTGAACCTAGCCAAAAACCATGGGTTGACCCATTTGGACCCAAAATAGCCTTCCCCCCATTCCATTTCAATTCAACTCCTTTACACATGTCCATGGCCAATCGACCGCACTAAACCCCAGCCCGACCTCCTCGACCTTGAGGGTGACTCCGACCTCGGCCGGCCAACCACCACAGCACCGGAAACCACCAGCCGAGAGCACCTATGTGAGCCAATTTTCGAATATTTCCTTGTCGACTCGTCCCATGCCTAATGGCCACCATGGCTGTTCTTCTCCTCACCAGAGCAGTTGATCCAAGCCATTAAACCCCCCTGGGAAGCCTCCAGCCACCTCTATTTAAACCACACCACCTCTCGACCACAGGAGGTGCTGAAAAAAATCCTACTGAGACTCTGTTAAAATTGTTCCAAACCACTCTCCACACATAGAGCACTTGATCCCCATTGGATTCCAACCCCAACTTCCCCCAGCTGAGCTCAATTTCTGAGTTCAAATTCAAGCCCAAAACCAGGACATCTCCCAAACCTCCACCAAATCCAAATTAAACTCACCCACACCTACACAGGACCAAGAGAAGGAGTTCCCAAGTGAAAGCCCCTCTCCAAGCCACCAGGCTGCTCTAGCCTCTCCAAGCTTTGAAATCGACGTGGACACTTTCATACCTAGACAATTCCCCGCAGCCGGAGACTTCATTCGGAGCTTCCTCGGGTGCAATCGAAGGTGACACAACTCTCCGATCGAAGCCGCACTTCTCAGAGCAAAGATATGGATCATTCCTTCCTCCCGAGCTTCCAGCAATTCTCCATTTCATTTCAGTTAATTTCATGGCATGTAAACTGTATGGATGTGTTTTTCTCCTCAAGACGAATCCATAAAGCATAAGAACACGAAAATCCGTTGAGAAATGAGAGAGTTCTTAGGGTTTAAGTGTGGACGGTCACGAGTGCACACCAGTCGTAGACGATGACCAGGCGTCGTTCGATCGCGCGTGTATCGGTTGAACGGCTCAGATTGCGTCGGATCAGAGGAAGGAGCGAGACAACGGGACGCGTCACGGCTGACTTAGATGGCGGCGACAAATGGGAGCACGCCGCGTGGTCTTTCGATCCGCCGTAGGTTGATGCGGCGCTGAGTCAGATAAGTAGATAAATAAGATTTTTTCTATTTATTTAAATACCCAGAACTTAAAAAATCCATTTCTTTGTGTAGAAAAATCATAAAAATAAACTAAAAATACCCTCTTGCTCAGTGAACAGAGGAGAATAATGTGGAAAAGAAATCAAGTTATTTTGATGAGTATTTTATTTTTAATTAATTATTTACGCATTTCAGTATTTTGATTCTCCATTTGCATAGACACTTCACCATGGCATGAGACTATAGGGCTTTTGAAGCCTCTGATCTTGGAAACATTCCCTAAATTTTTCATGGTTAGAAGCCATCTCTATGGAAAGTGATGTATTTTTCAAGTTTATGTCACTGTTTTTGGTATTTTAATTCCATTAATTAGTATATTGCTCAATAAATTCTAGAAAAATTTGGAAAAGTTTCTTAGGACTAGAGGACCCTAGAATAATTATGGTTAGGCTTAATTCATTAAGAATAACCCTAATTGGCCTAATTACTTAAAACTGAACTTTAATTAATTAGGGTTAACCACACATCAAAATAACTTGAAATAAATTCTCCATTGATATTTAGGATACAGAGAACCTTGTATAAAAATTTGAAGTCAATTGGAAATGATTAGCCCCACCAAATAAATTAATTAAGCCACGTGATCAAAATTAAACTTTAAAAATTCATAACTCCAAAAATACATTTAAAAAATTCACCGAATTGGTTTTGTGGGCTCTCTGATATCAGAGGAGTCTATAAAAACTAAAATTGGAATTTTCTAAAATTTTTCATTTTTAATGATATTTTTGATAATTAAATAATTAAAAAATAATAAAAATCACAAAAATAATAAAAATCATAAAAATGTCCCATTTTGACTCCTAATCACTTAGAAACTAACCAAATATTTTTCCCAATTCTCAAAGTAAAGATATTGAATTTTAAAGGCTCAAAATAATTTTTAATATTAAAAAATGTATTTTCGAACCTTTTCACTAAATTAATTCCAATAAATCAAAGAAAAATAAGAAAATTGTAAAATTTATTTTTCTGAACTCCTTGAGGTCAGAGAGATTTAAGAAAAATATAAAATCCAATTTTCAACTTTTATTTTATTTTATAATTAATTAACACTCCAAAACTCAAAATAATTATAATAAATAAAATATAATTTAAAAATCACCAAGATTGGTCCAAGTGGTCCTCTAGTCATTAGGAACATCCCATAATTTTCTTAAGGACAGAAACCTTACTTTGGTCATGTTGTTGAATTTTCCTTGAAATCCCTTATTTTTCACTAAAAATAATTATATAAATAAATTAAATTCAGAAAAATTATATTTTCTCCTCTAATGTCTTAATTGACATGTGAGTGAGGTGACATAAAAATTTCATGTTCATTTGAACTCAATTTAGTGAGTTATGAAATAAATAAGCCTAAAAGGGCATAAAGGTAATTAAAGAATTCAAACCCCTTTATTAAAATTTTAGGTTTAATTAAAATGGAGGGTAAAATATTTGATTTTATCTTTCTTGGATGATTGAAACATTGGGAAATTAAAAGGGTAGGAACCCATTAATCACTTTTAATAAACCAAAAATGAAACTTTAATTATTTAAACAATTTAAATTTTGGAAAATTAATGAAAATTTGAATTATTAAAAATAGGGATATAACTTGAGAGGATATTAATTATTTAATAAAAAATCCCTAAATAAGTCACTTCAATAATATTTATCTCTTAATTAAGATTAAAATGATAATCCAAACTAAGTAAATTAAAAATTAAAAAATAATAACCCTTAAATTAAAGGAAAGTTCAAAATATTAAGTGGTTTAACAATTAAATTAAATTAAATTTAACTTTAATTAAATTAAATTAAGTAAAAATTAAATTAAAATTAAAATTAAATTAAATTAAAATTTTAACAATTAAATTAAATTAAATTTAAAATATTGAAATTAAATTAAATTAAATTAAGTTAAATTCAATTAAATTAAATTTAAATTATATTAAGTTAACATCACTCAATAATAAAAGTAAAACAAATTTGAAATATTAAGACAATTCATAATTAAGAATATAAAAAATCAAACTAATCAAGATTAACCTAAAATATCATAATTAACCTAAACCAAATCATTAAGATATATGAATAATCTAAGTGAATTTGAAACACCAAAGATTAATTTAAAATATTAAGATCACTTAAAGTATAAAGATTTAAACCAAAAATAATTTGAACACTATTCCAAACTTAAAATTATTAATTAAAACCTCATAATTAAACTAAATCACTTTAAAACATTAACTCAAACTTCAAATTAAGAATGATTAAAATTCTCAACAAACCAACTTGCCCCTAAAGGCTTTAATTATTATAACTCTTAAATAGAGTATTAAGTGAGATGTCACTTCATTCATCGGTAATCAAATGCCCAAGTTCACTAAGCAAGAGACAAAGCTTAACTAAACTCCCTGGATGACTAATTCACTTCGTGCAACTAAATTTACTTGGACTCAAAATAATCTCGGAAGTATTGAAAAGATGTTTAGGACTCGTCCTAAGAACTTTCTCAATATGATGAGATTTTTTAGAAGAACAATTGAATTTAATTGTTCTTTGATGAAGAAAATCATCCTTAAACAAAATACAAGAACCTAGACGTCATAGGAGATGATTAGCAATAGGACTAGGACTTTGGTAAACAACCAAAAACTTTTTCTTAGCTTTACCTAGGTACTTGTTGAAATATTTAAATGCCTTAACTTGTGTTTTAAGTGTAGCTTGGGATGACGGGAAGACCTTCCAGGTACTCTTTTATTTTATTGCAATTTACTTACATGCACTGCACTTTACTTTTTCTTGCATGTTAAACAAGATTGTTGCATGAAAACTAAAACCTTTAGGATAGCCACAAAACTGAAACCCAAAACTAAATTAAAAGTCACAACAAGATAAAATTCACCGCCACAACATTCCAAAATATAAAACAACTCAAAATTTAATCACAAACAGAATAACAAAACTACAATTGCAACTAAATTAAAACGTCTTGTTGAATGATCGGGAATACCTCGGATAATGTAACCCACGTGTTGCTAATGGGATTTCCCACGGTTTAAATGAAAGTGAGGAACTCATTCAATTGAGTTTAGCAAATTCATCTGGACTAAGTGAATTCGATGAAAATAACGGTGTCAGGATGACGGAACCGTGGGATCTTAATCGGTTATATTTAAATAACTTTAAGATTTGTTTTAATTAAAATATTAAAAATATTTAGACTTTAAGATTTCTAAACCAAAACACTTCTCTCATCTTAAAATAAGAAGTGTATCCAGGATCAAGCTTTTGATAATCCTGGTGGATCTGTACAACAGTTAATTGCAGAGCGGAACTGGGAACAATTTTGTTATTTTACTGTGAATACTATTATTGGAGTTGTCAAAGAGTTCTTTGCTAATGTGCCTTGGACTGAGACTGAGTATGTATTAGTTAGAGGAAAAATGGTTGAGTTTACTCCTCAACGTTTTAATGCCTTCTACCAGACTCGGGAACCATTTATTTGTGAATATGAAAACTTTGATACCCGAGAGGAAAATATGAGAGAAGTGATTGCTTTTTTGATGGATGGAAGAGGGGAATGGAAAATAAGTCAAAAACAGATGATTAACTTCCCCGCTTCCACATTGAATGTTGCATCAAAAGTTTGGCACTATTTCATCTCTGCAAGACTATTACTTTCTTATCACCACAATGAAGTTACAAGGGATAGAGAAATTCTGAACTAGTGTATTCAGAAGATGAGAAAGATTGATATTGGAACTATTGTTTACAAGAACATTCAGACTATTGCTAGAGGCGAGACCACTAGTGGATTAGGGCATCCTGCCTTAGTTCATGCCCTGTGTGTTCAGTCTGGAGTGGATTTCGACAGTTCTAAAGAAGTGGCTATATCGCTAAGACCAATTACAAAGACTATTATCCGTACTTATGAGTCTCATGTGGGAGCCTGAGTTGAGAGTAGGAGTACTGATATTCTTACTACGAGTTATGACGTTCAATCTACATCTGAGCCACCTACCTTATCTGATATTATGGAGCGAGTGCTAGTGTGGATAGACTCCATGGTAGGATGAATGTGTTTGTGGCTAGGAGTGATGTGAATGAGATTATTTGAAGAGGATAGTTGAGTTTGATATTGTTTATTATGATGATCAGGTCAGATTTATGAGGGGTGAGTCAGATGTGATATTTCCTACTTTCCCCAGCTATACACCGTATAGACCTGACCTTACTGATGACCCTGCTGATGATCCTGGTGATGGAGATTGGTAAATTGTTTGTTTATATTTCTGTGTTATTATTATGTTGTGTTGTACTGTTGTGATGTAGTAGTTATTTGCTTTTCATGTGATGTGTAACCCTGTTGGTGTACTGTTATGTTGTATTGAAAAATTGAAATTGTTAAATGGACTGTGTAGTGTTGTGATAGTTTGTTTAGTAGTTATGGTGTTTTGTTGGATATTTAGATGTTTAAATTTAAAACCTCTTTACGCTGCAAATATTTAAAGTTTTCTATCACTGTTACTAATTGTTTCATGCCTGCTAGTTGTAAATTTTGACTAATACCAAATAGTTGTTGAAGATTTCAAGATACCAGCACAAAAAGTTTAGTTTTCTTTTACTCTCTACTGTTTCAAATTTATTGAAAATTTTAAGTTTGGGGGAGGGTAGAGAAATATTAACTCTTATTTGTTCTCAATTATTATATTTTCAAAAATTTTTAGCATAACTTCTGGTAGTTGAACCTTACTGTAGGTAACTAAAGCTTTTTATTTCAGTTGAATATTATGGAAGGATTCGATGAAAGTTTTTAGTAATAAAGCTTAGATTTATAAGGGTAAGATATTTGATATTGAAGGATTTGATTATAGTTAACTATTTAAAGTAATGAAAACTATATTTTTGAAATGTTAAGGGACTTAAACTATTGTGTGTTAAGAAAATATTGTGACTTTATGATGAATAATAAAGCTTGTACCTAATTATAAAGTAAGGAGGTGTCTCAAGTTTGAACTTTAGAAAGAGGAGAGTGAAGTTCAAAATCATTAAAGGCTGTCTAGATATAGTAATCCTCATTAAAAAAGAAAAAGAAAAGAAAATAATGATTGAAAAATAATCCCAAAAAAGAAAAGAAAAAGAAAAAAAAGAAAGAAAAAGATAATTATGAGGAAAAGCTTGAGGAGATGCTTAATAAAAAATTGGCTTCACTTGAATCACCCTAAAAGGAGAACTTGATTTCATTCCTGAATTTATATTTAAAGTATTGAACTATATTTTGATAAAGTTTGCATGAACTCCTTTTTCACATAATCTTTCAAGACACTCTTAATGTAACAAATTATGGTTTATCTTGAAATAAATAGAATACTAGAACTCTTAGACTTGATTGCTAAATATTCTTATACCTGTAGTATTGACCCGAGTTACTAGATTTCTTTCTTAAGATCTAATCAATATATTCTTTTGAATGAAAAATTTTAGTATCTTACAGGAAAAAAGTACATTGCCTATAGTTATATTTTATGTAGTAAAAGGATCACTTGAGGACAAGAAATAGTTATGTTTGGGAGATTTTGATGCACAAAAAATATATACTGTTTTTGCTGTATAATTTTACCCTTTTTTGGTGATATTGCACTGTAAAGAAAGGTATTTTTCTTGATTTGTTGCAGGTATGATGATTTTAGGTGATTGGAGAGAAAAGAAGTGAAAAGGAACGAATTCAGAGTAAAAAGGAAAACAAGTTCTGGCGCCACCAGCGCCAAAATTGGCACTGCCGGCACCATTTTCTAGAGACTCAACAATTAATTCGATGATAGAGCGCCGCCAGCACCCTATTTGGTGTCGTTGGTACCCAATGTCGGTGGAGTTCAAATTTGAGGAGTTTTTGTGACTTTTTGAAGGGATACCTATGGAAACTCTTGGGATTTCGTTTCTAACTTATAAGTAACTATTTTTGGATGAAATGGTGTGGTTTTGAGTGTGTATTCTGAAGTTATAGAGAGGGAGAGTGTGTATTGAGTGTTAGGGCTTAGGAGAAAAGTATGTAGAAGTTAGAATTTGAGATGAATTCTTCTCTAAGGAGTGAAGGAGAAGAAGTAAAGTGAGAGATTGCTTCTTCCTTTCCATTCTAAAGAGGGAATTAAGTGTTGCAAAGAAGAGAGAAAAGGATTCAAAGGAACTTCAAGGGAATTATATTGGGGAAGAGAAATATATCACTTGTATTTTCTTTTGTGATTTGTATGACTTTTCTTTTGTATATAAAATCCATGTTTTATTGTATCTTCTTCATGAATTTTGAGTAGTCTCCTTTCTCTTTCTTCTTGCATAGAGATGTGATAATGGATTGAAGTGGATTTGAAGTGCTTTTAACGTATTGAAGAAATTGTGATGGTTTTTCATTTCGAACTTAATTTACTTTTTGATCTGGCCAATTGAATTGTTAAAATATGTTGTTGAACATTAATTATGAAAGGATTTAGTGTCCTACAACAATAATGAAGAATCCATTCAATTTCCATGGATAAATTGCGTAGTTCATGAGAATTGAGTGTAAATAAATAAAGAAATGTGTTTAAATGGACTTCAATTTGGAGGTTTCAGAGTGACAGGCTGAGATCTCCAATTTGGTCCTAAGATTGGTAACTAAAATCGAAAGTTAGCCTTTAAGTGAAGGGTGAGTGGGAGCTCCGTAGTGAGAGCCGGTATCCTCCCAGCCTAACCTTAGATTTAGTGACTAAACTTAGGATATGTTAATGTTCTTTTCATGCTTGGAAGAGGGGGTACTCTTTTAAGGGTGAAGAGACATTTATGCTTCTATTTGGTACAATAACATAGATAATCGTTCCATATCATCCACACATCATATTCTCATTACAAAAGGAAGATAATTTTCTCATATATCCAAATCTTTTCAAATATATAGCTTAGTGTGTGTCTGTTAGTTAATTTTGTTTTCAAAGTTATTTGAAGTAATTATAGTTTGATTAATTGTTAATGTTTTCTTCATAGTGGTAGTAGAAGTATGCATTAAAATTTAAGTGCAATTTGAGTATCGGATTTCAGTGCTACATTACTCATTGTGAAACACTTTCTTCTACTTTGTAGCTTCCCTGTGGGATTGATAACCAGGACTCCAATAGAGCCCTGTATTACTTGATACGATACGTATACTTACGTTGAGTGCTTGGACTTTACAAAATCATTATAAACATATATAAATTTGAGTTCATAAATTCTTGCAAAATAAAAATCTGTAAATCGTCCGTTCAGCGGCACCGCCTCTACCCATTTGAAGTAGTCTGTAGCTGCGAGTATGAATCCATGTCCTTTCGAAGATGGAGGGTCTATCAGACCCACTATATATGTGCCCCAAAACTCGAATGTCCACAAGGCTATCGTGGGGTGTAGAACATTCGAATTTTGGTGCAAGACCACTCCGTGGACTTGGCATTGATGACACTTCTTTATTGTGTCCATGAGGTTTGTCATCATTGCTGGCCAATAGTATCTGATTCTTTTGATTTTCATCGTCATGTTTGGTCCTGACAGGTGAGCTCCACACAATTCGGCATGTATTTCTTTGACGATTTTTTGTGCTTCTTATTTGTTGAGGCATCTGAGCCACATCTAATCAAAGGATCTTCTGTACAGAACATTGTCAAATTAGGCATATGAGAGAGCCCTCTTCTGAATTTGATGCACTGCTGATTTTTCTTCTGGTAATCTTCCGGTTTGCAAATATTCTATCAATGGTTGACGCCAATCTTTTGTATATTTTGCCACTGTGGCTGTTATCTCTTCTTTTCCAAGCATGTGTAGACTGTCGAGGTCAATCTGTGACAAAACCCGACATCCCTGTACTGTAATATCTATAGAATCATTGGGTGGATAAGCCAATTCTTTAGCGAGTTTGGCTAAAGCTTCCACATGGTCATTGTTGGATCGAGGAATTCTGTAGAATATCACACTTAGAATCTACTTGAGTAGTCTTAGCGTGTACCTATGGTATTCTTCTAATCTTGGTTTTAAAATTTTTTATTGTCCTGCCACATGTTAAATGACGAGTTGTAAGTCGCCATAAATGGCAATTTCTGTTATTTCTATTAGTATTGCCAATTCCAAACCGGTGATTAGAGCTTAGTATTTTGCTTAGTGATAGGAAAATCTCAGCACTGTCTGATCTGGAGTCACGAAGATTAAACCAATTCTTGCTTTGCCTAGCAGCACTGTCTGTTGTCCCTTGTCTCTTCGGGCTGATGACGCCCCGTCGAAGTACATTTCTCAATGTCTAGCATTGGGCTACTCTATTTGTAATATTTGTTCTTCTGGTAGTTCGTCATTGAGTGGGGACCCAACTGGTAGTGGGTGTGTTGCAAGAAAATCTGTGAGAATCTGCCCTTTGATAGCACGAAGGGGCACAAAATTTATGTCAAATTGTAATAATATCATCGATCATCTTATTAAGCGTCTGGAAGGTTTTGGTCGGGTCATCAAATATTGCAACAGATTAACTTTCGAAAATAGGTTGACCTCATGATACAACATGTAGTGTTTAAGCTTTTGAGCGGTAAAAACCAAAGCTAGACAATGCTTCTCAATAGGAGGATACTTTACTTTTGCCGGTATTAGACATCGACTCAGATAGTAGAGTGCGTTTTCTTTATCCTCATCATTGACCTGGGCAAGTAATGCCCTGAGAGACTCGTCTAAAGCCGCAGTCAATGGTCTAATCGGGATAGGGGCTGCTAAGACAGGAGGTGTCGTTAGATAACGTTTAATATCTTTGAAAGCTCATTGACACGGCTCTCCCCAAACAAATGTGACATCCTTTCGAAGTAAGTTCGAAAAGGGGAGACACCTTCCTGACAAGTTCGATATAAAGCGTCTTGGATATGCCAATTTTCCTTGAAATGAATGTAATTGTTTCATGGTTATAGGAGGAGGCATTTCTAATATCGCTTTAATCTTTTCTGGGTCAATTTTGATTCCTCGATGACAGAGAACGAATCCTAAAAATTTCCCATAGACAACGCCGAAAGCGCACTTTAAGGGATTCATCTTTAGATTGTATTGTCATAACAGTTCAAATATGATCCTCAAATCATTTAGGTGGTTTTCCTTTACCTTGCTTTTGATGACCAAATCATCCACATAGCATTCCACTTGGTTGTGAATGAGGTCATCAAAGATCTTTTTCATCGCTTTTTGGTATGTTATTTCTGCGTTCTTCAAACCGAATGGCATCACGGTGTAGCAGTAAAACCTGATCGTAGTTTTGAATGCTGTAAGCGTTGCATCTTTTTGAGCCATCTTGATTTGATTGTAACCCGACGATCCATCCATGAAGGAGAAAATTTCGTGTAATGACACAATGTCCACCATTAGTTTTAGTATCGGCAATTGGAACTCATCTTTTGGACATGCTTTACCCTAAAGTCGACACACACTCGGATTTGTCCATTTTTCTTCTTTACTGGCACAACATTGGCTAACCATGTCGGATATTGTTCTTTCTAGACAAAATTAGTGTCTATTAATTTCTTTATCTCTGTTGTAACTTGTTGTTCAATTTCAAGGTGCATTCTTCTGGGAGCTTGCTTTACTAGTATTGTATTTTGTTCCACTCCTAGTAGGTAAACTGCAACCTCTGGGGATAGTCTAGGCATTTTTTTCATAGCTCCAAGCGAAGCAATCTTTAAATTATGATAGTAATCTGACCAAGTCTGTAACCTCTTCTTCATTGAGCAATGAACTTATGAAAGTAGGTTGAACCTGCTTCTCAGTCCCGAGTTTAATTTCTTTTAATTAGTCCACAACTGACTTGATTTCTTCTTTGAACTCTGGCGGAGCCTCTTCTATTGGTCGATCTTCTTGTTCATCTTGGATGTGCAGACAATCTTCTCCTGGCTGACTAGTAACAACCATGCAAAATTCCGAGTCATCGATAGGTTCGTTCGTACCAAAACCAAGACCTTTTTTCGAGTTGAGTTTCTTTCCTTTGACATTCCATAATTTTTCAAATGATTGTAACTTATCTTTTAGTATTTTCTTTGGCACATATCTTTGTTCAATTAACTTTTTTACACATGGCAAAAAGTAACAAAAAGGTAATTCCATTAATTCATTAGAATCGTATTCTTTGAGAACTGTACAAGGTTATGAGTAGAAGGAGAAGCTTTATAAAACTTGATCGATTTAAAACCATCATTATGGATGTCCTTGACTTTCGTACTCTCGATCTTTTGAGGATGGATTGGAGTTAGAGTCATGGCTTGAACATAATGATTAATCCGATCATACATTGATTCATATTCATCCCTTTCTGTGTCATCCGTAGAAATCTCGAACTGAGGCTTCTTCTGACTTATCATCATTGTTTCTTTATCTTCTTCAGAGCTTCCTTCTACTTCAATGCTGATCGTTGGCTTTGTCCGTTTAACAATCTGGTAAGTTCTTCCTCGACCACGTCCCCAGCCTCAACCTCGGTTGCATAGGCTAAAAGAACCTCCACCAACTCGTTGCAAAGGAGCGGTGGGAGATCGTTGAACTTGAGCTGTATGGTCCCATTCTCATAGTTCTTCTGAGTCTTTGGCTTGTCACAATTTTTCTTTAAAGTATTGCACTCTTCGGGGGAGCAGAGTAGGCGGCGTCTTCGTGAATGCCTACTTCATGTATTGAGAAAGGCTGTAAGTCTCCCTTAATGCAATGTTCCTATCCATCTTTGTAGTATTGAATGCATTGATGAAGTGATGATGGGACCATGTTGTACTCGTGAAGCCACAGCTGACCAAGCAAGGTATTGAACGATGTATCTGCATCGATGACATGGAATTTCACAGTTGTTACTAGATTTCCAACTTTCATTTGTAGTGTTATAGATCTGATGGCTCTTTCTCCTTGCTGGTTGAATCCTCTTAGCATCATTTTATCAACAGAAAGTTCTCGAGCGTCGATGTCCAAGTAGGCTGGCTTTCGTAGACTCATTATGTTGAGCGACGCTCCAAGATCTATTAACACTTTAGAAAGCACAAACCTGCTGATGAAGGCCACGCCAGGCTGTTCTTTAAAAGTACAAACTCCATCTGAGGATGTGCTAGCCAACTGTGCTAAGCAAATATCTGAATCAAGTAGAGCCTTGATCAGATTTTCTCTCATCTCCTTTGAAAGGATCAGAGCGTCATAAATGCTTAGTTTGGCTGGAAACTTCCTGAGATGAGCTAGCACGTTATAATTCACTTTGTTTGAGTTTTTGATTTCATTTCAAACTTATATTTCTTACGTAACTGGAGATACTTCTTCTTGAGTAATTGCCTATTTTCTTTTATCTATTAGAGCTATCCTTGGTGATAGCACCTTGCCACTTCTTAAATGTACTTATGTTATTTCTTCTTCTTCTTGACCTAGAGATCCTTCTATTACTATATTTGGCTCTTCTGTATCTAAAAAATCCACGTTGAAGTCAAGTGGACTTCCTTTACATTTGAGGACTGGCTCCTCTCTTCTGTTACTATTGTAGTTGGTATTGTCAATGTCTTCTTTGTTTTCGTCAACATTCTTGTCAGGTATAATCATGATTTGACGATCATTTTGGGAATCAAAATTGTGGTTAGAGAGGTTTTGATTAGTTACGTCATCACTATAGATAGTAAGAACGTAGCCAACATCATTTATATTATCATTATGAGACCCTTGAGGGGCATAAAGATAATGGTACAAAGCTAGGGGTTCGAGGGGTTTCACCCCCGAATATGAAACAACCAATCTAACAGGAACAACCTCTATCCTACCCTTCGCTCTATCATCCTTAATTTCATTCACGATCTGCTTCTTTCTCCATTCTTATCGTGGTGGCCTTCTTGGCGAAGCCTTAATCTTGGATTGGGCTGGCGGCAAACTCTGAATATCAGCTTTCTTTGGATTAGACTAGATCTGATCCAAGACTTTTTTGAGCTCATTCCAAATTGTGCTCCATCCGCCTTTGCTATCATATAGGTCAATCGGAGAGATTGGTTTGACTGAAATCACATTTATAGAACCTCTTTCAGATTCATTCAAGCATTCCTTTAGAATAGTTATATTTCCTTCTTTCTAATTCCGCTCGAACCAATCCTTGAAACTGAAGCAGCTTTCTTTGGTGTGTCCGAGCATCTAGTGGTAGGGGCAGAAGTTTGGTTGATCCTTCTTTTCCATTTCTTCCGACTTCTTCGGCTCGGGCAATATGAACTCAGGCTTCAAATTCTTGAACATCTTTGCCACGGTGTCATCCTTGAAAAAGTAGTTTCTACGCAGCCATTCTGACATTTTCGGACCCTATCGCCCATCTGTCCTGTATGACCTCTCGCTGCGACTCGATCGATCGCTTTGTTGTGCACGAGGCCGACCATACTACTAAGGCCGACACGATCGAGGTGATCGACCGTGCTATCGTGGCACCCGCTCGAGTCGAATCCTCATTGGTTATTTTCCTTTGTCAACCATTGCCACTACGCCAGATCGCTTTTCCTATGCTTTAGCAAGTTTTTTTTCTGTCTTTTCTGTAGGCTCCATGTGGTTGACTTCTTCTTGTAGGCTGCTAGCTTTGCTGAGTAACTTCTCGAAGGACTTGATGGTGAGAACCTTAAGCATGAAGGCTACCAGACCGTGGATACTCTTGAGCAGTAGCTCTATCGCATGCTGTTCTTGTAGATGAGGTTCACATTTCATGCTTAAGTTTCTCCATCTGAGAATGTAGTCTACCAAAGTCTTGTCGGGCTTCTGCCGCTCCACCATGAGATCTCCTATGGTAACATGATGTCGGGCATCGATGAATCATTTTTCGAACATGTTTTCCATTTATGCAAAAGTTTTTATTGATCCAATGGGAAGCTTCGCATACCACTCGAACGTTATTCCTGACAGGCTGTTAACAAACTGACCGAGCAATAAAGCTTCACTTCCTCCTGTGTTGCAACAACTAGCTCTGAAGTGTGCTATGTGCTAGCGAGGATTTCCTGTCTCGTTGAAAATCTTGAAGGTCGGGGGCACGAAACCTTTAGGGTAAGGAACGACGTCGAACTCCTTCAGGTAGGATCTACCCTTTAAAACTGATGCTCCTCCTTTGGACTGAGATAAGGCCTCTCAACTTGTTGTTCGACCATCTGTTTGATGTCCTTTTCTGGCAGGTTCGGAGTTGGATCTCTTCTTGGTGGCTCATTTTCATTGGCCGAAGCGACTTCTCTTCTTTCATCGGCGATGTGTATGATCTCGGGTTGGTTAATCTCAAGAGATGCTGCGGGTCGTGACTGTGATTGCCTGTGGAGTGTAGCCATGGCGGTCATGGCAGTAGTCATTTCTTCCGTTTTCTTTTCCAGTCAGCTAATCTGTTCATCTCTTATCAGGATGGTCCTCCAAAGTTCATCTGCGGTGTTCTCCTCACTGGGAGCCTCGTGTGCAGATGACGTGGAACGAGTGTCAACTACGTTGGCTTCCCTGAATTCTTCGTCCATGTAATCTAACGGGAAGTAATCTTCATCATCAATATCTAACCCTCGTTGTTTGGCTAACTCGAAATTTCGCTTGGATTTTTCGAACTTTATCATCCATTGTTTCCTTTTTGGTCGGCTTTAAATCCGTAGTCTTTCTTGCGCTGTCACTCTTCTCTGCAACTGATTCAGAAGCAACAGCGATGATGGCAACAAGAACATCAGACTCATGATCTGTTTTGTGGTTAGTAGAGCTTTCAGAATGTACTGGTACAACACCTCTCGGTAACCACACTTTCCTCTTAAACGTCAACACCTTGCGACGAGGTGTCTTGGCGGGGACATTGCGGTAATGAGGGGAAGTGTGCTCCCTAGTGTGTAGACCATGTACAGAGGTGAATAATCCTCTCTCGTTCTTTATCTTTTGAGGCTCTTCATGACTACTGACACCTGGTACTCTCGGACCCAATCGGGACTTAACTGGTCTATTTATCGCAGGTGTCAGAACGGCAGTAACATCATCTATAACAGCTGTATCAACACGTTTTCCCAAATGGCGTCTGAGGGAAACTCGAACAGGTCCTTACATTTTCAGTATTTTATACTTAATTTTAGGGTATATTGCAAATCCTATTCTTTTGAGGAGCTTGGTGACAGGAAAACCTTCTATTTTAATTAATCTTCGTAGATGAGTGTGAGCTCGGGTGATAGGTGTGGGCCTCTCCCTCACCTTATCACGACTATGTAGCAGTCGAAGTGTAGCGACAATCCTATGGAGGCTCTCATCTCCAGTAGTGTCAACTAACAGGTGGAACTTGCTACCTCGAAGAAGAGGAGAGGTATCCGGTAAACCGAGTTCCTCATGTTGAGGAATCTCATCAATTATTGGCAGACTTGAAATTTGTGCTCTGGCAGCCCTGCGAATCCTGCGGTTATGGTTTTTTCTTTGAGATTTGGTTGGCAGGGGAGGTATAGAACTTGAGCCAATCTCAAAGATTGTCGGCAGGGCAAGAAAGGTATCATCAGAATCATCTTCACGCAGAATTTCTTTCTTTTTGACAAACGAGAAAGTCGGTGTAGTGACGACGAAGCCGGTGGCAGTAGAGGTGACAACTCTCCTCGGCACGGAGACGACTAACCTGACAGGGGTAGTGGTTACTTTCACCTTCTTAGCAGAAGGAAAATCTTTATGGGAGTTCAGATCGAACTCAGCAGACGATTCTTAAATTTTAGGAGTTGCAACTTTTATGACCACGAATGGAGCTTTCCGGAGTACGACTTCAAATTCGCTGAAACTGATCCCGAACTAAAACCTTGGTGCTGCAAGACAAACCTCGCAGGAGGAGGGTAAGTTGCAGGAAAAAGTTAGCGTATGGGTTGACATCTTTAACTATCATGAGAAGCATTCCAAAGGTTAGTGAGGGCCAAAAACCTTGTCATCATAGTGCAGACACTATGAAAAAGGTTGTTCTATAGACGGGGGAACATTTTATTTTATTTTAATATTTTATTATCTTTTTATTTCATTTTTTTAGGTTTTCATATGCTGGTTAAAAGGAATTTTAAGATTTAAGGAATAGTGGGTTAATCTGATGAAAACAGGATTGAACCCGGAAGATACAGAAAGGAAGTGAAGTATGGGACCCTATCGCAGATCACCTCAGCGAAATTTGCTCCCTGACACACCTATTGGGGGTCTGACCCCACAAGATCAAAAGGAAAATCTAAAGACTCCTGAACACTTCTGTTTAGGAGTGACCAAGCAGATGGTCTTGAAATCTAGAGGAGTTGATCACACTTTTCCAAGAAAGAAATGGGTGAAGTATGTCAACGGAAGAATGGTAATCTAGCTCATGAGGGACATGAGCACATTACCGATATATGAATATAGTATTTCCTGATCTTAATGAAGAGAGAAACTCTTCCCCAGCGGAGTCGCCAGAAAACTGTCGGCCATTTTAAAACCGTTGTTATATATATATATATATATATTATTTTTGTTTTAGAGGTGTGAGTTTTGATACTTTTAAAAAAAGGTTTAAAGTATAGTTTCATAAAGAAAATAGGAATATTATATAATTTAATATATATATATATATATATATATATATATATATATATATATATATATATATATATATATATATATATATATATATAAGAGATTTTGAAAGTAATATTTTAATTTTGAAGAATATGAAATCAAACTGATCTCATATAAATAATAGTTAAAATAATCAAGCATTTCATCGCAAAACATATATTTATCCCGAAGAATAAGTACATAGCTTGAGGTGAAGCTTGATCAAATAAACTAAAGAATTTATGACATCCGTTTGGACTGTGAACCATTTTTGACAGATAATTTCCCCTATATAATATGAAGGAATTAGATAGAGTTTGCACTAATCTGGGGTCTTTAAAGCCTCTACAGTTAATTACATCTTAGATAACAAAAGTTACCTAAGAAAACTCTTGATATAGATTAAGAAATATGTATATTCATGACTTCCAAAGGTAAGGTTTTCCAAGAAAAATATGATAGTCAGAAATTCAATAAGAAAATGGCTTAAGCTATGGAACATTTCATTTTATCAGAATCCAAAGGAGAGAAGGCTAGGGGAAGGACATTGATGCAAGAAATATCTTGATGTCTTCCCAAACTATGCTATGGTTTAGTTTTGATTTAGGATATTTATTTGGTATTTCAACCTGTCAATTTTATTATTTAGGACTTACATTCACTTAATACCGATCATGTGAATGGTCTGGAAGATAGGAGGATTTATGTCATACCCGATAACAACCTCAGAATCCTAAAATGATTTTAGGGCTTATGTTGCACAACAGCGTTATGCAAGGGCCTAAGAAAATGTGAGAATTTATGCTGCACTAAGCGGGCTACCTCGAAGTCTTATGGCTTGTTGTTTAAATTTCTAAGGAATTGTTTTGCTGGTGTAGACAAGTTTTGTTGTTGAAGATGGCTGTGCTGCTCACTATGCACGCTTCAAGCTCCTCGTCGTAGCAGGTTTAGTTCAAATAAGTGTCAATTGAGGAGAAAAGAAAAGTGTCATGTTTTGGAAATATTTTAAAATGAGGTGTCTTAATATTTTATTAGAGGAACATTAAAGTTAATTATAGCAACACCGGTTAAGATCCAACGGTTCTATCATCCCGACATCGCTATTTTTATCAGATTCACTTAGTCCAAATGAATTTACTAAACTCAACTTAATGAGTTCCATACTTTCATTTAAAATGTAGGAAACCCTGTTAGCAACACGTAGGTTATCTCCTCGAAGGGATTCCCAATCATCCAACGAGTCATTTTAATTTAGTTCCAATTGTGGTTTTTGTTTTATTTGTTATTAAATTTTGAGTTGTTTTTATATTTTTGAATGGTGTGGTGGTGGATTTTATCTTGTTGTGATTTCTTAATTTTAATTTTGGTCTCGGTTTTGTGGCTATCCTAAGGGTTTCAGTTTTAATCTAGGGTGACATTGTTGTTTAGCATGCAAGTTTGCCAAAAAAGAAAATACAGTAGAGTGCAGGTATGTAAATTGCATTAAAATAAAAGCATACCTGGTAGGTCTTCCCGTCATATCCACCTGAAACTTTAGTATTCATGCAATAAACATTTATAATTTGCAGAGAAATAAAGCCCTATGGATATGTTCGTCACGAGCCTACCAAGTCCTGAGTCATAACTCGATGAGCTCATATTCATTTTTTTGAGAGATACATTCTTTTAATAAATATAATTGGTGCAATAGTCCTACAAGGTGTCCAGAAGATTTGTGAAACACTCCAGGAGAAACCCAGATATTTCACAATACTTTTGAGCTTTCTCGAGGTCCTTTTGGACTTATTATAGTTATTAAATGATTTATCTATTTCATACCCTTATGTTCAGTGAGCTAATTTTTTAGTTATCCTGAAAGGCGGGGTAATTATCATTTAGTGCTTTACTTAAGAATTATGTGAGTGGGCCCTTAGAGGAAAAATTTACTTATGGAAGAAATTATCAAATTTTGATGGGCATATAATGTTTTAAAAGGTAGTTTAAGATTAATCATCTTTTCTTTTCTAACTCTTATTAGTTAGTTCTTTTGATTAGACCTAGCTCATTACTAAGCCCTTAAGATTTAGTGGGTATTTTTATGTTTTTAGAAAAGGAATTTTTATGATTTTCATGTTTATGATCCTTATCAAAATATTGATTTATCATTTAAGCATCAAAGGAAGGGAGATTAAATTTGTGGAATATCAACTTCCAAAATCAACCCCTAAGCTTAAGGCTCTTTTAATTTGAACTTTCTTCCAAATTAAAATAATTAAGGAAATGTAAATATTTAATTTTGATGTGACAAAATTGCAATGGGTTTCTACCATTTGTCCCTTAATGTTTCAATCATCCAACATAATAATTAAGATCGTTTATTACCCTTTTCTCATTTTTATTAAGCCTAAATATTAATTGAGGCTAAATTTTCCAAAATTACAATTTTACCCCTAAAGAACTTTATCACTTAAGAACTCATTAACTTTAACTCAAATGACTTTAAAATTTTTATGCGACCTTACTTATGAGTTAATTAAAACATTAGAGGAGAAAAATGTGATTTTTCAAATTTTAATTTAATTTATATATTTATTTTAATGCAAAATGGGGGTTTTCAATGAAAATTCAATAACTTGTCCAAAACAAAACATATTACTTTGAAATTTTTATTGGAGGTAGTCCTAGACTAGAGGACCCCTTTGACTAAATTTTATGTTTTTTGAATTTTAATTTAATTATTAGAATTATTTTAACCTATGGAGTTTTAATTTATTATAAAATATTTTAAAATTTGAAAATTTAATTTTATATTTTTTTAAGTCCCTCTGAGATTAGGAAACCCAGAGAAACAAACTTTATATTTTTCTGATTTTATTTTAATTATTAGAGTTACTTTAGTGGAAAAGTAAGAAAATTCCTTTTTAGCCTTTTAGAATTTAATTTAAGCCTTTAAAAATTGATATTTTGATTTTGAAGCTTAGGAAAAATATGTGGAAGGTCCCTAAGTGATTAGGAGACCAAAAGTGACAATTTGGTGATTTTCAATATTTTTGTGATTTTTATTATTATTTAATTATTTAAATATTTAGGATATGATTAAAAATAAAAATTTTGTAAAAATCCTTTTTTAAAAAAAAACTCTCTGATCACAAAGAACTACCAAAACCAATTTTACAATTTTTTTGGTTATATTTTAATTATTAAAATTAGTTTAATGTTCAAAATTATCATTTCACTTAGAAAATTCATTTAAGTGACTAAATGAATTCCAAATGCCATGAAACTTTTATGGGGAGTTCTCTGGCCTTTAAAATGTAGCGGAGATATGTTTTTAAGTGATTTTCATATTTAATGAACTCAAATTAATTTAAATTCAGTTTTAAACCCTGTTGATAATTAGATCCTTTCTTAATGATTTAACCCATGAAAATTTTATCCTAAGGTCCTCTGGTCATAGGGAACCTACCATGATTTTTCTTGATTTTTATAATCACCATGCTAATTATTAGAATTAATTTATGAAAACATATGCAAATACTTGGAAAATATAGAACTCTTCATAGAGGTCTCCTCTAACTTTGGAAAAATCAGGAAAGGTCTCCCATGACAGAGGCTACAACATGCCAAAATATCAAGCCATGGTGAAATGTCTATATGCATGGAGAATTAAAAGGCTCTAGAGGGTATGTAATTAATTAAAAATCATACATGCATTAAATAAATTTCAAACCATCTTCACATTTTTCTCCTTCGTTCACTGAGCAAGATGTTATTTGTCTTTTATTTTTATGATTTCTCTATGCCAAGATATGGATTTCTAAAGTTCAGGCGATTTAAATAAATCAAAAAATTCAGATTTTTCTACTTAACCACGTCAATCTACGGCGAATCGAACCCCCATGCGGCGCGCTCCCATTCGATGCCGCTAGCTTATTGGGATGCCACGCAGCTCGCGATCTCATTTCATCTCCTTGTCTGACGCAATCAGAGCCGTCCAATGAAAACACACGCGATCCAATGGCTGTCCGTCTTCGTCCCCGTCTGGTGTGAACTCGTGACCGTCCACACTAAAATCCTAATTTCTTAGCCTAGACTGAACCAAATCACTTTGGGTTTGATCCTATGGACTCGTCTAAGCATGGCGAACATATCCATACAACTAAGCATGACTTAAATTAACCCTAATTACATGGCAAATTGAGAGAAGCTTAGGAAGAAGAAGAGGTCAATACATTTTCTCTCAGAAGTGAAGCTTCGATCAGAGATTCTATACACCTTCGTTGGAGTCCCAAGAGCTCAGGGATGAAGCCTCTCACCCTGGTGAATTGCCTAGATATGAAAGTGACCAGACCCGATTTAGAGCTTTGATGGAAGTCCCTATTGGAGTGGCTTGGTGATGGGGCATTCAGTGGGGAACTCCTTTTCTTGCTATGGGGATGGTGTAGGTGAGTCTAATTTGACTTTGGTACAGTTTAGGGAGATGTCATGTTTCTGGCCTGAAATTGGACTTCAAAATTTAGTTGGGTCAATGGATTTCAGGGCAGTAATGAAGTGGGATTGGTTTCTCTGTGCTGTGGGAAGGTTGTGGAGTGATTTTGGCTGTGTTTTGTTAGGGTCTAGTTCAACTCACCATTTTGGCTGTGAAGGGTGGTGGCTTAAATAGAGAAGCTTAGGGGAAGCTCAGGGCCTGGCCTTGGGTGCAAAGTGTTGCTTAGGTGGAGGGAAGAAGAGCTCCAATGGCCAATGACAGTGAGCCAGCTAGTGGAATTCAAATTAGGGACTTTAGCCATTGGGTGGCTCTTGGTTTTAGCATTTTTCGACCGCTAGGGTGGCTGGCAAGGCCAGGGCTGGTGGCCAGGTGGTTCAGGTGAGCCAGGGGAGGATTAATAATTTTTAACCCTCAATGACAAGTGATGATGGTGGAGATATTTTGATTAAGGCCAAATATGGGGTGAAATCCCCTAATTCAAGGGACCTTTGGTCCATGGCTCCATTAGAGTGGGCTAGGTGGGTCTAGCTCAGTCCTAGGGGTCCAATTGGCTGCTGTAGTGGTCTTAGTTTGGCCAAATTGGGTTTGATTTGGTCACATTGGTGTATGGGTTCAAAATTGGGGGTTTGGGCTAGACTTGGGTCTAGCTTGAGTTAGATCTTGGGTTGAGCCCAAATGATTAAGCAAATTTGTGTAGATGATTGTAATGAAGACTTTCAATGATGACATGGAGTGGTTTTGAGTTTAATTGAGGGGTCAATTTAGTGGAATTTTAGGATTTCGGTCGATTTGGGCAAGTTGGCTAAGCTTGGGTTTAGGTTTGGCTAGAGTTGGGTCCAAGGCTAATTAAAGGTTCCAAATGGTCTAGGGGTGTAATAAAGAGTTCCCAACATGAATTGGGTGGATATTTGAGGTTCAGGGTGATAAATTTGAGATTTTGGGAATATGGCATGTTTGGGTCAAATTTTGGGGTTTGGAGTTTAGGTGGATTTGAGTGAGACTTGGGCTCAAATTGGGGGTAATTGATGGTTAAATTCAATTTAGGGGAGTGTTATGGAGGGTTTAGAATTGTAGTTTAGGGAAAATTGATTGACATTGGGTCAAAATGGAGATTTTGGGTCACTTAGGCAAAATTGGGAATTTTGGGTTTGAAGTGAAATTGAACTCAAATGTGGGTCAAAGTGGGTTTAGATTTGGTTTAGATTGACATTAGAGATATTGTTTGTAATTGAAATTGGGTAATATTGGGTAGACATTGGGTTTAATTTGGGCACTTTTGGGTTAAATGGGTCAAATTGGGGCTTTTGGTTAACTTGGGCAATATTGGCTAAATTGGGTGATGTGGTAGTTGAGAGAAATATTTGGGAGGTTTTGGGAATTTATGAGAATTTTTAGAATTTTTGAAATTTTGGGCTAAGAGGGATATTTTGGTCTTTTTGGGGATTTTTGAGAAAATTTGACAATCTTGGGTAATTTTGGCTACTTTGAGTGGTAGGGAGTATTTTAAAATGATTTTGGGAGAATTATGGGCAATTTGGGTAATATTGGAAATTTTGGGGAATTTTAGAGTTTTGGGGGTATTTTATGTATTTTGGGTATTTTGGGTAATTTGGAGCAAAGGAGTTAGAAATTTAAAATCTTTGGGAAAATTAGTTTTGGTTGAAAGTGAGCAATATGGAATTGTTTAGGTGGAGCCATGAACCAAGGGTCACCCTCATTTGGTCCTCTATGTGTTGATACTAACCAAACCCTTAGCCTAGGGCTAAGAATTTGGGAAAACCACTTACATGAGTTTCCAATGAGTTAGGGCTCAAAGGTGTAAGTTCCTGACCTCTCGGGGTAGATCCTAAGGTCTGACCACCTATAGGAGACTTCCCCTGGGCTTCCTTATGCTTGGTCTCTTCCTCCCAAAAGCTGGAGGTTAGGCCTTAAGCATAGGATAACTCCTAGTGAAGTGAGAAAAGTTTGAATTTCTATGGGGAAGGGTTCCATGACTAGTCTTCTAAGAAAGTCACCAGGAGAGTCTTATGGCTAGACCCTAGGCTATTCTAAAGAGAGACTAGACCTTAACCAAAAGTGAGGTCAACACTACGCCCATCAAAGTATATTTCCCTATTTATTTGCACGCAACCCCCATGAAATTCATCATCCATGGAATTTAAATATGGTTCCACTTTATTGAGAATTACACTGCCCTCTCGGGTCAATGCAATTACAAAAAATTTTAACAATACAACGCGCCCTTATTGTAATGTAAATGAAGTGCAAGTAAAAACCATCACATTTATAATTAAACTTCTTCTAGCATGCATTCCAATATCCTAAACATGAATCCTAATCATTGCAAAAGAAAATTAGAATGAAAACAATTGAATAATCTTCTTATGCCAATATTTCCAAATAAGAGAACGAGTAAGAGAAAGGCATAAAAAAGAATGAAGAAAACACAACGAAAAACTTCATTTCATCAAAGAAAATCTACAAAATAAGTGTTTACAAAATCATAAGATAATAAAGATCATAATACTTACCTTTTTCCCCTTGAAAGAAATATGAAGATCTCTCCCACAAAATCTCCTGCTGATACATGCAATTCTAGTACAATCCCTTACATATTATCTCAAAATCCTCACACCAATCTCCCTAAAAAGGTAGAAATCTATATTTCTACTAATATTCTATGATCTGTAATCATTCTCCACATTTTTTCTAACATTCTTATCACTTTTTCTGACATAAAATCATTCTAATATAGTATAGGGACGAATTTCCAAAGAGGTGCTTCAAGAAACCTTCCAAAAAGCATCCAGATTCAATGTATATGGCCAATAACCGCCCAAAATCGAGTCCAAATTGTCTTAGGTGTCGCCGGCACAGAATAGGGCACCTCTGACGCCCTAGTCGTGTTCTTCTCTGGATTCGGGCGCTGGTGGCACCGGTTCTGCGCTGCTCCACCATTTTGCTCCGTTTGGCTCCGTTGTAGCTTCGTTTCATCCCATTTCCATTGTGTTGCGTTCCTAACAGACAGCCCTACAAAATAAGCATAAAAATAACATTTCTTTAAAGTGTAACATTATTCAAAAATATGCAAGAAGTGTAAAAGAGATTAAACATAGAAAAACTATTCGAAATGTGTCAAGACAAAATTTGCTTTCTTTCACGTTTTTGCTCCAAATTGCATCACTTTTGCTTAATTTCCTCCATAATTCCATTTCTTGTACCTAAAAAAAACATACAAAATACCTTCCTTTAAAGTGCAATATCATTAAAATAAAGCATAAATTTTATATAAAAAATTCAGCATTTTTTAGGCGTGTTAGTACGGTACACCAAAGGAAGAATGGTATTCTATTATGCATAGAACACATACACACTAAAAATGTTTGAAGATATAACCATTAACTAGTGAAGGAAAAAGAAGTGCTCCCAAGCGGAGTCGCCAGGAAAATTTGACAGTTTTATTCCTTGATAGGGATGGGGTGTCTTCATAGAACCATGTGGATTTGAAGATTTAAATATTTATAGAATTAAACATGATATCAAATGTAGAAGAATACATTGAGAGATAAAAATAAAATTTTACAATGGTTTCAATTACTTAAATTAAGAAATTTTTGGATATATTCAATGGTCTACCATTAAAATGGATAAATCCTTCCCCTATCAAAGCTAGATATTAGATGGGATTTAGATAAAATCTTGGTTAAAAACCTATTATAGGTGCATGCCCCTTTATTTAATTACATCTTAAGTAATAAAATTTACTTAAGAAAACTTTTGATTTTGGTTGAGGTTTTTATCTTCAAGAAATTCTAGGTTTAGGCTTCTATGATTGATTATTAGGAATCTCAAATGGAAAAAGCTCAAAAGTAGAACACTTTTTAACATAACCCAAGGGAAGAAAAATATATTATTTTGATGATAATAAGAAGCTCAATGACATCAGAACTATCTCAAATACCAAATGAAGCAAAATAAATTCGAGATGATGAAGAACCTGAAGTTCTAGTCCAACAGTTACTCACCACTCCCTTACGGTGAGATGGTGAAGGTTTCTCCAAAACTCGCACCCGAGGTCGAGGCCGGGGACGAGGATGTGGAAGAAACGTTGGAACAGTTGGACAGAAGAAACCGGTCATCGATGTTGATTGGGAGAACAGTTCCGAAGAAGAAGAAGAAATTGAGAAAGAAGCAGCGACAATAAGTCAGAAGGAACCACAATTCAAGATTTCTCTCGAAGATGAAAAGAATGAAGAATATAAATCAATGTACGAGAAGATTAACCACTATGTGCATACTATGACCCTGACCCCGATCCATTCTAACAAGATCGAGGGTATGGTGGTCAAGGAGGTGCATGGTGGTGGTACTAAACCAATCAAGTTTTACCGTGGTGCTTCTTCTTCCAATACTGAAAAAGATGTACAACTTGAAGATGTTACTTCATCCGAGATTAATGGAATTAACTTTTGAGTGGTACTCTCTCCCGTGTTCAAAACTTAATTCAACGTGGTGTCTTACCTCGACAATGGACAAAAGGCCGATCACAACACTTTGAAAAATTATGGAATAATGTCGGTCGGCCTCCCAATTCAAAACATGGTCTCGGATTCGACACAGTAGCATCAGTTGATGATACGGGATTTTGCTTGGTTGTCACTTGCGAGCCTAATGAAGACTGCTTAGAAGCTTCAGAAGATCTTGAGGATCTACCAATCGGCGACGCTCCACCAGAATTCGAGGAAGAAATAAAATCTATAATAGACGAGTTAACAAAAGTTAACTTAGGTACTAGCGAAGAGCCTAGGCCTACCTCAATAAAGAAGAATCTGAAGAAATAATCAAGCTACTAATGGAATTCAAGGACTGTTTTGCTTGGAGTTACGACGAAATGCCAGGATTAGCTCCAGAGGTCGCAGTTCATAAATTAGGAGTGGATCCCACTGTTGTTCCAGTTAGACAAGCTCCAAGAAGAATGCGTCTAGAAATTGAGCAACAAGTAATAACCGAAGTTAAGAAGCTAATAGATGCTAAATTTTTCCGTGAAAAACAATACCCTACTTAGTTGCCTAACGTGGTACCGGTCGAAAGAAGAATGGTCAGATCAGAATCTGCGTGGATTTCAGAGATTTGAATAAAGCATGTCCAAAGGATGAATTTCCACTACCAATCCCAGAACTTATGATCGACTTCGCTTCGACGCATGAAATCTTCTCATTTATGGATGGATCATCGGGATACAACCAGATAAAAATGACACCAGAAGACGAAAAGCTCACAGCATTCAGAACACCGATCGGAGTGTATTGCTACACAGTAATGCCATTCAGACTAAAAAACGCAGGAGCAACATACCAAAGAGTGATGACGAAGATTTTTGATGATCTCATTCGTAACCAAGTCGAGTGCTTACGTGGATTATTTGTTCATCAAAAGTAAACTGAAGGAAGATCACCTGTATGATTTGAGAATTGTTTTCGAGCGACTAAGACAATACAACCTTAAGATGAATCCCTTAAAATGAGCCTTCGGCGTCACCTCCGGGAAATTCTTAGGATTTTTTGTCCGACATCGCGGGATTGAAATCGATCTGGAAAAGATTAAAGCTATTTTAGAAATGCCTCCTCCCAAAATTTTGAAACAACTACGATCCTTTCAAGGGAAGTTGGCATATCATCGACGCTTTATCTCGAACTTGTCGGGTAGGTGTCAGCCCTTCTCGGCATTAGTTAAAAGGACGCCAAATTTGTTTGGGATGAAGAATGCCGCCGGGCTTTCGAGGACATTAAGCAATATTTAATGACACCTCCTGTCTTAGCGACCCCGGGCTCGAGGTAGACCGTTGATACTTTATACCGCGCCTTAGACGACTCCCTTGGAGCCCTGCTAGACCAGGTCAATGATGAGGGAAAAGAAAATGCCCTCTACTACTTAAGCCGTCGTCTAATTCCGACGGAAGTAAAGTACCCTCTTATTGAGAAGCACTGGCATTACATGCTTTCTCATAAGGTCAACCTTATTTTGAGAGTTAATCCGTTGCAATACTTGATGACTCGACCAACGCTTTCTGGCAGACTTGTCAGGTGGTTGATGATACTATTGCAATTCGACATAACTTTCATTCTTCTTCGCGTCGTAAAGGGACGAGTCCTAGCAGACTTCCTCGCAGCACACCCTTTACCGGCGGATTCGCCTCTCGACGACGATTTGCCTGACGAGCAAATAATGAGCCTAGAAGACCCTGATGATCGACGTTGGGAACTATACTTCGACGGTGCGTCCTCATCACAGAAGAACAAAGAATTGCAAACGATAGTGCCCGTTAAGGCAGGAATCGGACTAATCTTTATAACACCGGAGCGGGGATGTTAAGATACTCCTACCACTTAACAGAACCGTGTACAAACAATGAGACAGAATACGAAGCCCTCATAACCGGATTATAATTAACTATTCAGATGGGAATAACGGACATCAACATCTACGGAGATTCTCAGTTGATCATTCAACAGGTCGCCAGAAAGTACAGAATTTTAAAGTCAAGACTCAAGCAGTACTTTCAGTACGCCATGAGACTGTTGGAGCAAATTCCAAATGTAACGATCTACAAGATTCCCAGAAGAGAAAATGCTCTCACCGATGCGTTAGCCCGCCTTGCAAAGGAATTTGCCTGCTTGCAGGATGAGTCAGTTGAAGTGTCAGTTCAAGGACGACAGGTCCTATCACAGCTTGACATGCATACAATACATAAATTAGAAAGAAAAGCAGAAGAAACAATTACAATAGTGACAGAAAATACAGAAGACTGGCGGCAGCCATTAATAGACTACTTGCAAATAAGAAACCTACCGGACGATAAGTTGATAACCCATCAAATCAAGAAAAGAACTCTGTCTTACGCATTAATAAACAATACATTATACAGAAGGTCTTTTGATCAGATGTGGCTAAGATGCTTGAGCGGGTCCGAGGCTCGTGAAATCATTAAAGAAGTACACTCAGGACTTTGTGGCGCTCATCAGTCGGGTCCAAAAATGAAAATGAAGATTAAAAGACTAGGGTACTACTAGCCCTCAATGATGACCGACTGTATGAAAGTTTCTAAAAGTTGTCACCAGTGCCAAGTGCACGGAGTGGTTCTACACCAACCTCCAAATGAGCTACATCCGACAATCGCGTCGTGGCCATTTGAGTGTTGGGGCACAAATATAGTGGGTCCGATAGAACCTCCTTCTTCAAAAAGACATCGCTTCATTCTTGCAGCTACAGACTACTTTTCTAAATGGGCAGAAGCTATACCACTCAGAGAAGTGAAGGCACACCACATGCTACAGTTTTTCAAGAACCAAGTCATCTACCATTTTGGGGTACCGCGCAGGATCATTTCAGATAATGGGTACGCATTCGAGCGTACAAGGATCAACAATTTTGTCGGAAGACACGGGATCGATTGGCGATACTCGACGATCTACTACCCAAGAGCAAACGGCTTGGCCGAGGCTTTTAATAAAACTCTCGTTCGAATTTTAAAGAAAAATTTGGACGACAACAAGAGAAATTGGCACGAGAAGTTGTTAGAAGCCTTATGGGCCTACAGGACGAATTTTAGGACTCCTACTCAGTCTACGCCTTACACTTTAGTGTACGGGTCCGAGGCCGTCTTGCCCTGGAAGTTCAGCTTCCGTCACTCTGAATTGCAGTTGCAGAAAAGATCACTACAGAAGAAAATGCCAGACTAAGACTGGAAGAATTGGAAATCTTGGAAGGGAAAAGACTTTACGCACAACAGAATTTGGAACTGTATCAAGCTAAGATGATCCATGCCCATGATAAACTAGTCCGCCCAAGAACTTTCAAAGTCGGTGACTTGGTTTTTGTTCTCAGAAGACCTATTCTTGCACATCGCAAGATAGGTGGTAAATTTGAACCAACATGGGAAGGGCCGTTCATGGTCGAGACAGTCTACTCAGGAGGTTCCTACTAACTGGCGAATTGCCGTGGAGAACGACCCATGCTTCCAATCAATGGACGGTATTTAAAGAAATATTACGTAACCTGATGTTTCGAAGGGTGGCCTCTAAAGTAGAATCTTATCCCTAGAAACACGGGTGAAGTAATCACTTTGTGATTCGGGTCCGAACCCAAAACAAAATAAAATGGATGATAAAAAAATCTCATCATTGAAAATGTTAAAAAGAAAACATGGGAAATCATAATAATAAAATGTCAATCTTTCCTCTTAAATCCATTCATTCCTAATATTTTCTCATTTCTTCCTACTTCCTTTAAATTTAAAAGAAGTGAATAAGAATTTTTAAGTGTTTTTTTCTTATTGTTCTTGTTCATAGTACAGCCCCTGATCCTTTCCTTGTTTTTTCGCAGGGAAATGTCGAACTGGCGGTTGGTTCTAAACTTTAGAAATGGCGTAAGTCTAGCACTTGATGAAAAGAGGGTGAGGGATGGAGCAATGATAGAGATTGACTCAGACTTCACACCGGACGGCTTACAATACGAAGAAAATGATTGGATCCCGATTGATCGAGAAGAACTTCACGGCTAGACGAGTGATGAAAATTGGTGGCCCGAGCCACCAATCCAGCAACAAGAAAAGAAAAGAAAACGCCGCTCATGCAACTGGAGAAGATAAGAAAGTTAAGTCCGTGGTTGCCACAGCAGAGGGTAGGCTTGTCAGCGTCGCCCCCACAGAAATTCAAGAGGTAAGGAGAGCTACTCTCACTGCTACCCAGCGAAGAAATACGAATCGTCGCATTCGCGAAATGTTGACCAAGTTAGCAGAAGATCAATATGAACAAACAGTGGATACCGTTAGTGCAAATGCTCCAAGGAGACCGGTTCGTCAGGACCTAGAAAGAAGAAAGTCAACTCCAAGAAGATCGGAACAGATAAAAGAAATACCAAGAAAAGCAGAAATAGAGTCGGTGCCTCAACGCCGAGCAGAGGTACCTGATCCGAAGAGTCTTGTTGCGAAAGCAACCCCGGAGGATGTCCCTACGGAGACTTTCCCTGAGGAGCCGAGACATGCAGAAGAACGTGTTGGGGTTGAGCCATACATCCCGCGATATGTTACTAGACACGAGGACTTTAGATAATCCGGAATACGAAGTCGAAGAAAATGCGACTAGTTGAGAAGAAAACCTTTGAATACTTTGAAAGAATTGGAAACAAGAGGGTCGACATTTTGGAAGGCCTCGAGCTGCATACAGATGTTTTCTCAGATTATGAGCAACAACAAATTGTAGATTGCATCCTTGATTTGCAGAAAATGGGTCGAGCTGGCCGCCTGAGAGAAAAGACATATTCAGAACCCCGAAGATGGATGCAAGGAAAGGGAAGAGTTGCAATCCAATGCGGATGTTGCTACAATTTTGCCACAGACAGAAAAGGAAATCCACCAGGGATACTCCGTCGCAGTGAGGTGGATCCGATGCCAAGAATCATCAAGAGAATGGTGAAAAGGATGATAAAATGGAGAGTGCTTGCTGCGGTTGCATACCCAACAACTGCATTATTAACATCTACAAGGAAGGCGATCGCATACCGCCGCATATAGACCATCATGACTTTGTTAGACCCTTACGCACGAGTATCATTCCTCAACCGAGTGCAACATCATGTTCGGATCTAACCTCCGGATTGCGAGCCCTGTGAGTTCCGAGGGCGGTGGAGATACCACTACCGGTAGGTTCCGTCCTAGTGTTAAAAGGAAACGGAGCAGATGTTGCAAAGCATTGCATTCCAGGAGTGCCTGTGGAGCGGATCTCAGTTACTTTTAGAAGAATGGACGACAAAAAGATGCCTTACCACTTTCCGCCAGATCCAGAATTGGAGAGTCTCCGGCTCTACGACCTGTGAGTTACATGGGAAATAGCACACCTCCAATGCACATCCATGCGGCATTCCTGCCAAGCATGGCTTGGAAGGTGATGTTATTGCCCATGTTTCTTACTATTCAGACATGGACTTTTCACAGACACTTTTGGATAGATCAACAAGAATGTTACACAGTCCGTTTTGGATTTACATGGATTGTATGAGACATTAAATTTCTGAGGAAAATGTCGTCATGACTAGATCAAGTTGTATGATGTACTTTCAGCAAGTTGGAATGAAAACGACTATGTCATATTTTGCCTTCACCTCTTTTTGTGCAAATTGACTGGGAAACGTCATTAGAGTTAAATGAACTTTGAACGAAGAACAGAAAAGGAAAGAAAATAAATGAGAATTTTTCCTAAAAATCCGAATATTAAAATGAACTTCAAAATTCACATGAACACTAAATAAACAAAAAAAAATAAAAAAAATGGGATCGTTAAAGGACCAACAAAACGAATCTAAATCTCAAATTGAATTCTGATCTGAATCCTCTGATTCGAACCTTTCAGTTCTTTCCTCAATTAATATTTGTTTGAGACTCTTTTTAAATTTGAATATTCTCTTCGACTTGTCGTTAAGTCAAGTCTTTTCAGCTTGGTACACTTACCAGCTCCTTTCAATTCTCTTTCTTCTGTGTCTTAGAGGATCGACTAGTTCTATGGACACGGAGTCACGAACTTTGTTCGATTTGGTTCTGATGGCATGGGATTGGGTCCCTCTTCATACAGATGAATCTTCGAGATTGGAGCCAGTTTCCATTTCTCATTAAAATTTTCGAGACTGGTACCTAAATTCCAGTTCTCTTCCTTTGAGGTCGGTACCTAAATTCCGACTCTCATTCGAGATCGATACCTAAATTTCGATTCTCTTTCGAATTGATACCTAAATTTCAATTCTAAATTCCGAGGCTGGTACCTAATTCCGGTTCTCTTCCTTCGAGGTCGGTACCTAAATTCGACTCTCATTCGAGATCGATACCTAAATTTTGATTCTCTTTCGAATTGATACCTAAATTTCAATTCTAAATTCGAGACCGAGTACCCAAATTACAGTTCTCTTCCTTTGATGTCGGTACCTAAATTCGACTCTCATTCAAGATCGATACTTAAATTTCGATTCTCTTTCGAATTGATACCTAAATTTCAATTCTAAATTCCGAGATCGGTACCTAAATTCCGGTTCTCTTCCTTCGAGCTCGGTACCTAAATTCCAACTCTCATTCGAGATCGATACTTAAATTTCGATTCTCTTTCGAATTGATACCTAAATTTCAATTCTAAATTCCGAGATCGGTACCTAAATTCCAGTTCTCTTCCTTCGAGGTCGGTACCTAAATTCCCGACTCTCATTCGAGATCGATACTTAAATTTCGATTCTCTTTCGAATTGATACCTAAATTTCAATTCTAAATTTCCGAGATCGGTACCTAAATTCCGGTTCTCTTCCTTCGAGGTCGGTACCTAAATTCCGACTCTCATTCGAGATCGATACTTAAATTTCGATTCTCTTTTGAATTGATACCTAAATTTCAATTCTCAACTTTCGAGACTGGTACCTAAATTCCAGTTCTCATTTCGAGGTCGGTACCTAAATTTCGACTCTCTTTCCGAGATCGATACCTAAATTTCGATTCTCTTTCGAATTGATACTTAAATTTCAATTCTCAACTCTCGAGACTGGTACCTAAATTCCAGTTCTCATTCTGGGATCAGTACCTAAATTTTGATTCCCATCTTTCGAGATCGATACCTAAATTTCGATTCTCTTTCGAATTGATACCTAAATTTTTATTCTCAACTTTCGAGACTGGTACCTAAATTTCAGTTCTCATTTCGAGGTCGGTACCTAAATTTCGACTCTCTTTCCGAGATCGATACCTAAATTTTGATTCTCTTTCGAATTTATACCTAAATTTCAATTCTCAACTTTCGAGACTGGTACCTAAATTCCAGTTCTCATTTCGAGGTCGGTACCTAAATTCCGACTCTCTTTCCGAGATCGATACCTAAATTTCGATTCTCTTTCGAATTAATACTTAAATTTCAATTCTAAACTCTCGAGACTGGTACCTAAATTCCATTTCTCATTCTGGGATCAATACCTAAATTCTGATTCCCATCTTTCAAGATCGATACTTAAATTTCGATTCTCTTTCAAATTGATACCTAAATTTCAATTCTAAATTCCGAGAATGTTACCTAAATTCCAGTTCTCTTCCTACGAGGTCGGTATCTAAATTCTGACTCTCATTCGAGATCGATACCTAAATTTTGATTCTCTTTCGAATTGATACCTAAATTTCAATTCTAAATTTCGAGACTGGTACCTAAATTCCAGTTCTCTTCCTTCGAGGTCGGTACCTAAATTCTGACACTCATTCGAGATCGATATCTAAATTTCGATTCTATTTCAGATTTGATACTTAAATTCCAAATATCACTCTCTCGAGATCAGTACATAAATTCTGATTCTCACCCTTTTTCCGTCGATACTTAAACTCTGATTCTCACTCTGAGGCTGGTACCTAAATTCCAGTTCTCTTCGCAATCCTAATGCTCATTTCAAATCCAAATTTCAAATTCAAAATTTTCTTAAATTGATTTTTAAATTAAATTTCAAATCGAAATCTGAACTCACACATTGAAACTTGAAATTTAAAAGTAAACTGAAATCTAAATCGAATTCCCCAGATCTTGTGATTTGGAGTTCACCTCCTTTTCCATTCCCCAGCGAGCGTTCAGGAATCTCCAGTCTTGAAAATATACCTGATACTCCTCAGCGGAAATTCTTCTACTTCGTCCTAAGTTTGTCACTTGGACATCTGTGTTGGTTTTGTTGATCTCTTCGGTCAACGCCAATACACTCGGTGTGCTTAGTTAGCACACCACACCTATTGGGGGTCCATTTGTTGACCTCATTTTTTATGAGGTCTTTTGCTTCTCTCTTTAGTACTTAGGATCTAGCCTTAGGCTTTTCCTTCGACTAATCTTAGAGGACTAGAAATGGAACCCACCCTTTAGAAATTCAAACTACTTCTTAACTCCCTGCAAACCCCACAAGCTTGATTGTAGACCCCTAATCACCTAGAGGGTTAAAATCAAATGTGGAGGTTTAAAGAATGAGTTCCATATAAGACTTTTTGGCCTTAGGAATACCCTGGGTAGCCTGGTCTGGTGAGTAATGACTTGCACATACACTACACTTTCACACACATTCCAAGTCCCAAAACCACACTCTCACCCAACTTGACCTCCTGACTCATGTAGGTAATTCATATGGATGGTCCTTAACCCCTAACCCTCTGGCTAAGAGGGTTAGGAACAACATAATGAATGCCTCAAATGAGTCCTCTCATGGCTCATATGGGCTTAATATGGCTTCATGGCTCAACCAAAATGATTCCATTTCACTCACATTTGATCAATCTTCTTTTTTTCAAAATTTCAATTTTTGACCCCCGGGGCCCCGGACCCACCAAACTACCAAATGTCCTTGAAATATGACGGGATGTTTTAGAAGAACAATTGAATTTAATTGTTCTTTGATGAAGAAAATCATCCTTAAACCAAACTAACAACCTAGACGTCATAGGAGATGACTAGTTATAGGATTAGGATTTTGGTAAACAACCAAAACCCTTCCCTTAGCTTTACCTAGGTATCTTTTGAAATATTTAAATGCCTTAACATGTGCTTTAAGTGCAGCTTGGGATGACAGGAAGACCCTCCAGGTACGCTTTTATTTTATTGCGATTTACTTACATGCACTGTACTTTACTTTTCTTGCATGTTAAATGAGACTGTTGCAAGATAAAATTAAATTAAAAGTCATTGCAAGATAAAATTCACCGCCACAACATTCCAAAATATAAAACAACTCAAAATTTAATCATAAATAGAACAACAAAATTACAATTGCAACTAAATTAAAACGTCTAGTTGAATGATCGGGAATACCTCGGATGATGTAACCCACGTGTTGCTAACGGGATTTCCCACGGTCTAAATGAAAGTGTGGAACTCATTCAGTTGAATTTAGCAAATTCATCTGGACTAAGGGAATTCAATGAAAATAATGGTGCCGAGATGACGGAACCATGGGATCTTAATCGGTTCTGTTTAAACAACTTTAAGATTTGTTTTAATTAAAATATTAAAAACACTTGGACTTTAAGATTTTCTTTAAACCAAAACACTTCTCTCATCTCCTGATTTATGACTTCTAAAACTAAACCTCTGTAATAACAAGAAGCTCGGAGCATAGTGGGTAGCACGGCCATCATCATCAGCAAAACTCGGATCTACTTCAGCAAAACTTTCTTAGAATTAAATAACCAAGCTATAGGATTTCGAGGTAGTTTGCCTAGTGCAGCATAAATCCTCAACTCTTCGTTAGGCATTTGCATGATCATGTCATGTAAATAAAGCCCTAACTGGTCTTAGGACTCCGAGGTAGTCGTTTGATACGACATAAACCCTCATATCTTCAAGGCTGTTTGTATGATTGTATTATACAAATATAAGTCCTAATTAATTAAAATTGGCAGGATTGCAACATTAAATGAATTCCTAAATTGAAGCCAAACAATAGGATAGTTTGGGAAGCTGCCAAGATTCTTCTTGGATCCCCAGCTTCTTCTACTTTTCTTCCTTTGAACTCCTGAAATGAACTGTTCCAAATTTGATCCATTCCCTATTGAAATTTCCAAAATTCAATCCTTTGAAACCTTAAACTTTGAAATTCTTGAGAGAAAAACCACTAATCATTATCGAGAGTTTTCTTAAATGATTCTGTCATTTAAGATGTAATTAACTATAGGGGCTTGCCCTTATAGAGAACTTTAAGAAACCAGGTAATATAAACCCTGCTTAATTCATTTATATTAAGCAGGGGAACTTGTCGGCTTATAAAATTGGTTCGCAGACCAAACGGATGTCACAAATCTTCTAGTTTATTTAATCGAGCCCCATCATCAAGCAGTGTGTCTATTCTTCAGGATAAATACACGGTTTGTGGTGCAGTGCTCGTTTATATAAACTATTCGGGATGTGAGATCGGTTTGATTTCATATCTTAAAATTTTCAAACTTAAAATTATTTTCAAAAATCAAATACTACTTTTCAAATTATATATTTAAATTAAATTTAAGATCTAAAAATTCGTCGACGATTTCTATAGGCGACCCCCTTTTCAAAACACAACCTAAAAATATGCCGACAAGCATCCATGACAAAGGGTGAGTATGACAATTGATTTATTTTAAGTTATTAGGATTTAATAAATCATATAAAATTGGATTTTCTAAACATTGAATAAAAAAGCATATGAAAATGAAGTCCTCGAAATGCAAACATAAAAAAGTGCAGAAGTGCAAATGCATACATGAAAAATGTGATGCATGATGATGTATGAGAATGTCAAGGAATGGGCACCAAGTGTTGTGCCTAAGTACGGCATAGACCCACCACGAGTAGATGGGGGCATAAGCTCACAAGTGTACCAAGTGGTGCACAAGTGAATATTGTTGACCTCACTTTTGGTTGAGGTCTAGTATCTCTTTAGAATATCCTAGGGTATAGCCATAGGACTCTCCTGGTGACTTTCTTAGAGGACTAGTCATGGAACCCTCCCCATAGAAATTCAAAACTCTTCTTGCTTCACTAGGGGTTTTCATATGCTTAAAGCCTGACCTCTACCTTTTGGTAGGAAAAAGAAAAGCATAACGAATCCTAGGGGAAGCCTCCTATAGGTGGTCAGACCTTAGGATTTGCCCTGAGGGATCTCTGGACTTCACCACTCACATGCACACATTCCCCCAAACCTTTGGAAACTCATGTAGATGGTTCTTCTCAACTCTTGGCATCAGGTTAGGGTTTGACTAGTACCAATACATAGAGGACCAAATGTGAGTGACCCTTGGTCCATAGCTCAATTCAAACCATCTCATGACATTCATCTTAAACCAAGCTTTAATTTTCCAAAATTTCAAAAATTTGGCCCCTGACCTCCCAAAATGCCCTAAATTACCCAAAATTCTTCAAATTCACCAAAATTCCCCAAACAATCATTCCAAGATATTCCTTACCACTCAAATCGACCATCCATTACCAACAATTCCAAAATTTCAAAAAATACCCCCCAATACCCTCAAAATACCCAAAATACCCTTTTAGCCAAAAAATCTAAAAATTCTAACAAATTCTCAAAAAATTTCAGAAAATCCTAAAAATTTCCAGTTTCATTTTGTTCAACTACACCATAAGCCAATTTTGTCAATTTAACCCAATTTAAATAAAAAAACCCCAATTTGGCCTATGTAGCCCAAAAGTGCCCAAATGAAACCCAATCTTGACCCAATTGACCAAAATCTTGCCCAATTTTAATTCCAAACTTCAATTAAACATCCCCAATATCAATCTAAACCAAATTTAAGCCCAATGTGACCCACATTTGAATCCAATTCCACTTAAAATCCAAAATCCCCAATTTTGCCTAAATAATCCAAAATCCCCAAAATAAACCCAATGTCAATCAATTCCTCCAAAATTTCAATCCGAAACTCTTTATAACACCTCCTTAAACTGAATTGGATCATCAATTGTCCACAATTTGAGCTCAAGTCTTACCCAAATCCATTTTGGTCCAAAACCCCCAATTTTGACCCAAATTGAACACGTGTCCTAAATCCACCAAATTGACCCTCTGAAATTTGTCAAAACCATTTCATATCTTGATGAAAAATCTTTGAGACAACCCTATCTACACTATTGTTGAAGATCTCTGGACCTCATTCCCACTCAAACTCAAGATAACTTGACCTAAATCCAATATGGTCCAAAATAATCAAAAATCCTATCCATACCAAAATTGAACTTCCAAATGAGCTCAAAACCACTTTGGGTCTTCATGAAAGATCTTCATTACAATCATATGGACAATATTGATCAAGGAACTTGGGCTTCATTCAAGCTCTAACCCAAGTTAAGTCAACCCAAACCCAAATGAACCTAATTGAACTAATAATTCAAATCAAACCAAATTAAACCAAAATTAACCAAATTAACCTCATGGAATCCCTAAAATAAATATATATGTAAATAATAAAAATAATAAAAATAATAAATAAATAAAATAAAATAATATCTCTCCCTCATCTCTCCCTCACCTCTCCCTCACTTCTCCCCTCACCTCCTCCTTACCTTCACCATATCTCCACCTCACCTCCTTCTTATCTCCCCCACTCCACAAAACCGTGAGCCCCTCCAACAAAATCCATCACCATCCCATATTTACACACTTACTCACTCACTTCCTACTTTTACTCACTTCACACCTTTTTCACTTACTCACTTCCTCTCCTAGCCGTGAGCCTCCCTTCCCCTTCTTCTCCTTCTTCCAAGCTAGCCACACTTCACCACAACACCACCCAAATCCTCCTAGCCGTGAGTTCCACCAAGGGCTTCTCCAAGGTTTCTTCCATCACTCCCTCCAAGGCAAGGTAATCTCCTCCCCCTCTCTTTACTTTTGCTTTTGTTTCAAAATTTCTTTCAAAAAAAAAAACAAAAATGGAATCATCATGTTTAGCTTAAAGATCTAAATCACACATACATGTATTTTCTTTAAAGTTCTTCTTCATCTACATAGGTTTTCAAAAATTATGTGTTAATTATCATTTCTTTTACAAATCTTCATGCTATTTAAATGTTTCCATGCTTAGGCTTAGGAATTCCTTTTTATGCAAAGTTATTTAGCTGTTTATCTTTTTTAAATCTTTCCATGTTTAGCCTTAGGATCTCTTTTTCAGGCAAATTATCCAATTAATTAGGTTAACTAGTTTAGATATTTACAAATCTACCACCTAGTTTTTATTATCTTGAAAAATAAAATTTAAAATTTAAAAGAAATAATATATCATAAAGGAAATAAAATAAAAGAGAAAAGAGAAATAAACATAAGGATAAAATAAAAATAAAACAAAAGAAAATGAAATAAAAATCTAAAATAAATAATGAATAATAAATGTAAAAAACATAAGTGATATAATAATTGTAAATTTAAATAAATTAAATAATATCTTTACTAAATTTTAACAAAAATAAACTATACTAAATTTAAAATAACTATATTAAGTTTAACTACTAAAATAACTATACTAAATGTGAATAAAATTCAACTATACTAAATTTAATAACTTTACTAAATAAAATAACTACACTAAATTTAAATAATATAACTACACCATATTAAATTTAAATTAATACTACTAAAATATAAATAACTAATTGAATAATAATAATATATGAATGTAAATTAATAATAACAATATGTAAATAATAAAAAATAATGTGATAAGAATAAAATAAATAACTATGAACTTAAATAAATAATGAAAATATAAGAAAATGATAATAATAATAACTAAAATAATAATTGTAAATATAAACAAATAACAAAAATAAGTAAATAAAAATGTCATTCCTTTTTAAAATAATATAAATGTAAATATATAAATAAATAATAATTGTAATAGCTTTAAATAAATGGTAATAACTTAAAATAAATAAAAGAATAATTGAGGAGAGAGAAAAGTGAAAAGCTTTATAATTACATAAATAATAATATAAATGATAAATAAATGATATAAATAATAAACTTAAATATACATCTAAATAATAACAATAATAAATTAAAATAAAAATAACTTATAATTTATATATATTAAATGATAAAAATATAAGGAATAATAAAATAAATAACATATATATATATATATATATATATATATATATATATATATATATATATATATATATATATATATATACATAAATTGAAAATAATGTAAATAATATAAATAAATAATAAATTAAATTGAAATTAAATAGTTAAAATTAAATAAAACCAAAATAAATAAATAATATTTAAATTAAACAAATTAAATTAAATAATAATTAATTAAATAAAAAACAATTATATAAAAAATATTAAATTAAATTAAATTAAAGAATAAATGTAAATAAATAATAAATTAAAATAAATTAAAATAAATTAAATTTAATTAAATAAATTAAATAAATTTGGTTAAATTAAATTAAACAATAATGTAAATAAATATTAATTTAAAATAAATTAAATAAATTAAATAAATAAAATAAATAAAATAAAATAAAATAAAATAAAAATAAATTAAATTAAATTAAAATTAAATTAAAAAATATTGTAAATAAATAATAAATTAAAATTAAATTAAATTAATTAAATTGAATTAAATAGTAATATAAATAAATAAATTAATTGAATTAAATAATAATTCAACTAAATAAATATTAAGCAATCATAAAGAAATAAAAATAAATAAATAACAACTAATTAAGTAAAGTAAATGATGATCAATCAATTAAATAAAAGAAATAAATAACAATCAAATAAAAGTAAATAAATCACAATGAATTAAAAAAGATAATAAATTAAATAAATAATTTCAATTACAAATAAAAGATAATGACTTTGAATAACACATAATAAAACTAACGACACATAAATAATAATTAACGATAATAACATAAAATGATAATACATAACAAAAGAAACTATAATAAGATAATAAATAACAATAATGACATATAAATAACATAATAATCACATACAATCACAACTATAATCACATCAACAATCATACACATTACACACATATAATCACGACAATCACAACATACAACAACAATCCCGACCACAATACAATACCAACACGATAACAATCAAACCTAGGACAGGCCTCCTGAGGCATGGTTTATTTTTCCCTTTACAAAGACCCCTAGGAAATCACAACTTGGTGTAAAAAAAATAAAATAAAAATAAAAAAATAATAATAAGAATACCCTTATGCTTAACGAATGCATGGAGTAACCCAAATTTTACCCGATGTCCATATAACCTTCCCAATTCACATTCCAAACTCAAAATCCCTAGTTTCAAAACCTAACACAAACCAAATCCAAACACAAACCAAATTTAAACATAAACCAAAACCAAACCCAAACCAAAACCAAAAACCAAATCCAAACACAAACTCAATCAAATCTTCCACAAATAAAATCACAAACTTTTCACAGCACTCCCATAAGTCCAAATCAAACTACCAATTGCCACCAATCCAAATCCAAACCACACTTAAACCCATCTGTCCCAACCTACCCCGAACACCTGTGTTCATTAAGCACAAGGGTATAGGTAGGATGAGTTGTTAAGCAACATAATAAGTCGAAATGAGCCCGATACTTTTCACCAGGTTGTGAGAGGGTAGCATGGACCTGCATCCTTCTCTGACCTTTTGGATACCTCAGAGGTCTATTAAACATAATATGTCTGCTTAACGAAACCATCCTCAATTAAATTAACAAAGTTCATTGAAACACAACATAGAAATTCACATAGACATCACAGGACTTGGTAGACAACCGGATCTTTACATGGACATCATAGGATCGAGTAGTTACTTCTGTTAGTCCTACTTCTTCCTGTTTTCTGGCATGCTTTAATTTCTGCAAAATTATAAACACATACATGCAATGCAATACTAAAGTTTCAGGTGGTGGAACTTGAAAACCCACCAGGTACATTTTTATTTTTAATGCAATTTACTTACATGTACTGTACTTTACTTCTCTTGCACGTTAAACAACAATGTCACCCTGCATGAAAACTGAAACATTTAGGATAGTCACAAAACTGAAACCCAAAACTAAATTAAAATCAACACAAGATAAAATTCACCGCTACAACATTCAAAAGATAAAACAACACATAATTTAATCACAAACAGAGTGACAAAACTACAACTTCAACAAAATTAAAACGTCTTGTTGGATGATCGAGAATACCTCGGATGATGTAACCCACGTGTTGCTAACGGGATTTCCCACGGTCTAAATGAAAGTGTGGAACTCATTCAGTTGAGTTTAGCAAATTCATCTGAACTAAGTGAATCCGATGAAAATAACGGTGCTGGATGACAGAACCGTGGGATCTTAATCGGTTATGTTTAATCAACTTTAAGATTTGTTTTAATTAAAACACTAAAACACTTGGATTCTAAAACTTTTCTAAACCAAAACACTTCTCTCACCTCCTGATTTTCACCTTCCAAAACTAAACCTCTACAAAGAAAAAGGAGCTTGGAGCATAGTGGGCAGCACGGCCATCTTCTTCAGCAAAACCTGAGTCTACAACATTAAAAAAGTTCCTTAGTTCCAATAAGCAACTAGCTATAGGACTTCGAGGTATTTGCTCAGTGCAAAGTAAACCCTCATCTCATCTTTTAGGCTTTTGCACCCGGTGCATTATAAGCCCTAACTTGTCAAGGTTTCCGAGGTTGTCATCCCGATATGGCATAAACCCTCTGTCGGCATATTTTAGGGTTATGTGTTTTGTATTTTGAAAAGGGGGTCGCCTACAGAAATTGTCGGCGAATTTTTAATTTAGTTTAGATAAAAAATTTGAAAAGTAGTATTTGATTTTGAAAAATAATTTTTTTTTTAATTTGAAGATTTTAAGATATGAAATCAAACTGATCTCACATCCCGAATAGTTTATGTAAACAAGCACCGCACCACAAACCGTGTATCTATCCCGAAGAATAGACATACCGCTTGACAATGGGGCTCGATTAAATAAACTAGAAAGGGTTGTGACATCCGTTTGGTCTGCGAACCAATTTTATAAGCCGACAAGTTCCCCTGCTTAATATGAAAACATTAAACATGGTTTATATTACTCGGGTTCTTAAAATTCCCTATAAGGGCAAGCCCCTATAGTTAATTACATCTTAAGTGACGGGAATCACCTAAGAAAACTCTCGATAATAATCAGTAGTTCTGCTCTCAAGAATTTCAAATTTTAAGTCTTCAAGGGATTGAATTTTGGAATTTCAATAGGGAATGGATCAAATTTAGAACATTTTTATTTTGGGAATTCAAAGGAAGAAAGGTAGGAGAAATCACGGATTCGAAGCGAACTTCGGTAATTTCCCGACTATCCTACTGTTTGGCTTGAACTTAGGAAAGTCCTAATATTTATTTAATGTTTTGATCTCGCCAATTTTAATTAATTAGGACTTATATTCATATGATAAAATCATACAAATAACTTTAGAAGATGTGAGGGTTTATGTCGTATCGGACGACTACCTCGGAGTCCTAAGACCGGTTAGGGCTTAATTTACATGATATGATCATGCAAATGCCTAACGAAGAGTCGAGGATTTATGTTGCACTAGTGCAAGCTACCTCGAAGTCTTATGGCTTCGGTTATTTAATTCTAAGAAAGTTTTCGCTGAAGTAGACTCGGATTTTCAGCTGATGACGATGGTCGTGCCGCCCACCATGCTCCGAGCTCCTTGTTGTTGCAGAGGTTTAGTTTTAGAAATCATAAATCGGGAGATGAGAGAAGTGTTTTGGCTTAGAGAAAATCTTAAAATCCAGGTGTTTTTTAATATTTTAATTAAACAAATCTTAAAGTCGATTATAACAACACCTGGTTAAGATCCCACGGCTCCATCCTTCCGGCATCGTTATTTTTATCGGATTCACTTAGTCCGGATGAATTTGCTAAACTCAACTAAATGAGTTCCACACTTTCATTTAGACCGTGGAAATCCCGTTAGCAACACGTAGGTTACATCATCCGAGGTATTCCCGATCATCCAACAAGACGTTTTAATTTAGTTGTAGTTGTAGTTTTGTTGTTCTGTTTGTGATTAAATTTTAAGTTGTTTTATATTTTGAAATGTTGTGGCGGTAAATTTTATCTTGTAATGACTTTTAATTTAGTTTTGGTTTCAGTTTAGGGACTATCCTAAAGGTGTGGGTTTTCATGCAACAGATTGTTTATCATGCAAGAAAAACTAAGTGCGATGCGATTAAATAAATTGCAATAAGGTAAATTACAATAAAATAAAAGCGTACCTGGAGGGTCTTCCCATCATCCCAAGCTGCACTTAAAACACAATTAGAGTATTTAAGCATTTAAAGCAGATTCCTAGGTAAAGCTAAGGGAGGGGTTATGGTTTTCTACCAAGTTCCTAATCCTATAGCTAGTCATCTCCTATGACGTCTAGATTCTTGTATTTTGGTTTGAGGACGATTTTCTTCATCAAAGAACAGTTAAGTTCAATTGTTCTTATAAATATCCTATCATATCGAGAAAGTGCTTAAGACGAGTCTTAAACATCTTTTCAATATTTCTAGGATTATTTTAAGTCCAAGAGAATTTAATTATACAAATGAATTAATCGTCCGGAGTTCAAGTTTATTATCTTACTCAGTGAACTAGGACATTTGAATATCTTATGAATGAAGTAACACTTCACTTAATACTCCATTTAGGAGTTATGACAACAAGAGCTTTCGAGGGCAAATGGATGTTCAAATGATTTATGATTTAACTTAATTTCAATTAATGGGCTTAAGTTTGGAATAGTGTTCAAGTTGTTTTTAGATTTATTTTTGAATTCTTTATGTCTTAGGTGATGTTATATTTAATTTAATTTAATTTAATTTAATTTAATTTAACGTGGTTTAATTTAATTTAATTTAATTTAAGTTAATTTAATATAATATGATTTAATTTAATTTAATTTAATTTGATTTAATTTAATTTAATTTAATTTAATTTAATTTAATTTAATTTAATTTAATTTAATTTAATTTAATTTAATTTAATTTTAATTTAATATTTTATTTTAAAAGGGTTTGATTTAAATAATTTAATTTTAATTTAATTTAATGATTAAGCCTTTTAGCATTTTAAGTCTTAAGTTTGAATTATCATTTTAATTAGGAATTAAATATTATTGAAATGATTAATTTAGGTATCCTTAAATTAAAGAATAAATCTCTTCCTAATGACATCCCTATTTTAATAATTCCAAATTTATTATTCTTCCAAAATTAATTAATTATTTTAATTAAAGTTCATTTCAATTATTTTTGAATTGTTTAATAGGTTCCTACCCTTTAATTATTTAAATTTCAATCATCCAAATCAGATTAAGATCAAATATTTTACTCTTTCATTTTATTAAGCCTAAAGTTTCAATTAAGGGTTAAAATTTTAATTACCATTTTGCCCTTCAAGCTTAATAATTTCATAACTCACTAAATTGAGCTCAAATGAATTTGAAATTTTTATGTGACTTCACTCATATGTCAATAAAGACATTAGAGGAGAAAATGTGATTTTTCTGTATTTAATTTATTTATGTAATTATTTTTGGTGGAAAATAAGGATTTCCAAGGAAAATTTAATAATATGACTAAGGAAAATTTTCTGTCCCTAAGAAAATTATGGGACATTCCTAATGACCAGAGGACCACTTGGACCAATTTAAGTGATTTTTTGAATTATATTATTTTTATTATAATTATTTTGAATTTTGGAGTATTAATTAATTTAAAAATAAAATAAAGGTTAAAAAATGAATTTTATATTTTTCAAAAATCTCTCTGATATCAAGGAAATTAGAGAATCAATTTTTGTAATTTTCTGATTTTTCTTTGATTTATTAGAATTATTTTAATGGAAATGCTAGAAAATACATTTTTTTTATTTTAAAATTACCCTAGGGCTTTAAAATTTAATAACTCATCATAGAGACCTAAGAAAATTATGGGGTTTGTTCCTAAGTGATTAAAATTCAAAATGTGACATTTTGGTGAAATTTATTATTTTTGTGATTTTTATTATTTTTTAATTATTAAAATATTAAAATAATACAAAAAATCAACTTTTTTAGAAAATTGAAATTTTAATTTTATTAAATTCCCTAATATCGAGAGACTCCAAAACCACTTGGTGAATTTTTGAAAAGTATTTTGAAAGTTATGAATTTTTTAAAGTTTAAATTGGCTAAATGGCCTAATCAACCCATTTAGTAGGGCTAACCAAGTCCAATTGACTTCAAACTTTTATGGTGGGTCCCTCTAATCCTAAAGGTCAGTGGAGAATTGATTTTAAGTCAATTTGATGTATGATTAGCTCTAATTAATTAAAGAGCTATTTTGGGTGTTTTAGCCAATTAGGGTTATTTCAAATGGATTAATTCAAAACCTATTTTTCCTAGGGTCCTCTGGTCATAAGAAACATCACCAAATTTTCCTAGAATTTATTTCACAACATGCTAATTATTGGATTTAAAATACTCAAAACGAGTAACATGAATTTGAAAAATCAATAATTTCTCATAGGGATGGCCTCGACTTTGGAAAATTCGGGGAATGTTCCCGAATTCGGAGGCTTCAAAGCCCTGTGGTCTCATGCCATGGTGAATTTCCTATATGCATGGAGAATTAAAACAATGCGGACAGTAAATAAATCATTAAAAATAAAATACTTGATGAAATTAAATGATTTCTTTTCCACATTATTCTCCTCACGTTCACTCGAGCAAGAGGGTATTTTTATTTTATTTTTCTGATTTTTCTACACAAAGTTATGCATTTTTGATGTTTAGGGAATTAAATAAATAAGAAAATACCCTAATTTTCTACTTATCCACGCGGCGCCGCGTCAACCTGAGCATCTCCGAAGCTCCACGCGGCGTCTTCCGATTCGACGCCGCCATCCGACTCGGCCGATCCGAGGCCCCGCCGGTCACGTACCAACGCGTCGTCCGACTCGATCCGGACCGTCCACTCGATACACGCTCGATCCGACGGCTCATGGTCATCGTCTACGACCGGTGTGCACCCGTGACCGTCAATCTACTAACCCTAATTTCTCGCTCGATTCTCAACGGATTTTTGTGTTCTTATGCTCTATGGATTCGTCTCGAGGAGACGAACACATCCATACGATAAACATGTATTTAAATCGACTCAAATTAAATGGAGAATCTCCGTAAGCTCCGGGAAGAAGAATGAGTCCATACCTTTGCTCGGAGAAGTGAAGCTTCGATCCGAGAGTTGTGTCACCTTCGATCGGGTCCAAGCAAGCTCCGGATGAAGTCCCTTGGCCCGGTGAATTGTCTAGCTATGAAAGTGACCACAGCTCGATCACAAAGCTTGGAGGCCGGGACAATCGGGTGGCTCTGGAGATGGGGCTTTCAGTGGGAAACTTCTCCTCTTGGTCCGGTGAAGGTGTAGGACCGACCAATTTGGGGATTGATCCACCGTGGAGAAGTGTCCTGGTTTTTGTGTCGAAGTTCGAGCTCAAAATCGAGCTCGACTGGAGGGAATCGGGGCCGGAATCCAGTGGGGATCAAGTGCTCTATGTGTGGAGAGTGATCCGGAATGATTTTGGCGCAGTTTCCTTAAGGTTTGGTTCGAGCACCTCTCATGGCCGAGAGGAGGTGGTGTTTAAATCAGGAGAGGGCGGAGGGCTTCCTGTGGGAGTTAGGGCTTGGGATCGACCGCTCTTGGCAAGAGAAGAACAGCCATGGTGGCCATTGGGCATGGGGCGGCTCGACAGGTGAGAATTCCAAGCTTGGGCTCATATGCGAGCTCTCGGCCCGGTGGTTTCCGGCGGCCGTGGTGGCCGGCCGGCCGGTGGTCGGTCACCTCAAGGTCGTGGAGGTCGTGGCCGGGGCTTAGTGCGATCGATTGGCCATGGACATGTGTAAAGGAGTTGAATTGAAATGGAATCGGGGAAGGCTATACTTGGCTAGGTTTGGTCAACCCATTTGTTTGGGCCGGGTTCACCTCCCCATGGCCGGCCTCGGGCCGAGAATATCAGCTAGGCTAGCCGGTCAAAAGGTGGTGATGTCCTTATCCAAGAATATTCGGATTAAATCTTGGTTAAGGGGTATCATGGGCGAGGTTAATCACCTTTAGGAATTAAGGAAAGAGTCTCCTCCTTTTGCCCAAAATGGCATGGTGACATGTAAAGAGGCTCTCATGGCTTCCATGTGGCTCATGCATGGCTTCATGGCTCATCTTTGGCTCGGGAAAAGTCAAGTCAATTTCATGGAAATGGGTTTAAGAAAATTTTGGCATTTTAATGGGAATTTGTATGGGGCTTAATTTGGAATGGCTTCATGATGAGTTTTTTTGAAACTTAGGGATTGATTTAATTGAAAATATGGTGTAGAGAAATTGTCATATGGGTTTTGGATTGATTTTGGCCCTTTGGATTTTGGTGGAGATGGGCTTTAGGAGGTTTCATGTAAGTGGGCTTTTAAGTTTCAAAATGGGCTTTTGGGTGGAGATTTTTGCAAAGGGCCATGCCAAATAAATGTTGGGTTTGATTTATGGATGTGTCATGAGTGATTTGAAGCAAGTTGGGAGTTATTTGGATTTGAATTGGGTTGAATTTGGGCTTCCTTGGTGAATGGGTCAATATAGGTCAAATTGGGCTAACTTGGGCCAATGTTGGGCTAGGGTTAAAATTGATGTAAAATAAATGTTGGGAAATGTTTATGGGAGTGTTTCAAAGAGGTTTTGACTTTGGTTGGGTTTTGACTTTGGGGTTTGGGCCTATTTGGGCTAGGTTTAGGTTTAGGTCAAAATTGGGCCTTTTAGCTTTGGGTTGAATTTGAGTGGGGTTTGGGTCTAAATTTTGGGCAAATCATGTTAGTGTTTTGTTTGTGGGGATGTTAGGGAAGGTTTAGAAAAGATTTGGAGTTAATTGGAGTTGAATTGGGTTAGTTTGGGTTAGGTTTGGGTCATGGGTCCAAATTGGGCTTTAAGGCCAAAAGTGAAATTGGATCCCAATGCCAATCAAATTGGGCTTGGATTTGGTCTAGATTGGTGTTGGGGATGTTGAATTGAAGTCTAGAATTGAATTGGACCAGAATTTGGGTCAATTGGGTAGGTTTGGTTTGACATTGGGTTCACTTTGGGTTAAAAATGAGTCAAATTGGGGGTTTTGACAAAAGTGGGGTAAATTGACAAAATTGGCCCATGGTGTAGTTAAACAAAATGAAATTAGGAATATTTGGGATTTTCTGGAATTTTCTGGGAATTTTCTGAATTTTTGGATTTTTTGGCTAAGAGGGGCATTTTGGGTATTTGGAGGGTATTGGGAGGTATTTTTGGCTATGAATGATCAATTTGAGTGATGTGGGAAAGTTTGGGGTTGGTTTTGAGGAATTTGGGTGATTTTGGAGAATTTTGAAAAATTTGGGTAATTTCAAGGGTTTTGGGTAGGCTAAGCGGGTGTAGGGTCCCGGGGGTCAAAAATTGAAAATTTGGAAAATTGAAGCTTGGGTGAATGTAAGTGGAATGAAATCATTTTGGTTGAGCCATGAAGCCATATCAAGCCCACATGAGCCATGAAGGGACTCATTTGAGGCACCCACTATGTTGTTCCTAACCCTCTTAGCCAAGGGCTTAGGGGTTAAAGACCATCCATGTGAATCACCTTTATGAGTCGTGAGATCGAGTTGGGTATGGGTGTGGTTTTAGGAGGTGTGTGAAAGTGTAGTGTATAGGTGTAGTGTGTGTGTAAGTCAGCCCCTTCACCAGGCCAGGCCACCCAGGGTAGTCCTAAGGCCAAAGAGTCCTATAGGAAACTCATCCTTTAAAATTCCACATTTGATTTCAACCCTCTAGGTGATTAGGAGTCTACAATCAAGTTTGTGGAGTTTGCAGGAAGTTTAAGAAGTGGTTTGAATTTCTAAGTGGTGGATCCCAATTCTAATCCTCTAAGATAGTCAAAGGAAAAGCCTAAGGCTAGATCCTAAGTACTAAAAAGAAGAAGAGAAGACCTCATCAAAAATGAGGTCAACACCCTCACATCTTCCAGGCTATTCATATGATTGACATCAAATGAATGTAAGCCCTAAATAATAAAATTGGCAGGATGAAATATAAATTAAATCTTTTCCTAAACTGAGCCAAACAATAGGATAGTTTGGGAAAACACCGGGATTCTTCTCGAATCTATGTTCTTCCCCTAGTCTTCTTTTCTTTTGGACTGTGATAAAACGAAATGTTCTGAAATTTGAACCATTCACCTATTGAATTCCGATAATCACATTTCGTTGAAAGAAATCCTTACCTTTGGAGTCGTGAATATAATTATTTCTTGATCTTTATCAAGAGTTTTCTTAGATGACTTCGGTTGTCTAAGATGTAATTAACTATATGGGCTTGCTCTTATAGGAAACCTAAAAGACCCTAGATTAATATAAACCCCATTTAATCGTCTTATATTAAATGGGGGAAATTTTCGGCAAACATACAGGTTTCACATACCAAACGGATGTCATACTTTTCCTTAGTTCATTTGATTGAGCCTCATCCTCAAGTTTTGTGTTCATCCTTCGGGATATATACAAAACTCGAGGTATAATGCTCTTTCATTCGAACTTTAAAAAATATGAGATCAGTGTGACTCCATATTTTTTTAAACTAAATTATAATTAAATTAAAATTGTCCTTCCGAAGCGGGCGATGGGACTTCGATTCCAGCGACTGACAGCTTCTAATGGGCAACCCCAACTAAAAAACATATATTTAAAACTTTTTATACGTCGAGAGCTTCTGGAAACTCTGCTGGGGATAGAGTTTCTCTCTTCATAAAAATCAGGAAATACTATATTCATATATCGGTAATGTACTCATGTCTCTCATGAGCTAAATTACTATTCTTCCGTTGACATACTTTACCCATTTCTTTCTTAGGAAAGTATGATCAACTTTCCTGGAATTCAGGACCATATGTTTAGCCACTCCTAAACAGAGAGGTTTGGGGATCCTTAGGATTTTTTTTCTTTTGATCTTGTGGCGTTGGACCCCCAATAGGTGTGTTGGTGGATTAATTCAACTTGGGCAATGTGTGTTGTGAAAGGGGATCCTCAGCAGGGTCCTTTGCTTCACCTTTTTCTTCCGCCTCTTGGATTTAATTTTTTGCCTTCGGCAAGTTAATCCACCTTTAAAATTTTAAATATCATTTAAAACAAACACATGAAAATCTAAAAGAAAATTAAAAAAAGAACAAAAAATGATAAGAGAAAATAATAAAATATTAAATGAAATAAAAAATTTTACCCAGTTCACAGAACGATCTTTTTTCATAGTGTTTATACTATGATGACAAGGTCTTTGGCCCTTCCTAAATTTTGGAACGATTCTTTTGGCAGTCGAAATGTCAACCCCTTCGCTGACTTTCTCTTGCGACCTGCCCTCTTCCCGCGAGGCTCGTCTCTCAACACTGTTGATTCAGTTTGGAGCCGGTTCAGTGAGTTTGAAGTCGTGCTTGGAAAAGCCCCGTTCGTGGTCCTGAAAGTTGCCGCCCCAAAAGTACAAGAACCATCTGTCGAGTTCAATCTGAACTCCCTTGAAGACTTCCCTTCTGCTAAGAAGGTGAAGATGACTGTCGTCCCCGTCAAACCAGTTGGCTCCATGACATGTAGAGTCGTCACCTCTACTGCTTCCGGCTTCGCCGTTATAGCACATACTTCCCCGTCTGCTAAAAGGAAGGAAATTTTGCACGAGGAGGATTCTCGACAAAGCCTTCCTTGCTCGTCGTCCGTCTTCGAGATTGGTTCTAGTTCCAAGGTTCCCCCGTTGACCAAATCCCAAAGGAGGAATCCCAACTGGAAGCTTCGCAAGGCCGCCAGGGCACAAGCTGCAAGTATGCCAGTGATTGATGAGATTCCTCAGAAGGAGGAACTCGGTTTACCGAATACCTCTCCTCTCCTCCAAGGTAGTAGGTTCCACCCGTTAGCTGGTACTACTGGAAATGAAAGTCTCCATAAGATTGTCTCTGCGCTTCCAGCACTGGACAGTCGTGATGAGGAGGGAAAGAAGCCCACACCCATCACTCAAGCTCATACTCTTCTACGGAGATTGGTCGAATTAGAAGGATTTTTTGTTGCCAAGCTTCTTAAAAGGATGGGATGTGCAATATCCCCAGAAGTGAAAGAGGAAATTTTGAAAATGGAAAAGCCTAACAAGGTTTCTGTCAAGCACCGTTTGGGAAAGCGTGTTGAGACAACTACCACCGATTCGACACCCGCAATACGAAGACCATTCAAGTCTCAGCTAGGTCCAAGAATGCCACCCAAGGAACTCCTGAGGAGGAAGAGAGGATTAATTTCCTCTGTACATGGTCTGCACTCTAGGGAGCACACTTCCTCTCTTGGTCCTGATGTCCCCGCTGAGACATTCCGTCTCGAGGCAGCAATTCTCGAAAGGAGAGTGTGGTTACCGAAAGTAGCTGCACCTGTCCACTTCGAGAAGTCTACAAATCATCAAACGGATTATAAGTCCGGCACTCCTATCGTCACCACTCCTGTTGCTTCAGAGTCAATGGCAGAAGAAGGGCCAATGGAAGATAGAATTCAGAAACTTCGTGAAGAGATTTCAGAGTTAAGTAGGGAGCAAGGATTGGTGGTCGATAACGAGGATCTGCACCTGTCAGATTACTTAGATGATGAATTCATGGAAATCAACATGGTTGATACCAGGGCCACAGCGCCTGCACGTGAAGCTCCTCGTGGGGAGGACACAATCGAAGAGCTTCAAAGAGCCGTGTCCGCCAGAGACGAAATGATAAGCCAATTGGAAAAGAGAATGGAGGAGATGACCGCCGCTATGACTACCATGGCCACATTGCATGGACAATCTCACTCACGTCCGACAAGATCTCCGTAAATCAATCACCTCGAGATAATACACATCGCCGATGAAAGAAGAGAGGTCGCCTCTGCCAATAAGAATGAGCTTCTGAAGAAGGATTCAACCCCGAGTCTACAAAAAAAGGATCTTAAGCAAATCATCGAATATCAAGTTCGGGAGGCCTTGGCCCAGTCCAAAGGCGGAGCATCAGTTTCAAAGGGTAGACCCTACCCGGAGGAATTTGATGTTGTACCTTACCCCAAAGGCTTCGTGCCACCGACCTTCAAAACATTCGATGGAACAGGAAACCCTCGGAAGCATATAGCGCACTTCAGAGCCAACTGTTGCAACACAGGAGGAAGTGAAGCGCTAATGTTCCGTCAGTTTGTTAGCAGCCTGTCGGGAATAGCTTTCTATTGGTATGCTGAAATTCTTAATGGATCAGTAAAGACCTTCGCAGAAATGGAAAGCATGTTTGTGAAGAGATTCACCGGTGCTCAGCATCATGTCACCATAGGAGATCTCGTGGTAGAACGTTAGAAGCCCAACGAGACTTTGGTTGACTAAATCTTGAGGTGGAGAAACTTAAGCATGAAATGCGAACCTCAGCTACAAGAACAACATGCGATCGATATACTACTCAAGAGTATTCACGGTCCAGTAGATTTCATGCTTAAGGGTCTCACGATCAAGTCCTTCGAGAAACTGCTCAGCAAGGCCAGCAACTTACAGGAAGAAATCAATCACATGGAGCCTGCAGAAAAGACAGAGAAAATGAAACCAGCAAAGGCTTATGAGAAGAGATCTGGTGTAGTGGCCGCGGTCGATAAAGGAAAGCAACCGATGATGATTCAGACCGAGCAGTCGCCTCAGCAGTACGGACAGTCTCGTCCACCACAGAATAATCAGCCTTGTTAGCAGCAGCAGAGACCGTACAGGACAGACGAGAGACCAGTTCCTACAATATCAAAACGACTACGCAGAAACTACTCTTTCAAAGATGATGCTGTAGCAAAGATGTTCAAGAATCTGCTGAAGAAGCCCGAGTTCAAGTTACTCGAGCCGAAAAAGACAGAAGAGGTGAATAAGAAAGATCAGCCCAACTTCTGTCCCTATCACCGGATGCTTGGACATACAATCGAGAACCGCTTCGGCTTCAAGGATCGGCTTCGAGCGGAATTACAAAGAAGGAAATATAATGATACCGAAGGAATATTTGAAGGAGCCCGAAAAGGTTCTATAAATGTAATTTCAGCCGAGCCAATCTCTCCGCTCGACCCATATGCCTGGTAAGGGTGGGTGGAGTGCAATTTGGAATGAGCTCAAGAAGGTCCCGGATCGATTCTGCCCGCTCCAAAGAAAGCCGCTGTTCGGAGTCCACCACCAGCACAGTCCAAGATGAAAGCTTCGCCGAGGAAGCTACCGCGACGAGAATGGAGGAAGAAAGAGATCGTGAGAGAGATTAAAGACGATAGCACGAAGGATAGGATAGAGGCTGCTCTCGTTAGACTAGTTGTCTCAGATTCAACGGTGAAATCCCTCGAACCCCTGACTTTGTATCATTATCTTTGTACCCCTCCAGGGTCTCGTAATAATGATATGAATGATGTTGGCTACATTCTTACTGTCTCTAGTGATGACGTAACTAATCACAACCTATCTAACTCTAATTTCGATTCCCAAAATGATCCTCAAATCATATTAACTTCCAGCAAAGATAAAGAAGACATCGACAACACCGGCTACTACAGTACGAGAAGTGAGGAGACAGTCCTTGAGTGCAAAGGAGCTCCACTTGACATCAGTTTGGACTTCTCAGATACCAAAGGACCTCTGGGTCCAGAAGAAGAAGAAATAACGGAAGTGCATTTAAGGAGTGGCAAGGTGCTACCTCTGAGAACAACTCCAGTGGACAAAGGAAAGCAGATAGTCACTCAAGAAGAAATACCTCCAGCTACTGAAGAAATACAAGTTCAAAATGAAGTTGAAAACCCAAATAAAGTGGATTACAACGTGTTAGCTCATCTTAGGAAGTTGTCGGTCAAACGAAGTATTTATGATGCTCTGATCCTGTCAAAGGAGATGAGAGAAAGTTTGATCAAGGCTCTACTTGATCCCGACATTTGCTTAGCGCAGTTGGCTAGCACATCCTCAGATGGAGTTTGCACCGTAAAGCAATAGCCTGGCGTAACTTTCACCGATGAAGATTTGCTACTCGGTACAGCCGATCACAATCGTCTACTCTACATTTCTTTCATCATCGGCAGATTTGTGCTTTCCAGAGTCTTAGTAGATCCTGGAGCGTCGCTCAATATAATGAGTCTACGGACGTTAGCTTACTTGGACATCGACGCCCGAGAGCTTTCAATGGATAAAATGATGTTAAGAGGTTTCAATCAGAAAGGAGAAAGAGCCCTCGGATCTATAACGCTACAAATGAAAGTCGGGAATCTAGTAACAACTACAAAATTCCATGTCATCGATGCAGATACTTCATTCAATACCCTACTTGGTCGACCATGGCTCCATGAGTACAATATGGTCCCGTCATCGCTTCACTAGTGCTTTAAATACTATAAAGATGGACAAGAACATTGCATTAAAGGGGATCTACAGCCGATTTCAATACATGAAGTGGGCATCCATGAAGACGCCGCTTACTATGCTCCTCTAAAAAAATAGTATTTTCAAGAGACATTGTGATAAGAAAAATTGAAGACTCAAAGGAACTACAAGGACGAGACCGTATGGCTCCAGTTCAACAATCTCATACCGCTCCTTCTCAACGAGTTAGAAAAAGTTCTTTTAGCCCATGCATCCGAGGTCGAGGCCGGGGACGTGGTCGAGGAAGAATTTCCTAGATTGTTGAATAGACGAAGCCAACAATCAACATCGACATGGAGGGAAGCTCCAAAGAAGATAAAGAAACAATGATGATAAGTCAGAAGAAGCCTCAGTTCAAGATCTCTCTGGACGACAAAGCAAAGGATGAATACGAATCGATGTACGATCAGATTAACCATTATTTTCATGCCATGACCCTTACCCCGATCCATTCTCAAAAGGTAGAGAGTATAGAGGTCAAGTAAGTTCATAACGATGGTTTTAAACCGATCAAGTTTTACAAAGCTTCCCCTTCTACTTCTGAATCTTGTGTAATTCTTGAAGAAAATGACTCAAATGAATTAATGGAATTACCTTTAGGCTTCTTTTCGCCATGTGTACAAAAGTTAATTCAACAAGGATATGTGTCAAATAAAATGCCAAAAGGTAAGTTACAATCGTTCAAAAAATTATGGAATGTAAAAGGAAAGAAACTCAATTCGAAAGAAGGTATTGGGTTTGGTACGCTTAGACCCATCGATGACTCAGAATTTTGCATGGTTGTTACTAGTCAATCAAAAGAAGATTGCCTGGACATTCAAGATGAATATGAAGATCAGCCAATAGGCGATGCTCCGCTAGAATTCAAAGAAGAAATCAAATCAACAGTCGATGAATTAAGAGAAATCAATCTCGGGACTGAGGAGCAGCCCCGACCGACTTTCATAAGTTCGTTACTCAACAAAGAAGAGGTTGCAAACTTGGTCAGGTTACTATCAGAATTCAAAGATTGCTTCGCTTGGAGCTATGACGAAATGCCAGGACTATCTCGGGCGGTTGCAGTTCACCGCCTCGGAGTGGATAAGAATGTGATGCCAGTAAAGAAAGCTCCCAAAAGGATGCGCCTCGAGATAGAACAGCAAGTTACAGCAAAAATCAAGAAATTAATAGATGCTAAGTTTGTCCGAGAAGAATAGTATACGACATGGTTAACTAATGTTGTGCCAGTGAAAATGAAAAATGGACAAATCCGAGTGTGTGTCGACTTCAGGGACTTAAACAAAGCATGTCCAAAAGATGAATTCCCGTTGTCGATACTGGAACTAATGGTGGACATCGCGTCGACACATGAAACTTTCTCCTTTATGGGTGGGTCTTCAGGGTACAATCAGATCAAGATGGCACTAGAAGATGTAGCGCTTACAACTTTCAGAACTCCGGTCGGGATTTACTGCTACACCGTGATGCCGTTTGGACTGAAGAACGCAGGAGCTACATACCAAAGAGCAATGACGAGGATCTTCGATGACCTCATTCACAACCAAGTCGATTGCTATGTGGATGATTTGGTCATCAAGAGCAAGATAAGAGGAAGCCACCTATATGATTTGAGGATCGTATTTGAACGATTACGACAATATAATCTGAAGATGAAACCCTTAAAGTGCGCTTTTGGCGTTACCTCTGAGAAATTTCTAGAATTCGTTGTCCGTCATCGGGGAATTGAAATTGACCTAGAGAAGATTAAAGCCATCTTAGAAATGCTTCCCTCTAAAACCTTGAAACAACTACGTTCATTTCAACGAAAACTGGCATATCTGAGGCGCTTTATATCTAATCTGTCGGGTAGGTGTCAGCCTTTCTCGGCATTAATTAAAGAGGATGCCAAATTTATTTGGGAAGAAAAGTGTCAGAAGGCTTTCAAAGATATTAACCGATATCTAACAAAACCTCCTATTTTAGCAGTCCCTATCCCGGGTAGACCGTTGATACTTTATACCGCGGCATTAGATGAGTCTCTCGGAGCTCTACTTGGCCAAGTCAATGATGAGGGTAAAGAGAATGCACTCTACTACTTGAGTCGACGTCTAATACCTACGGAGGTAAAGTATCCTCCTATCGAGAAACATTGTCTAGCTTTAGTTTTTTCCACTCAAAAGCTCAGACATTACATGTTGTCTCATAAAGTCAACCTGATTTAGAAGGTTAATCCTTTGCAATATTTGATGACCCGACCAAAGTTTTCCAGATGTTTAGCAAGGTGGTTAATGATATTATTGCAATTTGATATAACCTTTGTGCCCCTTCGCGCTATCAAAGGGCAGATTCTTGCAGATTTTCTCGCAGCGCACCCACTGCCAGCTGGGTCCCCGCTCAATGATGAGTTACCAGATAAGCAGATACTACAGAAAGAAGATCCCAATGCTCAACGTTGGGAAATGTACTTTGATGGAGCGTCATCAGCTCCAAAAGACAAAGGATCAGGAACAGTTATACCAGGCAAAGCAGAAATTGGTTTAATCTTCGTGACACCAAATCGGGCCATGCTGAAGTTTTCTTATCACTTGACAGAGCCGTGTACCAAAAATGAAGCAGAGTATGAAGCCCTAATCACCAGATTGGAATTAGCAACACTAATGAATATAACGGACATTACCATTTATGGCGACTCACAGCTCATCATCCAGCAAGTGGCAGGACAGTACAAAATTCTAAAGCCGAGATTAGAAGAATACCACCGGTATACGATGAAGTTACTTGAGCAAATTCTGAATGATATTCTATAGGATTCCTCGAGCAGACAATGCCCATGCGGACGCTTTAGCCAAACTCGCTAAAGAATTGAATTGTCCACCCGAAGATTCTATAGATATTGCAGTACAAGGACGTCAGCTGTTGTCTCAAATCGACCTCGACACTCTACATGAAATTGAAAAAGAAAAGACAGTTGCTGCAGTGGCAGAAGATACAAAAGATTGGCATCAGCCATTAATGAAATATTTGTAAACCGGAAAGCCACCAAAAGATAAGTCAGTAGCGCACCAGATTCAGAAGTGGGCTTTGTCGTATGTTCTGTATAGAAGATCATTCGACTAGATGTGGCTGAGATGTCTGAGCAGAGCAGAAGCGCAGAAAATTGTCAAAGAAGTACATGCTGGATTGTGTGGTGCTCACCAGTCAGGACCAAAAATGAAGATGAAAATCAAAAGACTCGGATACTACTGGCCAGCAATGATGACAGATTGCATGGACGTAGCCAAGAGATGCCATCAGTATCAAGTGCATGGAGTGGTCTTGCACCAGCCTTCGAATGTTCTACACCCAACGATTGCCTCTTGGCCATTCGAGTGCTGGGGTACGGACATAGTGGGTCCGATAGAACCTCCTTCCTCAAAAGGACACAGGTTTATACTCACCGCTACAGACTACTTTTCCAAGTGGGTAGAAGCAGTTCTACTACGGGAAGTCACAGCGCAGCAAGTTTTACAGTTCTTCAAGAATCAAATCGTCTACCGTTTCGGTGTACCGCGCAGAATCATCTCCGACAACAGGTCCGCTTTTAAGAGCACGAAAATCAACAACTTCGTCAGAAGACACGGGATAGATTGGAGATACTCGACGATCTACTACCCTAAAGCAAATGGCTTGGCAGAAGCCTTCAATAAAATGCTTGTTCAGATTCTGAAGAAGACGCTCGATGACAATAAAAGAGGATGGCCCGAGAAGCTGCTAGAAGCCTTGTGGGTGTACCGGACGACAGTCAGAATGCCAGCACAGTCTACGCCGTACGCTTTTGTGTATGGGTCTGAGGCAGTTCTTCCACTAGAAGTTCAGCTACTGTCGCTCCGGGTTGTCGTTGCCAATCAAATTACAACAGAAGAGAATGCCAAGTTATGACTTACAGAATTGGAAAGCCTTTAAGGAAAAAGATTGCTCGCACAACAAAACTTGGAACTCTACCAAGCGAAGATGATTCAAGCCCACGATAAATTGGTCCGCCCGAGGTCGTTCAAAGTTGGTGACCTCGTGCTTGTTCTTAGAAGGCCTATTCTTGCACACCGCAAAATAGGTGGAAAATTCGAACCGGCCTGGGAAGGACCACTCGTGGTGGAGAAGGTCTACACAGGAGGATCTTACCAGTTTGTGGATACTCAAGGGGATAGACCCATGTTGCCCATCAATGGACGATATTTAAAGAAATATTACGCGACATGAAAAGACTGAAAAAAAAAATGATATTCGTTCCAATATAGCTGTAGGGCTAGTGTCTGTGACTAGGTCCAAAATTTTGTAATAAAAAAAAACTGCATAAAATAAAAGAAATGCCCTTCCCACAAAATGAAAACATGTTTGCCAAATTCTAAATCTAAATTTTATAAAAACATATTAAATAAAATAATGGCATCAAGTTAATTGCTAAAACTTGTTTTAAAGTAAATGATAATTTGCTTTTGTTCGTGCACAACACCACTCGCTGACATTTCCCCTTGTTTACTTGTGTAGGAAGTGTCGAGTTTCAAGTCGGTGTTTGCTCTTTGATACGGCTCTGACCTCTCATCTAGAAACGTATACTGAAGCGAACGCAGAAAATGAAGCCAATGAAGAAATTCAGTCGCAAGGAGGTAGGACAAACCTCAGGACATGGGGGCACCGGAGGTTCGGTTGACTCACACCTCCCTACAGAGAGACGTACTCATGTCCCATCCATGATCATCACTCCACAAGGTGATCTGGTTGCCGCTTCAGCCGGCAGAATTCCGGACGCTCCGTTAGCAAATACAAGTAGAAGAAATAGAAATCGCCGCAAGCGCCGCCTCCAGGAAAGTATGGAGAGAAGACGGGCTAGGGAGTCAGCCGCTGAGCTACCTCCTGTGCCAGAAGAATTTCATCAGCCAGAAATGAAAGAGACTGAGGACAGTTCTCCGCGCACGGATACTGAGCCGGAAACCATTGTTGACCTCATTTTTGATGAGGTCTTTTGCTTCTCTCTTTAGTACTTAGGATCTAGCCTTAGGCTTTTCCTTTGACTAATATTAGAGGACTAGAAATGGAACCCACCACTTAGAAATTCAAATACTTCTTGACTCCCTACAAACCCCACAAGCTTGATTGTAGACCCCTAATCACCTAGAGGGTTGAAATCAAATGTGGAGGTTTAAAGGATGAGTTCCCTATAGGACTTTTTGGCCTTAGGAATACACTGGATGGCCTGGTCTAGTGAAGGTTGACTTGCACATACACTACACTCTCACACACATTCCAAGTCCTAAAACCACACTCTCACCCAACTTGACTTCCTGACTCATTTAGGTAATTCATATGGATGGTCCTTAACCCCTAAGCCCCTGGCTAAGAGGGTTATGAACAACATAGTGAATGTCTCAAATGAGTCCTCTCATGGCTCATATGGGCTTAATATGGCTTTATGGCTCAACCAAAATGATTCCATTTCACTCACACTTGATCAATCTTCTTTTTTTTAAAATTTCAATTTTTGACCCCGGGGCCCCGGACCCACCAAACCTACAAAATACCCTTGAAATTACCCAAAATTTGCAAAATTACCTAAATTACCCAAGATTCCTCAAAATTAATCCTAAACACTTCCCACCACTCAAATTGACCATCTTTGGCCAAAAATACCAAAATTTCCAAAAATACCCCTAAATCCCCCCGAAATTACCAAAATACCCTTTTACTCCAAAAATCCAAAAAATTCTAAAAATTCCCAGAAAATTCCAGAAAATCCCAAATATTCTCACTTTAATTTTGTTTAACTATACCATGGGCCAATTTTGCGAATTTACCCCACTTTTACCAAAACCCCCAATTTGACACATTTTTTAACCCAAGTGAACCCAATGTCAAACCAAACCACCCCAATCGACCTCAATTTTGGCACAATTCAATTATAAAATTCAATTCAATATCCCCAATATCAATTTAGACAAAATCCAAGTCCAATTTGATTGACATTTGAGCCTAATTCCAATTTGGGGCTTAAAGCCCAATTTTGACCCATGACCCAAACCTAGCCCAATTCAACTCCAATTGGCCCCAAATATTTTCTAAAGCCTTCCTAACATCCCAATAAACAAAACACTAACTTGATTTGCCCAAAATTTGAACCTAAACTCCACCCAAACCTAACCCAAAACCAAAATCCCTTAAATTGACCTAAGCCCAAACCTAACCCAAATGGGCCCAAATCCCAAAATTAGAGCCCAACAAAAGTTGAAAAATCTTTGTAACACTCCCATAAACATTTTTCAACATTAATTTTACACCAAATTCAACCTTAGCCCAATTTAGCCCAATTTGGCCCACCTTGGCCCCTTTACCAAAAAAAGCCTAAATTCAACCCAATTCTACTCTAAATCACACCAAATTGATTCCAAACCATTCATGAAACATCCCTAAACTAAACCCAACATTTATTTGGCATGGTATTTCACAAAATTCTTCATCCAAAAGTCCATTTTCAAATATAAAGGCCCACCCATTTAAGCCTTTTAGAAAGCCCACTTCCACCAAACCCAAAAGCCCAAAAATTCATCCAAAGCCCACATGACAATTCCTTCTCATCATCCACTTGATAAAATCATTCCCTAAAGTTTGAAACCTATGATTAAATCATTCCAAATTAGGTTTTATCCAAATTCCCATCAAAATGCCAAAATTCCTAAAATCCATTCCAATGAAATTGACTAAGCCATCCCCAAGCCCAAATGAAGCCATGGAGCCATCCTTAAGCCCCATGTAAAGCCATGAGAAGTTTGACATGCGAACATCCCATAAATGGCAAGAGGAGGAGCCTCTTTAAGGATTCTCTTAAAGTTGATTAAACCTTTTCATGCTTCCCCTAAACTATGTTTAAACTTAAACATGCTTGGATAGTGACTTCTCCCCACTAATCTAGTCGACTCACCCGACCTCCCTCAACCCAAATCGAGCTTGGAAAGGTGCACCCAACCCAAACCCATAGGATGACCAAATTGAGTCCAAAAGAGCCCCTTCCCCATTCCATTTTGAATGAAGCTTTCTACACATGGCCAATCTCCATTGCTTGCACCATTGTCAACCCCTGACCCTCCTGATGACAACAAGTGACTTGACCCCGGCCGAGCAGCCCACCACAGCCGCCGGAAACCACCGAGCCGAGAGCACCCATGTGAGCCAATTTTCGAATTTCTCCTCGCCGAGTTGTCCCAGCCCAATCGAACACCATGGTTGTTCTTCCCTTGCCCCGAGCAAGCTGATCCAAGCCATCAAATCCTCTAGTGAGCCCTCCAGCCACCTCTATTTAAGCACCACCTCCTCACGGCCAAAAAAGGTGTTGAACCAAACCTTACCAAAACTCTGCCAAAATCACTCCAGATCCCTGTCCAGACATAGAGAACTTGATCCCCACCGAAATCCAGACCTCTAAAGCTCTCTCTCGTAAGTCTAATTTTGGAGTTGAAATTCAAGCCCAAAACCAGGACACTTCACCACAGCTGAGCCAATCTTCAAATTGATTGACTCTACACCTTCACCGTACTAAGAGGAGAAGTTCCCCAGCAAAAGCCCCCTCACAAAGCCAGCCATTGCTTCTAGCCTCCAAGATTTGTGATCGGCCTTGGTCACTTTTGTACCTAGGCATTTCCCCAGAGCAAGAGACTTCATATGAAGCTTGCTTGGACTCAATCGAAGGTGACACAAACCTCAGATCAAAGCTTCACTTCTCTGAGCAAAGGTATGAACTCAATCTTCCTCCCGAGGTCCTAGAGATTCTCCATTTAGTTTGAGTTGCTTTCAATGCACCTTAACCATATAGATGTGTTCGTCTCTTCAAGACGAATCGATAGAGTATAAGAACGCAAAAATCCATGGAGAATCGAGTGAGATCTTAAGGTTTTAGTGTGGACGGTCACGGGTACACACCAGTCAGAAACGATGACCAGGAGCCGTTGGATCGCGCGTGTATCGAGTGGACGGTCGAGATCAAGCCGGACAGCACAATGGTATGTGAATGGCGGGCCCCCATAGCGCTGACTCAAATGGCGACGCCGAATCAAGGAGCGACGCGTGGGCTTTCGATCCGGACAAGGATGACGCGGCGCCGAGTCAGATAAATAGAAAATTAGGGTTTTTTGGATTTATTTAAATACCAGAACTTCAAAAATTCATATCTTTGCATATAAAAATCACAAAAATAAAATAAAAATATCCTCTTGCTCAGTAAACAGAGGAGAATAATGTGGAAAAGAAATCAAGTTAATTGGATGAGTATTTTATTTTTAATAATTTATTTACTGTTCCCAATGTTTTGATTCTCCATTTGCATAGACAATTCACCATGGCATGAGACCAAAGAGCTTTTGAAGCCTCTAATCTTGGGAACATTCCCTGAATTTTTCAAGGTTAGAGGTCATCTCTGTGAAAAGTTATGGATCTTTCAAGTTTATGTCACTGTTTTAGGTATTCTAATTCCAATAATTAACATGTTGTAAAATAAATTCTAGGAAAATTTGGTGGTGTTTCTTAGGACTAGGGGACCCTATGAAAAATATATTTTGAGTTAATTCATTCATAATAACCCTAATTGGCATAAACTCCCAAAATTGACTTTGAATTAATTAGGGTTAACCACACACCAAATTGACTTGAAAACAATTCTCCATTGCTTATTAGGGTCAGAGGAACCTTACATAAAGTTTTGAAATCAATTGGACTTGATTAATCCCACTAAATGGATTGATTAAGCCTCATAAGCAAAATGGAACTTTAAAAATTCATAACTCCAAAAATACTTGTCAAAAATTCACAAAAGTGGTTTTGGAGCTTCTTTACTATCAGGAGAGTTCACGAAAATAAAAATTAGAATTTTTAAAAAAAGTTGATTTTTCACAATATTTTAATATTTTAATAATTAAAAAATAATAAAAATCACAAAAATATTAAAAATCATAAAAATGTCACATTTTGACTCCTAATCACTTAGGAACAAACCAAATATTTTTCCTAAGTCCCTAGGATAAGATATTGAATTTTAAAGGCTTAATGTAATTTTTAAATATTAAAAAATGAATTTTCAACCTTTTTCACTAAAATAATTCTAATAAATCAAAGAAAAATCAAAAAATTATAAAATTTGTTTCTTTGGACTCCTTAAAGTCAGAGAAATTTAAGAAAAATATAAATTCTATTTTTCAATTTCTATTTTATTTTAAAATTAATTAATACTCTAAAACTCAAAATAATTATAATAAATAAAATATAATTCAAAAAATCACCAAAATTGGTCTAAGTGGTTTTCTGGTCATTAGAAACATCCCATAATTTTTTTAAGAACAGAAACTTTACCTTGGTCATGTTGTTGAATTTTCTTTGAGAACCCCTATTTTCTACTAAAAAGAATTATATAAATAAATTCAAGTCAGAAAAATCACATTTTCTCCTCTAATGTCTTAATTGACATGTGAGTGAGGTGAAATAAAAATTTCAAATTCATTTGAGTTCATTTTAGTGAGTTATGAAATAAATAAGCCCAAATGGGCATAAAGGTAATTAAAGAATTTTAACCCTTAATTAAAACTTTAGGTTTAATCAAAATGGAGGGTAAAATATTTGATTTTAATTTTCTCTTGGATGATTGAAACTTTGGGAAATTAAAAGGGTAGAAACCCATTAAACACTTTGAAAATATCAAAATGAAACTCTAATTAATTAAATAATTTAAATTTTGGAAAGAATATATTTAAAATTTGGATTATTAAAATAGGGATATTATTGAGAGGATATCTATTCTTTAATTTAAAAATCCCTAAATAAGTCACTTCAATAATATTTAGTTCTTAATTAAAAATTAAAATAATAATCCAAACTAAATAAATTAAAAATTAAAAGAAGATAACCCTTAAATGAATTAAAGCTTAAAATGTTAAATGGTCCAATAATAAAAATCAAATTTAAAATCTTGGAGTTAAATTAAATTAAATTAAATCAAGTCAAGTCAAAGTTTAAATTAAATTAAATTAACACCTTAACAATTAAATTAAATTAAATTTAAAATATTGAAACTAAAATTAAATTAAATTAAAATTAAAATAAAATTAAAATTAAAATAAAATTAAAATAAAATTAAAATTAAATTAAATTAAATTTAATTAAATTAAATTAAATTAAATTAAATTAACATCACATAACAACAAACCTAAATGAAAACATTAAGAGTAAAATCAAAACATATGAAAGATTTTAACACCTTTTTTAATATAAGTAAATCTAAAACATGAAAAGTTAATCTGAAATATAATATCACTTAAATGTAAAGATTTAAATTAAATCTAAAATAATTCGAACCATATTCCAAACTTAATAATCATTAATTAATTTTTATAATTAAATCAAATCAAATTAAATCATTAAAATATTTATTACTTTGCCCTTAAAAGGCTTTTATTGTAATAACTCTTAAATGAAGCATCAAGTGAAGTGTCACTTCACATATAAGATATTCAAATATCCTAAGTTCACTGAGCAATAAACAAAACAAAATTAAAATCCTTTGATGATTAAGTCACCAATACAATAAAATTCATTTGAACTCAAAATAATCCCAGAAGTATTGAAAAGATGTTTAAGATTCGTCTTAAACACTTCCTCGATACGATGGGGTGTTTTAGAAGAATAATTGAACTTAATTGTTCTTTGGTAAAGAAAATCATCCTTAAACCAAACCAACAACCTAGACGTCATAGGAAATGACTAGCAATAGGATTAGGATTCTGGTAGACAACCAAAACCCTTTCCCTTAGCTTTACCTAGGTATTTCTTGCAAAAATATGTTTAAATGTTTTAACATGTGTTTTAAGTGTAGCTGGGGATGACGGGAAGACCCTCCAGTTGCGCTTTTACTTTGTTGCAATTTATCTACATGTGCTGCATTTTAAATTTCTTGCATGGTAAAACAACTGTTGCATGAAAACCAAAACCTATAGGATAGCCACAAAACTGAAACCAAAACTAAATTAAAAGTCATCACAAGATAAAATTCACTGCCACAACATTTCAAAATATAAAACAACTCAAAATTTAATCACAAACAAAACAACAAAACTCCAATTACAACTAAATTAAAATATCTCATTGGACGATCGGGAATACCTCGGATGATGTAACCTACGTGTTGCTAACGGGATTTCCCACGGTCTAACTCATTCAGTTGAGTTTAGCAAATTCATCTGGACTAAGTGAATCCGATAAAAATAACGATGCCGGAATGATGGAACCGTAGGATCTTAACCGGTGTTGTTATAATCAACTTTAAGATTTGTTTTAATTAAAACATTAAAAACACTTGGATTTTAAGATTTTCTCTAAGCCAATACACTTTTCTCATCCCCTGATTTTCACCTTCTAAAACTAAACCTCTGCAACAACAAGGAGCTTGGAGCATGGTGGGCAGCACGGACATCGTCATCAACAAAACTTGAATCTACTTCAGCAAAACCTTTCCTAGTTTTAAACAATAAAGCCATAGGATTTCGAGGTAGTTTGCTTAGTGCAACATAAATCCTCAACTTTTCGTTAGGCATTTGTATAATCATGCTATGCAAATTAAGCCCTAACCGGTCTTAGGACTCCGAGGTAGTCGTTTGATACGACATAAACCCTCACATCTTCGAGGCTATTTGTGTGATTATGTCATACAAACATAAGTCCTAATTAATTAAAATTGCGTGATTGCAACATTAAATAATTTTCTTAAACTCGAAGCCAAATAATAGGATATGTTTGGGAAGTTGCCAAAATTCTACTTTGATCCTCAACTTCTCCTACTTCTCTTCCCTTGAATTCCCAAAATAAATTGTCCTAAATTTGATCCATTCCATATTAAAATTCCAAAATTCAATCCTTTGAAAACCTTAAACTTTAAAATTCTAGAGAGCAAAACCACTGATCATTATCGAGAGTTTTCTTAAATGATTCCTGTCATTTAAGATGTAATTAACTATAGGGGCTTGCCCTTATTGGGAACTTTAAGAACCCAGGTAATATAAACCCTGCTTAGTTCCTTTATATTAAGCAGGGGAACTTGTCGGCTTATAAAATTGGATCGCTGACCAAACGGATGTCACAAATCTTTTAGTTTATTTAATCGAGCCCCATCATCAAGCAGTGTGTCTATTCCTCGGGATAAATACACGGTTTGTGGTGCGGTGCTCGTTTATATAAACTATTCGGGATGTGACATCGGTTTGATTTCATATCTTAAAACTTTCAAATTTAAAGTTATTTTCAAAATCAAATGCTACTTTCTAAATTATATATATATATTTAAATTAAATTTAAAATTTAAAATTCACCGACGATTTCTGTAGGCAACCCCTTTTCAAAATAAAACACATAACCCAAAAATAAGCCGTACAATTTCTGGCTACTCCGCTGGGGAATAGTTCCTCTCTCCATTTTGATCAGATGGTTTTGCTTTGATAAATCGGTAGTGTATCCATGTCCCTAGTGGAGCAAACTACCATTCTTCCGTTGGAATACCTCGTTCATTTCGTCTCGAACGAGCATGCCCAACTCCTCTCGGATTTAGGAGCCACTTGTTTAGACACCCCTAAACGGAGAGGTTCCGAGATCCTTTTACCTCTTTTCTGAGGTGGGGTGGACCCCAAATAGGTGTTAGTTTAGGAGCAGTCATTCGAGTCGAGAAGTCTTGCAAAAGACTTTCTCTTCCTTTCAAATTCTAAATCAGGCCCTTTACCTTTTCTATAACCTTTTCCCTTTAATCGTTTTGTTTCTAACAAACGAACCCACTAATAAACAACCTTCTAATAAACAATCTCTTTTAAAAAATCACAAATACACTAAGATAAACGAAAATGTGTTCGGACTCTTTCTTTTTCCTCCTAAACTTTACGACGAAAGGAAGTATAATTCGGAACTGACATTCGGAATCTGCCCTGCAGAAAATGACTGCCCCAAAGTTAGTCTTCTCCTTCACCAATGGAATGGACTTCGCCGTTTACAAGGATGAGCTGCCCGATAATGGAATCATCCGTTTCGGACAAGGATTTGACAATACAGATATCAAGATCACTGACGTCACTCTCTTTGCACTAATGGACAAAGTGTCAGAAACTGAGAAACCCCTGATTGAGTTCAACCTAAAATCGACTCAAGAATTCCCTCCCCTACAAAGGGTTCCAGCTGAAAGGAGTACTACTATTCGTAGGAGGACTGTTTTCTCTACCCCCACCCGGCCTAGTCATCTCTCGCACCTACCCCGACTTCTGCCAACCTGAAGGGGAAGGAAATCCAAGTCTGTGATGAGCCTGTCACCGTGGAGGGTACAGATTTTGCTGCGATACCGTCTATTTTCTAAATTGAGTCCAGTTTGAGAGCTGCACCCCTAACTCGAACTCAAAGAAGGAAATTAAGCAGAAAGATAGCCCGGGTTGAGAAGGCCAAAGCCGCTGAAATTGCTTTCCTGGAAGAGATCCCTGAACTGCCTGAGTATACACCTCTATTGGAAGGGAGCAGGTTTCACCCTCTCTCTACCGCATCAGATGAAGAGGATGTCCAAAGGATCACCACTGCATTACCCCGACCTACGTACTATAACAATTACAAAAGGAAAAGGGATAAGACTACGCCATTTGCTCGACTGCAAGCTGTGATAGAAAGATTGGCAAAGAAAGAAAGATGCCCTGTGTTAGAAATCTTAAGAAGGATGGGACAAGTGCCAGCTAAATCCCACCTCGGACCGCGAATAGAGCCTGTTGCTGCCACAGAGAAACCAAAGAAGAAGATAAAAGCCAGTTCACCCGTTGTTGTATCGGGTCTGCAAATAAGGGAGGATACCACCTTCCAGCATACAGCCGACAGACCATCCGGTCCTAGGCTTCCGGCTGCTAGAAGGATGGTATGACGACCTACTAGTGGCGAGTTAAGACCAAAATAATGTCCTGAGAAGAAAAGTCTCGTCAAGAGACTTGAACCAGAAGAAAGTGCTACTGCAACAAAAGAGGACTCCCGAAAAGGAAGTTCAACAACCGTCACGTGACAACTGCGAGATCGTGCGGAAAAGGCCACTAGAAGATGCCATGGACAAGTTAAGGACCGACATCCGACGGTTAGCAAAAGAAAGAGAAGAAAAACTAGAAGATGAAGTTGATTCATCAGAATTTATGAATGACGAGTATGCTGAAATCAACATGGTTGAGACGCGAGCATCATCAGCTTCACAAGGTGCTCCAGCAGCTGCAGAAAGAGATGAACCGGAAGTGATGAGAGCACGACTTCAAGAGAAGGATGATACAATTTCCTAGATGGCAAAGAGGATGGAAGAGATGGCTGCCGCTTTAGCCACTCTCCAGAGTCAGGTTCAGCCTCAGAAAGAGACACCCCCAGTAATTATCCATATTGCAGATGGAGGAAAAGAGATCACATCCGTCAATGGAGATGAACAACCAAAGAAAGATCCTGCACAAAGCATGATTCCCGAAAAGGACATTAAAAACATGGTAGAACAGCAGGTGCAAGAGGCCTTGGCACAATCTAAGAGCAGAGCATCTATTCATGCGGGTAGACCTTACCCCGAAGAGTTCGATGCAATCCAATACCCAAAAGGCTTCGTACCACCTCTGTTTAAGACTTTTGATGGGACGGGAAACCCTCGACAGCACGTTGCACATTTTCATGATAGTTGTTGCAATGCCGGTGGGAGTGACGCTTTACTCTTCCGACGAGCTCGTCAGCCAGCTTATCGTGATTGCCTTCGACTGGTACGCAGAATTCCCGAACGGTTCAGTAAAGACCTTTTCAGAACTAGAGAATCTCTTCGTTAAGCGGTTTGTCGGGGCTCAACACCACATCACTATCGGTGATCTAGTGGTGGAGCAACAGAAACCGAACGAGACTTTAGTGGATTACATACTTCGATGGAGAAACTTAAGCATGAAGTGTGAACCACAGCTTCAAGAACAACATGCAGTCGGCATCTTGCTCAAGAGTATCCATGGCCCGATATCTCTTCTCCTTAAAGGATTTACAATCAAGACTTTCGAGAAGTTGCTTAGCCAGGCCGGGAGCTTGCAAGAAGAGGCAAAGCAGTTAAGTTTCGTGGATAAGAACGATAAGCAGAAGCCCGTAAAAGCATTTGAAAAGAAATCTGGAATCGTTGCGGTAGCAGATAAGGGAAAGCAGCCGGTTCAGATACAGCCAGAGCGGCCACAGCCTAGTTACCAACCACCGCAATGGACATACCAACAACCGCAACAGATCTATCAGCAACCTCAGCAGGGCTATCAACAGCCTCGATCGAGATATCAGTCGCCTCAAGCATTATGAACAACCGCCTCGTCCACGACAGTACCTCGAAAGATTTGTTGAATAGGGAATATCCATTCAAAACTGAAGCAATAGTGAAGATGTTCCGAAGCTTAATGAAGACACCAGATTTTCAGCTGCCAGAGCCCAAGAGGCCGGAAGAAGTCAATAAGAAAGATCATTCAAACTATTGCCCATACCATCGGATGCTCGGACACAAGATAGAGGATTGCATCACTTTCAAGAGCTGGTTTGATGACAATCTCCGAAAAGGGAACATAACGATCCTAAAGAAATACATGAAGGAACCCCAGAAAGGAGGTTCTGTCAATGTCATTTCAACGAATCCCATTGTTCTGATAGACCCGTACACGACTGATGATGGATGGAGTACTGTCTGGACAAAATCATCGAAGAAAATTTTGGATCATATCCAGACCGCTTTGGTGCGCGCTTCGACTAAGAGTTTGAAACCTACTGAGCCGGCACTATCACTTGCAATCGAAGAACCACCCCAGAAGAAAGAGAAGGTCGTAGAAGAGAAGAAGACTGAGACTCCAAAGGGTAGACTAGGGGCTGCTTATCCTAGGATGATTGTTTCCGATTCGGGGGAGAAATCCCTCGAACCTCTGACTCTGTACGATTATTTGCTCGACCCGGCGGGATCTTATAATGATAAGGGTTATGGCGTTGGCTACGTTTTGACTGTTTCTAACAATTACATAAATAGCGACAACCGGCTTAATCCGGATCTCGATTCCAATACAAATAACGATTCTCAAATCATACACAACCTTGATGACCATGACGAAGAAGATGTTCACAAAGGAGGCTACGAAATCTCGACAAGCAACGAGTCCATTTGTGAATTCCGAGGAGCTCCGATCACGATAGAATTAGAACTATCAGACACCAAAGCAACTTCAGAAGAGCCAGTTGTTCCGATTCAAGAGGAGACACTGGTAAATTTAGAAGAGATAACAGAGGTCAATCTAAGAAGCGAAAAAGTTCTACCCCCGAGAATGGGTCCAAAGGATAAAGGAAAGCAGGTGGTTGCTCGAGAAGAGTCAACCCCAGCAGAGGAATTGCCCATTCAGGAAGAAACCGAGGAACATGGTAATAAAGTGGACTGCAATGTGCTAGCCCATCTTAGGAAGCTACCAGCCAAACTAAGCATATACGATGCTCTGATCTTGTCAAAGGAAATGAGGGAGGCTCTGATCAAGGCTTTACTTGATCCAGAGATTTGTTTAGCTCAAATGGCCGGTGATTCCTTCGACGAGGTTTGCTCGTTAAGAGAACGACGAGGTGTTACCTTCACGGACAATGATCTATTAGCGGGAACAGTCGATCACAACCGACCGTTATACATTTCAGTCACTATTGGAAAGTTTACGCTATCCAGAGTGTTGGTTGATCCGGGAGCATCAATCAACATAATGAATCTTCGGACACTAGCATATTTGGAAATTGATGCTCGCGAGCTTGAAGCAGACAAGATGTTATTAAGAGGCTTCAATCAAAAAGGAGAAAGAGCTCTTGGATCGATAACACTACTAATGAAGACATGTGATTTAGCAAAGACAACCGCAAAATTCCACATAATTGATTCTGAGACATCGTTCAACGCTCTACTGGGTCGGCCATGGATCCATGAAAACCGGATGGTACCGTCATCTCTGCACCAGTGCATAGAGTATTACGAAGGAGGAGAACAGTGCATCAAAGGTGATTTGCAACCGTTCTCCGTGCATGAAATTGGAATTCATGAAGATGCGGCCTACTACGCGCCTCCGAAGAAAACAATCTTTTCCAGAAATACCATACCAAATGAAGCAAAAGAAATTTGAGACGATGAAGAACCCGAAGTTCTAGTCCGACGAGTTACTCACCACTCCCTTACGGCGAGATGGTGAAGGTTTCTCCGGAACTCGCACCCGAGGTCGAGGCCGAGGACGAGGACGTGGAAGAAACGTTGGAACGAGTTGGACGAAGAAACCGGTCATCGATGTTGATTGGGAGAACGAGTTCGAAGAAGAAGAAGAAATTGAGAAAGAAGCAGCGATAATAAGTCAGAAGGAACCACAATTCAAGATTTCTCTCGAAGATGAAAAGAATGAAGAATATAAATCAATGTAAGAGAAGATTAACCACTATGGGCATACTATGACCCTGACCCCAATCCATTCTAATAAGATCGAGGGTATGGTGGTCAAGGAAGTACATGGTGGCGATATTAAACCAATCAAGTTCTACCGTGGTGCTTCTTCTTCCAAAACTGAAAGTGATGTACAATTTAAAGATGTTACTTCATCTGAATTAATGGAACTACCTTTTGAGTGGTACTCTCCATGTGTTCAAAATTTAATTCAACGCGGTGTCTTACCTTGACGATGGATAAAAGGCCGATCACAACACTTTGAAAAATTATGGAATAATGCCGGTCGGCCTCCCAATTCAAAACATGGTCTCGGATTCGGCACAGTAGGATCAGTTGATGATACGGGATTTTGCTTGGTTGTCACTTGCGAACCTAATAAAGACTGCTTGGAAGCTTCAGAAGACCTCGAAGATCTACCAATCGGAGACGCTCCACCAGAATTCGAAGAAGAAATCAAATCTACAATAGACGAGTTAACGGAAGTTAACTTAGGTACTAGCGAAGAGCCTAGGCCTACCTTTGTTAGCTCCTTACTCAATAAAGAGGACTCTGAAGACATAATCAAGCTATTAATGGAATTCAAGGACTGTTTTGCTTGGAGTTACGACAAAATGCCAGGATTAGCTCCAGAAGTTGCAGTTCACAGGCTAGGAGTGGATCCTACTTCTGTTCCAGTCAGACAAGCTCCCAGAAGAATGCGTCTAGAAATTGAGCAACAAGTAATAGCTGAAGTTAAGAAGCTAATAGACACTAAATTTGTCCGTGAAGAACAATAACTAACTTGGTTAGCCAATGAGGTACCAGTCAGAAAGAAGAATGGTCATATCAGAATCTGCGTGGATTTCAGAGATTTAAATAAAGCATGTCCAAAGGATGAATCTCCACTATCAATCCCAGAATTGATGATTGACATTGCTTCAACACATGAAATCTTTTCTTTCATGGATGGATCTTCGGGATACAACCAGATAAAGATGGCACCGGAAGATGAAAAGCTTACAACCTTCAGAACGCCAATTAGAGTGTACTGCTACACAGTGATGTCGTTTGGATTAAAGAATGCAGGAGCAACCTATCCAAGAGCAATGACAAGAATTTTTGATGATTTCATTCACAACCAAGTTGAGTGTTACGTAGATGATGTGGTCATCAAAAGCAAACTAAAAGAGGATCACTTGTATGATTTGAGAATTGTTTTCGAGCGATTAAGACAATACAACCTTAAGATGAATCCCTTGAAATGCGCCTTCGGCGTCACCTCTGGGAAATTCTTAGGATTTGTTGTTCGACATCGTGGAATTGAAATCGATCCGGAAAAGATTAAAGCTATTTTAGAAATGCCTCCTCCCAAAACTTTGAAACAACTACGATCATTTCAAGGGAAGTTGGCATATCTTAGACGCTTTATCTCGAACTTGTCAGGTAGGTGTCAGCCCTTCTCGGCATTGGTTAAAAAGGACGCCAAATTCGTTTGGGATGAGAAATTCCAGCGGGCTTCAAGGACGTTAAGCAATATTTAATGACACCTCCTGCCTTAGCAGCCCCAGTCTCAGGTAGACCGTTGATACTTTATACCGCGACTTTAGACGATTCTCTCGGAGCCCTGCTAGCCCAGGTTAATGACGAGGGAAAAGAAAATGCTCTCTACTACCTAAGCCATCGTCTAATCCCGATGGAAGTAAAGTATCCTCTGATTGAGAAGCATTGTTTGGCCCTGATCTTCGCCGCTGTGCGGCTTATTTTTTAGGTTGTGTGTTTCATTTTGAAAAGGGGATCGCCTACAGAATTGTCGGCGAATTTTTTTATATTTTTAAATTTAATTTAAATATATAGTTTAAAAGATAACATTTGATTTTGAAAGTAATTTTAAGTTTAAAAGTTTTAAGATATGAAATCAAACCGATCTCACATCCCAAATAGTTTATATAAACGAGCACCGCACCACAAACCGTGTATCTATCCCGAAGAATAGACACACCGCTTGATGATGGGGCTCGATTAAATAAACTAGAAGATCTGTGACATCCGTTTGGTCTCGCGAACCAATTTTATAAGCCGACAGTTCCCCGCTTAATATAAATGAATTAAGCGAGGTTTTATATTACTTGGGTTCTTAAAGTTCCCTATAAGGGCAAGCCCCTATAGTTAATTACATCTTAAGTGACGGAAATCACCTAAGAAAACTCTCGATAATAATCGTAGTTCTCGCTCTCAAGAATTTCAAAGTTTAAGTTTTCAAGGGATTGAATTTTGGAATTTCAATAGGGAATGGATCAAGTTTGGAACATTTTGTTTTGGGAATTCAAAGGAAGAAGGGTAGGAGAAATCACAGATTCGAAGCGAACTTCGGTAATTTCCCGACTATCCTATTGTTTGGCTTGGATTTAAGAAAGTCCTAATGTCTATTTAATGTTTTGATCTTGCCGATTTTAATTAGTTAGGACTTATATTTATATGATAAAATCATACAAATAGCCTCGAAGATGTGAGGGTTTATGTCGTATCGACGACTACCTCGGAAATCCTAAGACCGGTTAGGGCTTAATTTACATGGTGTGATCATGCAAATGCCTAACGAAGAGTTGAGGATTTATGTTGCACTAGGCAAACTACCTCGAAGTCCTACGGCTTGGTTATTTAATTCTAAGGAAAGTTTTGCTGAAGTAGACTCGAGTTTTGCTCGATGACGATGGCCGCGCCGCCCACCATGCTCCGAGCTCCTTGTTGTTGCAAAGGTTTAGTTTTAGAAGTCATAAATCGAGGAGATGAGAGAAGTGTTTGGTTTTAGAGAAAGTCTTAATTTCCATGTGTCTTTAATGTTTTAATTAAAACAGGTCTTAAAGTTGATTAAACAGAACCGATTAAGATCCCACGGTTCCGTCATCCCGGCACCGTTATTTTCATCGAATTCACTTAGTCCAGATGAATTTGCTAAACTCAACTAAATGAGTTCCGCACTTTCATTTAGACCGTGGGAAATCCCGTTAGCAACACGTGGGTTACATCATCCGAGGTATTCCCGATCATTCAATGAGACGTTTTAATTTAGTTGTAGTTGTGGTTTTGTTGTTCTGTTTGTGATTAAATTTTGAGTTGTCTTATATTTTGAAATGTTGTGGAGGTGAATTTTATCTTGTATTGTCTTTTAATTTAGTTATGGGTTTCAGTTTTGGTTTCTGTCCTAAAGGTGTAAGTTTTCATGCAACATTTGTTTATCATGCAAGCAAAGTAAGTGCGATGTGATTAAATAAGTTGCAATAAAGTAATTTGCAATAAAATAAAAGTGTACCTGGAGGGTCTTCCCGTCATCCCAAGCCGCACTTAAAACACAGTTAGAATATTTAAGCATTTATAACAATTTCCTAGGTAAAGCTAAGGGAAGGGTTATGGTTTTCTACCAAGTTCCTAATCCTATAGCTAGTCATTTCCTATGACGTCTAGGTTCTTGTATTTTAGTTTGAGGACGATTTTCTTCATCAAAGAATAACTAAGTTCAATTGTTCTTATAAATATCCTATCGTATTGAGGAAGTGCTTAAGACGAATCTTAAACATCTTTTCAATATTTCTAGGATTGTTTTAAGTCCAAATGAATTTAATTACACAAATGAATTAATCGTCCGAGAGTTTAAGTTTTGTTGTCTTGCTCAGTGAACTAGGACATTTGAATATCCTATGAGTGAAGTAACATTTCTTTTAACACTCCTTTTTAAGAGTTATGACATCACCAACTTTTGATGGCAAATGGATGTTCGAGTGGTTTATGATTTAATTTTAGTTAATGGATTTAAGTTTGGAATAGTGTTCAAGGTGTTTTAGATTTATTTTGAATTTCTTCACGTCTTAGGTAATGTTATATTTTATTCAATTTAATTTAATTTAACTTAATTTAATTTAATGTGGTTTAATTTAATTTAATGTAACTTAAGTTAATTTAATATAATATGGTTTAACTTAATTTAATTTGATTTAATTTAGTTTGATTTAGTTTTAATTTAATTTAATTTAATTTAATTTAATTTAATTTAATTTAATTTAATTTAATTTTAATTTAATTTTAATATGTTTTAATTTTAATTTAATTTAATTTAATTTAATTTAATTTAATATGTTTTAATTTAATTTAATTTAATTTAATTTGTTTTAATTTAATTTAATTAATTTAATTTAATTTAATTTAATTTGTTTTAATTTAATTTAATTAATTTAATTTAATTTAATTTAATTTAATATTTTATTTAAAAAAAAGGTTTGCTTTAAATAATTTAACTTTAACTTAATTTAATGATTAAATCTTTTAGCATTTTAAATCTTAAACTTGGATTATCATTTTAATTAGGAATTAAATATTATTGAGATGATTAATTTAGGGATCTTTAGATTAAAGAACAAATCTCTTCCTAATGATATCCCTATTTTAATAATTCCAATTTTATTATTCTTCCAAATTTAATTAATTATTTAATTAAGGTTTATTTCAATTATTTTAAAGTGTTTAGTAGGTTTCTACCCTTTAATTATCTAAATTTCAATCATCCAAATCAGATTAAAATCAAATATTTTACCTATTAATTTTATTAAGCCTAAAGTTTTAATTAAGGGTTAAAATTTTAATTACCATTTTGCCCTTCAAGCCTAATAATTTCATAACTCACTAAATTGAGCTCAAATGAATTTGAAATTTTTATGTGACTTCACTCATATGTCAATAAAGACATTAGAGGAGAAAATGTGATTTTTCTGTATTTAATTTATTTATTTAATTATTTTTGGTAAAAAATGGGGATTTTCAAGGAAAATTTAACAACATGACCAAGGGAAAGTTTCTGTCCTTAAGAAAATTATGGGACATTCTTAATGACTAGAGGACCACTTGGACCAATTTTTGTGATTTTTTTAATTATATTTTATTTATTAGAATTATTTTAAGTTCTGGAGTATTAATTAATTTAAAAATAGAATATAAGTTGAAAAATGGATTTTATAATTTTTAAAATTCTCTCTGATATCAAGGATTCCAAAGAACTAAATTTTACAATTTTCTGATTTTTCTTTAATTTATTGGAATTATTTTAGTGAAAATGCTAGAAAATACATTTTTTTAATTTTAAAATTACCCTAGGGCTTTAAAATTTAATATCTCATTAAATAGACCTAAGAAAAATATGGGGTTTGTTCCTAAGTGATTATATTTCAAAATATGACATTTTGGTGAATTTTATTATTTTTGTGATTTTTATTATTTTTTTAATTATTAAAATATTAAAATAATACTAAAAAAATTAAATTTTTTAGAAAATTGAAATTTTAATTTTCTTAAATTCCCCTGATATCAGAGAGGCTCCAAAACCAATTTGGTGAATTTTTGAAAGGTATTTTGAATGTTATGAATTTTTAAAGTTTAAAATGACTAAATGGCTTAATCAACCCATTTAGTAAGGCTAACCAAGTCCAATTGACTTCAAACTTTTATGGTGGGTTCCTCTGAACCTAAAGGTCAGTGGAGAATTGATTTCAAGTCAACTTGATCTATGGTCAACTCTAATTAATTAGGGGTCTATTTTGGGTGTTTAAGCCAATTAGGGTTATCTTAAGTGAATTAACTCAAGTCCTATTTTTCCTAGGGTTCTCTGGTCATAAGGAAAATCACCAAATTTTCCTAGAATTTATTTCACAACATGCTAATTTTTGGAATTAAAATACTCAAAACGTACCACATGCATTTGAAAAATCAATAACTTTTCACAGAGATGGCCTCTGACCTTGGAAAATTCAGGGAATGTCCCCAAGTTCAGAGGCTTCAAAAGCCCTATGGTCTCATGCCATGGTGAATTGTATGAATGCATGGAGAATTAAAACAATGCAGAGAGTAAATAATTAATTAAAAATAAAGTACTAGACAAAATTAATTAATTTCTTTTCCACATTATTCTCCTCTGTTCACTGAGCAAGAGGGTATTTTTATTTTATTTTTGTGATTTTTCTACACAAAGATATGAATTTTCAAAGTTCAGGGAATTAAATAAATTAGAAAAATCCCTAATTTTCTACTTAAGTGACGCGGTGCCTCGTCAACCTCGGCAGCTCCGAATGCACACGCGGCGCGCTCCCATTTGACGCCGCCTTCTGACTCAGCGCCACACGGCCCGCGGTTCACGTACCGTCTCCTGGTCCGACGCCATCTGAGCCGTCCGTCCGCGCGTGTATTGAATGAACGGCATCCGTTCATCGTCCCCGAGCGTCCTAACCCGAGAGCCGTCTACCTTCTAGCCCTAAGATCTCACTCAATTCTCCATGGATTTTTATGTTCTTATGCTCTATGGATTCGTCTTAAAGAGACGAACACATCTATACAGCTAATGCTTATTGAAATCGACTCATTTGAAATGGAGAATGTTTAGAAGCTCGGGATGAAGAATTGATCCATACCTTAGCTCGAGAGGTGAAGCCTCGATCGGAGATGCTCGGCACGTTCGTTGGAGCCGCAGGAGGCTAGGGATGAAGCCCGGGGATGTGTTGAATCGCCTAGGTGTGATTTCCACCAAGGCCGATCACAACCTTTGGAGTCCGGAACAACCGGGTGGCCCGGAGAGGGGGCTTTCACCGGAAAACTTCTTCTCTTGGCCCGGTGAAGGTGTAGGTGAGTTTAATTTGATTTTGGTGGAGGATTCGGGAGTGTCCTCGTTCCGGCTCGAGAATTAAGCTCCAAAATCGAGCTCAATCAACGGGGATTGAGAGCAGGAGGACAAGCAGGGATCAATTGCTCTAAGTCCGGAGGGGAGTGAGGAGTGATTTTGTCGCAGTTTTGGTATGGTCCGGTTCAGCACCTCCCATGGCCGTGAGGGTGAGGGGTTTAAATAGGAGAGGGTGGAGGGCCTCCCTGTGGGGTTTAAGGCCGGGATCGACCGCTTCGGTGAGGAGAAGGAGAGTTATGCTATCCATTTGGGTTGAGACAAGTCAGCAAGGGAGGATTGAATTTTTTGGCTCCTCCCAAGGTCTCGACCATGGTGTTTTCCGGCGGCCTGGTGGCTGGCCGGCCAGGCACTGGTCACCATCTTGTTCGGTGGGTCGTGGTCGGGGTTTGGTGCAAGCAATCGGCAATTGCCATGTGTAAAGTGGCTGAATTAAAATGGAATGAGGAAGGGTTCACTTTGGCTTGGTTTGGGTCAACCCACCATTTTGGGCTTGGTGCACCCTTCCAAGCTCTGATTTTGAGCCGAGGGAATCATTTAGGTCAGCCTTAGAAGGAGTGGTGAAGTCTCCATCCATGATGAGGTGGCTAAACATGGTTTAGTGTGCGACATGATTAAGGCAAAAAAGGGTTAAAGGAGGTTTAAGAAAGAACCCCCTCTTCTTGCCATAAATGGACTAATGACAAGTCAAAGCCCTCATGGCTTCATGTGGCTTCGAGAATGGCTTGTTCATGGCTCCATTTGGCTCTGGGAAAAGGTCGACTTGTTTCATGAAAAGGGTTTTAGAAATATTTGGCATTTAGGGGGTAATTTGACATGTGGCTTGATTTGGAATGGTTTAATTGATTATTTTGAAACTTAGGGGTGATTTTGATCAAATGGATGATGAGGGGAAGTGTCATGTGGGCTTTAGGATGATTTGGGCTTTTGAATTTTCGAAGGAAATGGGCTTTTAAGAAGGTTTAAGGGAAGTGGGCTTTTAAGTTTAAGAATGTGTTCATGGATGGGAATTTTTGTAAAAGGTTGGGCCAAATAGTTGTTGGTTTTGGTTTAGGGATGTTTCATGAGTAATTTGAAATAGATTTAAGGTGGTTTGGGTTCGAATTGGGTTGAATTCGGGTTTATTTGGTAAATGGGCCAATGTAGGTCAAATTGGGCTAACTTGGGCCAATGTTGGGCTAGGGTTGAAATTGATGTAAAATAAATGTTGAGAAATGTTTATGGGAGTGTTTCAAAGAGGTTTTGGCTTTGGTTGGGTTTTGATTTCGAGGTTCGGGTCTATTTAAGCTAGGTCTCGGGTTTAGGTCAAAATTGGGCTTTTTGATTTCGGGTTGAATTCGAGTGGGGTTTGGGTCAAAATCTTGGGCAAATCATGTTAGTGTTTTGTTTATGGGGATGTTAAGGAAGGTTTAGAAAAGATTTGGGGTTAATTGGAGTTGAATTGGGTGAGTTTGGGCTAAGTTTGGGTCATGAGCCCAAATTGGGCTTTAAGGCCAAAAGTGAAATTGGATCCCAATGCCAACCAAATTGGGCTTGTATTTGGTCTAGATTGGTGTTGGGGATGTTGAATTGAAGTTTAGAATTGAATTGGACCAGAGTTTGGGTCAATTGGGTAGGTTTGGTTTGACATCGGGTTTACTTTGGGTTAAAATGGGTCAAATTGGGGGTTTTGATAAAAGTGGGGTAAATTGACAAAATTGGCCCAAGATGTAGTTGAATAAAATGAAATTGGGAATTTTTGGGATTTTTTGGAATTTTCTGGGAATTTTCTGAATTTTTGGATTTTTTTTGGCTAAGAGGGGTATTTTGGGTATTTGGAGGGTATTGGGAGGTATCTTTGGAATTTTTGGTATTTTTGGCTATGGATGATCAATTTGATTGGTGAAGACATGTTTAGGAATGATTTTGGAGAATTTTGGGTAGTTTAGGTGATTTTGCAAATTTTGGAGGGTTTCAAGGGTTTTGGTAGAGCTAAAGTGTGTAGGGTCCCTGGGGTCAAAAATTGAAAATTTGGAAAATTGAAGATCGGGTGAATGTAAGTGGAATGAAATCATTTTTGTTGAGCCATGAAGCCATATCAAGTCCACATGAGCCATGAAGGGACTCATTTGAGGCATCCACTATGTTGTTCCTAACCCTCTTAGCCAAGGGCTTAGGGGTTAAGGACCATCCATGTGAACCACCTTCATGAGTCAGAGGTCAAGATGGGTATGGGTGTGGTTTTAAGAGGTGTGTGAAAGTGTAGTGCATAGGTGTAGTGTGTGTGTAAGTCAACCCTTCACTGCACCAGAGCCACCTAGTAGGCAGTCCTAAGTGCCAAAGAGTCCTATAGGAACTTATCCTTTAAACTTCCACATTTAATTTCAACCCACTAGGTGATTAGGGGTCTACAATCAATTTTGTGGAGTTTGCAGGGAGTTAAGAAGTGGTTTGAATTTCTAAGTGGTGGGTCCCAATTCTAGTCCTCTAAGATAGTCAAAGGAAAAGCCTAAGGCTAGATCCTAAGTACTAAAGAGAGAAGAAGATACCTCATCAAAAATGAGGTCAACAGCCGCTTAAAAGCTCAGGCATTACATGCTTTCTCATAAGGTCAACCTTATTTCAAGAGTTAATCCGTTGCAATACTTGATGACCCGACCGACGCTTTCTGGTAGACTTGCCAGGTGGTCGATGATACTATCGCAATTCGACATAACTTTCGTTCCTCTTCGCGCCGTAAAGGACAAGTCCTAGCAGTACTTCCTCGCAAAGACACACTTTGCCGATGGATTCGCCTCTCGACGATGATTTGCTCGACGAGCGCATAATGAGCCTAGAAGACTCGATGATCGACGTTGGGAACTATACTTCGATGGTGCGTCCTCGCATTGAAGAACAAAGAATTGCAAATGATAGTGCCCGGTAAGGCAGGAATCGGACAAATCTTTATAACACCGGAGCGGGGTATGTTAAGATACTCCTACCACTTAATGGAACCGTGTACAAACAACGAAGCGGAATATGAAGCCCTCATAACAGGACTGGAATTAACCATTCAGATGGGAATAACGAACATCAACATCTACGGAGATTCTCAGTTGATCATTCAACAGGTCGCAGGATAGTACAGAATTTTAAAGCCAAGGCTCGAGCAGTACTTTCAGTATGCCATGAAATTGTTGGAACAAATTCCAAACGTAACAATCTACAAGATTCCCGAAGAGAAAATGCTCTCGCGTATGCGTTAGTCCGTCTTGCAAAGGAATTTGTCTCGCTACAGGATGAGTCAGTTGAAATGTCAGTTCAGGGACGACAAGTCCTATCACAACTCGACATGGATACAGTACACAAATCAGAAAAAGTAGAAGAATTAGTTGCGGCAATAACAGAAAATATAGAAGATTGGCAGCAGCCATTAATAGACTACTTGCAAACAGGTTACCTGCCTGACGATAAGTCGTTAGCCCATCAAAACAAGAAAAGAACTCTGTCTTACGCATTAATAAGCAACACGTTATACAGAAGGTCTTTTGACCAGATGTGGTTAAGGTGCCTGAGCAGGTCCGAGGCTCGTGAAATTGTCAAAGAAGTGCATTCAAGACTTTGTGGCGCTCATCAGTCGGGTCCGAAAATGAAAATGAAGATTAAAAGACTAGGGTACTACTGGCCCTCAATGATGACCGACTGTATGAAAGTTGCCAAAAGTTGTCACCAGTGCCAAGTGCACGGAGTGGTTCTACACCAACCTCCAAATGTACTACATCCGGCAATCGCGTCGTGGCCATTTGAGTGTTGGGGCACAGATATAGTGGGTCCGATAGAACTGTCTTCTTCAAGAAGACATCGCTTCATTCTTGTAGCTACGACTACTTTTCTAAATGGGCAGAAGCTATACCACTCAGAGAAGTGAAGGCACACCACGTGCTACAGTTTTTCAAGAACCAAGTTGTCTACCATTTTGGGGTATCGCAGCAGATCATTTCAGATAATGGATCTGCATTCAAAAGTACAAAGATCAACAATTTTGTTAGAAGACAAGGGATCGATTGGCGATACTCAACGATCTACTACCCAAGAGCAAACGGCTTGGCCGAGGCTTTTAATAAAACTCTCTTTCAAATTTTAAAGAAAACTTTGGACGACAACAAGAGAAATTGGCACGAGAAGTTGTTAGAAGCCTTATGGGCCTACAAGATGACTTTTAGGACTCCTACTCAGTCTACGCCTTACGCTTTAGTGTACGGGTCCGAGGCCGTCTTGCCCCTGGAAAATAAGCTTCCGTCACTCCGAATTGCAGTTACAGAAAAGATCACTACATAAGAAAATGCCAGACTACGACTGGAAGAATTGGAAAGCCTAGAAGGGAAAAGACTTTCCGCGCAGCAGAATTTGGAACTGTATCAAGCCAAGATGATCCAGGCCCATGATAAACTAGTCCGCCTAAGAACATTCAAAGTTGGTGACTTAGTTCTTGTTCTCAAGAGACCTATCTTTGCACACCACAAGAAAGGAGGTAAGTTTGAACCAACCTGGGAGGGACCATTTATGGTCGAGACAACTTCACTCGGAGGTTCCTACCAACCGGTGAATCGCCGTGGAGAACGACCCATGCTTCCAATCAATGGACGGTATTTAAAGAAGTATTACGTAACCTGATGTTTCGAAGGGTGGCCTCTAAAGTATAATCTTATCCCTAGAAACACGGGTGAAGTAATCACTTTGTGACTAGGTCCGAACCCAAAACAAAATAAAATGGATGATAAAAAAAAAATCTCATCAACGAAAACGTTAAAAAGAAAACATGGGAAATCGTAATGATAAAATGTCAATCTTTTCTTTTAAATCCATTCATTCCTGATATTTTCTCATCTCTTTCTACTTTTTTTAAATTTAAAAGAAGTGAATAAAAATTTTTAAGTGTTTTTCTTATTGTTCTTGTTCTTAGTACAGCCCCTGATCATTTCCTTGTTTTTTTCACAGGGAAATGTCGAACGGCGGTCGGTTCTAAACTTTAGAAATGGCGTGAGTCTAGCACTTCGATGAAAAGAGGGTGAGGGATGGAGCAAAGGATAGAGATTGACTCGCGATTTCACACCGACTTGGCTTACAATACGAAGAAAATGATTGGATCCCATTTGATCGAGAAGAACTTCACAACGCGTACAATGATGAAAATGGGTGGTCCGAGCCACCAATCCAAAGAAGAAGAAAAGAAAAGCAAACGCCGCTCGTGCAACCGGAGAAGATAAGAAAGTTAAGTCCGTGGTTGCCACAACGGAGGGTAGGCTTGTCGATGCCGCGCCCGTAGAAATTCAAGGGGTAAGGAGAGCTACTCTCACTGCTACCCAGCGAAGAAATAAGAATTGTCGTATTCGCAAAATGTTGATCAAGTTAGCAGAAGATCAACATATACAGACAGTGGATACCGTTAGTGCAAATGCTCCAAGGAGACCGGTTTGTCAGGAACCAGAAAGAAGAAATTCAACTCCAAGAAAGTCAGAACAGATTGAAGAAGTACCAAGAAAAGCAGAAATAGAGTCAGTACCTTGACACCGAGCAGATGTACCAGATCGAAGAGTCTTGTTGCGAAAGCAGCCCCGGAGGATGTCCCTACAGAGACTATACCCGAGGAGCTGAGACATGCAAAAGAACGTGCTGGGGTTGAGCTATACATCCCGCAGTATGTTACTAGACACCGAGGACTTCAGATAATCCTGGAATACGAGCTGGAGAAAATGCAACTAGTCGAGAAGAAAACCTTTCGAATACTTTGAAAGAATTGGAGACAAGAGGGTCAACATTTTAGATGACCTCGAGCTGCATATAAATGTATTCTCAGATTACGAGCAACAACAAATTGTAGACTGCATCATCGAATTACAGAAAATGGGCCGAGCTGGCCGCCTGAGAGAAAAGACCTATTCAGAACCCCGAAGATGGATGCCATGAAAAGGAAGAGTTACAATCCAATGCGGATGTTGCTACAATTTTGCCATAGATAGAAAAGGAAATCCACCAGGGATACTCCGTCGCAGTGAGGTGGATCTGATGCCAAGAATCATTAAGAGGATGGTGTAAAGGATGATAACATGGAGGGTATTGCTCGCGATCGCATACCCAATGACCGCATTATTAACATCTACAAGGAAGGCGACCGCATACCTCCACATATAGACCATCATGACTTTGTTAGACCCTTCGCACAAGTTGTCGTTCATCAACCAAAGCGTAACATCATGTTCTGGATCCGACCTCCGAATCGCAGGCCCCGTAAGTTCCGAGGGCCGGTGGAGATACCACTACCGGTAGGTTCCGTCTTGGTGTTAAAAGGAAACGGCGTACGTTGCGAAGCATTGCATTCCGGGAGTGCCCGTGGAGCGGATCTCGCTACTTTTAGAAGAATGGACGACGTAAAAATGCCTTACCACTTTCGACCAAATCCGAACTGGAGAGTCTCCGCCCTACGAGCCGTGAGTTACATGGGAAATAAGACACCTCCAATACACATCCATGCGGCATTCCCGCCAAGGGTGGCTTGGAAGGTGATGTTATTGCCCATGTTTCTTACTATCCGTACAAGGATTTTTGACGTACGCTTTGGATGGATCAACAAGAATCTTACACAATCCGTTTTGGATTTACATGGATTGTATGAGATATTAAATTTTCGAGGAAAATGTCATCATGATTAGATCAAGTCAGTATGATGTATTTTCAGCAAGTTGGAATGAAAACGACCACGTCATATTTTGTCTTCACCTCTTTTGTGCAAATTGATCGGGAAACTCCATTAGAGTTAAATGAACTTTGAACGAAGAACGAAAGAAAAGAAAATAAATGAGAACTTTTCCTAAAAATCTGAATATTAAAATGAGCTTCAAATTCACATGAACACTAAATAAACAACAAAAAAATAAAATGGGATCGTTAAAGGACAAACAAAACGAATCTAAACTCCGAATTGAATTTCGATCTCAAACCTCTGATTCGAACCTTTCAGCTCTTTCCTCAATCAAAATCTGTTGGAAACTCTTTTGAAATTTGAATATTCTCTTCGACTTGTCGTTAAGTCAAGTTTTTTTAGCTTGGTACGCTTACCAATTCCTTTCAGTTCTCTTTCCTCTGTGTTTTAGAGGATCGACTAGTTCTGTTGACACGGAGCCACGAACTTTGTTCGATTTGGTTCTGATGGCATAAGACCGGGTCCCTCTTCATACGTATAAATTTTCGAGATCGGTACCAAATTCCAGCTTCTCTTCCTTTCGAGGTCGGTACCAAATTCCGACTCTCTTTCGAATTGATACCAAATTTCAATTCTAAATTTCTGAGACTGGTACCAAATTCTAGTTCTCTTCCTTCGAGGTCGGTACCAAATTCCGACTCTCTTTCGAATTGATACCAAATTTCAATTCTAAATTTTCGAGACTGGTACCAAATTCCAGCTCTCTTCCTTCGAGGTCGGTACCAAATTCCGACTCTCTTTCGAATTGATACCAAATTTCAATTCTAAATTTCCGAGACTGGAACCAAATTCCAGTTCTCTTCCTTCGAGGTCGGTACCAAAAATTCCAGTTCTCTTCCTTCGAGGTCGGTACCAAATTTCGACTCTCTTTCGAATTGATACCAAATTTCAATTCTAAATTTCGAGACCGGTACCAAATTCCAGCTCTCTTCCTTCGAGGTCGGCACCAAATTCCGACTTCTTCGAATTGATACCAAATTTCAATTCTAAATTTTTGAGACTGGTACCAAATTTTAGTTCTCTTCCTTCGAGTTCGGTACCAAATTCCGACTCTCTTTCGAATTGATACAAAATTTCAATTCTAAATTTCCGAGACTGGTACCAAATTTCAGTTCTCTTCCTTCGAGGTCGGTACCAAATTCCGACTCTCATTCGAATTGATACCTAAATTTCGATTCACAACTTTCGAGACTAGTACCTAAATTCCAGTTCTCATTTCGAGGTCGGTACCTAAATTCCGACTCTCTTTCCGAGATCGATACCTAAATTTTGATTCTCTTTCAGGATTGATACTTAAATTTCAAATCTCACTCTCTCGAGATCAGTACCTAAATTCTGATTCTCATCCTTTTTTCGTCGATACTTAAACTCTAATTCTCACTCCAAGGCTGGTACCTAAATTCCAGTTCTCTTCGCAATCCCGAGGTTGAAACCTGTGTTTCAATTCTCATTTCAAATCCAAGTTTCAAATTCAAAATTTCCTTAAATTGATTTTAAATTAAACTTCAATTGAAATTGAAACTCAGAACAAATCGAAATCTAAACTCACACATTGAAACTTGAAATTTAAAGGTAAAATGAAATCTAAGTCGAATTCCCCAGATCTTGTGATTTGGAGTTCACCTCCTTTTCCATTCCCAAGCGAGAGTTCAGGAATCTCCAGTATTGGAAATATACCTGATACTCCCCAGCGGAAATTCTTCTACTTCGTCCTAAGTTTGTAACTTAGACATCTGTGTTGGTTTTGTTGATCTCTTCGGTCAACGCCAATACGCGCGGTGTGCTTGGTTAGCACACCACACTTATTGGAGGTCCATTTGTTGACCTCATTTTTGATGAGATCTTTTGCTTCTCTCTTTAGTACTTAGAATCTAGCCTTAGGCTTTTCCTTTGACTAATCTTAGAGGACTAGAAATGGAACCCACCACTTAGAAATTCAAACACTTCTTGACTCCCTACAAACCCCACAAGCTTGATTGTAGACCCCTAATCACCTAGAAGGGTGAAATCAAATGTGGAGGTTTAAAAGATGAGTTTCTTATAGGACTTTTTGGCCTTAGGAATACCTCTAGATGGCCCGGTCCAGTGAGGGTCGACTTGCACATACACTACACTCTCACACACATTCCAAGTCCTAAAACCACACTCTCACCCAACTTGACTTCCTGACTCATGTAGGTAATTCATATGGATTGTCCTTAACCCCTAAGCTCCTGGCTAAGAGGGTTAGGAACAACATTGTGAATGCCTCAAATGAGTCCTCTCATGGCTCATATGGGCTTAATATGGCTTTATGGCTCAACCAAAATGATTCCATTTCACTCACACTTGATCAATCTTCTTTTTTTTTTAAATTTCAGTTTTTGACCCCCGGGGCCCCGGACCCACTAAACCTACCAAATACCGTTGAAATGACCCAAAATTTGCAAAATTACTTAAATTACCCAAGATTCCTCAAAATTAATCCTAAACACTTCCCACCACTCAAATTGACCATCTTTGGCCAAAAATACCAAAATTTCCAAAAATACCCCTAAATCCCCCCAAAATTACAAAAATACCCTTTTACCCCAAAAATCCAAAAAATTCTAAAAATTCCCAGAAAATTTCAGAAAATCCCAAATATTCTCAATTTCATTTTGTTCTACTACACCATGGGCCAATTTTGCCAATTTACCCCACTTTTACCAAAACCCCCAATTTGACCCATTTTTTAACCCAAGTGAACCCAATGTCAAACCAAACCACCCCAATTGACCTCAATTTTGGTCCAATTCAATTATAAACTTCAATTAAATATCCTCAATATCAATTTAGACCAAATCCAAGTCCAATTTGATTGACATTTGGGCCCAATTCTAATTTGGGGCTTACAGCCCAATTTTGACCTATGACCCAAACCTAGCCCAATTCAACTCCAATTAGCCCCAAATCTTTTCTAAAGCCTTCCTAACATCCCCATAAACAAAACAATAACTTGATTTACCCAAAATTTGAACCTAAACTCCACCCAAACCTAACCCAAAACTAAAATCCCTTAAATTGACCTAAGCCCAAACCTAACCCAAATGGGCCCAAATCCCAAAATTAGAGCCCAACCAAAGTTGAAAACTCTTTGTAACACTCCCATAAAAATTTTTCAACATTAATTTTACACCAAATTCAACCTTAGCCCAACCTTAGCCCAAGTTATCCCAATTTGGCCCACCTTGGCCCCTTTACAAAAAAAAAGCCTAAATTCAACCCAATTCTACTCCAAATCACACCAAATTGATTCCAAACCATTCATGAAACATTCCTAAACTAAACTCAACATTTATTTGGCATGGTATTTCAAAAAATTCTTCATCCAAAAGTCCATTTTAAAATATAAAGGCCCACCCATTTAAGCCTTTTAAAAAGCCCACTTCCACCAAACCCAAAAGCCCAAAAATTCTTCCAAAGCCCACATGACAATTCCTTCTCATCATCCACTTGATAAATCATTCCCTAAAGTTTGAAAACTATGATTAAATCATTCAAAATTAGGCTTTATCCAAATTCCCATCAAAATGCCAAAATTCCTAAAATCCATTCCAATGAAATTGACTAAGCCATCCCCAAGCCCAAATGAAGCCATGAAGATATCCTTAAGCCGCATGTAAAGCCATGAGAAGTTTGACATGTGACCATCCCATAAATGGCAAGAGGAGGAGCCTCTTTAAGGATTCTCTTAAAGTTGATTAAACCTTTTCATGCTTCCCCTAAACTATGTTTAAACTTAAACATGCTTGGATAAGTGACTTCCCCCCACTAATCTAGCCGACTCACCCGACCTCCCTCACCCAAATCGAGCTTGGAAAGGTGCACCCAACCCAAACCCATAGGATGACCAAATTGAGTCCAAAAGAGCCCCTTCCCCATTCCATTTTGAATGAAGCTTTCTACACATGGCCAATCACCATTGCTTGCACCATTGCCAAACCCCCGACCCTCCCGATGACAACAATGACTTGACCCCGGCCGGCCACCATCACGCCCGCCGGAAATCACTGTGCCGAGAGCACCCATGTGAGCCAATTTTCGAATTTCTCCTTGCTCGAGTTGTCCCAGCCCAATCGAACACCATGGTCGTTCTTCCCTTGCCCCGAGCAACTGATCCAAGCCATCAAACCCCCCTAGTGAGCCCTCCAGCCACCTTTATTTAAGCACCACCTCCTCTCGGCCAAAAAAGGTGTTGAACCAAACCTTACCAAAACTCTGCCAAAATCACTCCAGATCCGTGTCTAGACATAAAGAACTTGATCCCCACAGAAATCCAGCCCCTAAAGCCCTCTCTCGCGAGTCCAATTTTGGAGTCGAAATTCAAGCCCAAAACCAGGACACTTCACCACAGCTGAGCCAATCTTCAAATTGATTGACTCTACACCTTCACTCGTACCAAGAGGAGAAGTTCCCCAACAAAGCCCCCTCACTAAAGCCGCCCATTGCTTCCCAGCCTCCAAGCTTTGTGATCGGCCTTAGTCACTTTTGTACTAGGCATTTCCCGCAGCAAGAGACTTCATCCGGAGCTTGCTGGACTCAATCGAAGGTGACACAAGCCTCAGATCGAAGCTTCACTTCTCTGAGCAAAGGTATCAACTCACTCTTCCTCCCGAGCTCCTGGAGATTCTCCATTTAGTTTGAGTTGATTTCAATGCACCTTAACCATATAGATGTGTTCGCCTCTTCAAGACGAATCGATAGAGTATAAGAACGCAAAAATCTATGGAGAATTGAGTGAGATCTTAAGGTTTTAGTGTGGACGATCACGGGTGCACACCAGTCGAAGACGATGACCAGGAGCCGTTAGATCACGTGTATCAAGCGGACGGTCGAGATCAAGTCGGACAGCACAATGGTACGTGAATGGCGGGCCCCCGTAGCGCTGACTCAGATGGCGGCGTTGAATCACGGAGCGACGCATGGGCTTTCGATCCAGATGAGGATGACGCGGCGCCGAGTAGGATAAATAGAAAATTATGATTTTTTGGATTTAGTTAAATACCAGAACTTCAAAAATTCATATCTTTGCATAGAAAAATCACAAAAATAAAATAAAAATACCCTCTTGCTTAGTGAACATAGGAGAATAATGTGGAAAAGAAATCAAGTTAATTGGATGAATATTTTATTTTTAATAATTTATTTAATGTTTCTAATGTTTTGATTCTCCATTTGCATAGACAATTCACCATGGCATGAGACCATAGGACTTTTGAAGCCTCTGATCTTGGGAATATTCCCTGAATTTTTCAAGGTCAGAGGCCATCTCTGTGAAAAGTTATTGATTTTTCAAGTTCATGTCACTATTTTAGGTATTCTAATTCCAATAATTAGCATGTTGTAGAATAAATTCTAGGAAAATTTGGTGGTATTTCTTAGAACTGTGGGACCCTATGAAAAATATATTTTGAGTTAATTCATTCATAATAACCCTAATTGGCCTAAACTCTCAAAATTGAATTTGAATTAATTAGGGTTAACCACACACCAAATTGACTTGAAAACAATTCTCCATTGCTCTTTAGGGTTAGAGGAACCTTACATAAAATTTTGAAATCAATAGGACTTGATTAACCCCACCAAATAGATTGATTAAGCCTCATAAGCAAAATGGAAGTTTAAAAATTCATAACTCCAAAAATACTTTTCAAAATTCACAAAAGTGGTTTTAGAGCTTCTCTGATATCAGGGGAGTTCAGGAAAATTAAAATTGGAATTTTTAAAAAAAGTTGATTTTTCACAATATTTTAATATTTTAATAATTAAAAAATAATAAAAATCACAAAAATATTAAAAATCATAAAATTTTGACTCCTAATCACTTAGGAACAAACCAAATATTTTTCCTAAGTCCCTAGGATAAGATATTGAATTTTAAAGGCTTAATGTAATTTTTTAATATTAAAAAATGAATTTTCAACCTTTTTCACTAAAATAATTCTAATAAACCATAGAAAAATTAGAAAATTATAAATTTGTTTCTCTAGACTCCTTGAAGTTGGAGAAATTAGAGAAAAATATAAAATCTATTTTTCAATTTTTATTTTATTTTAAAATTAATTAATGCTCTAAAACTCAAAATAATTATAATAAACAAAATATAATTCAAAAAATCATCAAAATTGGTCCAAGTGGTTCTCTGGTCATTAGAAACATCCCATAACTTTTATAAGGACAGAAACTTTACCTTGGTCATTTTGTTGAATTTTCTTTGAAAACCCCTATTATCTACTAAAAATAATTATATAAATAAATTAAAGTAAGAAAAATCACATTTTCTTCTCTAATGTCTTAATTAACATGTGAGTGAGGTGACATAAAAATTTCAAATTCATTTGAGCTCAATTTAGTGAGTTATGAAATAAATAATCCCAATAGGGCATAAAGGTAATTAAAGAATTTTAACCCTTAATTAAAACTTTAGGTTTAATCAAAATGGAGGGTAAAATATTTGATTTTAATTTTCTCTTGGATGATTGAAATTTAGGGAAATTAAAAGGGTAGAAACCCATTAAACACTTTGAAAATATCAAAATGAAACTCTAATTAATTAAATAATTTAAATTTTGGAAAGAATATATTTAAAATTTGGATTATTAAAATAGGGATATTATTGATAGGATATTTATTCTTCAATTTAAAAATCCCTAAATAAGTCACTTCAATAATATTTAGTTCTTAATTAAAAATTAAAATAATAATCCAAACTAAATAAATTAAAAAATAAAAGAAGATAACCCTTAAATGAATTAAAGCTTAAAATGTTAAATGGTCCAATAATAAAAATCAAATTTAAAATCTTGGAGTTAAATTAAATTAAATTAAATTAAGTTAAGTCAAAGTTTAAATTAAATTAAATTAACACCTTAACAATTAAATTAAATTAAATTTAAAATATTGAAACTAAAATTAAATTAAAATTAAAAATTAAAATTAAACTAAAATTAAAATTAAATTAAAATCAAATTAAAATTAAATTAAATTAAATTTAAATCAAATTAAATTAAATTAAATTAAATTAACATCACTTAACAACAAACCTAAATGAAAACCTTAAGAGTTAAATCAAAACATATGAAAGATTTCAATACCTTTTTTAATATAAGTAAATCTAAAACATGAAAAGTTAATCTGAAATATAATATCACTTAAAGTGTAAAGATTTAAATTAAATCTAAAATAATTCGAACCCTATTCCAAACTTAATAATCATTAATTAATTTTTATAATTAAATCCAATCAAATTAAATCATTAAAATATTTATTACTTTGCCCTTAAAAGGCTTTTATTGCTATAACTCTTAAATGAAGCATCAAGTGAAGTGTCACTTCACACATAAGATATTCAATTGTCCTAAGTTCACTGAGCAAGAAACAAAACAAAATTAAAATCCTTTGATGATTAATTCACCAATACAATAAAATTCATTTGAACTCAAAATAATCCCAAAAGTATTGAAAAGATGTTTAAGATTCGTCTTAAACACTTCCTCGATACGATGGGGTGTTTTAGAAGAATAATTGAACTTAATTGTTCTTTGGTGAACAAAATCATCCTTAAACCAAACCAACAACCTAGACGTCATAGGAAATGACTAGCAATAGGATTAGGATTCTGGTAGACAACCAAATCCCTTTCCCTTAGCTTTACCTAGGTATTTCTTGCAAAAATATGTTTAAATGCTCTAACATGTGTTTTAAGTGTAGCTTGGGATAACGGGAAGACCCTCCAAGTACGCTTTTGCTTTGTTGCAATTTACCTACATGTGCTGCATTTTAATTTTCTTGCATGGTAAAACAACTTTTGCATGAAAACAAAAACCTATAGGATAGCCACAAAACTGAAACCAAAACTAAATTAAAAGTCATCACAAGATAAAATTCACCGCCACAACATTTCAAAATATAAAACAACTCAAAATTTAATCACAAACAAAACAACAAAACTGCAATTACAACTAAATTAAAATATCTCATTGGACGATCGGGAATACCTCGGATGATGTAACCTACGTGTTGCTAACGAGATTTCCCACGGTCTAAATGAAAGTGTGGAACTCATTCAGTTGAGTTTAGCATAATTAATCTAGACTAAGTGAATCTGATAAAAATAACGATGCCGGAATGATGGAACCGTGGGATCTTAACCGGTGTTGTTATAATCAACTTTAAGATTTATTTTAATTAAAACATTAAAAACACGTGGATTTTAAGATTTTCTCTAAGCCAAGACACTTTTCTCATCCCCTGATTTTCACCTTCTAAAACTAAACCTCTGCAACAACAAGGAGCTTGGAGCATGGTGGGCAGCACGGCCATCGTCATCAGCAAAACTTGAATCTACTTCAGCAAAATCTTTCCTAGTTTTAAACAACAAAACCATAGGAATTCGAGGTAGTTTGCGTAGTGCAACATAAATCCTCAACTTTTCGTTGGGCATTTGTATAATCATGTTATGCAAATTAAGCCCTAACCGGTCTTAGGAATCCGAGGTAGTCGTTTGATACGACATAAACCCTCACATCTTCGAGGCTATTTGTGTGATTATGTCATACAAACATAAGTCCTATTTAACTAAAATTGGTAGGATTGCAACATTAAATAATTTTCTTAAACTCGAAGCCAAATAATAGGATAGTTTGGGAAGTTGCCAAAATTCTTCTTGGATCCTCAACTTCTCCTACTTCTCTTCCCTTGAATTCCCAAAATAAATTGTCCTAAATTTGATCCATTCCCTATTGAAATTCCAAAATTCAATCCTTTGAAAACCTTAAACTTTGAAATTCTTGAGAGCAAAACCACTCGATCATTATCGAGAGTTTTCTTAAATGATTCCTGTCATTTAAGATGTAATTAACTATAGGGGCTTGCCCTTATAGGGAACTTTAAGAACCCAGGTAATATAAACTCTGCTTAATTCCTTTATATTAAGCAAGGGAACTTGTCGGCTTATAAAATTGGTTCGCAGACCAATCGGATGTCACAAATCTTTTATTTTATTTAATCGAGCCCCATCATCAAGCAGTGTGTCTATTCCTTGGGATAAATACACGGTTTATGATGCGGTGCTCGTTTATATAAACTATTCGGGATGTGAGATATGTTTGATTTCATATCTTAAAACTTTCAAATTTAAAGTTATTTTCAAAATCAAATGCTACTTTCTAAATTATATATATATTTAAATTAAATTTAAAATTTAAAATTCGCCGACGATTTCTGTAGGCGACCCCTTTTCAAAATAAAACACATAACCCAAAAATAAGTCGTACAACCATCGAGGAGCACGTTCTGACATGGGATCCAATGAAGGAAGTTTTCGCCGGATGCTCGATTTGCAACTCGAGCTTGCCCAGGCTGCCTTCAGATATAGGGGCATTTTCAGAATGCCATGTTTTACAGCTTGAGGAATACGGCACCTTCGAGGCATATGCAGCCGCCTTAATGCTACTTCAGAGTAGGGAATTTCTGAGTGTGGAGCCATACGTACCAGAGTATGTTTTTCCATCGGCACAAGGAGTCCCGTAATAAATCATGGCAAAGATACGAAGAGTCAGAAAGCAGGAATTTGAGCATTACGAGGATATTCAAGGAAAATGGGTCAACATCCTTGAAGGACTCGAGCTCTATACTGATGTGTTCTCAAAAGAAGATGAAAAAGATATTCGGATTGCGTCAAAGCTCTCAAGACCATGGGAAAAGTAGGCCTCTTGAAGCCCGTAACGTATACGAAGCCATCTAAATGGAAGAGAGGAAAAGGCGAGTCACTATTCAGGTGAGGTTGTCTGCTACAACTTTGCCAAAGATCGACAGTGAAACCCCCAGTGGATTTTACAAAGATGATGAGGTGGATCGTATGCCACCACAAATCAAGGGAATGATCAGGAGGATGGTCGAGTGGCACATACTGCTTGGAGGCTGTATCCCAAACAGCTGCATTATAAATATTTATGAGGATGGGGACTGCATCCCTCCTCATATTGACCACCACGACTTCGCGAGGCCCTTCTGCATGGTCTCCTTTGTGAGTGAATGCAATATTCTGTTTGGACGTGAAATTCGAATAGTTGGACCGGGTGAATTCCGAGGTTCTGTTGAGATTCCCTTGCCGGTCGGATCAGTGTTGGTCTTAAAAGGAAATGGAGCGGATTTGGCAAAGCACTGCATCCCTAGAGTTGCAGGAAAAAGGGTGTCAGTCACCTTTAGGAGAATGGATGAAGACAAAGCATCGTTCTACTATGAACTGGATCCGGAGCTGGAGAACCTTCTTCCTTTGCCACTGTGACGTGGTACCTCCGGGTGTTCGCAAGGGGACTTTTGTTCCGGAGCGTAACCTTGGCAGGTTGGTCCGTCCCCCGCAGTAGCCTCAAAGGCAGAATGCTACTACAGCTTACAGCAGAGCGCATCAATTGTTGTCACTACTTTCGTAGTAGCCAGATGACATGATACACCTGTTTTGTTCAGTTTTTTACACGCGATCAGTTTTTTTCAGTCTTGTACACGTGATCCGTTTTGGATGCTTATTAGTGTTAGATCAGTTGTGTTTCTTTTCAGATGAATAAATGAAGATTTTCTGACTTTTCAGAAATGTTTCTTTCAATGCGACGGTCGAAAAGCCGTTGAACCACCCGTTGGTTCCAAACAAAAAAAAAATGATGATACAGAATAAAAGGATAAAAAAAATGAAAATTGAAAATGAAATTAACCAAAAAGAAATGAAAATTAAAAATGAACTGGAAAGTCAAAACAAAATCAAATGAAGTGAAATGAAAATGAAAAGAATTGAAAACAAATGAAACAAAGTCAAAAGTAAACAAAGTGAAACAAAAAAAAATTTCCCTAAATTTCCATCTCCCTTCCGAGATATTTTCCGCCTTTCATTAAATTCTGGGGTCGAAGCTTAGTCGCCCGATTTCCCAAAAATTCTCTAAATTTCTATCTTCCTTCCGAGATATTTTTCCGCCTTCCATGAAGTTCTGGGGTCAGAGCTTAGTCATCTGATTTCCCAAAAATTCCCTAAATTTCCATCTCCCATCCGAGATATTTTTTCGCCTTCCATGAAATTCTGGGGTCGGAGCTTAGTCGTCTGATTTCCCAAAAGTTCCCTAAAATTTCCATCTTCCTTCCGAGATATTTTTCCGCCTTCCATGAAATTCTGGGGTCGGAGCTTAGTCATCCGATTTCCCAAAAATTCCCTAAATTTTCATCTTCCTTCCGAGATATTTTTCCGCCTTCCATGAAATTCTGGGGTCGGAGCTTAGACGTCTGATTTCCCAAAAAAAAGAAGAAAATTTTCCTTGAATTTCCAAGGTCGGTACCTAAATTCCGATTCTCATTTACGAGACTGGTACATAAAATCCAGTTCTCTCCCTCTGAGGTCAGTACCTAAATTCTGATTCTCATCTTGCTGAGGTCGGTACCTAAATCCCGACTTCCATTCCCGAGGCTGGTACCTAAATTCCAGTTCACATCCTTCCGAGTCAGTACCTAAATTCTGATTCTCCTCCTCGAGCGGTACCGAAATTCCGATTTCGCTTAAAATTTCAAATTCCCACAAATTCAAATCCTAAAATTAAATTCAAAAACAAAATTCCAAACTTCAAATTCAAAACAAAATTTCAAACTAAAATTCAAGTGGAAACTTGGAATAAAATTCTTCGTTTCCCTCTTCAAATCAAATCGGTTCGGATTCCTTCAGAGTTTGGGAGCTTGAAATTCACAGCTCCAGCTGAAAGGTATTTCATCCTCCTTTTTCCCCAGCGAGAGTCCCTGGATTTGAAGGTCTTCAACCAAACAATCCCCAGTGGAAACTCACTTGCTAAATTCTTCGTTCTATCTTGAGTTTTCACTCAAACAGTTGTGTTGGTCTTGTTGATCTCGTCGGTCAACACCAATACGTGTAGTGTGCTTACCCAGCACACCACACCTATTGGGGGTCCATTTGTTGACCTCACTTTTGGTTGAGGCCTAGTATCTCTTAGAATAGCCTAGGATCTAGAGATAGGATTCTCCTGGTGACTTTCTTAGAGGACTAGTCATGGAATCCTCCCATAGAAATTCAAAACTCTTCTTGCTTCACTAGGGGTTTTCATATGCTTAAGGCCTGACCTCCACCTTTTAGTAGTAAAAAGGCAAACATAAGGAATCCTAAGGGAAGTCTCCTATAGGTGGTCAGACCTTTGGATTTGCCCTGAGGATGGTCTGGACTTCACCACTCACATGCACACATTCCCCCAAACCTTTGGAAGCTCATGTAGATGGTTCTTCTCAACTCTTGGCATCAGCCTAGGGTTTGACTAGTACCAATACATAGAGGACCAAATGTGAGTGACCCTTGGTCCATAGCTCAATTTAAGCCATCTCATGACATTCATCTCAAACCAAGCTCCAATTTTCCAAATTTTCAAAAATTTGTCCCCTAACCTCCCAAAATGCCCTAAATTACCCAAAATTCTTGAAATTTACCAAAATTCCCCAAAAAATCATTCCAAGATATTCCTTACCACTTAAATTGACCATATATGACCAAAAATTCCAAAATTTCCAAAAATACCCCCCAATACCCTCAAAATACCCAAAATACCCTTTTAGCCAAAAAATCCAAAAATTCCAAAAAATTCTCAAAAACTTTTAGAAAATCCTAAAAATCCCCAATTTCATTTTGTTCAACTACACCATAAGCCAATTTTGTCAATTTAACCCACTTTAAATCAAAAAAATCCCAATTTGGCCTATGTAGCCCAAAAGTGCCTAAATCAAACACAATCTTGACCCAATTGACAAAAATCTTGCCTAATTTCAATTCTAAACTTCAATTAGACATCTCCAATATCAATCTAAACCAAATTCAAGCCCAATGTGACCCACATTTGAATCCAATTCCACTTGAAATCCAAAATCCCCAATTTTGCCTAAATAATCCAAAATCCCCTAAATAAACCCAATGTCAATCAATTCCTCCCAAATTTCAATCCCAAACTCTTTATAACACCTCCTTAAACTGAATTGGATCATTAATTGTCCACAATTTGAGCTCAAGTCTTACCCAAATCCATTTTTGGACCAAAACCCCCAATTTTGACCCAAATTAAACACATGTCCTAAATCCACCAAATTGACCCTCCAAACTTTGTCAAAACCATTTTATATTTGCATGAAAAATCTTTTAGACAACCATATCTACACTATTGTTGAAGACCTATGGACCTCATTCCCACTCAAACTCAAGATAACTTGACCCAAATCCAATATAGTCTAAAATAATAAAAAATCCTATCCATACCAAAATTGAACTTCCAAATGAGCTCAAAAGCACTTTGTGTCTTCATGAAAGATCTTCATTACAGTCATATGGACAATATTGATCAAGGCACTTGGGCTTCATTCAAGCTCTAACCCAAGTTAAGTCAACCCAAACCCAAATGAACCTAATTGAACTAATAATTCAAATCTAACCAAATTAAACCAAAATTAACCAAATTAACCTCATGGCATCACTAAAATAAATAAATAAATAAATAAATAAATATATATATATATATATATATATATATATATTATAAAAAAATAAAAATAATAAATAAATATAATAAAATAAAATATCTCTCCCTCACCTCTCCCTCACCTGTCCCCTCACCTCCTCCTTACCTTCACCATATCTCCACCTCACCTCCTCCTTATCTCCCCCACTCCACAAAACCGTGAGCCCCTCCAACAAAATCCCTCACCATCCCATATTTAACACACTTACTCACTCACTTCCTACTTTTACTCACTTCACACCTTTTTCACTCACTCACTTCCTCTCCTAGCCGTGAGCCTACCTTCCCCTTCTTCTCCTTCTTCCAAGCTAGCCACACTTCACCACAACACCACCCAAATCCTCCTAGCCGTGAGCTCCATCAAGGGCTTCTCCAAGGTTTCTTCCATCACTCCTTCCAAGGCAAGGTAAACTCCTCACCCTCTCTTTACTTTTGCTTTTGTTTCAAAATTTCTTTAAAAAAAAACAAACAAAAAAAAAAAACAAAAATGGCATCATCATGTTTAGCTTAGAGATCTAAATCACACATACATGTATTTTCTTTAAAGTTCTTCTTCCTCTACATAGGTTTTCAAAAATTATGTGTTAATCATCATTTCTTTTACAAATCTTCATGCTATTTAAATGTTTCCATGCTTAGGCTTAGGAATTCCTTTTTATGCAAAGTTATTTAGCTATTTAACTTTTTTAAATATTTCCATGTTTAGCCTTAGGATTTCTTTTTCATGCAAATTATCTAATTAATTAGGTTAACTAGTTTAAATATTTACAAATCTACCACCTAGTTTTTATTATCTTGAAAAATAACTTTTAAAATTTAAAAGAAATAATATATCATAAAGGAAATAAAATAAAAGAGAAAAGAGAAATAAACATAAGGATAAAATAAAAATAAAACAAAAGAAAATGAAATAAAAATCTAAAATAAATAATGAATAATAAATGTAAAAAACATAAGTGATATAATAGTTGTAAATTTAAATAAATTAAAAAATATCTATACTAAATTTTAACTAAAATAAACTATACTAAATTTAAAATAACTATATTAAATTTAACTACTAAAATAACTATACTAAATGTAAATAAAATTCAACTCGTACTAAATTTAATAACTTTACTAAATAAAATAACTACACTAAATTTAAATAATATAACTACACTATATTAAATTTAAATAAATACTACTAAAATATAAATAACTAAATGAATAATAATAACATATGAATGTAAATTAATAATAACAATATGTAAATAATAAAAAAATAATGTGATAAGAATAAAATAAATAACTATAAACTTAAATAGATAATGAAAATATAAGAAAATGATAATAATAATAATTAAAATAATAATTGTAAATATAAATAAATAAAAAAAATAAGTAAATAAAAATGTCATTCCTTTTTAAAATAATATAAATGAAAATATATAAATAAATAATAATTGTAATAGCTTTAAATGAATGGTAATAACTTAAAATAAATAAAAGAATAATTGAGAAGAGAGAAAAGTGAAAAGCTTTATAATTAAATAAATAATAATATAAATGATAAATAAATGATATAAATAATAAACTTAAATATACATCTAAATAATAACAATAATAAATTAAAATAAAAATAACTTATAGTTTATATATATTAAATGATAAGAATATAAGGAATAGTAAAATAAATAACACATATATATATATATACATAAATTGAAAATAATGTAAATAATAAAAACAAATAATAAATTAAATTGAAATTAAATAGTTAAAATTAAATAAAACAAAAAAATAAATAATAATTAATTTAAACAAATTACATTAAATAATAATTAATTAAATAAAAAAATCAATTATATAAAAAAATATTAAATTAAATTAAATTAAATAATAAATGTAAATAAATAATAAAATAAAATAAAATAAAATAAATAAAATTAATTAATTAAATTTGGTTAAATTAAATTAAACAATAATGTAAATAAATAGTAATTTAAATTAAAATAAATTAATTAAATAAATTAAATTAAATTAAATTAAATTAAATTAATTAAATTAAAAATAAATTAAATAATAATGTAAATAAATAATAAATTAAAATTAAATTAAATTAATTAAATTGAATTAAGTAGTAATATAAATAAATAAATAAATTAATTAAATTAAATAATAATTCAAATAAATAAATATTAAGCAATCATAAAGAAATAACAATAAATAAATAACAACTAATTAAGTAAAGTAAATGATGATCAATCAATTAAATAAGAGAAATAAATAACAATCAAATAAAAGTAAATAAATCACAATGAATTAAATAAGATGATAAATTAAATAAATAATTTCAATTACAAATAAAAGATAATGAATTTAAATAACACATAATAAAACTAACAACACATAAATAATAATTAACGATAATAACATAAAATGATAATACATAACAAAATAAACAATAATAAGATAATAAATAACAATAATGACATATAAATAACATAATAATCACATACAATCACAACTATAATCACATCAACAATTATACACATTACACACATACAATCACAACAATCACAACATACAACAACAATGCCGACCACAATACAATACCAACACGATAACAATCAAACCTAGGACAGGCCTCCTGAGGCATGGTTTATTTTTCTCTATACAAAGACCCCTAGGAAATCACAACTTGGTGTAAAAAAAAATAAAATAAAAATAAAATAATAATAAAAATAATAATACCCTTATGCTTAGTGAATGCATGGAGTAACCCAAATTTTACCCGATGTCCACATAACCTTCCCAATTCACATTCCAAACTTAAAATCCCTAGTTTCAAAACCTAACACAAACCAAATCCAAACACAAACCAAATTTAAACATAAACCAAAACCAAACCCAAACAAAAACCAAAAACCAAATCCAAACACAAACTCAATCAAATCTTCCACAAATAAAATCACAAACTTTTCACAACACTCCCATAAGTCCAAATCAAACTACCAATTACCACCAATCCAAATCCAAACCACACCTAAACCCATCTGTCCCAACCTACCCCGAACACCTGTGTTCATTAAGCATAAGGGTATAGGTAGGATGAGTTGTTAAGCAACATAATAAGTCTAATGAGCCCGAGACTTTTCACCAGGCTGTGAGGGGGAAGCATGGACCTGCATCCTTCTCTGACCTTTTAGATACCTCAGAGGTTTATTAAACTTAATATGTCTGCTTAACAAAACCATCCTCAATTAAATTAACAAAGTTCATTGAAACACAAATAGAAATTCACATAGACATCACAGGACTTGGTAGACAACCAGGATCTTTACATGGACATCACAGGATTGAGTAGTTACTGCTTGTTAGTCCTACATCTTCCTATTTTCTGGCATGCTTTAATTTCTGCAAAATTATAAACACATACATGCAATGCAATACTAAAGTTTCAGGTGGTGGAACTTGAAAACCCACCAGGTACATTTTTATTTTTAATGCAATTTACTTACCTGTACTGTCCTTTACTTCTCTTGCATGTTAAACAACAATGTCACCCTGCATGAAAACTGAAACCTTTAGGATAGTCACAAAACTGAATCCCAAAGCTAAATTAAAATCAACACAAGATAAAATTCACCGCCACAACATTCAAAAGATAAAACAACTCAAAATTTAATCACAAACAGAACGACAAACTACAACTACAACTAAATGAAAACGTCTCGTTGGATGATCGGGAATACCTCGGATGATGTAACCCACGTGTTACTAACGGGATTTCCCATGGTCTAAATGAAAGTGTGGAACTCATTCAGTTGAGTTTAGCAAGTTCATCTGGACTAAGTGAATCCGATGAAAATAACGGTGCCGGGATGACAGAAGTGTGGGATCTTAATCAGTTCTGTTTAATCAACTTTAAGATTTGTTTTAATTAAAACACTAAAACACTTGGATTCTAAGAATTTTCTAAACCAAAACACTTCTCTCACCTCTTGATTTTCACCTTCTAAAACTGAACCTCTGCAACGACAAAGGAGCTTGGAGCATAGTGGGCAGCACGACCATCTTCTTCAGCAAAACCTGAGTCTACAACAGCAAAATGGTTCCTTAGTTCAAATAAGCAACTAGCTATAAGACCTCGAGGTATTTGCCCAGTGCAAAGTAAACCATCATCTCATCTTTTAGGCTTTTGCATCCGGTGCATTATAAGCCCTAACTCGTCTAGGTTTCCAAGATTTTCATCCCGATATGACATAAACCCTCACATCTTCCAAGCTATTCATATGATCGACATCAAATGAATGTAAGCCCTAAATAATAAAATTGGCAGGATAAAATATAAATTAAATCTTTTCCTAAACTGAGCCAAACAATAGGATAGCTGGGGAAAACACCGGGATTCTTCTCGAATCTGTGTTCTTCCCCTAGTCTTCTTTTCTTTTGGACTCTGATAAAATGAAATGTTCTGAAATTTGAACCATTCACCTATTGAATTACGATAATCACATTTCGTTGAAAAAAGTCCTTACCTTTGGAAGTCATGAATATAATTATTTCCTGATCTTTATCAAGAGTTTTCTTATGTGACTTCGGTTGTCTAAGATGTAATTAACTATAGGGGCTTGCCCTTATAGGAAACCTAAAAGACCCCAGATTAATATAAACCCCATTTAATCCTCTTATATTAAATGGGGGAAATTGTCGGCAAACATACAGGTTTTGCAGCCCAAAAGGATGTCATACTTTTCCTTAGTTCATTTGATTGAGCCTCATCCTCAAGTTTTGTGTTCATCCTTAGGGATATATACAAAGCTCGATGTATAGTGCTCTTTTATTCGAACTTTGAAAAATATGAGATCAGTGTGACACCATATTTTTTTAAACTAAATTATAATTAATTAAATTTTTCCTTCTGAAGAGGGCGATGGGACTTCGATTCCAGCGACTGACAGCTTCTAATGGGCAACCCCAACTAAAAAACATATATTTAAAACTTTTTATACGCCGACAAATATGTTCATGCAAGCAACATAAAACAAAGATGCTATCATACAATATTCAAGTGGAGTCGGTTGACAAGGTTGGTGGTGGCCGGTCGATCGAGCCGACAAGAGTGTTTGATTGGATCAGCGTGGAAGATCGATCGATGAAGGAGGGGCGATAAACCGATCAAATCGGTGATAGTCGATCGGTGGAGCCGATGAAAGTGGTTTATCAGATTGATGTAGGTGACCGATTGACGAAGAAGGATATGTCAAATCGATCGAACTAGTGGCGGTTGATTAGTCAAACAGATGAAAGTGGTCGATCGGACCAGCATGGGAGGCCAATCAACGGAGGAGGGTCGGTCAAACCGATGGTACCAGTGGCAGTTAAGCCAATTAAAGTGATCGATCGGACCAACGTGGGTGGTCGATCGACGGAGGAGGCTTGGTCAAACTGATCGGATCGGTGGCGGTCGATCGGTCGAGCCGACTAAAGTGCTCAATCTGATCAGCATGGGCTGCTGATCAACAAAGAAGGTTCGTTCAGTCAATTAGATGAAGGCAACGATTGTGCCAACGTTGGCGACCAATTGATAACACATTAAAAATTGAGTATTTTTTATGCAATTTAAAAATTCATGCCAAATGTGAACATGAGTGCGAACATGTGCATGAAAATGAAAAACTGATCGTAATTGACGACGAAGTTATTCTCGTCTTAGCTGTCTCACAAGTGAACCCTAGGGCTAAACGATGGTGTTGGCATCAATTTTGGATGTTGTGAGTGTAGGATGTTCACTTGAGCGTTATGGAATATTTTTTGATGCACGTGTTGATTCTCGTAGTGCGAGACATCCATTTCAGACTTCCCGACACGCATTGAAGGTGTAAGCGGTTAGGTTCACCCTGCTAGACTTTGGTCATCGCTTAGGCGAAAGCCAATCCATTTTGTTTATCGTATGACTTCAATCGAGCCAACACATCTCATTCGCCACACTACGCACGAAATTGACTTAAATTGGCTTATCCATGACGAATTTGTCTAGATAACCTCAGATGATGAAATGGATCATTCAGTTATCTATTTTTCTATAATTTCATGCACAATCCAGCAACATAAAAATCAAGCCTTTTGAGTAATAAATATTAAAAATAATAATAATGAAAAAAGGGCTTTAAAGGCTAGGCACGCCCTGGCCTCAATTTTCGCGAAATCGAGCAGTCTCCCCAATTTTGCCCGGGCTCCCTAGCTCGCCGCCGGCCGCGCCTCACACGCCGACCCGCCTCCCCCTTTTTCTTCTTCGCGTGCCCTAGCCCCCATTCAGCCTCTCTAGAGCGCGTGCTATCCCGCCGGTGCTCTCGCCGCCGACCTCGCTCGTCTAACTGTCGACTTCAGCCCATGAAGGAGCTGAACCGTTCTCCCTTGCGCGACTGAGGCTTCACCACTAACGCCACCATCGACGAACACATCCTCCCTCCCTCCCCACTGACGCTGCTCCCGCCGACGACTTCTTCGTCGACCCACCTTCTTCCTCTGGTAAAGTCCCTCGCAGACATCTCACGTGAGGCCGAACTTTTGGGCCACCTCTCCCGTGTGGTTTTCCTCCTGTTGCCTACTTGCTGCCGGCGAAGCCCCTGCCGGTGGCTTATCTCCTGTCAGCGGTCCTGTTCACAGCGCAGCCTCTACCAGATCGGGCTGCAACCCCTCACAAACGTCTTGCGAGATAAGTAGGTGCATAGTCCGGACATCGACAGCTTGGGAAATCACCGAAATTTGTGACGTCGTTGCAATCTCCTTGCAGGAAGAGATTCATTGTTTTTAGGAGAAGAGCGAGGGCTCTTTTCTCCTTCTGAGGAGAGCTTCTTCCCGGACTTCGCCGGACCCATGTCGAGTGATCACCGTGATGGTATAACCTCTGCAACCCATGTGTTCTTCTTTCTTAGCTAGCCCTAGAATTATTTTAGTCTAGTCTTTATGGGTCCGATCGCCCATACGGGGTAAGTGGGCCAACCGACACTAGTTGGTGCGGTCCACTCCCTTGGGTTAACGGTTGATTTCCTAGAGGAAGTTCTTTGTTAAGAATCTCGTGCGTGACCAAGCCTTGCTTTGGCTTTCCCCAACCTTCTTTGGAGGGGTTGGGATGTTTGAATTTTGCAATGTGAGAAAAGCTTTGTAACTAGCTCACTTTGCAAAATCATGAGTTGTAAAATGGGAAAAGCTTTGTAGTTAGCCCATTCCACAACGTTGTGGGGAGTTTCCTTTTCAGAGATCCGAAGGTGAAGCTCCTCACACACCACGTCAAAGTAGGAGGCGACTATGCCGCACATTTAGGAGCCAAAGCCCTAGGCGCTTATGTTAGATCATTAGCACGAGGATGACTCGCTATTGTTTTTTATCACTTGCACCATATCATATTGCATTTCATGCGGGTCTACAAAAGCTATTTTTTGGCTAAAAATCATTTACAAACTGCATCTTTTTTCAAAGTAGTGTCCAATTTTATAAATATTGAGGGAATTTTCATGCAAAAGAAGAGATTTTTTAGGAAAAAAATAACTTAATAAACTTGTGGAGAAGTTAAGAAATGAAGAATTAGAAACTGGCAGTGGGTTGAATGAAGTTGTTATTAATTTAATTATTTTTGTTAGAAATTGTTATTGCGGTTTTTAAGATAACAATACAAGTTGGTTCAAGTAGTAACCAAAGACAAAGTGTATGTGCTGCTAGGTTCTACACTATATTTTGATTTATTTAATATTATTATTATTTTTGCTTTCACTTGATGAAGTCTATATTGGTGATAACAAAGAACGTTTCTTAAATTTTATTAATGAGGAGCCGCAACATCATGAATGGCAGATTTGCATTTTAAATATCTTCTTTGTATTTGCATTGAATTCATTTCACAGCATTAGTTTGCATTTAAAAAATCTTGGACTTTGATCAGTCCTGAAATTGAGTGTGATATCGTCTCTATGGAAATTCAATATGTATGTATTTTGATTCAAAGAGTACATTTGAAGCGCATTTATTTACGTACCACGCAACTCTTATGTATTTACATATCTAATGCCCAAACATTCAAATTTGCATGCTCGCCACTCAAATCTTTAACATCACATAAAAAATACCAGTTCACTATCTTTCTAAAAGTGAAATACACCTTTTCATACATAGGTTTATGACACCAAGGTGTTATAAGTTTAACTCGTCAAACTTTTAATATGTAAATACAAAGAATTGTGTGGTATGTATGTGAGCTTACCTACATTTTACTATATGAGCAGGGTGTGGGGTGTCCTCTTGATGGATTGCTTATTTTTGCTACATTTATAGGCTTTAATGGACGAAGTTGCACTTGCTTTTGAGGATGTGAAAAGGACATGGGATCAAAATGTGAATCAAATTCAGGACCTCACAAAAGAAATTCAATATTGTGGGAAATCTGGAAAGGGTGTTCAGGACCGGAATTCTCTCCCAAGGCTCAATGGTGCCGCACGAGATGGCCTAGCATTGCTTAGATCACTTCAATTTAGGCTTAATCTTTTGGCTCAACAACTGCCTATAGAAGAAGCAGTAGTGTCTGCCCACGCAACGTTGAACTCTTGGAAAGAACAATACCAGGGGTGTGTTTTTGTACTTCCTAATAAATGATCATATGTTGCAGCTCATGTCTTTTTATTGTTAATTTCCATCTTTAATAGGCTCATTTGATTTTGTGAACATTATTATTTGTTATTTACATTTTTTGTTTGTGTGGTGAATGCCTTTCTTTTTTTGTATATGTTCTTTTTTTGCATTATTTCTTTCCAGATTGCATCTGAGCTTGAGAAACGCAAACTTGCAAGCTAAAAACAACTTAAGAGAAGCTTCTTAGGAAGAGGTGGGCATTTTTGCTCTTTTTTGTAACTGAGTTTTGACTTATTACTTGATTTTTATTTTTCTCCACGTAAAAATTTTTTATATGGGAAATATTCTCTTAATTTGCAGAGAGAGCTACTTTTAGGAGGTGTAGAGGAGTCTACCATCCGCAGGCGTAACTTGCAGTATGTGCTTTTCATTTGCTAGTCTTAAAAGGATTATAACCAGAACCGATTTTTTTTACAAATTGCTTCAAATTATATTGTCTGGATTGTCGGAGAAGAGTCTACTAATAATGTTTGTTGTATAGTAACTGCATTAGCATTTCATCTTCTAGGAATTACTTATGGTTAACTAATTTTATTCCTTGGAAAGCATTATATTATTTGCTTAATATTATTTTCATGATTTGGATGAATTGCATTAGGACATTCACAACATAATTGATACTAATTTTGATAGTTAAACTTTATGTTGATGTGGATGCTATGTGCTTGAGCTTAAACTTGATGATAAAATAATATGTTTAAATTTAGAAAATGTTTCCTTCAAGAACTTTTAAAAAATTAACTTGAAAAGGACGATTATGTAATATCTTGCAATGCATTGGAATTAATGCCTACAAATTGTTATGATGGGTGATGATATTGTGTGCACTATTGATGTTGGATTTGAAGGAGACTTGTTCACTGTTATGATCTATTTGCTTGTGATGAGTCACTCATTACCTTATAAGATGCTGAAAATTTATGTTCTAATTTTGTTGATAAGTATCAAATGCTCAATTTATTATTGTGAACATTTTCAAGTTAGGTAGATTAATGCATAACTGAAGAATCCCTTTTGATGTGTGATTCCTTGCTGGTCATGTTGTTGTTATAATTTTCCGATGGCCTTTTTTTGCGAGCATTGTTATGTCACTTGATTCCGTCATTTTGCTTGCTACAACTTATGTATTTTGTTTCAGAGAATTTACTAGGTGGTTTTCCTTTTATTTGCAGCAAAACAAGAAACAAAAAGTTAACTATTTTAATTATCATTTTTTGATAAGATTTTAAGTCTGAGCTGGATAGTTATTTGGAATCGTATTGTTATTATCTTGTGACAACTATATTTATTGATTTGGGGATGAGGAGTCTATAAATTGATAAGATAAGACACGTAATTTGATAATTTTCAGTTATTATTCTTTTTCCCATCTTTAATCTTTTATCTGCAAATTGGATGTATGATTCCCTTAAATGTGGTAAAAGTGCAACTACCTAATTTTTAGTGATGTTATCTTGTTGTACTGTCTTGATGCTTGAATTTCCTAGCTAGACATTTTATTTCTTTGATTAACTTTTTTCAGCATAACTTATTATTGGCTTTCAAATGCTTTTGGTTTTGTTCAAATTAACCTCAAGTGGAAATTGATAGGAACTAGACAAGTTTTTGCAAAAATTTGAGCAGAAATAATATATATTATTCTACCTGTATTAAAATAAAACGATACAATACTTAATGCATAAGAGATATGCTTATATTTGGAGAGATAGGGGAGTATCTACCAAATCCTAACTTGTAAGATTTCAGGCAACAATCAAATGCCCTAAACCTAATCATAGTAAGCCCTATTTGTAGCAAGCAATACTAACTAACAAATGACTAAATTGACATTTTAATCTTGCGCGTAAAATAAGTCTTCAAATTATTTGGTAGGCTTGGCGTGGACAAAAGCAACATAGGTGCCAGTCTAACATTATTACTCCTCTTCTAGTAAGACACATTGTTCTCAAGGTGGAAAAGAGAAAACTGTTTTTGAATGAAGGCTTATGGCTTCCACGTGGCGTCATAATCTGGCAACCCTTTTCATTTAATCAACACTTATTTCTCACCTATGGATTCTTGACGCACCATTTTTAACTCTAGTGGCTCTAAGTGAATTTTTTGTATCCTCAGTCAAGGTAGGGGAAGTAAGGAAGAGGGCACATTATCATTAATAGAACGTCTCAGCTTTGATACGTGGAACACTGGATGAAGTGTCGACGAAGGCAACAAATTTAAATGATAAGCCACCTCACCAATGCACTTTGAGATCTCATAAGGACCAAAATATTTGCGATAGCTTCCCATTAATGTGTCTTGCCAATGTGTTTTGTCGATACACCCTATCTCCCACTACAATTTTCCCATCACTTCAATGTCCGTCAGCCTATTTTTTTATAAATTGTCAAGCCTTCAATAAATGTCTCTTCATTTTCACCTCTTCATTTTCACCAACACATTGGTCTCTCTTCTAAGTATTGATTCATTAGAGGCACCGACATAGTGCTGTCCATAATGCATAAGATGTGGTAGATCGCGATGTTGACCTCATTTTTGGTGAGGTCTGATCTCTCTCCTTAGTACTTAGGATCTAGCCATAGGTTTTCCCTTCGACTATCCTAGAGGACTAGAAATGGGACCCACCACTTAGAAATTCGAAACACTTCTTAACTCCCTTCAAACCACACAAGTTTGATTGTAAACCCCCAGGCCACTTGGAGGGTTAAGATCAAATGTGGAGGTTTAAAGGATGAGGTTCCTATAGGACTTTTTGGCCTTAGGATTACCCTGGGTGATCTGGTCTTAGTGAGGGCAAGCTTGAACACACCACACTCTCACACACATTTCAAATCTTAAAACCACTTTTACTCAATTTGACTCCCTCACTCATGTAGGTAACTCATATGGATGGACCTTAACCCCTAAGCCCCTAGCTAAGAGGGTTAGGAACAACATATTGAGTGCCTAAAATGAGTCATCTCATGGATCTTGTGAGCTTAATATGGCTTCATGGCTCAATCAACTGGTTTCATTTCACTCACGCTTAATCAAACTTCATTTTTCCCAAATTTCAATTTTTGACTCCCGGGACCCTAAACCCACCAAACCTACCAAATGCCCTTGAAATTGCCCAAAATTTGCAAAATTGCCTAAATTACTCAAAATCCCTCAAAATAAATCCTAAATATTCTCCACCACTCAAATTGATCATCCATGACCACATATACCAAAATTTCCAAAATACCCCCAATAACCTCTAAATACCCAAAATACCCTTTTAGCCCAAAAATCCAAAAATTCCAAAAATTCCCAAAACATTCCATAAAATCCCAAATATTCCCAATTTCATTTTGTTCAACTACACCATAGGGCAATTTTGTCAATTTCGCCCAATTTTACCAAAATCCCCAATTTGACCCTTTTTTTAACCTAAGTGGACCCAATGTCCATCCAAATCACTCCAATTGACCTCAATGTTGATCCAATTCAATTCTAAACCTCAACTAAATATCCCAAATATCAATTTAAATCAAATCCAAATCCAATTTGATCAACATGTGGATCCAATTTCAATTTGAAGCTTGAAACCTAATTTTGGCCCATGACCTAAACTTAGCCCAACCAACCCAACCCAACTCCAATTAACCCCAAATCTTTTCTAAAATCTTCCTAACATCCCCACAAACAAAACACTAACTTGATTTGCCCAAATTTGAACCCAAACTTCACCCAAGCTTAACTTAAGCCAAAACTTCCTAAATTGGCCCAAACCAACCATGAACCCAAATAGGCCCAAATCTCAAAATTAAGACCCAACCAAAATTTAAAACTCTTTGTTACACCTCTATAAACATTTTACAACATTAATTTTACATCAAAACCAATATTAGCCCAACCTTATCCCGAGTTAGCCCAATTTGACCCACTTTGACCCTATTATTAAAGAGGCCCAAATTAAACCCAATTCAACCCCAAATGACATCAAATCTTTTCTAAAATTCTCATGATACATCCCTAAACTAAATGCAACATTTATTTGGCACAATCTTTTACAAAATTTTTCTGTAATCCTCAACCTCTAAAATTTGATTTTTTTTTTTGGATTGAACAATTGTAATAGGAAAGGATCCTAAAGCAATGTGGTATCAGATTCTGTGATCCACAACCTCTAAAATTTGATTTTGGAATTGAACCATTGTGTTATGAAGAGATCCTAAAGCAATATGGCATCAGATGATGTGATTCTCAACCTCTAAAATTTAGTTTTCTGAGATTACTAACTTTGTAAGTAAGTCTACTTTAATTTGTCTTTGAAATTCTCTAACTTTCCTGTGGGATCGATATCTTGGACTCCATTAGTGCCCTTTATTACCTCATAACGATATGTATACTTGCGTAGTATCCACATTATAAATCATAATTTTCATAAAAGAATCATCAGTGTAAATACATATATTTGGTGCGGGATCAAGTTTTTGGTGTCGTTGCCAATATCAATAACATATTTTTGTAAGTATAAATATCAATAGTGGGTCAGAGATCCTTCGACCAGATGTGGCTGAGATGTTTGAGCAGAGCAGAAGCGCAAAAAATTGTCAAAGAAGTACATGCTGGATTGTGTGGTGCTCACCAGTCAGGACCGAAAATGAAGATGAAAATCAAAAGACTCAGATACTACTGGCCAGTAATGATGACTGATTACATAGACGTAGCTAAGAGATGCCATCAGTGTTAGGTGCATGGAGTGGTCTTGCACCAGCCTCCGAATGTTCTACACCCAACGATTGCCTCGTGGCAATTCGAGTGCTGGGGTATGGACATAGTGGGTCCGATAGACCCTCCTTCCTCAAAAGGACACATGTTTATACTTGCCGCTACAGACTACTTTTCCAAGTGGACAGAAGCAGTTCCACTACGGAAAGTCACAGCACAGCAATTTTTACAGTTCTTTAAGAATCAAATCGTCTACCGTTTCGGTGTACCGCGCAGAATCATCTCCGACAACGGGTCCGCTTTCAAGAGCATGAAAATCAACAACTTCATCAGAATACACGAGATAGATTAGAGATACTCGACGATATACTACGTTAAAGCAAATGGATTGGAAAAAGCCTTCAATAAAACACTTGTTCATATTCTGAAGAAGACGCTCGACGAAAATAAAAGAGGATGGCACGAGAAGCTACTAGAAGCTTTACGGGCCTACAGGACGACAGTCGGGATGCCGACATAGTCTACGCCTTACGCTCTTGTGTATGGGTCCGAGGCAGTTCTTCCGCTAGAAGTTCAGCTACCGTCGCTCCGGGTTGTCGTTGCCAATCAAATTACAACAGAAGAGAATGCCAAGTTACGACTTGCAGAATTGGAAAGCCTTGAAGGAAAAAGATTGCTCGCACAACAAAACTTGGAACTCTACCAAGCGAAGATGATTCAAGCCCACGATAAATTGGTCCTCCCGAGGTCGTTCAAAGTTGGTGACCTCATGCTCGTTCTTAGAAGGCCTATTCTTGCGCACCGCAAAATAGGTGGAAAATTCAAACCGACCTGGGAAGGACCCTTCGTGGTGGAGAAGGTCTACACAGGAGGATCTTACCAGTTGGTGGATTCTCAAGGGGATAGACCCATGTTGCCCATCAACGGACGATATTTAAAGAAATATAACGCGACATGAAAAGACATAAAAAAATGATATTCGTTCCAATATAGTTGTAGGGCTAGTGTCTGTGACTGGGTCCAAAATTTTGTAATAAAAAAACTGCATAAAATAAAAGAAATCTTCCCACAAAATGAAAACATGTTTGTCAAATTCTAAATCTAAATTTTATAAAAACATATTAAATAAAATAATGGCATCAAGTTAATTGCTAAAACATATTTAAAGGAAATGATAATTTACCTTTGTTCGTGCACAACACCACTCGCTGACATTTCCCCTTGTTTACTTGTGTAGGAAGTGTAGAGTTTCGAGTTGGTGTTTGCTCTTTGATAAGGCTCCGACCTCACATCTAGAAACGTATACTGAAGCGAACGCAGAAAATGAAGCCAATGAAGAAATTCAGTCGCAGGGAGGTAGGACAAAGCTCAGGACATGGGGGCACCGGATGTTCGGTTGACTCACACCTCCTTACTGAGAGACGTACTCATGTCCCATCCATAATCACCACTCCACAAGGTGATCTGGTTGTCGCTTCAGCCGGTAGAATTACAGACGCTCCGTTAGCAAATACAAGTAGAAGAAATAGAAATCGTCGCAAGCGCCGCCTCCTGGAAAGGATGGAGAGAAGACGGGCTAGGGAGTCAGCCGCTGAGCTACCGCCTATGCCAGAAGAATTTCATCAGCCGCAAATGAAAGAGACTGAGGACAGTTCTCCTCGCACGGATACTGAGCCGGAAACCATCGAGGAGCCCGTTCTGACATGGGATCCAATGAAGGAAGTTTTCGTCGGATGCTCGATTTGTAACTCGAGCTTGCCCGAGCCGCCTTCGCATATCGGGGCGCTTCGGAACGCCCGAATGCCATGTTCTATAGCTTGAGGAATACGACACCTTCGAGGCATATGCAGCCGTCTCGATGCTACTTCAGAGTAGAGAATTTCCGAGTGTGGAGCCATACGTACCAGAGTATGTTTTTTCGCCACCACAAGGAGTCCTGTACTACATCATGGCAAAGATACAAAGAATCAGAAAGCAGGAATTTGAGCATTATAAGGATATTCAAGGAAAATGGGTCAACATCCTTGAAGGACTCGAGCTCTATACTGATGTGTTCTCAAAAGAAGATGAATAAGATATTTTGGATTGTGTCAAAGCTCTCAAGACCATGGGAAAAGCAGGTCTCTTAAAGCCCAGAACGTATATGAAGCCATCTAAATGGAAGAGAGGAAAAGGCAGGGTCACTATTCAGTGCGGTTGTTGTTACAACTTTGCCAGAGACGGACAGTGGAAACCCCCTGGGATTTTACAAGCATGATGAGGTGGATCGCATGCCACCACAAATCAAGGGAATGATCAGGAGGATGGTCGAGTGGCACATACTGCCTGGAGACTGTATCCCAAACAGCTTCATTATAAATATTTATGAGGATGGGGACTGCATCCCTCCTCATATTGACCACCATGACTTCGTGAGGCCCTTTTGCACGGTCTCCTTTGTGAGTGAATGCAATATTCTGTTCGGACGTGAAATTTAGAAAGTTGGACCTTAGTGAATTCCGAGGTTCTGTTGAGATTTGCTTTCCAGTCGAATCAGTGATGGTCTTAAAAGGAAATGGAGTTGATTTGGCAAAACACTGCACCCCCGGAGTTGCAGGAAAAAGGGTGTCAGTCACCTTCAGGAGAATGGATGAAGACAAAGCGTCGTTCTACTATGAACCAGATCCGAAGCTGGAGAACCTTCGTCCTTTGCCACTGTGACGGTGGTACCTCCAGTGTTCGCAAGGGGACTTTTGTTCCGGAGCGTAACCTTGGCGAGTCGGCTCCGTCCCCTGCAGCAGCCTCAGAGGCAGAATGCTACTACAACTTACAGCAGAGCGCAGCAGTTGTTGTCACTACTTCCGCAGCAGCCAGATAACATAATACACCTATTTTTTTCAATTTTATACACGCGATCGCCTTTGTTCGGCTTTGTACACACGATCGCTTTGTTCGACCTTGTACACGTGATCGGCTTTGGATGCTTGTTAGTGTCGCATCAGCTTGTATTTCTTTTCAGATGAATCAATGAAGATTTTCCGACTTTTCAGAAATGTTTCTTTCAATGCGACGGTCGAAAGCCGTTGAACCACCCGTTGGTTCAAAAAAAAAATGATGATACAGAATAAAAGGATAAAAAAATGAAAATTGAAAATGAAATTAACCAAAAAGAAACAAAAATTGAAAATGAAATGGAAAGTCAAAACAAAATCAGATGAAGTGAAATGAAAATGAAAAGAAATAAAAACAAATGAAACAAAGTCAAAAGTAAACAAAGTGAAACAACACAAAAAAAAAAATCCCTAAAATTTCCATCTCCCTTCCGAGATATTTTTCCGCCTTCCATGAAATTCTGGGGTCGGAGCTTAGTCGTCCGATTTCCCAAAAAATTCCCTAAATTTCCATCTTCCTTCCGAGATAATTTTCCTCCTTCCATGAAATTCTGGGGTCGGAGCTTAGTCGTCCGATTTCCCAAAAATTCCCTAAATTTCCATCTTCCTTCCGAGATATTTTTCCGCCTTCCATGAAATTCTGGGATCGGAGCTTAGTCGTCCGATTTCCCAAAAAATTCCCTAAATTTCCATCTCCCTTCGGAGATATTTTTCCGCTTTCCATGAAATTCTGGGGTCAGAGCTTAGTCGTCCGATTTCCCAAAAAATTTCCTAAATTTCCATCTTCCTTCGGATATATTTTTCCGCCTTCCATGAAATTCTGGGGTCGGAGCTTAGTCGTCCGATTTCCCAAAAGTTCCCTAAAATTTCCATCTTCCTTCCAAGATATTTTTCCGCCTTCCATGAAATTCTGGGGTTGGAGCTTAGTCGTCCGATTTCCCAAAAAAGAAATATTTCCTTGAATTCCGAGGTCGGTACCTAAATTTTGATTCTCATTTACGAGGCTGGTACATAAAATCCAGTTCTCTCCCTCTGAGGTTAGTACCTAAATTATGATTCTCATCTTGCCGAGGTCGATTCCTAAATCCCGACTTCCATGCCCAAGGCTGGTACCTAAATTCCAATACTCATCCTTCCGAGTCAGTACTTAAATTTTGATTCTCCTCCTGCGAGCAGTACCGAAATTCCGATTTCGCTTAAAATTTCAAATTCCCACAAATTCAAATCCTAAAATTAAATTCAAAAATTCAAAAACAAAATTCCAAACTTCAAATTCAAAACAAAATTTCAAACTAAAATTCAAGCGGAAACTTGGAATCAAATTCTTCGTTCCCCTCTTCAAATCAAATCGGTTCGGATTCCTTCAGTGTTTGGGAGCTTGAAATTCACAGCTCCAGCTAAAAGGTATTTCATCCTCCTTTTTCCCCAGCGTGAGTCCCTGGATTTGAAGGTCTTCAACCAAACAATCCCCAGCAGAAACTCACTTGCTAAACTCTTCATTCTAACTTGATTTTTCACTCAGACAGTTATGTTGGTCTTGTTAATCTCGTCGGTCAATACCAATACGTGCAGTGTGCTTGCCCAACACACCACACCTATTGGGGGTCCATTTGTTGACCTCACTTTTGGTTGAGGTCTAGTATCTTTTTAGAATAGCCTAGAATCTAGCCATAGGACTCTCCTAGTGACTTTCTTAGAGGACTAGTCATGGAACCCTCCCCATAAAAATTCAAAACTCTTCTTGCTTCACTAGGGATTTTCATATGCTTAAGGCATGACCTCCACCTTTTGGTAGGAAAAAGACAGGCATAAGGAATCCTAGGGGAAGTCTCCTATAGGTCTTCATACCTTAATATTTGCTCTGAGGGAGGTTTGGACTTCACCACTCACATGCACACATTCCCCTAAACCTTTGGAAACTCATGTAGATGGTTCTTCTCAACTCTTAGCATAGGGTTTGACTAGTACCAATACATAGAGGACCAAATGTGAGTGACCCTTGGTCCATAGCTCAATTCAAACCATCTCATGACATTCATCTCAAACCAAGCTTCAATTTTCCGAAATTTCAAAAATTTTGCCCCTAACCTCCCAAAATGCCCTAAATTACCCAAAATTCTTCAAATTCACCAAAATTCCCCCAAAAATCATTCCAAGATATTCCTTACCACTCAAATTGACCATCCATGACCAAAAATTTTAAAATTTCCAAAAATAACCCCCAATACCCTCAAAATACCCAAAAAATCCAAAAATTCCAAAAAATTCTCAAAAATTCCAAAAAATCCTTAAAATTCCCAAGTTCATTTTGTTTAACTACACCATAAGCCAAATTTGTCAATTTAACCCAATTTAAATAAAAAAACCCCAATTTGGCCTATATAGCTCAAAAAGTGCCCAAATCAAACCCAATCTTGACCCAATTAACCAAAATCTTGCCCAAATTCAATTCCAAACTTCAATTTGACATTTCCAATATCAATCTAATCTAAACCAAATTTAAGCCCAATGTGACCCACATTTGAATCCAATTCCACTTGAAATCCAAAATCCCCAATTTTGCCTAAATAATCCAAAATCCCCTAAATAAATCCAATGTCAATCAATTCCTCCCAAATTTCAATCCCAAACTCTTTATAACACCTCCTTAAACTGAATTGAATCATCAATTGTCCACAATTTGAGCTCAAGTCTTCCCCAAATCCATTTTGGACCAAAACCCCCAATTTTGACCCAAATTGAACACATGTCCTAAATCCACCAAATTTGCCCTCCAAACTTTGTCAAAACCATTTCATGTCTTCATAAAAAATCTTCGAGACAACCATATCTACACTATTGTTGAAGACCTCTGGACCTTATTCCCACTCAAACTCAAGATAACTTGACCCAAATCCAATATGGTCCAAAATAATCAAAAATCCTATCCATACCAAAATTGAACTTCCAAATGAGCTCAAAACCACTTTATGTCTTCATTAAAGATCTTCATTACAATTAGGTGGACAATATTTATCAAGGCACTTGGGCTTCATTCAAGCTCTAACCCAAGTTAAGTCAACACAAACCCAAATGAACCTAATTGAACTAATAATTCAAATCAAGCCAAATTAAACCAAAATTAATCAAATTAACCTCATGTCATCCCTAATATATATATATATATATATATATATATATATATATATATATATATATATATATATATATATATATATAAAATTAAAAAAATAAAAATAAAAATAAAAAATAAGTAAATAAAATAAAAAAAATAAAATATCTCTCCCTCACCTCTCCCTCACCCTACCCGCCACCCTTCTCCTTACCTTCACCATATCTCCACCTCACCCCTCCCATACCTCCCTTACTCCCTCCTTAATTCCAAAACCATGAGCTTCTCCCCACTTAACCCCCTCATTATCTCATTTTTCACCACTCCCTTACACATTTCACCATAACTCCTCATTCCCCCCCACCAAATCCCTCTCCTACTCGTGAGCCTCCCTCCTCTCCTTCTTCTTCTTCCAAGCAAGCCACACCCTACCCAAATCCTCCGAGCTGTGAGCTCCATCAAAGGCGTCTCCCCTCTCTTTACTTTTGCTTTTGTTTCAAAATTTCTTTAAAAAAAACAAAAATGGCATCATCATGTTTAGCTTAAAGATCTAAATCACACATACATGTATTTTCTTTAAAGTTCTTCTTCCTCTACATAGGTTTTCAAAAATTATGTGTTAATTATCATTTCTTTTACAAATCTTCATGCTTAGCTCTAAAATTTTTTTTATGCAAGCATTATAACTTTTCTTTTAGGTGCATAAATTTCTTTCATGTACATGTTCAAATCTTTATGTGTTTAGCCTTAGGATTTCTTTTTCATGCAAATTATCTAATTATTTAACTAGTTTAAATATTTACAAATCTACCACCTAATTTTTACTAACTTGAAAAGTGAATTTTAAAATTTAAAAAAGAAATAAAACAACATAAAGGAAATAATAATAAAACAAAAGAAAATGAAAGGAAAATTTAAAATAACATATAACATTGTAAATAAAATAATAAATAACAAATGTAAAAACATAAGTGATATAATAATTGTAAATTTAAATAAATTAAATAATAACTTTACTAAATTTTAAATAAAATGACTACACTAAATAAATAACTAAATTAAATTTAAAATATAACTATACTAATGAAATAAATCATTATATATATATATATATATATATATATATATATATATATATATATATATATATATATATATATATATATATATATATATATATATATGAATTAATGATAACTAAATAAATAATAATAATGAAAATAAATTGTATACAAATAAGTAACATAATAATATAACCATACTAAATGTAAAATAAATAACAATATTAAATTTAAAAATAAATAAATACCACTAAAATATCAAAATACTAACTAAATGCTAAATTTGTATATTTGTAAATTAATGAAATTATGAAAATAATGAAAATAAGGTTATAATTTTAAAAGAAAACCAAAAATATAATAATAATAATAATAATAATAATAATAATAATAATAATAATAATAATTGAAAATAGTTGTAAATTCAAGATAAATAATAAAAATAAGCAAATAAAAATATCATGCCTCTTTAAAATAATGTAAATGTAAATATATGTGTAAATAATAAATTTAATAGATTATAACTTAATAAAAATAATAATAACTTCAAAATAAATAAAAGAATAATTGAGGAGAGAGAAAGTTTAAAAGCTTTATAATTAAATAAATAATAATATAAATGATAAATAAATGATATAAATAATAAATTTAAATATACATATAATTAATAACAATAATAAATTAAAATAAATTAACTTTTAATTTATATATATTAAATGATAAGAATATAAGGGATAATAAAAATAAATAACAAACACACACACACACACACACACACACACACACACACACACACACATATATATATATATATATATATATATATATATATATATATATATATATATATATATATATATATATATATGTATATATATGTATATATGTATATATATATATATATATATATATATATATATATATATATATGTATATATATAAGAATATAAGGGATAATAAAAATAAATAACAAACACACACACACACACACACACACACACACACACACACACACACATATATATATATATATATATATATATATATATATATATATATATATATATATATATATATATATATATATATATATATATATGTATATATATGTATATATGTATATATATATATATATATGTATATATATGTATATATGTATATATATATATATATATATATATATATATATATATATATATATATATATGTATATATATATATATATGTATATATATATATATGTATATATATATATATATATATATATATATATATATATATATATATGTATGTATATATATATATATATATATATATATATATATATATATATATATATATTTTTTTTTTCCAAAAAAACTTGCCTAATGAGCAAGTAATGTATTAATATCTTTCATCACTACAGCTGAGTTCTTACAAAAGGAATGCCTAGTCTATCCCCATGCATCAAAACAACAAGGGGAGAGGGAGGAGTAGTTCCTACCAAAATTTCCCCTTTACAATAACCCTGAGATGCAAGCCAATGTGCAGGAGCATTACCCTCCCTAGGTATATAAGAAAAAATTACATCTTTACTCTCAATCAAACCCTTCACTCTATTCAGCCATCTCTGAATGTACCATGGAGCAATTTCAGTCCCTCGCAGAAGCTAATGCATTGGAAGAATCTGATTCCACAATCAGTAGCCTCACATCACAGATCTTGGCAATTTTAAGAGCCCAATAGATGGCAACCATTTCAGCCTCAAGAGCATCATAAGCATCAATAGGTGAATAGAAGAACAAAAGACATTTCCCCACCCCATTTCTAAAAATACCACCAATCCTGCACTCGCCGCACATTATAGCTACCATCAGTATTTACTTTGATCCAAGTGGAAGGGGGAGGGGACCAACCAGCCACCGGGGAAGGTGAGGGAGAAAATCCAGAACCAACTTGCGTATATCACCGAATTTGTGGTATTTTGTTAGTTTCGAAAGTAAGTTAAACAATGAGCAAGCAACAAGAGAAGCCGGGACGAACACCCCTCAAACCTTACCTTATTTCTGCCCATCCAGATAAACCGGGCCACAACACAAGGAACCACCAGGAGATTCACCTTATGCCAGTCCCCCCAGCACATCAAAAGATCAAGCCAACTTAAATTCAAAGTATCCACCTGAATCCTGCTAATAATATGAGTCCAGACCTCTTGAGAGAAAGAACACCTAAAGAACAAATGATCCCCGCATTCTTCCTCCCGCATACATAATCGATGAGCATGAAGGCCCTCTAATCCCCTTTAATTTAAGGATATCATCGTAGGTAGTAACAAATGCCTTGCTCTCCACAGAAAGAAGGACATGGATGGTGACAAGCAGCTTGCTCCACAGCCTCAGTCCCCACCTAATGTGATCCCGTGAATAGAATTTCGAAAGATAAAGGACCCCAGCTTTTGAAGGTGTCGTTGCTTGGTGATAAGCTTGTCTCTTTTCTCAGATGAAAGGGAGTCAAGAGAACCCGCCGTAGCCGATCAGAAGTTAAGATGTTCCTTAGAACTCTGCAATTCCATTGGTTCTTTGACCAAAAGGTATTAACATAACATTGAGAGATAGAAGGTCCATTCACATTGTGAGGAAAAGTGAGTTTCTCTCCTCCCCACACCCAATTATCTAGCCAGAAATTGACTTGGCCCTCACCCAGCTCCCGGATAAAGGTCTGTTCGACCTTATCTTTGACCTTCAAGCAATTCTTTCCATAATCTAGAGTCCCCCAGTTGGGCACCACCAAAGAAGGATGGTCCTTTCTACGCATTTACCATGCATGTATCGCGACCAAATGGTGTCATTAGCCCTGAATCTAATCCACAGCTTACATAAATTTATGAAGTTAAGTCTGTTCAAAACTTTTAAACCTCACTTCACACTCGTAGGGGTTTACAAAGTCGTTTCCAGGATAACCAATGAATCCGCCTATGTCGACCAACCCATAGAAATTTATTAAAAATTCTGCCAATGCTTGTTTCGTGTGCTTTTTTTCATGATAAACATCTCGTAGAGCAAAGGAGGGGAGGGCAGCTTAATATGCTCTTCAATAATGTTAGCCTTCCCCATTCGATGTGAAAAGAATTAGACCACCCGTATATTCGAGCTTTGATTTTCTCGGCAATTTCTTGAAATCGAGTTTGTCTAGATCTTCCCTTAATCAAATGGACTCCGTGTAGTGATAGTAAATTAGCAGATCGAAAACTTGTGTATTCAAGCAATCCGTGTTCTCATCATAAGGCTAACATTAGAACCGGGGTAGAAATGACATTTTTGAAGATTAAGCTCCAAACCATATATATATGTATATATATATATATATATATGTATATATATATATATATGTATATATATATATATATATATATATATATATATATATATATATATATATACATAAATTGAAAATAATAACATAAATGAATAAAAAATTAAATTAAAATTAAATAGTTAAAATTAAATAAAACCAAAAAAATAAATAATAATTAAATTAAATTAATTAAATTAAATAATAATTAATTAAATAAACCGAAAATAATTATATAAATAAATATTAAATTAAATTAAATAAATTAAATAAATTAAATTATATTAAATTATATTAAATTAAACAATAATGTAAATAAATAATAAATTAAATAAAATAAATTAAATTAAATTAAATTAAACTATATTAAATTAAACAATAATAAATTAAATTAAATTAAATTAAATTAAATTAATAAAAATAAAAAATTAAATTAAATTAAATTAAATAATAATGTAAATAAATAATAAATTAAAATTACATAAAAATGAAAATAAATAAAAATTAAATTAAATAAATAAAATAAAATAAATTAAATTAAATTAAATTAAATAATAACTGTAAATAATAATAAATTAAATTAAATTAAATTAATCAAATTGAATTAAATAATAATATAAATAAATGATAAATTAAAATAAATTAAATTAAATTAAGTTAAATTAAATTAAATTAAATTAAATTAATTTAATTTAATTAAATTGAATTAAATAATAATATAAATTAATTAATTAATAAATTAAATTAAATTAAATTAAATAAATAATAATAAAAATAATAATTCAAATAAATAAATATTAAGCAATTATAAAGAAATAACAATAAATAAATAACAACTAATTAAGTAAAGTAAATGATGATCAATTAATTAAATAAAAGAAATAAATAACAATCAAATAAAAGTAAATAAATCACAATGAATTAAATAAGATAATAAATTAAATAAATAATTTCAATTACAAATAAAAGATAATGACTTTAAATAACACATAATAAAACTAACGACACATAAATAATAATTACCGATAATAACATAAAATGATAACACATAACAAAAAAAATAATAATAAAATAATAAATAACAATAATGACATATAAATAACATAATAATCACATACAATCACAACTATAATCACATCAACAATCATACAAATTATACACATACAATCACATACAATCATAACACAACACAACCATCACAAATCACAACAATCACAACATACAACAACAATCCCGCCCACAATACAATACCAACACGATAACAATCAAACCTAGGATAGGCCTCCTGAGGCATGGTTTATTTTTCCCTTTATAAAGGCCCCTAGGAAATCACAACTTGGTGTAAAAAAAAACATAATAAGAATACCCTTATGCCTAGTGAATGCATGGAGTAACCCATATTTTACCCGATGTCCACATAACCTTCCCAATTCACATTCCAAACTCAAAATCCCTAGTTTCAAAACCTAACACAAACCAAATCCAAACACAAACAAAATTTAAACATAAACCAAGACCAAACCCAAACCAAAACCAAAACCAAATCCAAATACAAACTCAAGCAAATCTTCCACAAATAAAATCATAAACTCTTCACAGCACTCCCATAAGTCCAAATCAAACTACCAATTACCACCAATCCAAATCCAAACCATACCTAAACCCATCTGCCCCAACCTACCCCGAACACCTGTGTTCATTAAGCATAAGGGTATAGGTAGGATGAGTTGTTAAGAAACATAATAAGTCTAAATGAGCCCGAGACTTTTCACCAGGCTGTGAGAGGGAAGCATGGACCTGCAACCTTCTCTGACCATTTGGATACCTCAGAGGTCTATTAAACTTAATATGTCTGCTTAACGAAACCATCCTCAATTAAATTAACAAAGTTCATTGAAACACAACATAGAAATTCGCGTAGACATCATAGGACTTGGTAGACAACCAGGATCTTAACATAGACATCATAGGACTTGGTAGAGAACCATGATCTAAACATAGACATCATAGGATTGAGTAGTTACTGCTTGTTAGTCCTACTTCTTCCTGTTTTCTGGCATGCTTTAATTTCTGCAAAATTATAAACACATACATGCAATGCAATACTAAAGTTTTAGGTGGTGGAACTTGAAGACTCGCCAGGTACACTTTTACAGTTTTAGTATTTTACTTACAGTACTTTACTCCCCTGCACTTTACTACAAATATAACTCGTCGGATGACATAAAATACCCTACAACATTTCAAAATATAAGAAAACTCAGAACTTAATCACAAACAAAAATAAAAACTACAACTACAACTAAATTAAAACGTCTCGTTGGATGATCGGGAATACCTCGGATGATGTAACCCACGTGTTGTTAACGGGATTTCCCACGGTCAAAATGAAAGTGTGGAACTCATTCAGTTGAGTTTAGTAAATTCATCTGGACTAAGTGAATCCGATGAAAATAACGGTGTCGGGATGACAGAACCGTGGAATTTAATCGGTTCTGTTTAATCAACTTTAAGATTTGTTTTAATTAAAACACTAAAATACTTGGATTCTAAGACTTTTCTAAACCAAAACACATCTCTCACCTCCTGATTTTCACCTTCTAAAACTGAACTTCTCCAACGACAAAGGAGCTTGGAGCATAGTGGGCACAGATGTACCATCTTCTTCAAAGAAACTCGAGTCTACTTCGACCTAAACCATTCTTAGCATTAAGCAACTAGCTATAGGACTTCGAGGTATTTGCCCGATGCAAAGTAAACCCTCATCACATCTTTTAGGCTTTTGCACCCGGTGCATTATAAGCCCTAACTTGTCTAGTTTCCGAGGTTGTCATCCCGATATGACATAAACCCTCACATCTTCCAAGCTATTCATATGATCGACATCAAATGAATGTAAGCCCTAAATAATAAAATTGGCAGGATGAAATATAAATTAAATCTTTTCCTAAACTGAGCCAAACAATAGGATAGCTTGGGAAAACACCGAGATTCTTCTCGAATCTGTGTTCTTCCCCTAGTCTTCTTTTCTTTTGGACTCTAATAAAATGAAATGTTCTGAAATTTGAACCATTCACCTATTGAATTCCGATAATCACATTTTGTTGAAAGAAATCCTTACCTTTGGAAGTCATGAATATAATTATTTCCCGATATTTATCAAGAGTTTTCTTAGGTGACTTTAGTCGTCTAAGATGTAATTAACTATAGGGGCTTACCCTTGTAGGAAACCTAAAAGACCCCAGATTAATATAAACCCCATTTAATCCTCTTATATTAAATAGGGGAAATTGTCGGCAAACATATAGGTTTCGCAGACCAAACGGATGTCATACTTTTCATTAGTTCATTTGATTGAGCCTCATCCTCAAGTTTTGTGTTCATCCTTCGGGATATATACAAAGCTCGAGGTATAGTGCTCTTTCATTCAAACTTTGAAAAATATGAGATCAGTTTGACTCCATATTTTTCTAAACTAAATTATAATTAAATTAAAATTGTCCTTCCGAAGCAGGTGATGGGACTTCGATTCCAGCAACTGACAGCTTCTAATGGGCAACCCCAACTAAAACATATATTTAAAACTTTTTATACGCCGACAACAGTGAGGAATAGGCCGCCGACGGCGTGTTTTTCCCGAGAGCATTTGAATATATTATAAAGGAGCCCACCGACGACGAGATCGAGCCCACCGACAGCGAGCCTGGGCAGTTGGCCTATGTTCTAGAAGCCCGCCGACGGCGAGAAGGTCGGTTCAAGCAATTTTCAATGTATTTGGATGCTTTTTCGAAGGGGTGCTTAAGGGAACTCTTAGAAATTCATCCATAATCTTTAAAATGGCGAATTTAGGAAGAGAAACGAGGGAGGAAAGAAGAGAAACAAGAGAGGAATGTTAAGAAAATCTTGGAGAATGTTTATGATTCCTAGATTAAGAGTAAAAATGTAGATTTCTACCCTTTTTGGAGAGATTGGAGAGGAGATTTTGAGAGAATTTGTAAGGGATTGCACTAGCATTGCATTGATCGACAGAAGACTCTGTGGGAGAGATCTTCATCTTTCTTTCAAAGGGAAAAAACTAAGTATTTTTCTTCATTATCTTATGATTTTGTAAACACTTACCTAGTGGATTTGCTTTGGTTTAATGAAGTTTTCGTTGTATTTTCTTCATGCTTTGTGACGTATATTTCTTACTCTTTCTTTTTCTTTGGAAATAGTGGCATAAGAAAATTATGTCATTGTTTCCATTCTACTTTTCTTTTGCAATGAGTAGGATTCATGATTAGGATATTGGGATGCTTGCTAAAAGATGTTTTAATTATAAATGTGGTGGTTTTTACTTGCACTTCATTTACATTACAATAAGGGACCGTTGTATTGTTAAAATTCGTTGTAATTGCATTGTCCCGAATGGGCGGTGTAATTCTTAACAAAGTGGAACCACATTCAAATTCCATGGATGGTGAAGTTCATGGGAGTTGAGTGTAAATAAATAGGGAAATATGTTTTATTGGGCGTAGAATTGGAGATTTTAGAGTGACAGACTAAAATCCTCAATTTAGTCCTATCGTTTAAGTACTGAAGCGTAGATGTTAGCCCTCATGCGAGGGGAACGTGGGAGCTTCGAAGTGAGAGCCGGTATCCTCTCAGCCTAGCCGCAGATTCAGTAACCAAGCATAGGATTAGTCAATGTTTTTTATGCCTGGACCAAAGGGTAAAGAATATGATTGCTCCTATTTGGCACATACAATATTTAATGCATCACATTCCTATACATTATCTATTTCATTACATAAGAATAGTAGTTTTTAGTTTCTCAAAATTCTCCAAACCAATTCATCCAAAAAGGGTTATCTTTAGAATTATTGTTTACATTTAGTTATAGTTACTATCTTTACATTTAACACTTGCATTTAGGAGTAGTTGCTAGATAAAACACAATTTTAATCGATATTCCAAACGAAGGACTATTAATAGTATACTAAAATTTGACTAAAGACCTCTTACTTCACTTCCTCGTGGGATCGATACTGGAGTTTTTAAAGAAAACTCTATATTACTTGAGTGATACGTATACATGCGTAGTACCTCTAGTGTGTAAAATATTTTCTAATTTTTATATCATTTAATATTTTGCACTCTAGCTGCTATTTATAAATCGGCTCCAGTTTTTTGCCATCTTTGGGAAGTTAATTTACTGCGTAATTACGGGTCGGGTCACCTGTGTAATTAATTCTTGTTGTTTAATATTTAGTTTTATATACTTGTTTTAAAATTTCATTACCTCAGCAAATTTTCTAAACTGTTATATGTGTAGAAAGGTTTTTAAATATTACAGGTCAGTTGAAGTTAGAAATTTTGAGAAGAACCTGCAAATTTCAAAAAGACAAAAATGCCTAAAGTGCAAATGTATGAATTTTTTATTTAGAATTTTTCTTTCCACCCTGTATTATTTCTATTATAGAAAACTTTAAGTTTGGGGAAGGGAAGAATAATATTAACTATTATATGTTTTCAATTAACATATTTTCAAAAATTATAATATGATTTATGTGATAAAATTTAATTCAGATAACTGTATTTAGATTTTATCTAAATATTAAAGAAAATTCAAAGAAATATTTTTGGTAATGAAAATTAATTTTGTAGGTTAAGATATTTAGCATAAGAGGATAAGACTATAGTTAACTATTTAAAGTAAAGAAAACTATATTTTGAAATATTAAGAATTTTAGGAATTTAGTTGAGAAAGAAAAGATTGGGATTCAATGATGTAAAAAACTATGAAGTATATATAAGGTAAAAAATGTTTTAAAGTTTTAAATTTAGGAAAAGAAGAGTGAAGTTCAAAATTATTAACAGGCTATCCAGATATAGTAATCCTCACTTGAAAAAGAAAAAAAAGAAAGAAAAAAAAAAGAATTGAAAAACAATTCTTGAAAAGAAAAGAAAAATATATAAGATTTAAAAACAATCCAAAAGAAAGAATAAAAGTAAGTGAGGAGAAGCTTGAGGAGATGCCTTATCAAAAGTTGGCTTCACTTGGATTAACCTAAAGGGAAAACTAAAAGCATTTTTAAACTTATATTTATGACTAGTTTCTTTACTAACAGTTCATGAAGTTCCTATCTTCTAAATATTCTAAGTGAATTGATATTGCAACATATAGTCGTTCTTGAAATGAATAGAAGACTGAAACTCTTAGACTTGATGACTAGATAGCCTTATACCTGCAGAATTAATCTAATTACTTGAAAATCTTTCTAAGAATTATTTATATAATATTTATTTAAATCAAAATAATAGTATTTCTGAATTAAAACTTTACCACAATGAATCATAACTTTTATGCAGTACCAAAGATTACTTGATGACAAGTAATAGTTATGTTTGAGGGATTTTGACCCAAGGAAAAAATGTTAAGATTTTCATGCTTATTTTATACTGATTTTGATGTTATTGCACTTTAAAGAAGGATATTTTTGGTTTTTTTCTGCAGGTATGAAGATTTAAAGACAATGAAGCGAAAATATGCAAAAAAGAGCAAATTTGGAGCAAAAATTGCTAAATTATGAAAATTTGACCTAGGGCGCCGACGGTGAGGTCGATAGCGCCAACAACGTGATTTTCCCTAGAGTTCAGAATATATTTCAAGGGAGGCCGCCGACAGTGGAGGTCGAGGTTGCCGACAACTGGGCCAGTTCAAGGTAGTGTTTCTAGAAGGCCGCTGATGGTGGAGTTCGAGGCCGCTGACGGCGGGATCGGCGGTTCTTTCACAAAATACGTCGAATGTGGATGATTTTCAAAGGGATGCTTGGAAAACCCTTGTAGACACTTCAACAACTTTAAAAAGAACAATTCTAGGCCAAAAAGTGTCCTATTTGGTCCTCTAAAAATCACTAAGAGTTCTTAACAAGTCCTTTTGGGTCTTCTAAGAGTCACTTAGTGTCAAATAGAGAGTCCACTAGTGTCCATTGTTGTTATTTAGTGAGTGTTAAGTAGTGAGTTCAGAAAGAGATATTGGTGAGGAATTCTTCGAAGGATTGTAAGAGTGGAAGGGAAGTGAGAGATCTCTTTTGCATTGCTATTTCGAAGGAGAATTCCGCGTACTGTAAAGAAAGGAAGAGATTTAGAGGAACTTCAAGGAGTTTGCTTAGGGAGGAATTTAAGATAAGTTGTGTTTATTTACTTTAGATTATAGAACTTTACTTTTATATATGAAATCCAAGTTTTATTGTATCATCTCCATGAAATCTAAGTAGTTTTTCTGTCTTTCTCCTAGTTTTGATATTTTTGTGGAATGATAAATATAATTAGTGTGCCATAAAAATTTAAAGAAGTTGTGATAATCTTTTACTTAATTCTTAATTTACTTTCAATTTGGCCAATTGAATAGTTAAAATATGTTGAGTTTAACAACTATAGTAAAGATTACATCCGAGATTTAGGAAGGTCAAAGTCCTTGGAAGTATGGTGCAAATAAATAGGGAAATAATATTCATCGGGCGTAGAATTGGAGATTTTAGAGTGACAGGCTAAAATCCTCAATTCAGTCCTATCATTTGGGTGCTGAAGTGTAGATGTTAGCCCTCAGGTGAGGGGAACGTGGGAGCTCCAAAGTGAGAGCCGGTATCCTCCCAGCCTAGCCGCAGATTCAGTAACCAAACATAGGATTAGTCAATGTTCTTTATGCCTGGACCAAAGGGTAAAGAATAGGTATGCTCCTATTTGGCACAACACCATTTTAAACTAACTCTAATTATCTATTCATTTAAATATCTTAACAAAGGAGAAAGATTCTTGCTTATATATTTGAACTTCACTTTAGTAGAATTAGTTATCTGTTAGTAGAACTAGTTTAATTTAAACTTCATATTGTCGATTGCGTTTTAGTGACAGCTAGGCAATTTCGATTTAGTTGTGATTCTAAATTGATTTCTATAATCATAGTCTGTAGCCTCTAAGATATTTCCTGTGGGATCGATATCCAGGACTCCACTAGAGCCCTATATTACTTAAGCGATACGTATACCTGCGTTAAAGGGTAACTCTGCGATTAAAAGAATATATATATACTTGTTACAAAAATTTAAATTACGCTAAGTGACCACGTGGAGTGTGTACCTCGAGTCAACTCCTTAACTTCTTATTATGGTTAAACTTGTATGTTCTCTTGTAGTAGTTGGATTGACGAGTTCACTATAACTTGGGTCTTACTCGGACTTGAGTTTTAGAAGAGATATCATGAATTTGAACAATGATAACTTCATCTCAATTTTGTTACATCCTTTCTCTAACTTTGTTTTCATTTGATAGGAGTCATGAACCTATTTGATGAATAACTTTTGGATGATCTTACACTATGATTTATAACAGTTAGAGGTGCTTAATTATAGAGATTAGATGATGCCTGAGATTGGTGCCTAGGAACCAATTTATCAGGGATAATCTTATCTTTGGGATTATAATCTATAAAATCATTTTAAAATGTACCTAATTTATTAGTGTAGTGATTCCGTTAGAAATTGGAAGTAAATCAGTGTGATGTGATGTTAATGGAATAATTGACCTCATTTATCATATGCGTGTTTATGTTTGTGTTACAATTTTATATAATAATTGAAGAACATTTTTATATTCCCTTCCTGATACCTGCTATGCTAGTTAAACTTTTATTTACTGAATTTCATTCTAGCATAATTAGTTTAGATTTACATTCTGCTGCATATTATTATGTCCTAATGAATACTTGTAAATGGTTTTGATATACATTTGTGGTAGATAGAATTTCTAAATTGTTTTCTTCCTGCTTATATTTTCTGTACTAAATGCTATATGTTAAAAATTAAGTTTGGGGGTAGGAAGAAAAATAAAATTTTAATGTGAAAATACTTCCTTTTAGTGTAATTTTATTACAAGCATGTTTTAGGTTAGATTTACTTTCTCCTACAGTCATTCAATACTGATTATGCATGTATATGAATTTGATAGGATGTTGTAGTAGTAAGTAGATTCAACCTTTACTCTTTCTTCATGCAACATTTTATGGAATTAATTGCAAAATATTTTAAAATTTAAGATTGGAGGGAAGAAAAATTTTTAAAATGTAAGTTTATTTGTCCTCAGTAGCCTGTATGTAATTTGATATCACTTTTAAAATAACTTGTGGTATGTGGTGTTACCTTTAGGTTACTATAATTTCAATTTTAAGAATTTTAGAAAAATAACTTAGTTAAAATCCTATGTGAAGAAACTGTTCTATAGTTAAGATATTTTGTAGGAAACATTAGAAAAATGATTTTTCTATTTATGGTAGAAAGGAGTTGAATATTTGAAAAGCTAAAATTCTTAGATTTATACTTAATGAGAATTAAACCTTTATAGAATTTTTTTTTAAAACTAATACTTACACTTATAAAAAGTGAGGGAAAGTTTTGGGTTTTGGATTTTAGAGAGAGGATAGTGAAATTCAAAATTATTAAAGGTCTATCTAGATATAATAATCCTCACATTAAAAAAAAGTAAAAGAAAAGGATTAAAAATGATCCCAAAAGAAAGAAAAGAAAAGTGAAAAAAAGGGGATTGAAAATGATCTCGAAAGAAAAAAAATAAGTGAGGAGAAGCTTGAGGAGAAGCATAATCAAATTGGTTTCACTTGAATCTTTTTAAATGAAAATACTTAAAAACAATCATAAGCTTATTCTTATTTCAAAAGGTATTGGTTAAAGTGGTATAAATAAGGTGCTTAAAATTTGTTTTTATACTTTCTATGAATCATTAGTTTGACAAATTTCAACAACTTTTGAAGTAAATAGAAAATCAGGATTCCTAAGTTGAATATGAGATATTCTTACACTCTAGTCCTAGGTTGGTTTGCTATAATTTCTCCTATGTTATACTATAATATTTATGAGATGAAATTATAGAAAACTCTATTAAAACCCACAACCACAAGTCAACATATTTTATTTTTAAAGTTATAGTGTTACTTGAGGACAAGTAACAGTTAAGTTTGGGGGATATTGACACGCCTAAAATATATACGGTTTTTGGTATATAATTTGACTCAATTTTGAGGATATTACACTTTAAAGGACGGTATTTTGTATGTTTTTTAGTTTTAGGTATAGGAAATGGTAATTGGGACAAAATGAAGCAAAAATGGTGCAATTTGGAGCAAAAACGAGCAAGAAAGCAAATTTTGGCTTGACACATTTCGATAAGTCTTTCTATGTTTAATATCTTTTACACTTCTTGCATATTTTTTAATGAGATTACACTTTAAAGAAAGGTTGTTTTTATGCTTATTTTGTAGGGCTATCTGTTAGGAACACAACACAACTGAAACGAAGCGAATCGGAGCTAAAACAGAGTAAAATGGTGGAGCTGCACAGGATGGGCGCCGGGGCGCCCAAACCGGCGCCAGCGGCGCCAGAAACCCGAGACCACCAAAATAGGGCGCCAACAGCGCCCTATTCAGTGCTGGCAGCGCTCCAGACGGTTGGGATGCGATATTGGATGGTTTTTGGCCATATACATCGAATCTGGACGCTATTTGGAAGATTTTTTCATGCATCTCTTGGGAAATTCATCCCTACACTATTTTAAATCGATTTTGAAGCCAAAAAATGGAGGAGATGTTAGGAAAAACTTGGAGAATGCTTATAGATCTTAGAATAGGAGTAGAAATGTAGATTTCTACTTTTCTTGGAGAGATTGGTGAGGGGATTTTGAGAGAATCTGTAAGGGAATGTTCTAGCATTGCATGGATCGGCGGGAGACTTTGTAGGAGAGATTTTCATCTTTCTATCAAGGGAAAAAAGCTAAGTATTGTGTTCTTCATTATCTTATGATTTTGTTAACACTTATTTTGTTGATTTACTTTGAAATGAAGTTTTCTGTTGTGTTTTCTTCGTGCTTTGTGATGTCTTTCTCTTACTCTTTCTTCTTGTTTGGAAATAGTAGCATAAGAAGTTTATGCCATTGTTTTCACTTTACTTTTCTTTTGCAACGAGTAGGATTCATGTTTAGGATATTGGGACGCTTGCTAAAGGATGTTTTAATTATAAATGTGATGATTTTTACTTTCACTTCATTTACATTATAAAAAGAGCTCGTTGTAGTGTTTAAATTTGTTGTAATTGCGTTGACCCGAAAGGGCTGTGTAATTCTCAACAAAGTGGAACCACATTCATTTTTTGTGAATGAATTGCGTAGTTCATAAGGATTGAGTGCAAATAATTAGGGAAATATGGTTTCTTGAGTGTCGAATTAGAGATTTCAGGGTGATAGACTGAGATTCTCAATTTGGTCCTAAAGTTTGGTAACTAAAGCTAGGGTTAGCCTTTAGGTGAAGGGAAGTGGGAGCTCTAATGTGGCAGCCAATATCCTCCCAGCCTAACCTTAGATTTAGGGACTAAGCCTAGGATTTGCCAATGTTCTTTATAGCACTCTGAAGAGGGGGTACTCGGAAAAGTGTAAAGAATAAGATTGTTTCTATTTGGCACATACAATATTTAATGCTTCCTATACATTATCCAATTCGTTACATGAGAATAGTAGTTTTTATTATCTCAAAATTCACCAAACCAATTTCCCAAAAAAGGGTTATCTTTAGTATTAATATTTGCATTAGGGAGTAGTTATTATTCTTACATATAATCATCTACATTTAAGAGTAATTGTTGGAAAAACCACTTATATCACCCTACCAAACTAAGACTATTAGTAGTAGACAAGAATTTGACTAAGAACCTCTTACCTCGCTTCCCTGTGGGATCGATAAACAGAACTCCATTATAGTCCTCTATTACCTAATACAATACGTATACTTGCGTTGGATCATTGTGACTTTATAAAAATTATTATATATCTATTGTTCATAAATCCTTGCATATAAAAAAAGTCGCATCAGATGTAAAACTAGGTTGGAGCGGCTCTGTAATGGGCTTTTATAGGGGATCAAGTTCGTTCAGTGTGGGGATGGTGTGGGTTCAAGCAATTGAATTTTGATGCAGTGTGGAGGTGTGGTGGAGTTTATCTTGGTTTTGGGCTAATTTTCAGTGGAGAAATTAGTTCAAGGTAGAAGGATTCAATGGCCAAGAATGGTGGAATTGCACTCAGTGAGGTTTGAGGAAGCTCTGGGGAAATTTTGGTAGGGCTTCCCCAAGTTTGAGTGTTGTGTCCCCTTTGGCCGTGAAGGATGGCTTTTATAGCCATGACTGGAAGGGGGAGCTCAGAGGTTCAATTTGGGTGCAATGGGGAGCTAACGTGGAGGGCTGAATGGCACCACCAACAAATCAGAGCTTGCCACCAAGGATGGGTTCAATTGAGTCTAAATTTGGATAGGGTGGCTCTCGAGTTTGACTCCTCCAACAACTAGGCCTGCCTGTCAGGCCAGAGGAGGGTGATCAGAGGTCAAGTGGTTCAACAAGGAGTCCATCAAGGCATTAAATTGATTTGGGGAATCGTTTGAGAAAAATATATTTGGTTTAGCTTAAAATGGGAAGAAATCTTCCAAATTAGGGGACCCTTGGTCCATGGCTCCACTAGGGTGGCCTAGATGGATCTAGCTCAGTCACTAAGGTCAATTTAGTGGATGTGGAAGGTTTGGTTTGGTCACATTGGGCCATGGGTCCAATTTGGTTCAAGTTGGGCTAAGCTTGGGCTAGGTTAGATTTGGGTCCAATATGAGGTCAAGTGATTGAGAATATTTGTGAGAATAATTGTAATGAAGCTTTTAGAAAAGGTTTGGAGTGATTTTGAATTGGTTTGGGGGGGGTCCAATTTGGCTTGATTTGGTCAATTTTGTGATATTTGGTTTAGCTTGGGTCTAAATCGGGCTAGAGTGGGGTTAGGGCTCAATTGATTGTTAGAAAAGGTGCAGGGAGGTGTCATAAAGATTTCTAGACATTAGTTGGGCAGAGATCTTTAAAGCAGGGAATTTAAATTGATGAGATTTGGGCATGTGTTCAATTTGGGACAAAATTGAGGGTTTTGAGTTTGGCTTGACTTGGGTGAGGTTTGGGCTCAATTTGGGATCAATTAGCTGGTCAATTTTGTTTAGGAGAATTTCATGAAGGGTTTTAGATATTCAATTGGGGAATTGGTTGAGTCATTGGGTTCAATTTGGGGAGAATGGGTCACATGGTCAAAATTGGGGTTTTTGGGTTCGGGGTTGAAATTGGGCTAGCAATTGGGTCAAATTGGGCTTGGATTCGGTTTAGATTTGTATTAGGGATGTTGAATTTTGGTTTGGAATTGAAATTGGGTAATATTGAGGTCAATTAGGTTGACATTGGGCTTGAATTGGGCATTTTAGACTTAAAAGGGGCAGTTTGGGGCTTTTGGTCAAATTGGGTCAATGGGGTGGTTCAAAAATGAAATTGAGAATATTTGGAGGGTTTTGGGAGTTTTTGAGATTTTTTTGGGAATTTTTGGATTTTTTGGGTCATGAGGGCCATTTTGATAATTTGGGAGGTTTTGAGGCTATTTTGGGAATTTTGGCAAATTTGGGTAATTTTGATTAATTTGAATGGTGGGAAATATTTTGGGATGATTTTTGAGGAATTATGGTAATTTTGGGTAATTTTGGGAATTTTGGAGAAAATTATGGTTTAGGGGTAATTTGGTCATTTGGTAGGGTTGAAGGGCTAATGGACCAATGTTTAGGAATTTGTTAAAATTGGGGTGACAGTTGGAAATACCATGGACCAAGGGTAACCCTCTTGGATCCTCGATGTGATGGTCCTAGCCACCTTAGCCATAGGCTGAGGGTTATGGGACCACCCACGTGAGTTTCGAAAGATCAGGGGATCAAAGTGGAGTGTGTTTGGCTTAAGGTTTGTGAGTAGTGTGTGCAAGTGTAGTGTGTAGGTGTGTGTGTGCAACCAGACCAAACAACCAGGGTCAGTCCTAAGGCCTGTCCACCTATAGGGAACCCCCTCTTGAGTTTCTTTATGCTTAGCCTCCTCCTCTTAATTATTAGAGATTAGACCTTAACATATGAAAACTCTAAGTGAAACAAACAAGCATGTTGAATTTCTATGTGGTGGGTTTCCATTGCTACTCTTCTACGAAAGTCACCAAGAAAGTCCTATGGCTAGACACTAGGCTATCTAAAGAAAACTAGACCTCAACAAAAATGAGGTCAACAAATTACACCTCATCAATCCCCGACGATGTGTCATCACTTCCGCTAAGTTTTACAACCCTTGATCTTTCTCCTTACTCTTCACTTCTTTGTTTCTCGTTCTCTTCCTTATTTAACTTGAAAGTTATGTTTGTCTCTTAAGAATGAACCGTCGAGATGATTAATCAAGTACTTGTCGTCTATTCAAAATTTCTTCTCTTTTATTATTATTTATAATTATTGTTAAACTTTAACTTTAATTGAGACAATGAAAATTTGGAGATAGGAAGTCAGTGAGATAAGCAAGCAATGTTAAGTCGAGTAATTATTCTTCTGCATTACTGTAATGCTTCTTGCTTCTAATTTAATTTTTCGTGTTTTTGTTTTATTTCATTGAGACTTGGTCTACCATAATATTTTCATATTATTGGACAAGAAGTATGCATGTTGATTGACCTACATTAACAGTTGCACAATGTTTTTCTTACAAATTTTTTTGAAAATTGCATGACTTTATGATTCTAGTAGAGATGCATATATCATATTATTATATGAATTTTAAAAGCATGCATGTTAACAATCCTGCATAAATAGTTTCATAATAGTTTACTTATAAAATTATTGGACTATTGCATGCCCTTTTGAGTGTGTATATATATATATATGTGTGTGTGTGTGTGTGTGTGTGTGTGTGTGTGTGTGTGTGTGTGTGTGTTAATATTAAGAGTTTATCTCGTTATGATATTAACAGGGGACACTAATTACCCAATGGCGTAGATATTTTTTTTCACCTTAGACAATTGTAAAATTTAGTTGTGTCAACTGGAAATATCAACTAAGAGTGAGTAGCACCTTTCCACATTAGTTAACCGTGTAATTTAGATCACAAATTGCTATACTGATGAGATAATATCGATAAGGGGGTGTTATGTTTCTTTGACGGTGCTTCTAAGATTGATGTGAAAGTTAAGTGTATAAATTATACTAAAGCTTAAGAGATTACACTTTGAATAATAAAGTAAGAGAATACATATAAAAAATTTTAGATTTCTTTCATTAGAGAATATCATGCATATATGTTAAAATTTATTATATGATTTTCTAGAATATATTTTGAGAAACCAACATACATATTGTTTTATTCATTATGTTATCAGTTGTTCGAAGTGTGATTACTCTACTTAGTTATCTTTATATAACTCAATATGTTATTTTAATATTTATTTAGGTTTAAGTTTTTGAATAAAATCAATCCTAGAGAATATCTTGTGTATATAAGGCGAGGTCATCAACATTAAAGGTAAACCTTTATTTGGTCAATTAAATTGTTTTTCGTTAATTGAACTTCTGTTTTTCTTGTGACAAAAAAAAAAAATTCATCATCTAACCATCTGCTCCCATCTTAGAAATTCCAAGCTTCGGGTCAGGTTATGATAGATAACACCCCAAAGTTATGTATTTACATATATCACACCTAAATATTCAAATTTTATATTTAACAGAAATTAAAATCTATTAGAACATATTTGATTTAGTTGAATGAAACAAATATGATGAAGAGCACTAAGCATGTGCTAATGTAACTTTACAAGAGCAGTGCACAAAGGTACATATAGTATAGTAGGTTAGCACACTCGCTTAGTTAACGTGAACAAAGGGTAAGAAATGGTGTTGTTGCTTTTGTCAGAGAAAAAAGTCGTTTTATTGGATCATGGTATATAGCTGAAACTGACGAGATTTTAAGCATAGGATGAAGATGGTTCATAGATTGGATGAGAGGATATATTAGGGCACTCACTTGGTTTTAGTGAAGAACAAAGAAGAAATGTCTTTGTGGCATTTGATGGAAGACAATGACGTTCATTGGAGCATGAAAGGAAACTAATATTTGTGCAATTTCAAGCTGAGGAGGGAGATATTTTTGAATTGGATGAGAAATATGTTAAGATTCACTTGGTTTGGAAGAAACAGGGAGATCACATGTTGCTGAAGCTTTTAATGAATGAGCGATGTTTAAAAGGTCCATAAAATGATGAAGTTGCTGCAGTTTCAGGTGGACAAGGAAGACATTTTGGGGACAAAGGGCAAACTTCACGCGCGAGAATTTTTACGAAGTAGTTTATGAGGTAGACAATATTATATTTGGCTAAAAAAAATAGATTAATGCGTATTTATGTAAATATATATGCTTAGGTGTGAGATATATAGATACAGAACTTTGAGGTACTACTTTTTTTTTAAGCTTGTAATCATCTATAATATATTTTCTTAGGTATTGTAATTATATTATGAACATTTTTTATGTTATATATTAGAGCTGAAATTATTATATTTTTAATTTTTCTCTTTTTTGCTATATTCTTGTTTTTTTAAATAAATAAAATGCACTCATTTCGGCCATTTTTACAGATCCAAACCTTTGCGTTCGCTAGGCTGGATCCATTGTGGACTTCTTAGACTATGATAGGCTGGCATGATTTTGGCCCCAAAAGTCCACAGTATTAAATGGGCTTAGTCTAGTTTGGGAATATGTTGCATCTAAAGGGAAACCGTTTCCCATTATAATCGATTCGTCGGTGTTGCCCTAGACTACGCGGACTATGCATTCCTAAAATCCTCTCCTGCTCAAACAAGCGAGCTCTACCCCTCGCTCTCGCCGGCTCCCATAATTCGCTTGGTCGCAGAGGTTCTCGCTTCTCAATATGGGGTAAGAATTTTCTAGTTTCCATATATTCTCTTACGCTCTTCTCTGCATTTCTTCTCGGCCATGTATTCTCTTACGCTCTTCTCTGCGCAGTTAAATGAGATATCGGACGTAGTTTCGTATTCTGTATTTGATTTGATCTCAAGGGGCAAAAAAAAATTGTTTTTGTTCAACAAAAAGTTTAGATTTGAATCTGAATCTATGCATATCTTTTGATTGGTTCGGTAGCCAATTGTTTTGGAGAAATATTTAGACCCCTCTGCATACCTTATGCGGAATTTGGCTGTATTTTTCCTTTTGTTTTTGTTCAACAATGTCTCTGGTATGGGATAAAGGCTTGTTATTGTCGTTGTGGGATTAAATCCTTTAGGGAAGCAAACATTACAAGTATTTTTTTTAATCTTGGTACTATTTTGTTCTGTGTTTTTCTTTTTATGGTTCTTATTTGTACTTATTTATTAATGATCTTGAAAAATACTGATGTTAATTGTTTTTTTTAATTCCCGCTATATTGCACTGGTTCACAAATACTTTGTAGAGTTGGCTTCTTTTCCACTTCATTTGTGATATATGAAGTGTTTTTTTGAACATGCACTATTTGATGGCCCTAATAAATTCCAAATTATGTGGAAATTTTAAAGCTCTTGTTTTGTGGATGTTGAATATCTCAATTTTTGGGTACGTTATCATCAATACATGTTGCTAATTTTTAAAATTATTTCAGGATAATTTCATTTTTTTCTTGTGTTCATGTTTTAAAATTTTTTTAAAATTAATTTTGGAATGACAATTTTTGGCTTTGAAGGATTATTTTTTACACCTTTTTTGTAAGCTGCCGTTGAAATTTTCTTTGTATGCTTATTAACGGTCCTGTGCTGATTCAGAATTGACTATCAGCACTTAACATTATCATAAGCTACATAAATTTGTTGCGTCTTGTATCTGGAAATCCTTGATGTATTATTATTTTTTTGGGTTAGATACATGCTAGCATACATTAACTGCTTTCATATGCATTGGCTCTTTCTAGTTAAGTAACTGGTATAGTTTTACTCTTCATATCTTTCTCCATGCATTCATGTGCATCTGTGTCCCTTTTTTGTGGTTCAGTTTGAGTTCTGCTTTGGCATTTAATAATATATATATATATATATATATATATATATATATATATATATATATATATATATATATATTTAAACTTTGTGCTTATTTTTCTACCAGTACTTTCTGTGCATTTACATGATATATCCTTGCATGTTCATTTCATTTTAATAGTTTTGGTTGGCGGTTACTGCTTGTTCTTTTTTTATTAATGGTAAGTAAAAGTTTATCTAATAATCCTATGATTTCTTTTGCCTCTGAATAAAACTTTTAATTGCAGGAAAACACGTGGTATGGGAGCTGGTCGAAAACTGAAGACCCATAGAAGAAATCAGAGGTGGGCAGACAAATCATACAAGAAAAGTCACCTTGGAAATGAATGGAAGAAGCCTTTTGCTGGGTCTTCTCATGCAAAAGGCATTGTGTTGGAAAAAATGTGAGTGCTCTTTTAATTTAATTTTGTACTTACAAAATAATTTCCGCTGACATGCAAGTGTGTGCATTCCACCACAGTGGCATTGAGGCTAAGCAACCCAACTCTGCTATCAGAAAGTGTGCTAGGGTTCAATTGATCAAGAATGGCAAAAAGATTGCAGCCTTTGTTCCAAATGATGGTTGTTTGAACTACATCGAGGAAAATGTAAGCCCGTGCTTCCTTAGGGTTTATTTAAATTTATTTTTAATATTAAAACTTTTGCTTTGTCTATGTTTTGTGTTCTCTAATTGCTTTTATTTGTGGTATTAAAGCCATCTATCAACCTAGTCTTTTTGATTTATTACCTGATTATCACACATGATCTGCTCCACATTGTGATCATGTAAACCATTTTATGGTTGTGACCACCATATATGTTTCCATCGCTCCGACTTGCCCTTCCAGCATTGTTGCAAACCTAGAACACCATCTGCTTCTTCTGCTTACCTTATACACTCTAAGCTGTTGCAGACCTACAACACCATCTGCTTGCCTTATACACTCAAGTTGTGGCCGCAACTCAGTCTTCACATGTACACTTCTTGCATTCTAAGATTGGAACTAAGGGTCTGTTTTGCACAACTTTTTTCCTGTTTTGCGTTTTGGACTACCATCACAATTCTGAACGGGGAATTACTTTTTAGAAGTTTTTGCCATAAGAAGTTACTTATTGCAACCAAATCTGTTGAAGTTTGGTCGCTGCACGAATGTTTTTGTAAATATTTATAATTCACACTGTAATCTTTTTAAGAAGTTGCTTTCCTCATCATAATTTTACAATTATCTTTATAAAAAGCTGCAGCCATCCCAAACAGATTTTTAATCATCCACGATTTTACCTTTTAGCCACATCATAGACCTCCCCATACGTTGCATGTGATCTTTCCATTGTTAGTCATATTGCATGTCCACTTCCTTTGGCTTGACTGTTGATCATTGCATCTTTTATTATTCCACCATTGTCACTTCCCATCATTTTCAACACTGTGTCTATTCAAATGTATAATGATTGATTATTCTAGATTAACCAATAAAGATTACCTTGGTGACCTTAAAGGTGTTCTCGATTATATCAATTAGAAAATGATTGTCATCATTTATTTTACTCAAACTGAAATGTAATTTTCATCCATTGTTGAATAATCATGATGAGAAATTATGAAAATGGATGTATAATTAGTTGGTGTTTAATTTGCGACAATAAATCAAAGAAAAATAATTGGAGTTCTCTTCATTCTAGATTAATTATGGTATTTTCTTTTTTTCAAAATAAGTAGCACGGTTTTGGTAATTTCAATAAGATGAATGAAAATTTTCAGTCTCGAGTTTTGTTGATATTCTTGAGAAATGAATGTAAGTTTTTTTTTACTATTATTGGTTATTTTTGGGTTTACGTTGTATCACTTGAGATGCCATTTTACATTTGTCTCTTTACATTGAGATGCTTTTTCCATTCATTTTCCTTTTTATAGATAAATATTCGAAAATGTCATTATGGTAGGTGACTGTTCATGTTTCCTCCAATAGCATTTCACTTCTGCGAGGTAGGAGGTCATTGACTTTTTTATATATGTGAGGAGATTTGTGAACTTTGGTTTACATATATATATGTGTGTGTGCGCGCGTGTGTGTGTGTGCGCGCGTGTGGGAGGAGTAGGTGAATAAGAGAGAAAAGAGAAGAAATAGATGCAGAATTGTGGGAAAGGCAAACAATAGACGGCAAAGAAGGATTTTGGAGGAAATACATTGTACTCATCCTCCAATATTTCCAAACTTTATGTTGAGGATCGGCTTATATTGAGGGAACGGTTGGTTCTTTATTCATAAGTTTAGTAAAACATGAAAATATAATAAAAGCAAAAATTTACAAATAAATTTAATCAAAATTTTTGTGCTGTATCAATTATCTCAGCATTTTATTTCACAGCTATAATTTTACTGGAGTAGATACATAAGGTCATTACTTATATTGAATATTTGCAATATTTATCTTGAAGATGAGAGACAAATAAGTTGCTGCTGGAGATTAAGGAAACATTCTTCCCTGGTTGAAGAGAGGGTGAAAAACCCAAAGTCATAAATAATAATAGACAAAATTTGCCATAATCTCTAGAACTTCATTAAAATTCAGAAAAAAAATCCTTTGATGCCAAGATATGAGTAGTCTCTTTATTCTTAACCAAGGTTTGTTGTTGGCAAATTCAATACCTATTTTTTTTACTATCCACTCAAATAATATCTTTTTTCTTTGCTTTAAATGAAATTACAACTAAATTGAAATTTGTATAAGTAAATTTAAATATAATCCTAATCTTGCTGCATCAAAATGTTTTTTAGCTTCAAATGAGCTGAGAAATACGGCATATCTTGTACAGGATGAAGTATTGATTGCTGGATTTGGTCGTAAAGGGCATGCTGTGGGAGATATTCCCGGAGTTAGGTTCAAGGTTGTGAAGGTTTCTGGTGTGTCTCTCCTGGCTCTTTTCAAAGAGAAGAAGGAAAAGCCCAGATCTTAGTCTGTTACGTCTTTCAATGTTTGGGGAACTTATTATTGATTAGCTTCTTTGTGTTTTTACCCCTACTTTTTAACTTTTTCTTTAAGATCTATCTATTAAAGAGACAGTTTTGGAGTTTTTTCCTTCTCTCTTTGGAACAGATGCTAGCTTATGTTGAATTTGTTTATCGAAGTTTCATTGATTTGATAAATAGTTACATTGCGTAACAATTTCTCTAATTACTTTTTGAAAGATTTACATACATACCATGCCACCCAATGTCCATGCATAACATATCTAACACCTAATCTTTTACATACGTGCCACTTTATCCGTGCTTGGAACGGTGTATTTTATTTATTTAAAAGTTAATATAGTGGTATTTTTAATCCGATATGAAGGATTGGGTGTAGAAATGCAGAAGACAAAGTTTAGGTGTTTGTTATGTAAATACATATGAATGACGGTATGTATGTAAATGCACCTTTTTTTTGTTCTGCATTGATATCTTATGTTTTTCACTTCCCTGTGATGTGATCAAGTTTATTCATAGAGGTATTTAAATTCTTAGCACACAATTTTTATGTTTTTACATCTCTACATTTTAATTTGATTTTTTCATTTATTTTATTCAAATCTTTCCTATTCTGAATACATAGAAATTGTGCAGTATGTATGCAGATCTTCCTTTATTCTATTATTCAAATGATTGTAAAATTTATTAACGAAAATTTGTTTGTTAGTATCATTTCTTTTTTGTTGTTTCTGTTTGCTTGAAATTACAATAAAAGTTGGCCATTTTTTTTGCTTAGAATTCTGTTAGCGATTAGGACTGCAATTCGATTACTTAGTTTATTGTTGAAGCACTTGTAAATTGAGCTTAAGATGAAGAGTACAGTTTTTAAGGGTGCGAAGTGAAGTTCCACTATTACTTTAGTGTGTATGGATATGTGATTTAACTAATGATTCAAGTATAAAGCTGAATTTATTTGATTTTTGATATGATTATTCGTTTTGATGCAGTCTAGGAATGCTTGCATTATTACTCATCAATATAATTTTGGAATATTTACAATACATACCTCAATTCTCTCAACTAGTTACTCATGCAACAACTAAGCTTTCATATTTATATTAACAACAATTTGGTGTAAAATTTGTGCATGAAACTGTGTATTTTTTATTTTTAAAAAAGTTGATGAAAGTTGCATTTTTGATGTGCAATACATGTTTTAAGTGATATGCTGCATAAAATATAAATTAGTTGCACTTTTTTATAGTAATATGCGCTTGTATTTGGCTTCATACTATTCCTCTATTCATTTTGGCTATATAACACTAACACCATAAATAATTGAGATAGAAATTTTACTGCCTCTCAAGATTAAGTTTGATATTCTCATATAGCGTGATTAATCATAAATCATTTTATTTTCACAAAAGTCAAAAAGTGGATTTGATTAAAACCAGAGAATGCTATGGTATAAGCATATGCATCTTAATTTTTACCCATAGTATGTTTGTGGGACAATGTGGTAAACATGTATATCTCATATAATCAACCCCAAATTAAATGCTTCTAATCCAAAACAAGTGGTTAATGTTTTTAAAAGGCTCGTAGTCTTGTTGTTTTCCATTATTATGTAGGAAGTTGAAATTAATTGTTATTTGCATCACCTTGACAAACAGAGTAGATGAATAGTTTATTCCTCAATTTGCTTATGATCGTGAATTATATTATATAAAGTTTATGAATAAATCTGTTAAAGAAGATTAAGGCTTGATATAATGTTTGATTAATAATGTTCATCCATTGGAGAAGCTATGTAAACCAACATGGTTAAATAAGATGTAGCTTGATAAAGTAAGGCTTATTTATTAAAATTGTAACAATAAAGTCACATTTACTAAGCTCGATTAGGTTTGTTTAAGGTTTATTAATCACAATTTAAAGATATTTGAGCTGAGCTCAAATCACTCACACAAACATTTAGTAAACAATCTTGAGCCTAAGCACTATTAGAAAAGTTCGAATTGAGCATGAGCCAAATTTGAAGAAGATTTTGTAAATGAACTCGAGCTCTATCTTTTGCTTGGCTTTGCTCAGTTCGAATTAAGTTTGAGTTAGACTTAGGTTCATGTCGGGTTGAACCTAAGTATGAGTTGACTTAAGTCTAATATGGGTTTGACTTAAGTTAGGTTTAGGCTAGACTTAGGTTCATGTCAGGTTGAACATAAGTATGGTTTAACTTAAGTCTAATATGAGTTAGACTTAAGTTAGGTTTGGGTTTGAATTTGATTAAACCTTAATTGGTTAAGGTATAAAGTTTAATTAATTCTAATGTGGTAGACTCAATTAGAATTTAAGTTTGATTCAACCTTAGTTGGTTAAGGTTTAATGGTTTAATTAAGTCTAATGTGGTAGACTTAATTAGAGTTTTAAGTTTGATTAAACCTTAGTTGGTTAAGGTTTAATAGTTTAATTAAGTCTAATATGGTAGACTTAATTATGGTTTATATTTGATTAAATCTTAGTTGATTAAGGTTTAAATGTTTAATTAAGTCTAATGTGATAGACTTAATTATGGTTTAGGTTTGATTAAACCTTAGTTAATTAAGGTTTAATAGTTTAATTAAGCTTAATGTGGTAGACTTAATTAGAGTTTAAGTTTGATTAAACCTTAGTTGGTTAAGGTTTAATAGTTTAATTAAGCCTAATGTGGTAGACTTAATTAGAGTTTAAGTTTGATTAAGCCTTAGTTGGTTAAGGTTTAATAGTTTAATTAAGCCTAATGTGATAAACTTAATTAGAGTTTAAGTTTGATTAAATCTTAGTTGGTTAAGGTTTAATGGTTTAATTAAGTCTAATGTGGTAGACTTAATTATGGTTTAAGTTTGATTAAACCTTGGTTGATTAAGGTTTAATGGTTTAATTAAGTCTAATGTGGTAGACCTAATTATGGTTTATGTTTGATTAAACCTTAGTTGATTAAGGTTTAATGATTTAATTAAGTCTAATGTGGTAGACTTAATTATAGTTTAGGTTTAATTAAGGTTTAGATTGAACACAAGTTTGATTTAGGTTTGAGTTATGTTAGGTTCAAGTTAGGTTGAACCTAAACTTAATGTTAACTTAAGTTCAATGTGGGTTGAACTCTAGACTTAATGTTAACTTTAAGTTCAATATGGGTTGAACTCAAGACATAAGGTTAACTCAAGTTCAATATAAGTTGAACTCAAGTTTGATTTATGTTTTAGTTCAGTTAGGTTCAAGTTAGGTTGAACCTAGACTTAATGTTGACTTAAGTTCAATGTGGGTTGAACTCAAGTTTGATTTGTGTTTGAGTTAAGTTAGGTTCAAGTTAAATTGAACCCAGACTTAGGGTTAACTTAAGTTCAATATGGGTTGAACTAAAGTTAAGTTTTAAGTTCGAGTTAAGTTAGATCCAAGTTAGGTTGAACCTAGACTTAAGATTGACTTAAGTTCAATATGGGTTGAACTCAAGTTAAGGTTTAAGTTTAAGTTTAAAGGTTGAACTTGGGTTCAAATTGGGTTGAATCTAAGTTAAATGTTAAACTTGGGTTCAAGTTGGGTTGAGTCTAATATAAAAGTTGAACTTGGGTTCAAGTTGGGTTGAACCTAAGTTAAGTTTATTTTAGGTTTGAGTTTGATTAAACCTTAATTGGTTAAGGTTTAATAGATTAATTAAGTCTAATGTGGTAGCCTTAATTATGGTTTAAGTTTGATTAAACCTTAGTTGGTTAAGGTTTAATATATTAATTAAGTCTAATGTGGTAGACTTAATTATAGTTTAAGTTGGATTGAGTTTCATTTAATTAAGACTTAATGGTTTAATTAGGTCTAATAAGTTAGACCTAATTAGGGTTTAGGTCTGATTAAGTCTAATTTAGTTAAAACTTAATGGTTTAATTAGGTATAAAGGGGTAGACCTAATTAGGGTTTAAGTTTAATTAAGTCTAATTTAGTTAGGACTTAATGGTCTAATTAGATATAATGGGTTAGACCTAATTAAGTTTTGAGTTTAATTAAGTCTAATTTAGTTAAAACTTAATGATTTAATTAAGTCTAAAGGGTTAGACCTAATTAGGGTTTAGGTTTAGTTAAGTCTTATTTAGTTATGACTTAATGATTTAATTAGGTCTAATGGTTAGACCTAATTAGGGTTTAAGTTTAATTAAGTCTAATTTAGTTAAGACTTAATGGTTTAATTAGGTCTAATGGGTTAGATCTAATTCGGGTTTAAGTTTGTCTTGAACCTAATGTTTTAAGGTGTTAATTAAGTTTAACATGTTCTTAAACTCAATTTAAGTTTGGTTTTGTATTGAACCTAATTTAGTTAAGGTTTACTGAATTTAATTAGGTTTAATATGTCCTTAAACTTAATTTAAGTTTGATTTTGTATTAAACTTAATTTAGTTAAGGTTTAATGAATTAATTAAGTTTAATATGTCCTTAAACTTAATTAAAGTTTTGATTTTGTATTAAACCTATAGTTTAATGAGCTAATTAAGTTTAATATGTCTTTAAACTTAATTAAAGTTTTAATTTTGTATTGAACCTAAGATGATTAAGGTTTAATGATTTAATTAAGTTTAATATGTCCTTAAACTTAATTAAAGTTTTGATTTTGTATTAAACCTAATTTAGTTAAGGTTTAATGAGTTTAATTAGGCTTAAGTTGTCTTTAAATCTAATTGTTGTTTGATTTGAGTTCATTTGGATTTGGATTCATCATTGGCTTAGTCCATTATGAAATGAATTAAATAAGTGAAGAAAAGGTTTTGAAATATTAATTTATAACTAATAAATCTTAACCTTTATTTAAAATTGTCTTTTTAAATTAATTTAATAGCTTGAGAATTGTTGTTTTAAGATTGTTGTCTGTCATCCTAAAATTCCTAGTGATTTTGAATTTTAATTTTCTAATTTTTCAAATTTTATAATTATTTTTGGAAATAATTATAAAATATCATGAAAATTAGAAAATCACATCCTAGAGAGCTATCATAGCCTTAGAAAAATCAGGAGATATGTCTAAAGACTTAAAAGTTCTTCCCTAAAATTTTCACATTTTTCTGATTTGTAAATAATTTTTAATAATTAAAATACTCCAGAGACTATTTAATTATTTAAAAATTAAATACTGAGAATAAATTTATGATTTTAATTTCATAATTTTCTTCTCTTCAAGAGCTTTCAAGAGGTATTTTTATTTTATTTTTAGGAACTTTGTACAAAAAGATATGAATTTTCGAAGTTTTTAAGGTTAATTTGAATTAACCTTAGCCTGGAAAATCGAGGAGGTGCCGCGTGTCCGCGTACGCGTCAAAGGCGGGAGGATCCGCTGCGCCAATCCGAACACCAAACACGCGAACTCTAGATCAGCGCCGTCCGTTCCAAAACACGGGAACAGACGGCGAAGGTTAATTCCCAAAAATTCGAAAAAAATTCGAACCGCCCAACTTTCTCACTCATTTCTCAATGAAATTGAGTGATTTTTGAACCTATGGAATAATCTGGACATATAGATTATATCTATACAGTGATGATAATTTTCTGAGCTAGTTTAACCCATAATTTTTCGATTATATGAATTATTTTGGACAAAATAAATCCATACCTTCGCCACAATAATGTTGAGCTTGATCAGACTTGATAGTCAACTTCTAGGACTCCCAAAGAAGATTTTTATCACTTCAATTTGGATTTGCAGCTAGCCTTTGTGAGCAATTCAGCTCACCATGGCCGGCCACCTCATTTACAAAGGATGATGAGTCATACTTCAAAACACCATGGTTTTGCCACCTCATTTTTATGTCATTATGGCTTTTAACTATGGTTAAATATGAGTCATCAATGGGTTGTTTTATTTTTAATGGGTCATATGAGTCGTGTCTAACCCATATGAGGTTATATGTGATGTCATAAAGGAGTTTTAGGATTTTGAGAAAACCATAATGTCATAGGTTTAAAATTCCATTTAATACCCTTCTTAATTTAATTTCCATTTTTAATTAATTATGTCATTAATTAAATGTTAGAAATTATTTTATTAATCAATTATTTATTGGAAATAATTCCAAATTAATTATTTGATTAATTTTCATGTCATTAAAATTGAATTTTGTCTCATTTCATGACTTTTTCAATTTAATTTTCATCTTAATTAATTTTGTCATTAATTAAAATATGAAAATTAAATTATTGGTCAATTAATTAATCAAAATAAATTTTGGAATTAATTATTTGATTAATTCTATTATTTTTAATTAATTTGTGCATTTTATCATTTTATGGCTTTTAATTTGATTTTTCATTTTAATTAATTATGTCATTAATTAAAATTTTAAAAATTAAATCATTAGCCAATTAATTAATCAAAATAATTTTGAAATTAATTATTTGATTAATTTTTGTCATTTTTATTTCATTTTGGTGCATTTTGTCATTTTATGACTTTTAATTTAATTTTCATTTTAATTAATCATGTCATTTAATTAATTAAAATATTAAATTATTAGTCAATTTAATTTAATTAATCAAAATAATTTTGAAATTAATAATTTGATTAATTTTGGGGTCTTAAACAGGTCATTGGGTCAATGATTGGCCATTTTGACGAAAATTGACTTTTTAGGTCTAAGGGTTGACCTATTGGGTCAACAAGGTCATTGGGTGAGGATTGAACATTTTGACCAAAGTTGACTTTTTAGGTCAAAAGGTTGACTTATTGGGTCAACAGGGTTTGTCATTGGGTCAGGATTGACCATTTTGACCAAAGTTGACTTTTTAGGTCAAAAAGTTGACCTATTATAAAAATGAGGTCAACACCCGCGGCTCTCGACCGTCGCGTCAAAAGAAACAATTCTGAAAAAAAATCTTGGTAAGCTAAAACAAAAATCTTCATTAGTCTTACTGAAAGCAATAGTACAACTGATCATATGCTGACACGCATCCAGGAGTGGATCGAGTATACATAGTTGAACAAAACTATCATATCATATCATGCTGGTACAATAGCGGTGACAACTACTGTGAGCCGGTGTAGGAGGTAATAGATACCTGCCGTCTGAGGCTGCTCCGTGGACAAGCCAACCTACCAAAGGCTACGCTCCAGAGCAAAAGTCTCATCGCAAACACCCGAAGGTACTGCTGTCACAGCAGCAAGGGCCGAAGGCTAGATATGGCTCGTAATAAAATGGTGTCTTGTCCTCATCCATCCTTCTGAAGCTGACTGATACTCTTTATCCTGTAACTCTTGGGATGCAGTGCTTTGCAAGATCTGCCCCCATTTCCTTTCAGCACCAGCACTGATCCGATTGGTAGAGGGATTTCAACAGAACCTCGGAACCCTTCCGGTCTGACAATCTGAATTTCTCGTTCAAACAAAATATTACTTTCACTTATAAATGAGACCGTGCAGAAGGGCCTCACAAAGTCATGGTGGTCGATATGAGGCGGGATACAGTCTCCGTCCTCATAAATATTTATAATGTAGCTGTTGGGAATATAGTCTGCAGGCAGCACGAGCCACTCGACCATCCACCTTATCATCTTCTTTATCGGCAGTGGCATTGGACCCACTTCATTGTGCTGTAGAATCCTTGGGGGATTACCCTGTCGATTCTTTGCAAATTGTAGCAGCGTCCGCATTGGATGGTGACCCTGTCCTTTCCTCATTTCCATTTCGTTAGCTCTGTGTAAGTCCACTGCTTTAGACAACCTGCTCTGCTTAAGTCCTAGAGAGAGAAGACACGATCCAAAATCCTTTCTTGATCATTTCTCAAAAATACGTCTGTGTATAACTCGAGCCCCTCCAAAATATTAACGAATCTTTCTTGTATTTCTTCATAATGTTGGAATTTCTTCTTTCTAACTCTTTTCATCTTTGTCATGACGTAATCTGGAACTCCTCGGTGCGACGACGGTAGAACGAACTGTGGTACATGTGGCTCTACATCAGGCTGCTCCCTACTCCTGTGTAGAATCGAAGCGGCTGCATATGCCTCAAATGTGTCGTACTCTTCTAACTAAAGAATGTGGCACTGCGGGCATTCTGAAAGTGCCCCTATCACTGAAGGCTCGAGTTGCAAGTCGAGCACCTAGTGAAGATTTCTCGCATCGGATCCCATGTCGGTGTAGGGTCCTCAATGGTCTCTGGCTCAATATCAATGCGCAACGAGCTGTCGTCAGTTTCGTTCATTTCTGGGTCATAAAATTTATTTGGAATGGGTGGTAACTCAACGGCTAACTCTCGAGCCTGTCTCCTCTCCATCCTGTTCCGGAGGTGATGCTTGCATCGATTTGCATTTCTTTTTGTTTGCGCCAGCGGCTCATCTGGAACTCTCTCAGCTGCAACGGTAACAAGACCACCCTCTGGAGTAGTGATCATGGACGAAATCTGAGTTTGTCCCGACTATGAGCTGTGAATCAACAAAACCTCTAGTGCTTCTATGTCCTGATGTCTGTCCGGTCTCTCTACGACCACTTTTCATCATTGATTTCACACTTGCAGCCTTCTTGTATGCATTCTTTTTTTTCAAAGCGCAAGGTCCAAGTAGTCTTTGAAAGCAAACACCAACTTGCAACCCAACACTTCCTACACAAGCAAACAAAGGGAAATATCAGTGGTTAGTGTTTGCACGAACAAGAGCAACAAGAAACTAATTATTAATGATTTAACATTTTTTTCGTAATTATCATGATGCCATTATCTTTTTTAATATGATTTTATAAAATTTACAATTAGAAATTTATCAATTGTATTTTATTTTGTGAGAAAATGTATTTTATTTTATTTTACTTTATTTTATTATAGAGTTTGAACCCAGTCATAAACACTGGCCATATGGCTACATCGAAATTTATATCCTTCTTCAGATTTATCACGTTAGTACTTCTTTAGATATCATCCATTTATCGGCAACATAGGTTTATCCCTTTGAGAATCCACCAATTGGTACGACCCTCCTGAGTAAATTTTTTCAACCAAGTAAATTTTTGGTTGGCGACGGTGACTCGGAGCGATGGTAGTTGAACTTCTAGCGGAAGAGCTGCCTCCGACCCATACACATGTGCATAAGGTGTAGACTGTGTTGGTGTTTTGACGGTTGTCCTGTAGGCCCATGACCCAACCCGCAATTACGCAAATAATTAAACTTACAAAGATAGGTAAACTTGACCCTAAAATAAGCGACTAGTGTGCAAGATTTAAATATTTTATATATAATAGTAATAAACACACTAGGGATACTATGCAAGTATATATATCGTTTCAAGTAATATAAATTTTCTTTTTAAAACTCCATATATTGATCTCACGAGGAAAATGATGAAAATTAAAAGAAAACTTAATAAAATAAAGTGCTAATTTTTAATCACTAAACAAAAGTAAAATTAAACTTACTAAACCTTCACAATTATGCAAGTAAATGTCTAAGCACATGAATAAAATACTTAATTTAAGATACTTTCTCCTTACAAATATTTATGTAATAAGTAAAGGAATTTAAATTATTTAGAACTTAAATATGTTGTATTGTGACAAATAGGAGCATAAGTATTCTTTACCCTTTGGTCTAGGCATAAAAAACATTGGCTAGTCTAAAGGTTGGTGCAGGATGTGTTATTAGTAATGCTGAGTAGATTCTAGGCTCTTACTTATAGATTACCCACTGTGTCATTTCTACCTTTGACTCGTTTTCCTCACTTTAAACCAAATTGATAGAATTTAGTCTGCCACTCTAAAAACATTCAATTCTAATCCCTTCAAATCTTATCTCCATATCTATTTGCACTCCTCTTCAGTTGATAAATTCTGATATTCTAAATTGAAATGTGATATTTACAAGTTAAGAAATCTTAACCCATGGTCAGGTCTATAAGTTTTCTCCACAGGTTTTAATAATACAATTGGCTAAGTTGTAAAGTAAAAGAAGTTTAGGTAAAATATCATTACAAATTTTGGTAAGAAAAGACTAAGTTCTTAAACAAAAATTCAAACTTCTTTACTTAATTACATTATATTTGTGAGAAAGAGCCAATGATAAAAATTTTTTGGCTCTTTTACCCCAACTCCACCAAATGATCAAATTGCCGCAAACCCTAATTTTGTCCAAAATTTCCAAAATCAACCAAAATTACTAAAATCCCTCAAAAATCACCCCAAAACATTCCTCACCACTCAAGATACCAAAAAACACCTCAAATTTACTAAAATTTTCAAGATAGCCCCACAACCCCCAAAATTACCAAACTCCCCCTCCTAGGACAAAATTCCAAAGATTCCAAAAATTCCCAAAAAATCCCATACCCTCCAAATATTCCCAATTTTAATTTTGAATCACCACATTGACCCAATTTGACCAAAAGCCCCAAATTGCCCTTTAAGGCCCAAAATGCCTAAATCACCCCCAATGTCCACCAAAGTGACTTTAATTTTCCTCAATTCCAAATCCAAAATTTAATGCAACATCCCTAATGCCAATACAAACTAAATCCAAGCCCAATTTGATCCACATTTGAACCTAATTTCAACCCAAACAAAAAAACCCTAATTTTGACCATATGGCCCAATTCCCTCAAATTAAACCTAATGCCAATCAATTTCCCCTCAATTTTAAATTCTAATGTCTTCATGACATTCCCCTAAATAAAATTGAACCATCATTTTTTTCCAATTTGAGCCCAAACCTCACCCAAGTCTAACCAAATCCAAAAATCCCAAATTTGCCCCAAATTAGTCACATGTTCAAATCCATCAAATTGAATGCCCTCACCCCAAAATTGACACCCAATTAACATTGAAAAATCTCTATGAAATCCCCATAGACCATTTAGAACCATATATTGAGCCAAGACCCAACTCTACCCTAACTTAAACTTAAGTTAGCCCAAATGTCCCAAAATTAACCAAATACACAAATTTTCCTAAATACCCCTCTCAAATCAACTCCAATCCTTTCCTAAATTCTTCATGGCAATCATACACACATCAGTGCTCAATCAATTGGACCTAACCCAAGCTTGAACCCAACCTAGCCTAACTTAAACCCAAGTGACCCAAATTGAGCCTATGACCCAATGTGATCAAACCAAGCCAAATGTGAGTAACCTATGTCCACCACAGCCACCAAGTTGACCCTAGGGATTGAGCTAGATCCATCTAGCCCACTATAGTGGAGCCATGGACCAAGGGTCCCCCAAATTAGAAGATCCCCTTCCTTAAATAGGTAAACCTAAGGGAGATTCACAATGAATCATTAACCACTTAAACTCACTGCACTTATGGTTTGACCTCTAGCTCACCTGACCATTGGCTACCTCCCCTGGCCTGGCTGGCGGGGCTAGTCGTCGGAGGAGCCCAAAATGAGAGCTACCCCAAGCCAAACTTAACCCAACCGATCCATCCAATGTGTTAAGCCCTGGTTGTTCACTGGAGTTGGTTTGCCTTCCACCTAGGTAGACAATTCCACCCACTAGCAAGCCCTGAGCTTCACCAGGCAGCCATGGCTATAAAAGCCATCCTCCATGGCTAAAGAGAGGTGCTGAAAATTTCTTAAGGAAACTATATCAATTTACTTCCACAGTTTCTCTGAGATCCCCTAAGTGCAATTCCACTATCTTCCAGCCCTAATCCCCACTGTCCAGAGCCAATTTCCCCACTGAAATTCCAGCCAAAACCAGGACATTTTCCGTCACAGCTTCATAGTGCACCAAATCCAAATTAATTGCACCCATGCCTTCACCATACTGAAAAAAAAGAAGCTTCATCATCAAAGCCCCATCACAGAGAGCCCCCATACCAGACTTTTATCAACACCTGAAATCGGTCTTTGATCAAATTCAGGTCTAGACACTTCACCACAGCAAAAAGCTCCATCTGGAGGTTCGTTAGGAGCAACCATAACCATCTGATTAAGGCCTCCTAATACACCTAAAATATATAGTGTTTTTAAATGCATTTTATACCTATTTTTGATGATATTGCACTTTAATGGAAGATATATTTGTGTTTTTCTTGTAGGTATAATTAAAATGACTGACTATGATGAAAGGAGCAAAAGAGGATCAAATTTAAAGCAAAAATTGAAGAATAAAAAATTTTGGCTTCTGGCGCCTAAGCGCCGGACCCTTGGCGCATAGGCGCCACAGTTAAAAATTCGAATTAACTCTAATTTAGCACCATTTCTAAGGGGTGTTTGAAGAAACTTTTATTTTAAACTTCTTTAACTTCTTTTGGGTGGCAGATTTGAATGAAGAGATGCATTCTTTGGTGGATACATTGAATCTGGACATGATTTGAAGAGAAACCAAGATACTTTTTGGAAAATTTTAAAAGAAGACTTGAAAATCAGAAAAAGAGTTATTGTTGGAGGGTGTGATTAGTGTTAAGAGTCAAGTTTATGTTAGAGTGTTGTTGAGAGCACACATTTCTACTTCATCCACTTTTATTATCACTTGTATCTTATTTTTATTAAGAGTAGAATAGAGATTTGAAGTCAACGGAGTTGGGCGTAACCTCTATTGTGTCTTGTAAGGGGAAAGCAAAGTTTCAGAGGAACTTCAAGAGTCTTGTGGAGAGGATGTTCATATAAGTGTTTATCTTTATTTTACATTTGGTTTTAAAGTAAGACTTGTGTTTTCACTATGATTTCTATTTTCAAATCAAGTTGTGATTGTGTTTTCTCCATGAGTTATGAGTAGTTTTCTTTATCTTTTTCCTTTTAAATGATGAAGTAATTAAATTATGGAAGGAAGTTGTGTGAAGTATAGAATTTCAATGTTGGAAGAAGTTGTGATGATTCACTATCTTGCACTTCATTCACTTCTTGATTTGGCTAATTAAGATGTTAAAATTTATTGTGAAAACATGTAAGAACCAATATGGTATTGTCTCAATCAACAATTGGAAAGAATCACATGTAATTGTATGGGTGAGAATTGTAGTCCATATGGTTGGGTGCAAATAAATATGGAGATATGTGTTAATGGGGAGTAAAATTAGAGGACTTTAGAGTGACACGCTATAGCCCCCTAATTTTGTTTGATGTTTTAAATTTTTTATGTGATGTTAGCCCTCAGGTGGAGTGAATCGAGGGAACTCTAGTGTGAGAGCTAGTATCTTCCCTGCCTAACTGATGCACCAAAAATATATACGATTTTTGCTATATGATTTTACTCATTTTTGGTGATATTACACTTTAAAAGGTTGGTATTTTGTATGTTTTTTGGTTTTAGGTACAAGAAATGGTGACTGGAGCATAAAGAAGCAAAAATGGTGCAATTTGGAACAAAAATGAGCAAGAAAGCAAATTTTAGCCTGACACCTTTCGATAAGTCTTTCTATGTTTAATATCTTTTACATTTCTTACATATTTTTGAATGAGATTACACTTTAAAGAAAAGTTGTTTTAATGCTTATTTTGTAGGGCTATCTGTTAGGAACGCAACACAACTGAAACGAGGCGAATCAGAGCTGAAACGAAGCAAAATGGTGGAGCTGCGCAGGATGGGCGCCGACGGAGGGCACGAAAATAGGGCACTGACAGTACCCTATTCAGTGCCAGCGGCAGCTAAGACGGTCTGGATGCAAAATTGAGCGGTTATTGGCTATATACATCGAATTTGGACACTTTTTCGAAGGGGTGCTTTAGGGAACTCTTTAGAAATTCGTCCATACTCTTTAAATTAGTGATTTGAAGTTAGAAATTGACAGAGGAAGGTTAGGAAAAACTTGAAGAATGTTTAGGGTTCTTAGGATAGGAGTAGAAATGTAGATTTCTACTCTTTTGGAGAGATTGGAGAGAGAATTTTGAGAGAATTTGTAAGGAGATGTTCTAACATTGCATGGATCGGCGGGAGACTTTGTGGGAGAGATTTTCATCTTTCTTCCAAGGAGAAAAAGCTAAGTATTGTGTTCTTCATTATCTTATGATTTTGTAAACACTTATTTTGTGGATTTTCTTTGAAATGAAATTTTTCGTTGTGTTTTCTTCGTTCTTTGTGATGTCTTTCTCTTACTCTTCCTACTTGTTTGGAAATAGTGGCATAAGAAGTTTATACCATTGTTTTCACTCTACTTTTCTTCTGCAATGAGTAGGATTCATTTTTAGGATATTATGATGCTTGCTAAAATATGTTTTAATTATAAATGTGATGGTTTTTACTTGCAGTTCATTTACATTACAAAAAGGGCCCATTGTATTATTAAAATTTGTTGTAATTGCATTATCCCAAAAGGGCGGTGTAATTCTCAACAAAGTGGAACCATATTCAATGTCTATGAATGAATTACGTAGTTCATGGGGATTGAGTGCAAATAAATAGGGAAATATGGTTTCATGGGCGTCGAATTGGAGGTTTCAGGGTGACAGGCTGAGATCCTCAATTTGGTTCTAAAGTTTGGTAACTAAAGCTAGGGTTAGCCTTAAGGGAAGGGTGAGTGGGAGCTCTGTAGTGACAGCCGGTATCCTTCCAGCCCAACGGATTTAGCGACTAAGCCTAGGATTTGCCAATGTTCTTCATAGCACTCTGAAGAGGGGGTACTTAGAAGAGGGTAAAGAATAAGATTGCTCCTATTTGACACATACAATATTTAATGCATCTCATTCCTATACATTATCCAATTCATTACATAAGGATAATAGATTTTATTATCTCAAAATTCACCAAACCAATTTATCTAGAAAGGGTTATCTTTAGAAGTAATATTTGAATTTAGGAGTAGTTATTATTCTTACATATAATTGTCTGCATTTAGGAGTAGTTGTTAGAAACACCACTCATATCACCCTTCCAAACTAAGGTTGTTAGTAGTAGACTAGAATTTGACTAAGAACCGCTTACCTCACTTTTCTGTGGGATTGATAAATGGAACTCCATTAGAGCCCTGTATTACTTGATACGATACACATACTTGCATTTGAAATTGTGACTTTACAAAATCATTATAAATATATAAATCTGAGGTCATAAATTCTTACATACAAAAAAGTTGCATCACTAACCCATCTACATTATTTCAAAACTTCAAATTAACCAATGTTCTTTGTAGAACAAAGTAAGGGTAAAGAATATAATTGCTTCTATTTGACACAACACATTTAGATACTTTCACAACGAAATCCCATAATTACTGATTCATTGAAAGTGGAAAAAGATATTTTATTTTCATTTGCTTTCATACTTTTTTATAGTTGTGTTAACTTTAGTTGTTTGCTTTACTTTTTATTCAGAAAATACAATAAAAAAATTTAAAAAACTTTATATCTTAAAACATTACAAAATCATTTTAAAAAGTAAAAAGTTATTTTTCTTTTTTCTTTAAAATTTTAGACATTTTCCTGTGAGTTCGATATCTGGGGGATTAATTAAAAAGTCTTATATTACTTGATAAATGATACGTATACTTGCGTAACATCCTATGTTATAAATAATTAAAATATATTTCTTATTTGCTTGTGAGTCAAGATTTTGGCGCTATTGCAAAGAAAGAGATAATATCACTAGAAATAAATATAAAGTGAAAAATCGTAAGCATAAATATATTGGGATCAAGTTTTGGCGCAGTTGTCAGGGAAATTAATTAAAATATTATTTAAAGAATTTAAGAAAAAATAAGCTTTTTATTTTTCTTTGCTTTTGTTAGTGTGTTTTACTTTATCTTATTTTATTGTTGTGTATGCGTAGTTCAAGTTCTGAAGGACTTGTGCCTTACGATTCTGAATTAGAGAGAACTATAAGAAAAATCAAAAAATTAAAAATACAGAAAAAGATAAAAATATTCAAGAAATGGCAAATCAAGATCATCAAAATGTTGAAATCTATCAAGAATTTAAACCTTTAAGAGATTATGCTAACCCTACAGTGGATGAACATCATGGTAGTATTCAACAACCTGCTGTAGCTACTAATTCATTTGAACTTAAACCTGTTATTATCCAGATGGTATTTAATAATCAGTTTGGGGGAGCACCAACTGAAGATCCTAATTTACATCTTGCTAATTTTCTAGAATTGTGCTTTACTTTTAAATATGATGGTGTTTTGGACGATGCTAATAGACTTAGACTTTTTTCTTTTTCACCAAGGGATAAAGATAAATTTGTTTAAATTCATTAGCACCTGGATCTATCAGAACTTGGAGTGATTTAGCACAAACATCTCTTGCTAAAAATTTTCCACCATAAAAAACTGCGAAGCTTAGAAATGATATTACATCTTTGTGTCAGTTTGAGGGGAATCTATATATGAAGCATGGGAATATTTTAAAGATCTCTTAAGAAAGAGTACACATCATTTGATACCAAATTGGTTAATAATTCAGACCTTTCACAATGGATTAGTTGGATCTCTTAGATCTATTATCGATGCTGCTGTTGGTGGTTCATTGATGTCTAAACAGTTTGCTGATGCTTATGCTTTAATTGAATAAATTGCTACTAATAATTTTAAATGGCCTTATGAAAGATTAAATCCTAATAAGGTAGCCAACATTCATGAAAATGATGCTTTTGCGATGCTAGCAAATCAAGTTGCCGCAATTTCAAGGAAGATAGACCAATTTGGAATGAATTTTTCTCAGCAAATTTCTATGATTGAAGGAAATTCAGTAAGCCAAATGGTTGATTCTCAAACTTCATCAGAAACTTTGAATGTCATAAATAAGCCTAATAACCCATATTCCTATTATTATAACCCAGGTTGGAAAAACCCTCTAAACTTGAACTGGAATACCAATAATCAGAGTGGTAGTAATCAACAATAGGGGAATGATGCAGGACTTTATATATTGCAAGAACTTATGAACTCAAATTTATATTTATTTATAATAATTTTAGTAAAGTCCAAACATTCAACGCAAGTATAATTATCGTATCAAGTAATACAGGGCTTTAATGAAGTCCTGATTATCGATCCTACAGAGAAGGCACAATTCTTACAATAGATAGCGTAGTACTGAAATCCAATACTCAGTTTGCAATTAAAGTTTAAGTTTACTTCTACTAACAAGATGCAGAAAACAGTAACAGTTAAGTAAACTACAATTACTTTTAATATCTTTAAAACAAAATTAACTGACAGACACACACTAAGCTATGTATTTGAAAGTTTTTGATATATATGAAAAGTATCTTTCCTCTTGCAACAAGTATATGATGTGTGAATGATATGAAATGATTATTTATTGTATTGTGCCAAATAGAAGGATAAATGTTTCTTTACCCTCAAAAGAGTACCCTCTCTTCCAAGCATGAAAAGAACATTGACATATCCTAAGTTTAGTCACTAAATCTAAGGCTAGGATGGGAGGATACCGATTCGTCACTACGGAGCTCCCACTCACCCTTCACTGAAGGCTAACCTTCGAGTTTAGTTACTAATCTTAGGACCAAATTGGGGATCTCACCCTGTCACCCTGAAACCTCCAATTTGAAGTCCATCAGAACATATTTCCCTATTTATTTGCACTCAATTCTCATGAACTACGCAATTCATCCATGGACATTGAATGGATTCTTCATTATTGTTGTAGGACACTAAATCCTTTCAGAGTTAATGTTGAACAACAAATTTTAACAATTCAATTGGCCAGATCGAAAAGTAAATTAAGTTCGAAATGAAAAACCATCACAATTTCTTCATTACTTTAAAAGCACTTCAAATCCACATCATCACATCATCACATCTCTATGCAAGAAGAAAGACAAAGGAGACTACTCAGAATTCATGGAGAAGACACGATGAAACATAGATTTTATATATAAAAGAAAAGTCATACAAACCACAAAAGCAAATACAACTTATCTCTTTCTCTTCCCCAATGCAAATTCCTTGAAGTTCCTTTGAATCCTTTTCTCTCTTCTTTGCAACACTCAATTCCCTCTTTAGAATGGAAAGGAAGAAGCAATCTCTCACTTTACTCCTTCTCCTTCACTTCTTAGAGAAGAATCCCTCTCAAATTCTCACTTCTACACTCACTCTTCTAAACCCTAACACTTAACACACACTCTCCCTCTCTAGAACCACACACAAAACCACAGAAAACCACCACCATTTTCGTCCAAAAACAGTTACTTATAAGTTAGAAATGAATTGCCAAGAATTTCCTTAAGCATCCCTTCAAAAAGTCGCCAAAACTCTTTAAATTTAAATTGCACCGATATTGTGCACCAGCGGCGCCCGATAGAGCGCCGGTGGCGCTCTATCGTCCGAATAAATCCTGGAGCTCTTGGAAAAATGGCATCGGCGGCGCTAGAAACTGTTTCCCTCCATTTTGCTCCTTTTTGCTCTGAATTCGTTCATTTTCACTTATTTTCGCTCCAATCACCTAAATTCATCATAGCTGCAACAAATCATGAAAAATACCTTTCTTTATATCACCAAAAATGGATAAAATTACATAGCAAAAATAGTATATATTTTTGGCACATCAAAATCCCCCAAACTTAACTATAACTTGTCCTGAAGTAATCCTTTGACTACATAAAAATATAACTCAAGGCAATATACTTTCATCTGTAAGACACAAAATTTTTTATTCAAAAGAATATATTGGTTAGACTTTTAGAAAGAAATTCAGTAACTCAGGTTAACACTACATGTATAAGAATATTCAGCAATCAAGTCTAAATGTTCTAGTCTTCTATTTATTTTAAGATAAACCATAATTTGTCACATTAAGAGTGCCTTGAAAGATTATGTGGAAAAGGAGTTCATGCAAACTTCATCAGAATGTAGGCCAATACTCTTAATATAAATTCAGAAATGACATCATGTTCTCCCTTTAGGGTGACTCAAGTAAAGCCAAATTTTGATTAGGCATCTCCTCAAGCTTCTCCTTATAAATATTTTTCTTTCTTTTTTCTTTTTCTTTTCTTTTTCTTTTCGAGATTGTTTTCAATCATTCTTTTCTTTTCTTTTCTTTTTCTCTTTTTTTTTAAATGAGGATTACTATATCTGGATAGTGTGTAATGATTTTGAACTTCACTCTCCTCTTTCTAAATTCAAACTTGAAACACATTCCTACTTTATAATTAGGTATGAGCTTTATTATTCATCATAAAGTCACAATCTCCTCTTAACACACAATTCTTTAAGTCTCTTAACATTTCAAAAATACAGTTTTCTTTACTTTAAATAGTTAACTATAATCAAATCCTTTCATACCAAATATCTCACCCTTATAAAATTAACCTTTACTGCTAAAAACTTTCATCCAATCCTTCCATAATATTCAACTGAAATAAAAAGTTTTAGTTATCTCAAGCAAGGTTCAACTGCTAAAAATTATGCTAATAATTTTTAAAAATATAATAATTGAGAACAAATAAGAGTAAATATTTTTCTACCCTCCCCAAACTTAAAATTTTCAATAAATTTGAAACAGTAGAGAGTAAAAGAAACTAACATTTTTGTGCTGAGATCTTGAAACCTTCAAAAGTTATCTAGTATCAAAAGTTATATGGTATTAGTCAAAATTTACAACTAGCAGTCATGAAACAGTTAGCAACAGTGATATAAAAATTTTAAATATTTTCAAGGTAAAGAGATATCAAGTTTAAACATCTAAACATCCAACAAAACACCATAACTACTAAACAAGCTATCACAACACTACACAGTCCTTTAATAATTTCAACATAACAGTACATTAACAGGTTTACACATCACATGGAAAAGTAAATGACTATTACATCAAATAAATAACACAACACATAACAAGAAAAACAGAAACATAAATAAAAAAATTACTAATCTCCATCACCAGATCATCAGCATGGTCAGCACTATCAGGTCTATACGGTGTATAGCTAGGGTAGTTAGGAAATATCACATCAGTCTCCCCCCTCTTGAATCTGGCCTGAGCATCATGATAGGCAATATCGAACTCAACTCTTCTCCTCATATACTCTTCATTCACATCACTTCTAACCTCATACACATCCATCCTACCATGGAGTCTATCCATACTAGCACTCTGTAATCTCAGTTGCTCCAAAATATCAGAAAATGTAGAGGGCTCAGATGTAGATGGAACGTCATAACTCGTAGTAGGAATATCAGTACTCCTAATCTCATCTCGTGCTCCCACATGAGACTCATAAGTACGAACAATAGTCTTTATGATGGGCCTCAATGGTATAGCTACCTCTTCAGAACTGTTGAACTCTACTCCAGACTGAACACACGGGGCATGAACTAGAGCAGGATGTCCTAATCCTCCAGTGGTCTCGCCTCTAGCAATAGTCTGAATGTTCTTGAAGACAATAGCTCCAATATCAATTTCTTCATCTTCTGAATACAATAGTTCAAAATTGCTCTATCCCTTGTAACTTCACTGTGGTGATAAGAAGGTAACAGTCTTGCAGAGATATCAAACAAGCAATAACTAACCCAATTTTTACACAAACACAAAACATACTTTTGTTTATAAAATCCACAATACAACATAAACATTAATATGTTCATTAAATTAAACCAACAACTTAGATTCTTAGTGTTGCAAGTACGCTATGAAAAGCAAACACTAAAATCTAAGCACACACAACAAAATTAAGCATAAAAAATCCGAATAGAGACTACAAAGTAAAGCAAAGCAAATACTAAACACTCCAAACACAATTAAGCCAAGTAAACAAACATCAAACATAAGCAGAATCCAGATAATCACTCCTCATCGGTCTCAGAACTTTCTTCCTCTCTGATATCTCGAATAGACTGCTGATGCACGAACAAATTATAGAAGGGACGAAATGGGAATTCATCAGATGAATCCTCAGCAATCACAATGTTCTTCTTCATCAGATTAATTAGGCCCATTTTAATTCTACAAGTGTGATCAAATTATTCATTCATCCTCTAGTCTATATGATCAAATAAAACAGAAATATTTTTAATGGTAATAACATTCTGTACCTCTTTTTCTAACTGCTTGATTCTCTTCAGTATCAATCTAGAACTTTTAGGAAAGTAAGGCTAATAGGTTGTGAAGTCTGAGTTGGTTGATCAGCAAGCATATCCATATCTCCATCATCTCCTCCTGTTTGGTAGTCATAAAGATTAGTTGGATTAATTGGCCTCCAGGGAAGAAGAACCTTTTCCCAACTCTTATACGGAACTTGTGATTGAATACACAACAGAAGTATGGTCGATGGGTGTCCAAGCCCATATTTTGATCCATGAACTATCAAACTGAAAACTGATTTCACAATTATATTTCCAATATCAATCTGCCTTCTAGTTTGAATACAGAAATTCAAAATAACACTTTCCTTGGTTACTTTACTAATTTTCAAAGTTGGAAATAACTTTGCCGAAATAAAGTAATTCCACTGCTTTGATACTGGATTTAAAGATGCAAAAGAGAAACTAATATATCCATTTTCCCTAACTTCCCAGTCTTCATTTTCATTCATCAAGTAACGATAAACATCATTCATATTATCACTTGAGGCATTAAAATTTGAATAGTGGAAATAGGTACATTCTCAATCATAAATAGATCATTAATTCTTGTAGGAGTGAATTGCATAAACCTACCTCACACAAAGATGAATCCTTAGTTGATCCCGCGAAGATTTGCATAGAATTCCTTCACCACCGGAACGACTATGGCAGTGGTAGTGTAACATATCACTTCCCAATGTCTTTCCTTGACTATCTCATCAACTCTTGTAGTAGGATTATCCATACATCGATTAATAAAGCCTCTTTCCTTGATAATCCTCCTCTTCATCATCACCTTGTTGAATAATCGCTGTGCCTCGAAACTGATAAATTTTCGTCAGTTGAAAATGCGAGATCGAGGGATTTCAATGGAGTAGGAATCCATGAGATATGAATTGGTAAAGGAAGTTTTCTTTTTTCTGGAGTTTGGAAGTTTAAAATGGAGTTTAGGGAGTTATAAGGAAGAAGATCCCGCTCAAAACTATCAAAAATCGCATTTTAAAACTCCAAAAATCGTAAACAGGTTTTGGGCGCTGGTGGCGCTCGATAGGGCGCTGACGGCGCTCAAACCTAGACGTTCAGTATGTTCTCTGTAATTGAGCGTCTGTGGCGCCCATTCTGGGGCCAGCGGCGCCAGTGGTCAAAATCTGCACCGAACTTCATTTCGCCCGAAATATTTTGATATCTCAATTCTATCCAATATTTATCAATTTTTTAGAAGTATTTAGGAGCGATTATGATTATAAAATAAATATCTAAAAAGCACAAATACAACAAACAAACAAACACACCATAAAGATACATATGGGTTGTCTCTCATAAAGCGCTTGGTTTAACGTCGTCAGCCTGACAAACCATTTAGTTAATCGAGATGACTTAGCATTAAAACCTATTTGAAGTTGACCCATCAAAGTAATGCTTTAATCGATGCCCATTAACCTTAAAAATCTTTCCAGTATTACGATCCTCAATATCAACAGCTCCAAAAGAATGAGCTTTTACAATTGTAAAAGGTCCCGACCATCTAGACATGAGCTTTTCAAGAAATAATTTCAATCTTGTGTTGTATAACAAAACTTTTTATCCATGTTCAAGTTTCTTTTTCAATATCTTCCGATCATGCCACAAATTCATTCTCTCTTTTATAGATCCTGTCATTGTGATAAGATGCATTTCTAATTTCTTCTAATTCATTCAATTGCATAAATCTCTTCTCTCTAGCATTTTTCAAATTAAAATTCAACTCTTTCTTAATATGGTTTATGCTCCAATTCAACCGGTAAATGATGAGAGCTTACCGAACACATGTCATAAGGAGACATTCGAGAGGAGTCTTAAAAGTAGTCCTATAAGCCCATAATGCGATATCTAATCGAAGCGGACGATTTAATTTATGATTATCCACAGTTTTCTCCAAAATTCTTTTAATTTTACGATTAGACACTTCTGCTAAACTACTAGTTTGGGGATGATAAGCAGTAGAGATTCTATGAATAATATTATATTTATCAATCAATCTCTTAATTTGATTATTCCTGTAATGGGATCCACCATCATTTATATTCACTCTCGGCATTCCATATCTCGTAAATATATTTTTATTTAAAAATTTTGAAACACTCGGAGCATCACATCTAGGTAAAGCAATAGCTTCAATCCATTTCGAGATATAATCAACGACAACCAATATATATAAATTTTCAAATGAAGGAGTAAATGGTCCCATAAAATCTAGTCCCCATACATAAAAAATTTCAACTACCAAATTATAATTTAGAGGCATTTCATTTCTTCTAGAGATATTACCTACTCTTTGACATCGATCAAATGATTTAATATATTTGTATACATCCTTAAAAAGAGTAGGCCAATAAAATTCAGATTGTAAAATCTTAAAAGTAGATTTATTAACCCCGAAATGTTCTCCAAATTCAAAATCATGACATCGTTGAATAATTAAATTAGTTTCTTCCTGTGGCACACTTTTAATAATCAGATCCTTACACTGTTTATATTGATAGGGCACATCCCAAAAATAAAGTCTTGCATCATATTTAAACTTCTTTTGTTCTTGCCTTGTTAAATTAGGTGGTACAATATCACTCACAATATAATTCACAATATCAGCATATCGAGGCAAATTTCTTCCCATAATAATATAAAGTTGTTCATCAGGAAAAGTTTTTGTAACTTCCTTCTCAAATTCATATAATTTATCATACTTAAATCTCGACAAATGATTAGCTATTTGGTTATCAGATCCCTTCTTATCAACTATCACAAAATTAAATTCTTGCAGAAGAAGTATCCATCTAATCAGTCCAGGTTTGGCATCCTTCTTTTGCATTAAATATTTGATAGCTGAATGGTCTATATGCACAATACTTTTAGCTCCAATTAAATAAGGTCGAAACTTTTCAAAAGCAAACGAAACTTTTCAAAAGCAAATACTATAGCTAATAACTCTCTTTCAGTAGTGGTATAATTAATTTGAGCTTCATTAAGAGTTTTACTAGCATAGTAAATGACTTTGAAAATTTTATCATACATTTACCCCAACGCTACTCCGATCGCATAATCACTAGCATCACACATAAATTCAAATGGTTTCTCCCAATCAGGTGAAACAATTATAAGTGCAGTGATTAATTTCTCTTTCAGTAATTTAAAAGCATGCAAACATTCATCATTAAAATCAAATTTTCTATCATTTTCTAGAAGTCGACACAAAGGTTTGTAATTTTAGAAAAATCCTTAATATATCGCCTGTAAAATCCAGCGTGTCCTAAGAAACTCCTCACCTCTCTCACGGTAGTGGGTGGTGGCAATCTCTCAATCACTCTAATTTTAGCAGGATCGACCTTCATACCATATTCAGAAATTTTATGCCCTAATACAACTCCTCTTGCAACCATAAATTGACATTTCTCTCAATTCAGAACTAAATTTGTTTTTTCGCAAAGCTCCAAAACTTTTACTAAGTTTTCCAAACAGATTTCAAATGAAATCTTGAATACAGAGAAATCATCTATGAAAACTTCTATTCCATTACCTATCATACTGCTGAAGATAAACATCATACATCTCTGAAACGTTGCAGGTACATTACACAGCCCAAAAGGTATTCTTCGAAAAGCAAAGGTTCCGTAAGGGCTAGTAAATGTTGTCTTTTCTTGATCCTCAGGAGCAATAGGTATTTGATGGTAACCAGTATATCCATCCAGAAAACAGTAGTACTTGTGTCCAGCAAGTCTATCCAATATTTGATCAAGAAAAGGAAGAGAAAAGTGATCTTTTCGGGTGGCGGCATTTAATTTTCTATAGTCAATACAAATTCACCATCCATTTATTTGTCTTGTGGGTATTATTTCATTACATTCATCACTTCAACAGTCACTTGTCCCTTTTTTGGTACACAATGTATTGGACTCACCCAAACACTATCCAAAATTGGATAAATAATTCCAGCATCCAGTCATTTTAAAATCTCCTTCTTAACTTCTTCTTTCATTATTGGATTCAATCTCCTCTGCAGATCAACTCTCGGTTTATGTTCTTCATCTAATAGAATTATGTACATACAAATCGAATGATTGATTCCTTTAATATCTGCTAAAGTCCATCTAAAAGCCTTTTTGTATTTTTTTAAAAATTTCCAACAATTTTTGTTCTTGATATTCATTTAACTCTGAAGATACAATAACTGGTAGGGTAGATGATTCTCCTAAAAACATATACTTCAAATGATTAGGGAGAATTTTCATCTCAAGTTTAGGAGGTTTTATTATAGATGGAATTAAGCTTTTATCTCCACCTTCCATTGTGTCTAATACTTCAAATCTCTCCTGAACATACTTCAAATCTTCATTCTTCTTACTATCTAAATTTTCTTCATTTTCAATTCCTTCTTCGAACATATTTTCAAACTCCACTTCTTTTTTTAAATATATTGTCCAAATGATCGTTCCTCAAATATTCACAGACCTCCATCCTAAAACATTCATTATCTTTTTCCATTGAGGGATACTTCATAGATTTCAAAATATTAAAGGTCACCTCTTGATCATTAACTCTTATAGTTAATTCTCCTTTTTGAACATCAATCACTGCTCTCCCAATAGCAAGGAATGGTAAAATGATTGTAATTTCTTTATCTTCCTTCATTTCAAGTACAATAAAATCCACATAAAAGATAAATTTATCCACTTTCACTAACACATCTTCCACCACTCCTTTAGGGTAAGTAATGGAACGATCAACCAACTGAAGAGTCACAGATGTAGGAGAAATTTCTCCTATTCTCAACATTTTGAAAGTTGATAAAAGGCATAAGTTTAATACTAGCCCCCATATCACATAAGGCTCTTCCGAAAAATTTTTCACCTATAGCACACGGGATAGTGAAACTACCAGGATCTTTAAGTTTTTCTGGAAGCTTCTTCTGAATAATGCACTACACTCTCTGCTATGTGCAACCGTTTCATGATCTGTGAACTTTCTTTTCTTTTTAAGAATATCCTTCATAAACTTAGCATAGTTAGACATCTGTTCTAATGCTTCAACAAAGGGAATATTTATCATTAATTTCTTAAGGATCTCCAAAAATTTTCCAAATATGTTATCCCTGTTTTGTTTCTTCAATCTTTGAGGAAATGGAGGCGGTGGTTTTTCAACAGTAATCTTCATTGGTTCAAGAGGATATTCCAAGTCTGGATAAATCTTGTTTGAATCTTTTTCAATATCCGCCTTCTCCTTTTCTATTTCAACTTCTTTTTGTACTCTTGTCTCCAATTCCATTCCACTCCTTAATTGAATAGCCTTAAGTTGTTCCTTGCTTTGATCTTTTGGATTGATCTCAATATTGCTTGGAAGTGTTCCAGAAGGTTACATTATTAAGTGCGGTGAAAATACGCCCAATTGATTTTCAATATTTTTCATCGCAACACCTTGAGCTTGTAATTGATTTCCCATATTCAAAATCATTTCTTCAGTAGACAACTTCTTATCCTTAAATTGTGGGTTACTATTCAATCCAGGAGGATAAGAGGGGCTAAAATTGGTATTTCTTTGATTGTTCGAATTTCCAACTAGATTTATATAATTGTTCCCCCATTATGGGTTAACATTGGCATTGCTATTATTCCAGTTGAAATTTGGGTGATTCTTGTAACCAAGATTATAATAATTCGAATAAGGATTGTTAGGTCTATTAATAGCATTCAGGGTCTCATAAGGTGTTTGAGATTTTGTTATCTGTCCAAATGAATTTTCCTCTAACACTTGGGGTGGTTGAGAATAATTCATTCCATATTGATCTATTTTCTTAGAAAGTGCTGCAATTTGAGAAACTATCACAGTCATCAAATCTGAATCATGAACACTAGCTACTCTCTTAGGATTTACCCATTCAGAGGGCCATGAAATTATTAGTAGCCATTTCTTCCATTAATGCGTATGCTTTTTCAAATTTGACATTAACGATCCACTAGCAGTAGCATCTATAATCAATCTCAATGATTCTACTAATCCATTGTAAAATGTTTGAATTATTAACCAGTCTGGTAACGCATGATGTGGGCACTTCTTAAGAAGATCTTTAAATCTTTCCCGAAGCTTCATATATTGATTCCCCTTAAGTCGGCCAAAAGATATGATATCGTTTCTTAGCTTAGTAGTCCTTGATGGAGGGAAATATTTTGATCAAAACTTTTGAGAAAGTTCTCCCTAAGTTCTAATAGATCCAGGTGCTAACAAATTTAACCAAGCCTTAGGTTTATCCCTTAACAAAAAATGAAAAAGTCTAAGTCTGACAACATCATTCGACACTCTGTTATATTTAAAAGTAGCACACAGTTCTAGAAAACTAGCAAGATGTAAATTTGGATCCTCATTAGGTGTTCCTCCAAATTGATTATTTTGTACCATTTGAATAATAGCAAGTTTAAGTTCAAATGAATTAGCAGCAACATCAGGATTTTGAATTGTCACATGAATTTCATCTTCTGTTGGGTTAGCATAATCTCTTAAAGATTTTGGCAAATTTTCTATATCATTTCTTTGATTATCTTGATTATTCACCATTTCGTAAGGATTTTCAGTTTGTTTTGTTGTTTTCTAATTTTTCTAATAGTACGCTTAAACTCCGAATCGTAAGGTATTAAACCTATAGATCCACTACTACGCATATAAAATCACACAAATACTATAAAAAAATAAACAAACACTCAATTACACACTACAAAGTAAAGATTTTTAGCTACTATATTATCAATAGAAACCGTTTATACCTTCCCCGGCAACGGTGTCAAAAACTTGATGCAAGACTTTATATATTGCAAGAACTTATGAACTCAAATTTATATACATTTATCATAATTTTATTAAAGTCCAAACACTCAACGCAAGTATACGTATCGTATCAAGTAATACAGGGCTCTAATGGAGTCCTAGTTATCGATCTCACATGGAAGGAACAATTCTTACAATAGATAGCGTAGTACTGAAATCCAATACTCAATTTGCAATTAAAGTTTAAGTTTACTTCTACTAACAAGATGCAGAAAATAGTAACAATTAAGTAAACTACAATTACATCTAATATCTTAAAAATAGAATTAACTTATAGACACACACTAAGCTATGTATTTAAAAGGTTTTGATATATATGAAAATTACCTTTCCTCTTGCAACGAGTATATGATGTGTGAATGTTATGGAATGATTATTTATTGTATTGTGCCAAATAGGAGGATAAATGTTTCTTTACCCTCAAAAGAGTACCCCTCTTCCAAGCATGAAAAGAACATTGACATATCCTAAGTTTAGTCACTAAATCTAAGACTAGGCTGGGAGGTTACTGGCTGTCACCACGGAGCTCCCGCTCACCCTTCACCTGAAGGCTAACCTTCAAGTTTAGTTTCTAATCTTATAACCAAATTGGGGATCTCAGCCTGTCACCCTGAAACCTCCAATTTGAAGTCCATCAAAACACATTTCCTTATTTATTTGCACTCATATCCCATGAACTATGCAATTCATCCAGGGACATTGAATGGATTCTTCATTATTGTTTTAGGACACTAAATCCTTTCAGAGTTAATGTTCAACAACAGATTTTAATAATTCAATTGGCCAGATTGAAAAGTAAATTAAGTTTGAAATGAAAAACCATCACAATTTCTTCATTACTTTAGAAGCACTTGAAATTCACATCATCACATCTCTGTGCAATAAGAAAGAAAAATGAGACTACTTAGAATTCATGGAGAAGACACAATAAAACATGGATTTCATATATAAAAGAAAATTCATACAAACCACAAAAGCAAATACAACTTATCTCTTTCTCTTCCCAATCCGAAATCCCTTGAAGTTCCTTTGAATCCTTTTCTCTCTTCTTTGAAACACTCAAATCCCTCTTTAGAATGGAAAGAAAGAAGCAATCTCTCACTTTACTCCTTCTCCTTCACTCAGTAGAGAAGAATCCCTCTCAAATTCTCACTTCTACACTCACTCTTCTAAATCCTAACACTCAACACACACTCTCCCTCTCTAGAACCACACACAAAACCACATAAAACCACCACCATTTTCATCAAAAAACTGTTACTTATAAGTTAGAGACGAATTCCCAAGAGTTTCCTTAAGCATCCCTTCAAAAAGTTGCCAAAACTCTTCAAATTTGAACTGCACCGACATTAGGCGCCGGCGGCGCCTGATAGGGCACCGACGGCGCCTGATAGGGCACCGGCGGCACTCTATCGTCTGAAAAAATTCTGGAGCTCTAGGGAAAATGGCGTCGGCCTATTTTAGCACCAGTGGCGCTAAAAGCTGTTTTCCCCCATTTTGCTCCTTTTTGCTCCGAATTCATTTCTTTTTGCTTCTTTTCACTCCACTTCTTTAACCCCTGCAAACCCCACAAACTTGATCGTAGACCCCTAATCACCCAGGGTCAAATCAAATGTGGAAGTTTAAAGGACGAGTTCCTATAGGACTCGTCTTAGGACTACCCCCCAGCCCGGTTTGGTGAAGGGGTCAATTTACACACACACTACACCTATACACTACATTTTCACACACACCTCCTAAAACCACACCCATACCCACCTGAATTTCGACCTACGCAGTGATTCACACTGACATTTCTTAACCCCTAAGCCCTCGGGGCTAAGAGGGTTAGGAACAACATAGTGAATGCCTCAAATGAGTCCTCTCATGGCTCATGTGGGCTTGATATGGCTTCATGGCTCAATCAAATGATTTCATTCCACTTACATTTACCCAATCTTCAATTTTCCAAATTTTCAATTTTTTGACCTTCTGGGACCGCCACTACTAGCCTACCCAAAATTCCCAAAATTAACCTTGAACATTTCCTCACCACTCAAATTGATCATCCATAGCCAAAATACCAAAATTCCAAAAATACCTCCCAATACCCTCCAAATACCCAAATGCCCCTCTCGACCCAAAAATCCAAAAATCAGAAAATTCCTCAGAAAATTCCAAAAAATCCCAAATATTCCCAATTTCATTTTGTTCAACTACACCATGGGCCAATTTTGTCAATTTACCCCACTTTTGTCAAAATCCCTGCAATTCGACCCATTTTAACCCAAAAGTGAACCCAATGTCAAACCAAACCTACCCAATTGACCCAAATTCTGGTCCAATTCAATTCTAAACTTCAATTCAACATCCCCAACACCAATCTTAGACCAAATCCAAGCCCAATTTGATTGACATTTGAATCCAATTTCACTTTTGACCTTAAAGCCCAATTTGGACCCATGACCCAAACTTAGCTCAAACTCACCCAATTCAACTCAATTAACCCCAAATCTTCTCTAAACCTTCCTTAACATCCCCACAAACAAAACACCAACATGATTTGCCCAAAATTTAGACCCAAACCCCACTCAAATTCAACCCAAAGCTAAAAGACCCAATTCGACCTAAATCCACCCCTAACCCAAATGAGCCCAAATCCCAAAATCAAAATCCAACCAAAGTTGGAACCTCTTTTCAAACACTCCCATAAACATTTCCTAACATTAATTTTACATCAATTTCAACTCTAGCCCAACATTGGCCCAAGTTAGCCCAATTTGACCTACATCGCTCCATTTACCAAAGAGACCCAAATCCAACCCAAATCAAACCCAAACCACCTCAAATTTATTCCAAATCACTCATGAAACATCCCTAAACCAAACCCAACAATTATTTGGCCCAAGCCTTTACCAAATTTTCATCCTAACGTCCATTTTAAAATCCAAAAGCCCACTTCCCAAACCATTTTAAAAAGCCCATCTTCACTAAATTTCAAAATACCAAACTCTATCCTAAAGCCCATATGACATTTTCATTTGCCATTCATTCAATCAAAACCATCTCCTAAGTTCTAAATCCATGATAAAATAAATCCAAATCAAGCCATATGCCAAATCACCCTAAATGCCAAAAAATCCCTAAAATCCATTTCCATGTAAATAAGCCAAGCCATCCCTAAGCCAAATGGAGTCCTCAAGCCATGCACAAGCCACATGAAGCCATGGGATCCACTTTACACATCATCATACTATTAATTGCAAAAGGAGGAGCCTCTTTTAAGCCCCCTTAAAAGGTTTTAACCCTTTTAATGCTTCACCTAATCTATGATTAATCAAAATATTCATGGATGGTGACTTCTCTACCCTTTCCTAACGTATTCATCGCATCCTCCCTCACCAAATCACCACGGGGAGGTGAACCAAGGTCGCCTCCAATGGGTTGACCAAACCAAGTGCAAAAGAAGCCACCTCCCCATGCCATTTTGATCCAAGCCCTTTACACATGTCCATGGCCAATTTGATTGCACTAAACCCCGTACCCCCGACCCACTCCGAACAAGATGGTGACCAATGCTCGGCCGGCCACCACCGTGCCGCCGGAAAACGCCATGGCCGTGACATGGGGAGGAGCCAAACTTTGGAATTCCACCTTGCTGAGTTGCCCCATACCCAATGGCCACCATGGTCGTTCTTCCGACCTAAGCAAACTCGATCCCAAGCCCTAACTCCCTAGAGGCCCTCCGGCTCCCTCCTATTTAAACCCCACCTCTCTCGGCCATGAGGAGGTACCGAACCAACCTTAAGGAAACTCTGCCAAAATCACCTGCACTCTCCCATACCTAGAGCACTGATCCCCACCGGTCGAATTCGCCCTAATCCCCACCACCGAGCTCAATTTTGGAGCCTAATTCTCGGTGCCGTAATGACATTCCCAAATCCTTCACCAAAGTCAAATTAAACTCACCTACACCCTCGCACAAGGTCAAGAGGAGAAGTTCCCAAAGGAGTTCCCTCTCCAGCCACCCATCCGTTCCGCACTCCAAAGGTTGAAATCGGGCTTCGTCAAAGTCATACCCGACAATTCACTCGGTGCCGGAGACTTCATCCGAGTCAAGCGACCCACCGAAGGTGACACACCCTCGACTGCTACACTTTCCGAGCAAAAGGTATGGTCTTACTCTTCTTCCCGAGCTTCGAACATTCTCCATTTTTATTGAAATAATTTCATGCCACATAACCGTACGGATGTGTTCGTCTTCGAGACGAATCCATGTAACATAAGAACGTTTAATTCGTCAAGTATCGAGCGAGATCTTAAGCCTGGGAAGATGGACGGCTTCGGCTAGAGGTTTTGGGGACGATGAAATCGCATGCCGTTCATTCAATACACGCGCGGATGGACGGCTCGCATTAGGCTCGACCAGCGGATGATACGCGCGCGGACCCGGCCGCCGACTCAAGTGGCGGCGTCTGGAGCTGAGCACGCGCGCGGTCGTTCTGAGATGCCGAGGATGATGCGGCGCTGGCCGATAAGAGGAATAGCATTTTCTTATTTATTTAATCTCCAACTCAAAAATACATAACTTCGCTACATAAAACTAAAAATAAATAAAATACCCTCTCTAAGCCAAAGTGAACGAGGAGAATACCCATGAAAAGAAATCATTTAGTTTCATTGAGTATTTGATTTTAATAATTTATTTACTCTCTGCACTATTTCAATTCTCCATGCATGTATACAATTCACCATTGCATGAGACCATTTGCCTGGCTTCCGAAGCTGTGGAACATTCCCCTCGAATTTTCCAAAGTCGAGCGTCATCTCATTAAGAGTTATTGATTTTTCAATTCTAGGTCACTATTCTGAGTATTTTAATTCCACTAGTGAAAAGTTGTGAAATAAATCCTAGGAAAATTTGGTGATGTTTTGTGACTGTGAGTGAACTCTAAAGAAAAATCCTGCTGAATTAATCCACTGACAACCCCACCGCTTAAACACCCAAAATGGAGCTTTTAATTAATTATAGCTAATCATACATCAAATTGACTTGAAATCAATTCTCCACTGGACCTTTAGGATCAGAGGAACCCACCATGTGCTTCTGAAGTCAATTGACTGCTAACCCTACCAAATGGGTCAATTAAGCCATTTAGCCAACTTAAACTTTAAAAAATTCATAACTTTCAAAATACTTTTCAAAATTCACCAAATTAGTTTTGGAGCCTCTCTGATATCAGGGGAATTTAAGAAAAATTAAAATTGTAATTTTCTTTAAAAAGTTGATTTTTTGCATTATTTTAATATTTTTAATAATTAAAAATAATAAAATCACAAAAATAATAAAATTCACCAAAATGTCACATTTTCAATTTTAATCACTTAGAACAAACCCATATTTTTCGTAAGTCTCTATGATGAGATATTAAATTTTAAAGCCCTAGGTAATTTTTAAAATTAAAAGAACGTATTTTTTAAAGATTTACTCAAAAATAATTATAATAAATCAAAGAAAAATCAGAAAATTAAAAAAAATTGGTCCTCTGGTTTCCTTGATATTGGGGAGATTTTTGAAAAATATAAAATTCATTTTTCAATCTTTATTTTATTTTTAAATTAATTAATACTCCAAAACTAAAAATAATTATAATAAAAATAATATAATTCAAAAAATCACCAAAAATTGGTCCATGTGGTCCTCTATTCATTAGGAATGTCTCATAATTTTCTAAAGACAGAAACTTTCCCTTGGTTATATTATTAAATTTTCCTTGGAAATCCCTATTTTCCACCAAAAATTACATAAATAAATTAAATACAGAAAAATCACAATTTTCCCCACGTTCCATTGACATATGCAGTGAAGTCACATGTACTTCAAATTCATTTAAGCTCAATTTAGTGAGTTATAAAATTATTAAGCTTGAAGGGCAAAATGGTAATTAAAAATTAACCCTAATTAAAACTTTAGGCTTAATAAAATGAAAGAGTAAAATATTTGATCCTAATCTGATTTGGATGATTGAAATTTAAATAATTAAAGGGTAGAACCTACCAAATAATTTAAAAATAATTAAAATAAAACCTTAATTAAATAATTAATTAAATTGAAGAATAATGAAATCGAATTATTAAAATAAAGTATATTATTAGGAAGAAATTTATTCTTTAATCTAAGAATCCCTAAGTTAATCACCTCAATAATATTCAATCTAATTAAAATGATAATCTAAATTCAAAACTTGAAATGCTTAATCATTAAATCAAATTAAAATTAAAACATTTAAATTAAATCCTTTTAAAATTTCAATTAAATTAATGCTTTAACAAAATTAAATATTCTTAAAACATAAAAATAAAAATATTAATAAAATTAAAATAAAATTAAATTTAAATTTGAATTAAATTAAACTAAATTAAATAAAATTAAATTAAAACATATTAAATTAAATCAAATTAAATCAAATTAAATCAAATTAAATTAAATTAAATTAAATTAAATTAAATTAAATCAAATTAAATCAAATTAAATTAAATTAAATTAAATAAACCATAATAAATTAAATTAAATAAAATTAAATTAAATTAAATTAAATTAAATTAAAATAAAAAAAATAAAATCAAGTTAAAATTAAAATTAGATTAAATTAAATAAATTAAATTAAAATTAAAACTAAACCAAATTAAATTAAATTAAAGCTAAATTAATCAATTAAAAATAACATCACCTAAGACATAAAGAATTCAAAAATAAATCTAAAACAACTAACACTATTCCAAACTTAAATCCATTAACCGAAATTAAAATTAAATCATAAATCACTTCGAACATCAATTGCCGAAAGCTTTTGTTGTCATAACTCCTAAACGGAACGTTATGAAGTGTTACTCACCTCATAGGATATTCAAATGTCCTAGTTCACCGAGTAAGATAACAAAACTTGAACTCCCGACGATTAATTCATTTGTATAATTGCTTTCTGACTTAAAATAATCCTAGAAATGGAAAAGATGTTTAAGACTCATTTTAAGCACTTCCTCGATATGATAGGATATTTATAAGAACAATTGAACTTAATTGTTCTTTTGATGAAGAAATCGTCTCTAAACCCAAAATACAAGAACCTAGACGTCATAGGAGATGACTAGCTATGTGGACAAGACCTTGGTAGAAAACCATAAACCTTCCCTTTACCTTTACCTAGGAACTTGCTTTAAATGCTTAAAAATTCTAAATTGTGTTTAAGTGCAGCTTCGGGATGACGGGAAGACCCTCCGTGCACGCTTTTATTTTATCGCAATTTATTTTATCGTATCGCACTTACTTTTAGACAGATGATAAACAACCGTTGCATGAAAACCCACACCTTTAGGATAGTCCCTAAAACTGAAACCAAAAACTAAATTAAAAGTCATTACAAGATAAAATTCACCGCCACAACATTTCAAAATATAAACAACTAAAATTTAATCACAAACAACAACAAACTACAACCACAACTAAATTAAACGCCTGTTGGATGATCGTAAATACCTCAGATGATGTAACCTGAATGTTGCTAACGGGATTTCCCACGATCTAAATGAAAGTGTGGAACTCATTCAGCTGAGTTTAGCAAATTCATCCGGACTAAGTGAATCCGATGTGAAAATAACGATGCCTATGATGGTCCGGGGGACTTAACCGGTGTTGTTATAATCAACTTTAAGATTTGTTTAATTAAAATATTAAAACACCGGATTTTAAGATTTTCTCTAAACTAAAACACTTCTCTCATCCCCCGATTTATGATTTCTAAACAAAACTCGCAACAACAAGGAGCTCGGAAAGCATGGTGGGCAAGACGGGCCATCGTCATCAAGAACCCGAGTCTACTTCAAAGAAACATTCTTAGAATTAGCACCAAGCCATAGGACTTCGAGGTAGTCACGAGCAACATAAATCCTCAACTCTTCGTTAGTATCTGCATGATCATATCATGTAAATTATGCCCTAACCGGTCTTAGATTCCGAGGTAGCGTCCGATATGACATAAACCCTCACATTCGAGGCTATTTGTATGATTTTATCATACGAATATAAGTCCTAACTAATTAAAATTGGCTAGATCAAAATACTACCAAACACAGGCCGAAATCCAAGCCAAACGTAGGATAGTCGGGAAATTACCGAAGCTCTCTTCAATCCGTGATTTCTCCCTACCTTTCTTCCTTTGAATTCCAAATAAAATGTTCTAAATTTGATCCATTCCTATTGAAATTCCAAAATTCAACTCCTCAAGAATTAAACTTCAAATTCCCGAGATGCTGCACTACCGATTATTATCGAGAGTTTTGTGATTCCTTATTACTTAAGATGTAATTAACTATGTGGGCTTCGCCTTATAGGAATTTTAAGAACCCAGTAATATAAACCCTCACATGCTTCTATATTAAGCAAAGGAACTTGTCGGCTTATAAAATTGGTTCGCGTACCAAACGGATGTCACAACCTTTCTAGTTTATTTAATCGAGCCCCATTGTCAAGCAAAGGTATCTACTCTCCGGACAGATATACAACAGGGTGCGGTGCTCGTCTTTATATAAACTATTCTAGATGTGAGATCGCCTGATTTCATATCTAAAATTTTCAAATTTAAAATTATTTTCAAAATCAAATACTACTTTTTCAAATTATTTATTTAAATTAAATTAAAATTCGCCGACAATTTCTATAGCGACCTCTTTTTCAAAAATACAACACTTAACCCTAAAATATGCCGACACTAGGTATTTAAACAAATAAAAAATAACCTTATTTTCCTACTTATCCGACGCGGCGCCACCTAAACCTAGCGACGGATCGAAGCTCCACGTGGCGTAAGAGGATTCGGCACGCTGACCACCTGGGCAGCCCACGCGACCCGCGGTTCGTCCCATTACTCCATCTCGGCTTGATCTTGGCTCTTGTTCACTTGTTACAAGCACGATCCGACAACATCCGTTCATCGTTCCCCCGTTTTTGGTTCAACCCGAGAGCCGTCCACCTCTAGACCTAATATCTCGCTCATTTCTAACCAAGTCACATAGGTTTTAGTCCTACGTGTTCGTCTAAGCAAGGCTACAATTTATATGTGAATATGCATCAAAATGAAGTTCGAATAAAATGGTGAATCGCTCGGAAGCTCGGGAGCAAGAGAAGTCTCCATACCTCGTCCAAGAGGTGAAGCCTCGACGGATGTGCTTCGGGCACGTTCATGGGAGTCCCGTGAGCCTGGGCTCGCATCGAGCCTCAAGCGTTGGTGAAACGTCAAGAGGAAAGTGACCGACCCGATTTGAGCTTCCGGTCGATAGAGCAAATGAATGGCTTGGTGAGGGGGGCTTTCTGCAGGAACTTCCTCACTTGGTGTCCGGGAAGGTGCGGCTGAGTTTAATTGGATTTCGTGTTTTAAGGAGGCCGCGTTTCGGCCCGATTTTTTACCGATATTGGGCTTAGCTAATGGAATTCAAGGCAGAGGACAATGGAGCTGCTTCGTCGGAGGAGCCTCCTGAAGCAATCGAGGGAGTTCTATCGAGAAAATTTCAACACCTTCAACAACCTTCTCACAACGAAGAAACGGTGCTTATATGTCCAGGCTATATGGTCAGTCGGGCTCAATTATGGTATTCAATCGGTTAGGTGGAGGCGTAAAGGCCCAAGGCCGCATTTGCCGAGGTGGCCACCGGGGGAAGCTCGGGTGTGCCACCTAGTGGTGGCTCTCGATTTCGACTCCTCCTGAGTAGCCGGTCGGCAAGGACAAAGGAGCTGGCCCGTGAGGTCGTAGCCGCAGGGAGAGGTTTAATGGTGATTAATGTCATGGGAGGTTTTTTCGTATAAAGGCAAAAAGAGGATTTAACCACTTAAGGGAAGACTCCCCAAAATGGGGGACCCTTGTCCATATGCCTACTTAGCTTGGGTTAGTGGGTATAGGGTGGTTCTTAGGGTTCAAATGGTGGTTGTGGAAGGGTTGGTTTGGGCCACATTTCGTCTAATTCTGATTAAGTTAAAGCCATAGGTTCAATTTGGCTCATTTTAAGCTTAGTTTGGGCTAACTTGGGTTTAGGTTTGATTTGAGTCCAAGTGTCTCAAGCAACATTTGCAAATGATTTCATGAAGAATTTTCATGAAGACATGGAATGGTTTTGAGTTCAATCTGAAAGGTCAAATAGGTGATTGCATATTGGTTAATTCGGGGTGTTGGCTGGATCCACTGGGGTCTAAGTTAGTTTAAGGTGGGGTTTAGACACAATTGAATGCTTCAAATAGTTTAGGAATGTATTGAAGAGTTCCCAACATCAATTGGGAGGAAATTTTAGGATGAGGCCAATCAAATCGCGTGCTTAGTGGCATGTGTTCAATTTAAGTTAAAATGGGGTATTCTTGGATTTCGTGTAGATTTAGCTAGCTTGGGCTCAAATTGGGACAATTGAATGTTGCATGGGTTTCATAGGGATGCCATGGAAGGTTTAGGATTGAAATTTGGGGGAAATAGTTGACATTATTAGGTTAATCGGGGATTTTCACCTAAATCAAAAATTCCTTGGGATTTGAATTTCAAGTGGAATCGAACTCAAGTATGAATCAATTTGGAGTTTTATTTGTTTATATTAGTATTGGGAATGTTGAATTGAAGTTTAGAATTGAATTTGGGCAAAACAAGTTCAAATGGGCTTCGATTTGCTCGACATCAGTCCATTCTTGCTAAATGTCAAATTTGGGATTTTACAAGAAAGTCGGTCAAACGGTAAAATTATATTATGGTGTAGTTTGAGCAAAATTAAACTCGGGAATATTTGGGATTTTCTGAAATTTTCTAAGAATTTTTGGAAACTTTAAATAAAAGGGAATTTTAGTGGCATTTGGTGGTTATTTAGGGAGGCTAATAAGATTTTTGTGCGATTTAAGATGCGGGAATTGTTTTAAAATGATTTTTAGGAATTATGGAAATTTTTATATAATTTTTGGGAAATTTTGGAGAGTTTTAGTCAGAAAATTTTAATAATTTTGTGTTTTTGCTGACTAACGTCAAAACCAGAAATTTTGGTAAAAGTGGAATTCCGTTGGTTTGGTGAGGGAGAAGAAGCTTAGAGCGAGACATGGACCAAGAAGATGCTCATTTTGGAATATCTCATATGTATTGTTCCTAAGCCTCTTAGCCAAGGAGCTAGGGTTTGGACTTATCCACATGAGTGCTCTAATGAGCCAGGAGTCAAGATTGGGCAAAAAATGGTTCATGGCTTGTGATGGGTGCTGGGAGGTAGCTCAGGCAAGCCGTACCTCACCAAGACCCCACCTGTGGTTGTCCCAAGGCTTCAACATCCCATAGAGTTCATCCTCGTTCCTCCACACATTGGCCTAACATTCCAAGTGACTTGGAGGTTAATGACCATCTATGTAAAAATCCAAAAAGAACCAAGAGATCTGCTCAATTTCTAAATGGGCGGGTTCCATCTCTAGTCTTCTAGATATTCAAGGAGAAGTCCTTCGCTAGATCCTACGCACAAAGAGAAAAGAAAAGACCTCACCAAAAATGAGGTTAACAGTGGCATGAAAAAATTATGTCGTTGTTTTCGATTTACTTTTCTTTGCAATGTGTAGTATTAATGCTTTGTAGATATCGGGATGCATGCTGTGGAAGAAGTTTTAATCAGAACGTGATGGTTTTTACTCGCACTTTCTTTACTTTACAATAAGAGCTCATCGTAGTGTTTAAATTAGTCAATTGCATTAAGAACCGAGAGGGCGTGTAATGCTCAACAAAGTGGAACTGACATTCAATGTCCATGAATGAGTGATGTAGTTCATGGCCAGCTGGGTACAAATAAATAAAGAACATGGTTTATCATGTGGAATGAGAGATTTACATGATGCATCAAAATCACCAATTCGTCCTAGTGCTCAAAACTAAAGCGAGAGTTACCTCTCAGCGAAGAGAAGTGGGAGCTCTAGAGTGAGAGCGTATCCTCCAAGCCTAACCATGGATTTAGTAGACCAAAACTAGATTACCCAACGTTCTTTTATGCACTCCTTAAGAGTAAAGAGTAGATTGCTTATACTGGGTACATGCAATATTTAATGAATCCAATTTCTAAACTTTATCCAATTTGACTACACAAGAATAGTAGTTTTAATCATCTCAAAATTCTAAACCAAATCATCCGTAAAGAGGTTATCTTTATAATTAATATTTTCATTTTCAGAGTAATTATTAGTAGTTTTATCTTAAGCTTACTCAGAGTACTACTTAGAAAAACCACTTAAATTAACTTTTCAAACTAAAGTCCGATAAGAAGTGGGACTAGAATTCCGACTAAGGACATCTTCCCTCGTTTCTCTCGCGGGATTAATAAATGAGACTCTAATAGAGCCTCATATTACTCAATGATATGTATAATTGCATAGAACCTCTAGTGTGTGCTTGTACTTACGAACATAAATACGCGTAAAACAACACATGACAGGCGCATATCGTCTCGTATATGGAGGAGCCACATCATTTTTTTCATTTAACATTCTTTAGCTTCACAAAGTGTACTCAAGAGTTGAATTCTATAAAACCTCCAAAAAATATACTTTTCTACAAATGTCAAAACATGATAAAATAAAATAATTACATTTAAAGCCAAGAAATGAGGTAAATTATCTCTTATAAATTCCTCCAATTTACCTATTATTTTCCCTCATGTAATCTCATATATACCTAAGACTCACACGATATTCATAGCTCTCAAATGGGTCTTCGAATCTCTAATATGATTATAAAAGTGAGATAAAAATGCATGCAAATATCATTTCAAATTGTCAAATATCTGGCACTTTATAAATACCTAGCCCTTTATTTAATGCACCTCTCTTGCTTAATTAGATCTCAAAATTCTTAATTTGATTTGTTTGAAATATTTTCATCACTACGTAGACATTTTTAAAGCAATTAATATTCATTTAACCAAACCAAAATCACTTAAACTTTTCCTAAATATAATATAACAAGAATTTCATTAAGAGAGTTCTTAAGTCTTATTTAGAAAGAGAGGACTAACATAAATTTCTTTTATGTTTATACTCGCCTTAAACTTCTTCTCGTGGAGATTGATGATACACCTAAAAATTAATTATTTTTGCATAAATTTTATGATCCTTTTACGTACATTTCTGATGATAGTGCGCTTAAAGGAATGTATTTTGCATGTTTTGTTTTAGGTACATGGTGGACCTTTAGAGAAAATGAGGGCAAAATTGAGCAAATGAAGTATTTTGTATGTCGATATAGCACCACCCTTGGCACACAATCTAAATCGACGCAGCGAACTGGGTGCTATAGTGTCGTAGACTGCGCTATAGCGCTAGTAAAACACCTTCTAGAAAATGCATTGAATTTGGTCGAATTTTGAAAGGGTGATTGAAGCATACCTTTTGGTTTTTTTGGAGATCTATTAAATGAGCAAGATTTTTCCTGAAAAGGGAGAAGAAAAAAAAAGAGAAAAAGGAGAGTTTTAGAGATTTGTGTGTGTGTGTGTGTGTGAGCGAGAATGTGCTTTGTATTTGTGTGAGTAAGAGTTTGGAGATATCAAGAAAGAGGCTCCAAAAATATTTGGGAAAATACATAAGGTACTTTGTATTTGTGTTTAAGTTTTTTTTTGGTAAGACTTTGATTTCAATATAAATTATGTGTTTTCGTTTTATCTCCATGAATTCCCCCGAGTAGTTTCCTTTCTTCTCCTCGCATAAGCGAATTAATCTTATGGGATGAGAATGATTTAAATATTTATATTTAATTTAAAAATTGTGATGGTATTTTCTACCGAAATTTCATTGACTTTGCAAATTGGCCACTTGTGAGGTTAAAACTATCGAGAAACATAAAACCCGAGAGGTCTATGATTTCACCCAACTTGTGAATACCACACTTCACTTTGGAAAGATTCATCAAGGATCACCCGAGGGGGAGTGCAAATAGATAGAGAGATAAATTTTGATGGGTATCGGGTCCGCTCCGATAATTATGCTTACCGAAATATTATCTCAGGTTGTTTTGTTGTCATTTGCATGTCGGGTTCTCCTGCCCCTTTATGAATTCGGGGGCCGTGTTACTATTCCATTGAATTCATTATGGCCGCAACCTTCCTCTCCGAGCGGGAAGGCCTCTTATGCTTCGTGGTTGCCTCCTTATCCAACTCTATTAGTAAGGGGTTTTCCCCTCGTAGCTACCATGATGGTGCCAATGGCATTCCAAATTCGGATAGCCCTTCATATAAAACCTATTAGTAAGAAAAATGGTAAACCGACGATTTTCTCTACCGAGGAAGAGATTGGTCACTAGCCGATGTGATTTAAATTTACTATGGTTGGAAAATTTTAGTTCAGTCATTCTAGAATGGAATTTATCGAAAGGTTTTCGAGAATCTAAAGCTCGTGGAACTCGGTCGGGACTTTTCGATGTTGCATGTAATTATCTAATTAAGCATGGAAAAGTAGAGTCTTTGCTATGAAAGCTATCTTGGTTGATGGGAAAATCATGAAGCCGCTCGAAATGGTCACTCGACTTTGATCCCTCCCTCAACCCCACATCAGCCCCATTTGGTTCCGCCCTCGCCTGAACTCTTCACGTACTATGAGAAACATACCTTTGCATAATATTGGATTTCACAACTTGGCAAATTCTCCTAATTGGTGACCCTACCACCGATGTTACTAAACCTTCGCAATGTAATTCTTTGTGGAAAGAGATGTCACTCTACCATGTGAAAGACATTTGTCAACTACACACAATGGTTATCGGGGTACTTTATTATGGAAAAAAGGCCTTATTACCGTTTACACCGCAACATGTTTAGTTATTCTATGGATGTGTGTTACGCATTGAATCCCGAGCCGAGGAAAACCCTGCGCCGTTGTTGGATCCCCCTTTACCCGCTATTCGTTCCCTGCTCGAATTATCTTCCTTCGAACCTCCCCCGCTCTGGGTACCCGACCACTGTCAGACAATGATGAGCCTACTCGTTTCTCAACTCTTTTATCGTCATGTGCTAACCTTCCTTCCTTATTAACCCACCCACTCCCTCCATTCCTGTTATTGATTCCCTATCTACCGCTCCTCCGCTGATCCTAAACCCTCTTTCGGGTATCTCTAAACCCACTCCTTTGCCCCCCCCACCTTCGACATACCCTTCCTCCCCGAGCCAACCTCCCCTTCACTTTCTCGTCCTTCCTCCTCATCGAATACCCTCCTCCCATTGCTTTGCCTCTCAATTCTCTTTTGCAGCCCCGTCAACTTCAATTTCAAGCCGATGATTTAACCTGGGCCCTGACTGTGACAATGGGGCCTAGGAAGAAGAAGAAAGCTATGGAGCCGAGACACCGTCCTCTCGAAAATATTATCATACCTTTCTTCAACTAACTTTGATCGTTAAGTTTCTTCCATCCTTTGTTAACTAGAGGTGGAAAAAGTGCTCCCAATAATTAATATGCTATGTTGAATATTGTGAGCCGCAAAACCTAAGCTCCCCACAGATTGCAGAATCTTGACAGATTCACAAAAATTGGGCATTTTCTCTCTTAGAACCTATCATTCAACATAACATTAAAAGAATTACCAATAAATCTTTCCGCTTACTTGTGGCCAACCGCTCTAATAAAATCTATGGCAACTTCTTCGTAAAAGAAATTCGTGGTTAATGTCATTTCGGATCATCCCCAATTCCTTCACCTTTCCTTTTCAAATTGACAATGGCAAAGTTATGCAACATTCACATATTTATGTGGTGTAATCAAACCGATAGGATGAACTGAGCACTCTACACCAAATGCTCCTAGTTTATCATCTATGTGGATCAGAGGGAGGATTTCAATAAAGACTTCAAACCCTCAAAGAAAAGAAAGGAGGAAGGGGTGCCTAACATCAATAAAATGACTACCTTATCTAATAATATAAATGGAGCTAACCTTTTTGACTCAAGAAGGTTCTGATTTCACCTGGAAAAGAGGCAATATTTTGGGAAAGATCGATAGATTCCTCGCCAAATTAGCTCGATTAACTATTTTACTCCACCACAATTGTTCATCTCCTGAGCCGGCTCGATCAATTTCCTACTTATCAAGGTAAAGATTTTAAAGTCACAAAGGTAGATCTCAATTCGTATACTTAAATGTCCGGTCTTCACATCCATCCTTTAGCAGTGGTGGAATCATCTTGGCAGGAACCCCTCCCCTAGTTCACTAACAATCCTATTCCGAAGCTCAAAATACAAAGAAAGGCTGCTAAGAAATCACATCCGAATTGGGAGGTTTTTGGTAACTTGCACTTAAATGTTAAAGTAGTAGAAGATTTTGTGAATCAGTTAGAGTCAAGCACATTTAGGCAAACAAGGATAATGAATCAGAGGAAGCAAACCAAAAACCTGTTGAATGCAATTGACATGGAAGAACAATTTCCTTGGGAAGCAAAAGTTACCTCGTCTTTGGTTCTCACAATGGGATGTAAACTCCAAATACTATCATGCTTCGTCATAAACTACAAAAAGGAAGCCGAATGCAAGCATTAGAATCAAAGGGGGAAAGTGGGGAGGGTCACCGAGCCCTGTGCTATTGTTGAATCTGCTATCCAATTCTTCCATCACTGCTCAACCATGGCTCAACAATTACTAAGTTATATCAACTTGAAAGCCTACCTGCACTGAACCTAACTTCCTTAATTAATCGTTCTTTAATCGCTCTAAAAAGGCTGTATTTTCATTGGACTCTTCCAAACCGCAGCTCCCATGAATATAATGTTGTCTTATCGTAATTTTAGGATTTCCTTAAAAAGGACCCTCTCATCGTCATTCAAAGTTTTTCGGGCACAAACTTGCCAAAGTATTTCACAAAATTTTACCACTATTGTACTCATTCCTAAAGAAAACAAAGAAAAGCTTCTGGAAGGATTTCCTGTGCCTATCGCCTTAACTTCGTGTTTTCCAAAATAATCAAGAAATCATTGTTTCCGTATTGCAACCACTACTAGATGGATTAGTTTCAAATTTCAACCAATCAAATTTTTGTATAATGGAGGAGTATAACGATAATGTACTGCTTGCTCAGAAATGTTAAAGAGATTAATACGTACCATGCAAAGGTTCAAATATTTTTATTAAACCGGACAAAAAGCTAAAGCCTAGCGACACCATCGATCGGGAGTTTATTCTTCGTATAATTAAAGCCAGGGGTTTTCCAAATGATTTCTACTCCCGATGAAACGATGGCTTCACAACTCCCATTACAACATTCTTATTAATGGTGATTGTCATGGCTTCTTTACCGCTTCTAACAGGGATTAAGCAAGGTGACCCACTCTCCCCTTACATTTTCATTTTCGACTTGACACTTATCCAGGTTAATTAACTGGCTCACCGTATGGCTCCTCATCTAAGATATCGCACAAATCCACTGTATGGTTTCTATCCGGCTTATGCATGATATCATCTTATTCACTAATGGAAGCAAAGCGTCGTTAAGAAAGCTATACTTACCCGATTTTCAATCCGCTTCGGTACCGTTTAACCAACAAAGCAAAAGCCATTTTCTCGCCTGGGCCTAAGCTATCTACTACTTAATTAAATTGATCAAAGATCATACCGGCTTCTCTTACGCCTCCTATCCCTTTAAATATCCGGGTTTCTCCCCGGTTAAAGGTAGGGAGAAAACAAGCCCATTATGATGTAGAGCGGTGAAGAATGTCACTTCCAAAATTCAATGTTGGACCACTTCTTTTCTCGTCTAATGGGGGTAGATTGACACCGTTGAAATTAGTGCTCTCTACTTACCCCCTCTACATCCTTCAAATGATAAAGCTCAAGAAAAGTACACAAAGAATGCCGGAAGTTTCTTTAACAAGTTCCTCAAATGGGTCAGCATAAGCAACATCATCGACTCGAATAAGATTTTCCAGCCTCCTATCAGTGGTGGTTTGGGATTTAAAAGCTTCTCTCATATGAGTTATATCTTTAATCGCAAACAAAGGGTTCGCATTCGTACAACAAAATTCTTCTCGGGCATGGTACATGAAAGGTAAATATTGCCCAAATTCTCACCTCCCAAGACGTCAAAATCAGAGATTCCGCAAACCTGAAATCCCTTCTCATGCAAAGGAAGCTGTCAAGATCTACTTGTGTGGAATGTAGGAGATGGTCATATTAATTTCGGCTAGATAATTGGCTCGGGAATCAAGTATTGAAAGATTATCACCTCCTCATCAAGTTACTATCGTAGCAGATTGTTGGACTGATGGGAGCTGGGATTTAACTAAGCTTCAGCAAATTAACTCTCCTTAACTTATCAAAAGAATTTAGGAACTCCCTATCACCTCCCTCTAACTTGACTGTACTCTTCACCAAAAACACGCTTCTCGACATGCCTCTCCAAATTCATCTATCGGGCCTCACTTCCATCAAAAGAATTCATCAGGTGCATTTATCTGGAATGGCTGGATCACTCTCTATGACCTTTTTCTCATTGAGGCTTTTTAGAAAATTCTTCCTACGTATGATATTTTAAAACTCAAAGGAATTAGAGGGCCTTCAAGATGCCAACTCTGGCCACTCAAATTCGAGGAAAGCCTTTCTCATATGTTGCCGTATCAGGATGTCTCCAACCAAGTTTGGTCGTGGGTCCCGGCCAGGGAACACCTCTTAGATCTTCAAGTTAATTTGTTTAACCTTAACTTCGCTAGTCCAATTGACAAATAATTCATCCCAAACAAGATATCCCTTTCACTATTTTCTTCGGTTTATTCGGAATGTCAGAATGCTTCCTCCACCATAATGCTCCCCCAACTCTCGAAGATTATCACCCCACAAGCAAACTTTCCTTCAAAAACTTCAAAATTCATCTCCCTTACCTTCCAGAGAGTGGCCACCCCCTCTGTTCACCTAGTTTTTTGAGAGCCCTCGCCTTTGGTAAAAATCAACACTAATGGAAGCTATTCTACTATCAAGTGGCCGGCATTGGAGAAGTCAATGCAAATTTTAAAGGTCAATGCATTTAGTATTTTGCTGCTCCCATTGTTGAAGTTTTTAAATGCTTCAGGTTATAATGGCTATCTACCGGGGATAGAAATTGGCCTAGCTCAACATCTCATTAACATACATGTGTAAGTAGAATTGTACAACTTATGCATCTTCTTCACCATAAGGCCTTTCCTTGGTACCGATTAACCTGATGAAGATGCTCTTCCACCTTGCTTCATCATTTCAAATCATTTGGTCCCCATACACCAAGAGAAGGTAACAAACTCGCACAGATCACCTTGCCCAAGAAGCTTCTTCTTCGTCGCCATATCATAACATTCCCTCCCCCTTTTTGAATTTTGCTTCGTTGGGGACTATTTAGATCTTCCCCACATCGATGTAATTTTCCTTCCTTTTAATGCATTTGCTTTAATTAATATATATATATATATATATATATATATATATATATATATATATATATATATATACTGATACCCTTTAATGATTTTATAATGTGGATACTATGCAAGTATACGTAAGATATCGAACCCATAAGGAAAGTGATAACAAAGAAAATATCTTCTAACTTTAATATAGAAAATTAACTTTACTTAAAAGTTCTTACTCAAACTAAAGATAATATTTTAGGAAATATAATTTGATTCTTTTTGTTAATTTTTATAATTTGAAATAAAAGTAAGCAACTACTTTAACTAAATTTTTGTAAGTTGAAAACTTATGCAAATAAAATATCTTTTTTCGTTTTTATAAATTAGTAACAAGTTAGCAGAATATTTGTCATGGAAGTATCTAAAATGTGTTATACCAAATAGGAGCAATTATATTCTTTATTTTTACTACACATGCTATAAAGAACATATGTTAATCTACCGTTTTAAAAATCTTGATGGCGGGTTAGGTAGGAAAGATACTAGCTCTCACTTTAGAGTTTCCTCGATTCCCTCCACATGAGGCTAACATCTCTTATCAAAACATAAAATAATAAATCAAATCGGGGTTTTACCGTCACCTAAATTCTTCTATTTCTACACCATCAAATTATATCTCCCTTTTGTTTGCACTCGACCATAAAATTACATTCTCACCCATACACCCTCAAGACATTCTTTCCAATTATCGACCGACAATACCGGTCTAGATTTTACAAGTTTTCACATTAAATTTTAACATATTAATCGTCAAATCAAGAACTAAATGAAGTGCAAGGTTTGAATCATCACAACTTCTTCCAACATTTAAATCCTTTACTTCACACAACATACTTCCATAACTTAATCACTTCATCAATTAAGGGAAAAAGATAAAGAAACTACTCAAAATTCAAAGAGAAAATACAATCACAAATTGATTTAAAAGTAGAAATCGTAGTGAAAACACAAGAAGTCTTAATTAAAAACCAAATGTAATACAAGGATAAAGACTTTTCGTAAATCCTCTCCACAAAACTCTTAAAGTTCCTTTCAAAACTTTGCTTTCCGTTACAATACTCGTAGAGGCTGCGCCCAACTCCGCGGTCTCCAAATTTCAATTCTACTCTTAATACAAACTCTTTAAAATAAAGTAAAGATGGTGAAGTGGAGAGGTGTGTCTCTAAGATAACCTCCTAACATAAACCTCACTCTTAAATACTAACCACACTCCTAACAATAACCATATTTCTGATATTCAAGTCCTCTTTTAAACTTTTCTAAAAGGTGTCTTTCGTATCTCTTCAAATTGTGTCCAGATTCAACTTATCTTCCGCAGATGCATCCATTCAAAAGTATTTTGAATTGAATTTGGTGCCAACAGTAGTTACCCATTTTCTTACCAAGAGATTTCTCGAAAACCTCTTCAAAATGGCACCTAATTAAAATAAATCCTCTTTTTAACTCGCCACACGTAAGCACGAGGTATCGCGCTAAGCGGAGAGCCTCGCCGGCACGTAAGCTCCAAATCCGGGCGCATAGCCGCGAAGCTCGGGGCGCTTAGCCGGCACACGCCACTGCCTTCTTCTTAATTTTCTTTATTTTTGCTCCAAATTGGACCCCTTTTTTACTCTTTTCATCAAAATCATCCATTTAATCATACTATAAAAAAGTACACAAAATAACTTCTATTAATATGTAATATCTTCAAAATAGGTATACAAATATGTATAAAAACAAGATATATTTTAGGTGTATCAAAATCCCTCAACTTGAAATGTTGCTTATCCTCAAGTGACACTTTAATCATATAAAAACCATAACCAGATTATGTGATGAGTTTCCTTTATGAGTTTTTAAAATTTTGTTCTAGAATTGTAGTAGTCCAATTTAAAAAAAATTTAGTAAAGGAAGCCAATTTGTTTAGAAATCTCATAAGTAAAAGTTATTCAAAAATACTAGTTCCTATCTTATTCGAAATATTTATAGATTTTCAAAATATAAAGCTAGCATTTTATTTTATTTATTTAAAAAATCTTACTAAAATTAATTATACTTACTATTATATTTATAAGCTTAAAGATTTTCATCAAATCTTATACTCTAAAAAGATTCTGTGTGGAACCAATTGGACAGTTCCCAAATCGTCAAGCTTCTGCCTCCTTTTCACATATACATTTTTTTGCTTTTGTTTTCTTTTTCTTTTTTCTTTCCCTTTTCTTCTTTTTATAAAGTAAGGTTTTACCGTATCTAGATAGGCCTTTAATGATTTTGAATTCCACCATTCCTTAGATATATATCTTTAACTTAAATATAACAAAAGTTTTGAAAAGTATTTTCAATAAAAAAGTCATTTATATTAAAAATAAAAGTCTTAATCTTTTTATTTTTTTCCAAAAATATTAATTTTCTTATGAAATATAGCTACCAAATATTTATCATTTTCTTACTCAAGAAATTTTTAACTTTAAATTTTTCATCCTTAATATAGATTTTAATTCAAATTCTCTTACTCATTTATATATTCAAAATTTTATTTCCCTAATATAACTTCATACACATAATTATATTTCAATCAAAATTAAATTTTAGTACATTCGAGAACAAATAAAATTCTTAATTTTTTTTGAAAATTAGTCATCCCCCCAAACTTCAAATTTTATTATAATGAAACATTTAAGCTAGTAATAGGATACAATGGGCAGAATAGAAAACTATAGATATTTATTCCAGGTGAATTTTTAATATCCTAAATATGTGAGTATTAAGTAAAAACATGAATGAAAATGACTAGATTCAAAGCTAAAAAATTTTTTATAAAAGAAATTCAAAAGACTTCTAAAGTAGTGGAGGAAATAAAAGTAAATTCACACACACTTAAATTGAAATCCATAACTTAGACATATATATGTTAGTAAATCAAAAAGTTAAGTATGAAATTTTAATTAGTGGATCTTAATAGCATATTAAAACCTTCCTAAATAGTTTCTAGAAAATGTTCTAAACTAATAAACAAAACACACTAACACATTTACTACTAGAAACATTCATATCACATTTCACAAACACACAACATCCACAACCGAAAAATAAACAAAACTCAAGTGTTCCTAAAGACTATTAAAACAAATAAAAGACATAGAGTAGTCCTCTTTAACATCCACAAATGATAATTAAACCACACAATAACAATAAAATAAAAATAGTCCACCACATATCACATCACAAAACATAACTCAAAGTAAAATATCAATCCTAATTATCTTCTTCCTCTTATTCAACATCCCCTTCATTCCGTGTACGGGTAGGTACATATGGGCTATATTGTGGATTAGTAGGTAGCACAAAGACTAAAATCACCTCTAATTAATTTGTCCATATAATTGTGATAATTCTCCTCATAATCACTATGTTTTCAAGATATTCCCACATATGGTCTTCTTTACCCTAAATCATGCACTCGATCCATGTGATAGTTAACGTTATCTCTTATCATAATCAAAAGCTCACCGCGAATCGAAAATTGACCGAAGGTACCCGGGATGTGGAAGCACGAGAAGTAGATGCCAGGCGTATGCACCGGAACACCGAGAAAATCCTCCTCTTAAGCCAAAAATTGAATGCTCAACATAATCTTCTCAAATTTGAACTCGGTAATAGGCCCAAGAGGTCAAGAACCTCTTCCCAATTCTTAGATCTAACACTACCCTGCCACACAATGAATGCATATGGAATCAAATCCCATTTTTTGGCAGCAGCAGATCCGATGCGCACTCCATATACAATCATAAATAATCTTTCCAATGTCTCGTCGTCGACTTCCCCGCTGAATACAATAATTCAAAGTGGCTTCTTCTATAGTCACTACTTCGCTAAGATGATTTGTAGCATCTTAGATGATATGAAATAACGTCATGCTTTGGATTTGGTTTAACTTCGAAGTGCGAGGAAGTTAACTTTCCTCTCATTAGTACTCTTCATAATCCCCTCCCATCATTCAAAGTAGAGATAATCTCATCTAGTTCTTCCCGCAGGGATTGTAATTCAAATAAAAACAAAGCATACTAGGCGGAAGTAGGTAAAATTTGTTAATTACCTCAGAGTAAAATGTATCGATTGTCCTCGTACCTTAAACAAAAGTTCTAATCTAACTCCGGGAGATTCGCATAGAACTCCCGAACCATGTATGTAAAAGCTACAACAAGTAAAACAATAGAATTCATCCTGTGGACGATTCACATTCACATCTTTAATTTCTCTCACGGCTTATCGAATCCTCACCCTTGGATCAGTTTACGCGATTGTAACGCTCGCACGTAACGATCTCGAGCTTTAGAACCGAAGAACTGTCGAATCAAATGGGCTCTCGATTTCCGCTCCTCTTTGAGCCATTTCTAAAATTTGCATAAAAATTTATAAATTCCACATTCAACTTAAAATCTCCTAACTCAACTCCGAAAGGCTTAAACTACTAACCAAGTAATTTCTCAAGCTTTTTCAAATTTTCATCATGAATAAGTGATTTTCGATTTCTCCAAAATATACTCAAAATATATGTGAAATTAAAAAACTTTACTAGAGAACCGGCTTCTTACCTCAAGAAGATCGAATCTAACAATTTTCACTTGAAACGGCTTAAGATTTGCAAATTTGGTGATGCCCTAGCCTCCAAAATCCTAAAATGCCAAAGGAAGAAGGTGAAGGTGAGGGAAAATGTACAATTTTTGGGTTTTTAAAACCCAAACCCGATTTTCGCGAACCGGCACCTAAGCGTAAAGTATGGCGCTTAGCCGCGGACCTTTGAGTGTGTAATCATGTCTCGGCGCATAGCCGCCAACTCGCTAATTTTGATATTTTTGTTAAATACACATTCTCGCTTCTTTAATCAACCCTAAATCAGCACAAGTATCTCATCACCTTATAATCTTCTTATCTCCAGAATTACACATCTTTTAGATTAAATATGAGATTCAACACAAGTGTTACACAAACAAACTTTACTTAATGAAACTCATACAAATTACAAGTATAAACCACAAGTGTTTAATCCAAGATACTTGATAAGATATCTTTTTTTCTACTCACAATAAAACACACAAACAAAACACTAAACACTAACATAAAAACATAAAAAAAATAAAACGAACAAACATAAACATCAAACATTAAACACTACGTACGATTAAACACAAAGCACAAATAACTAACGCTAAACACACTATAGAACTCTATCTCTATCTCCATTAGGTGTAACATATCCTTTTTCCATCAGAACCATTTGGTATATAAATTTGATATAATGAACGATTATGAAGACATCCTACAATCTTCTTCAATCCACTTATTTTTCGATACATCGCCTTGTTCATTTCTTCAACATAATTTATATAACTAAATTGCACTTTTAATTGCCAACCAATATGTGCTAAATGTGTGTTAGTTTCATTTACCTTGCTTCGATCGATGCAACATCGGCCTTGATCTCTTTGTTGGCATCCTCCTTTCTTCTTCATTTCACTCTCCCAAGAAGACATTTCTCTAATTTAAACTCTTTTATAAGGCTCTTAGGATACAAATTTAGAATGGGATGAATTTCATATAATTTGGTCCTTTTTTATAGACTCCCAGATGGCCTAATACCATCCTCCCACTTTCAAAAACCCCCAAATAACGTGCCATGCAACTTCCCCATGATAATGGCTTCTAAACTCATTTTTTACGTTCTTCATAACTCCGTGCCTAAGCGCCAACCGCTCGGTGCCTGGCCTAGTGCTCAATTTAGCACAGTCTCAGTTAAACGTCTAAAATAATGTTTTAACTCATCCAAATCGTTAAATAAGGTCTCATATAAATTTCTACTAACATAATATAAGCAAATACTACCATATAAACCTTACATCAAACCAAATAAACACACAAAACAAACTTCAAGCAAAGCACACCGATAACTCCCACAAAATATTTGCATAACGTTGTCGCCCCGACATACCGAATACTTAATTTGGGTGACCCATAATCAAATTTTCATTATATTTAAGTTGATATACCGATAAATAAGGTTTCAGCCTATGACCATTTTTAAATATTTTCTCAATTTTAGGATATTTAATATCCACGTATCTACGTAGATAAACTTTATCATAATAAATGGAATTCCATCCACTCATTCAAGTTTTCCAAAGAATAATCTCAATTATGGCATTATATAGCAAAGTTGTTGTCCTGTCTAATATTTTTATTCAATCTTTACGATCATACCACATCTTCATCTTTTTCTTTATATATCTCGACACTTTCATATGATTCATTCTTTATCTCTTCAATCTCATTGTTATAATTGCAATAATCATTTCTCACCAAACATCCTTTAAATTATAATTGAACTCTTTAATAGCCCAATATGCTTTATGCTCAAGTTCAACTCGTAACGACAAGTTTTCCAAAATTAATCTTTAAGGAACATTCCTATATGAGTCTTTGCGCTCCAATAAGCCCACAAAGCAAGATCCAGCTTTGTCAATTCATTTTTTTGTTTGGATTAATAGATTTTTTTCAAAATTATTTTAATTTCACGATCGGATAATTCAACCAAACTACTTGTCCGAGGATGATAAGCAAGAAGAATCCCTTTATGGATTTATATGATATTTCTTTACTAATTTCTTCATAATTGCATTTTTAAAATGACTTCCCCATTAGTTATGATTACTTTTGGCATTCCAAATCTACAAAATATATTCTCTTAAAAATTTTGTAACACTCGAGCATCACATCAAGGTAAAGCAAACATCTTCTATCCAATTACATGCATACTAATCGTTATCAATATGTATAAATCTCTCAAAGATGATGTAAATGGTTCCATGAAATCTAATCCGCAAACATCAAATATTTCAACTTCTAACATGTAATTGAGGGACATCTCATTCCTTCTAGAAATATCAATTACTGACATCAATAACAATTTTAATATAATCATTAACATCTTTAAAAATCAGAGGCCAATAAAAAATCCGCATTATAGAAATTTAAACGCAGCTTTATCAACACCAAAATGTCACCCAAAATCGTAATCCATGACATTTTTAAATAATTTCATGTTTCTTCTAAAGCACACATCTTCGAATAATAAGATCCTTTCCCTGTTTATTTAAAATGGGTTACCCCAAAATTAATTCTCAACTTCGTATGTACCGTTGGTATGTCAATCCATAAAGTAATATGTCACTAACAATAAAGTTCACAATATCTCGCATACCACTTAAACATGCCACTCATTAATATTAAACAATTTTTTTAATGTGAAAATGTTCATTAATTCCCATCAGAAATGAGAGATTTTTCATTATCAAGCCGTAAATGTATGATCAACAATTGGACATCGCACCCTTCCTATCTACTATCTCGAAGTTAAATTCTCGTAAAAGAAGAACTAGTATCCTTTATAAAACTTGGCTTTCGCATCCCTCTCTTTTTCATTAAATACTTAATAAACTAAGTAACGGCCGCATGCACCACACATTTAATCTTACTAAATATGATCGAATTTATCAAAAAGCATATACAATGCTAGTAACTCTTTTTAGTCGTGGTATTTTTTTGATTTGAGCTTCATTCAGAAGTTCTACTAGCATAATAGATTACTTTGAAAATTTTATCATGTTTCTATTCAAAAATACTCCACAAGATAATCACTTGTATCACACATTAATTCAAAAGGTTTTTCCCAATCTCGGTTAAACAATAACTAGCAAGATTAATTTTTCTTTTAATAACTAAAAGTTTTTTAGCATTCTTCATCGTAATTTAAAATGGTGTCTTTTTCCAACACCGGCATAGAGGCTTACACTTTTGAAAATCTTTACTATAACGCCCGTAGAACCCAACATGTCTAAAAAAACTCTTCATCTCCCTTACATTTGTTGGACAAGGTAAATTAGCGATCACTTGAATTTTGCAATGTCTACTTCCATACCTTTTCTCGAAACTTCGATGTCCCAAAATACCTCCCGCTACCATAAATCGGGCATTTTTCCCAATTAAGGACTAATTTTGTTTCTTCACAAAGGTTTAAGAGCTTTGACAAATGTTCTAACATGATTCAAATGTAAAATTCTAAACATTTAACATCGTCCATAAATATTTTAATTTTATTTTACCAAATCACATAAAATTACCATCATACATCTTTTAAATGTTAGTAGGCATTAAATAAACCAAAGGACATTCTTATAAAAACAATGTAACATAAGGACTGGTAAATATTGTTTTCTCGATCCTCGTAGGAGCAATTTGTATTTAATGATAACCAATATATCCATCCAAAACAAAAGTATTTATGCCCATCTACTCGTCCAACATTCGATCAAGAAAGGAAGTGGAAAATGATCTTTCTAGGAGGCAAGATTTAATTTTCTATAATCAATGCATATCACTACCGTAACTTGTCTTGTTGGTATTAATTCATTCTTCTCATTAATAGTTACTCTTACAACCTTTCTAGGAATATAGTAGATAAGACTAACCCATGCACTATCTAAAATATGTGGTAGATAATTTCAGCATCTAACCACTTTAACATTTCTTTCTTAATATTTTCTTCATAATAGGATTTAATCTCCTTTTATGACTGTACTCTGGTTTTGCGCTTTCCATAAGGATTCTAGGCATACGAATCAAGACTAATTCCCTTGTAATATCACTAGGTCCATCCAAATGCTTTCTATTTCTTTAGAATTTCAAAATGTCCTCTTCTCGTAGTTACCTCGAAGAAATTATAATGCATGTGCCGAGGAATCACCCAAAAAGTAGTATTTTAAATGTTCATAAGTAACTTCAATTCAAGTTAATGAGGTTTTTCTACTCGATGGACTAAAAGATTCATCTTTATTTGTCATGTCCAAAACTTCAAAACCTTATCGTAACATAATTTAAGTCTTTCTTAATAAGATCATCTAAATAATGTGTTTCAGTTCATGTTCCAATCGTTTTCTTTCAAATGTCTCTTAAGTTGTTTGAAATGACTTACCTCAAATATTTAATAACATCCATCCCGAAACAACTATCATCTTTACTCGTAGGATATTTCATTAATTTTGGAAATATTAAATGTAATGCTTTGATCATTGAAGCGCATAATTTCTTCGTACATCTATCATTTCTCTCCGTAGCTAGGAAAGGTCTCCCCCAAAATAATCGTATCTCTTTATCTTCCTTCATATCAAGTAATGAAATCAACAAGAAAGATAAATTGATCCACTTTTACTAAAACATCTTCTATAACTCTTTTAGGACTGCTAACTACAAAGTTACAGTAGTAGGGGTTATTTCTCCTAATCCCGCCTTTAGAAATAGATGATGGCATAAGGTTCATGATTGCACCTAAATCATATAAAGCTTTTCCATAAAAATATTTCTCCAATTGCATGCATAGAATAGAAGCACAGATCTTTAAGCTTTGGGAAGCTTCTTCCGAATTATTACACTACATTCTTCACTAAGTATAACAAATACCAGATCAAAACTTCCTTTTCCGTTTAGAATATCCTTCATAAACTTCACACGTAAGCATTTGTTCTAAGGCTTCAAATAAAGCTGAACATTAATTCGTAATTTTCTTAAAAATCTCCAAGAACTTTAAAAATTGCTTATCCAACCTTAGCTGTTGAAGTCTCGAGGAAATGGTAGTGGTGGCTTTTCTAAATCAATCTTTAGGTGGAGAAATAAGTCTTTCCAAACCCTTATGAGTGTCCTCTTTTGGTTCTTCAATCTCTTCTTTTTTACTTCAATCTCTTTTTCGTAGTCTACCTTTTGATACACCTAAAATATATAATATTTTTAAGCACATATTTATACCTATTTTTGATGGTATTGCACTTTAATGGAAGGTATTTTTGTTATTTTTCTTGCAACATATGATGAAAATGAGTGATTGTGTTGAAAGGAGCAAAAAATGATCAAATTTGGAGCAAAAATTGAAGGTGTTCAAATTTAGCCTCAAATTATGTCCAAACATTCAACGTATCTTCCAAGAGATGCATCCATCAAAAGTGAGCTAACTGAATTTGGCGCCAATAGGTAGTTAACCACATTCTCACCAAGAGATGCCTCGAAAATCTCTTCAAAATGGCACTTAAATTAAAATACCCTCTTTTTTAACTGCCACATGTAGCGCGAGATGCCTGGTGGCGCTAGGCGCGAGCTTGCCGGCGTGTGGGGTGCCCAAACTGAACGCATAGCTACGGGCTCTGTGCATGTGCGGGTTTGCTGCGCTAGACGCCACACATCACTTTTTCAATTGTCTTTATTTTTGCTTCAAATTGGGCTCTTTTCACTCATTTATTAAAATCATCCGTTTAATGATACATGTAAGAAAAACACACAAAATAACTTCCATTAAAGTGCAATATCATCAAAAAGTATAAAAACTTGTATAAAAATTCTATATTTTAGGTGTATCTCGGGCTTAGAATTTATATTACTAGGGTGATAGACCAGATTATTTTATCAATGCGATTACGCTAGGATTGTAAGCATCCCTAAGAGATCTCATAGAGAACATGGGTGGGTATGAGGTGAGAGGTCGTAATCAGTACTACTACACAAGCTAGAGACAAGCTTTATATTAGCAAATATTCTTTTGCTAGCACTAAGAGGGATATAGAATATTTAATGCTTCGTTTGTCACAATACATCATTTTATATTTTTAATCATTCAAATCCTACACGAATTTATATTTCTTTGAAAGGGAAAACATTTTTTTTCATAAAATACAATCTTGCTTTTAAACTTTAGTAGTCATTTGTATTTAATCAAACTTTCAAATTTTGTTTACTTTTGCATAAATTTAGCTTTAACTATTAAAAATATTTTAATTCATTTCTCTATTCTATTTATCTATAATTTAGATAAAAATTTTAAGAGTTAATATTAAGAGTCAGACTTTCTCTCGTGGATCGATATCGGAGTCTTTTAAGGAAAACTTTATTACCTAAAATAATACATAAACTTGCATAGTACTTATAGTGTGAAAACTATTATAAATTTTAAAATCAATTTATTTATTCACCTAGTGTACTAAACATAATTTGGACAAATTTTCGACAATTTTAAAGAATATAAATATTAACGAATTATGTGTGGGGTCAAGTTTAATGAAAGTTAGTCACGGAACATTTTATCTTTTAAAATTATATTTGAATTTGTAGATTTAATTTTAGAGAGAGTTAAAAATAGTTTTAGTGATTTTTTTTTATTAAACTCTAAAAAATCAAAAAATCAAAAATACAAAAAATTGAATAATCAAGAATTTAAAATTATTTATTTTATGGTATATTATTTTCTGAAATTTTACTTTACATGCGTTATTTTGAATCTAAAGGTTAAGTGTCTTACGATTCTAAGTTAGAACCAATTATGAAAAATCACAAAATAAGGAAGACTTCATAGCTTTTAAAATTGAAAACACATTGCAAAATAACATCGATATTCAAACCGTCAAAATGAACATCAAAAATTTACAAAGACCTTAAGGACAAACCATACAACAAATGAAATTCATTAAATTATTCAAACTCTGCTAGAATAATTAATCAATTAACTAAACTCCGTAATAATACAAAATTTGCGATAAAATAATCGATTGGGGGAACATCATCTCGAGAATACAAAATTACATTTAGCAAGTTTTTTAGAACTATGTGCTACATTTAAACACGATGACATATCAAACAATGTTGTTAGACTTAGAATTTTTTTTTCATTGTGGATAAAGCTAAGATGTCGTTAATTTGTTAGCACCGGATTTATTAACCAGGGGATTTTAGCACAAATATTTTTGCCAAATACTTTCCACCCTCAAACCTGTTGCCTAAACGACATTAAATCTTTACTCGCATGAAGGAGAATACTTACGAAGCTTGGACAAGATTTAAAAACTCCTTAGAAAGTGTCCACATCATGCTCTCTACCATTCGGTTAATCATTCAAACTTTTTACAATGGGTTAATATGATTTTTTAGATCTATCATTGATGCCGCTCGCAAAGAGGTTCATTAATGTCTAACTATATGATGAAGCTTATTCATTAATCAAAGAGATGGCTAAACATAATTTTTTGATGACCCTCTAAAAGGGTATATCTAAAGAAAATACCAATATCTACGATAATGATGTTATTTCACCGTTGTATCTCAAGATGTCGCATTATCTAAGAAAATAAACTTAACTGAATGAATTTTTCTCCAACACATCATAAGATTAAAGAAAATTCATTAGGACAAACGATTGATTCTCAAACTTCATTAGAAAATTATAAATGCTAATATAAATACCATATTGTAAATATTATAACCTAGGTTGCCGAAAAAAACCATCCTAACTTTAACTAGAATAAGAATTAGTAGGCAGTCAACAATGAGAAAAATCAAGTAAAACTCATTGGAAAATTGGAACAACTAGGGTAGTACAACTATGCACCAACTTATCCGCCTAGATTTAGTAATAACCAACAAGTTAAGGAGAAGAAGTTGCTCAGATATTAAGCGGTGTTACAAATGAGAAAATCAATTACAAAACTTAAAGTGCTACTATTTGAAACATTTCAGGAATCAATCGAGACAAATTGCTAATACACTTAGAAATAGGCTCTAAGGAATACTTCCTAGTAATGTTGAGATCAATCCCATGGAAAAAAAAATATCAACAAGAATAAGTTAAAGTTGTCCAACTAAGGAGTTCAAGGAATTAAATGCTGGAGTTCAAAAAGAGATTGAAGTTTGCAGAAGATAAGAAATTGGAAGACCTGAAGAAACTATTCCTAAGGAAGTGTAACACTCCGTCGCTCCAACTAAGATTAATTTTAAAGATCGTCACTTCCTTTTCCTTAAAGACTTAGCAACAAAAGTTGGATCAATAAATTTTATATTTGTTTGGGATATTTGAGAAGCTTACAGTTAATATTTTTGTGGAAGCTTTGGAACAGATGCCAAGTTATGCCAAATCTATGAAAGAAGTTTTAAATAAAAAATGAAAGTTTCAAGATTGAGAGAGTGTCAGACTTAAGAAGAATACAGAATAATTCCGAAAAAGTTTCCTCAAAAACTAAAAGATTCTCGGTAAACTTTCCACCATACCCTTACGCAATTAAGAAAATTTTGTCGAAAAGCTTTATGTGATTTCCTCAGTGGAGTAAGCATTAATCTCATGCCATTATTTATATTTATAAGGTTAAAGTTTAGGAGAAATATCTCCCACTATTGTAACCCTACAATTAGCCGATTGATCTATCACTTTTCCTAAGGGGGTTATAGAAGATGTTTCTTGGTTAAAGTGGATAAATTTATCTCCCATGTTGAATTCATCGTGTTAGTTATGGAAGAAGATAAAGAAATTCCTATTGTTTTGGGAAGACTTTTCCTTGCCATCACCACGCCTAAAAATGCTTAATTTTTAGATACATTTTATGCTTAATTTTAATGATATTGCACTTTAAAGGAAGCTATTTTGCATGGTTTAGATTTTAGGTACAAGAAATGGACTTTTGGAGAAAAATAAGCAAAAAACGGTGCAATTTAGAGCAAAAAACGAGCAAGAAAGAAAATTCCCTATCCGGCACATTTCGATGTCTTTCTATGCTTAATCTACTTTACACTTCGTGTGATATTTTTAAATAAAAATTAAACTTTAAAGAAAGCTTTGCTTTTATTCTTATCTTGTAGGTGAAGAAGTTAGGAATGCGATACAACTGAAAAGGAAGCAAACATATTAAAACAAAGAGAACAGCAAAAACGACAGCCGTACGCAGTGGCGTTGATGGCGCCCTCGATTGGGGCACGCATGGTACCAAAATCATTGTAGTGATGATTTTGGGTGCTTACAACAACCAAAAAATGGCTCTATGGTGCCAGGTCGGTTATTAACCATATATATTGAATCGGATGTTTTTTTCGAAGGTTTCTTGTGGCAACTCTTTGGGAAATTCCTATTCCTACACAATATTAGAGTGATTTTATGTTAGAAAAAGTGGTGTGTGAGTGGGAATATGTGGAGAATTTTTAGAGAACTTAGAATCGGAGTAGAAATGTTGATTTCACTAAGAGATTGAGAGGATTTTTAGAGAATATGGCATCGTTCTAAGACGTACTGATCGGTATAGGATTGTAGTTTAACCTTCATCTTTCTTTTAAGGGAAGAAAGCCAAGTACTGTTTTCTTCATTTTCTTATGATTTTGTAAACACTTATCTAGTGGAATTGTTTTGATGTAATGAAGTTTTCGTGCTTTTTCGTGCATTGTGATGTGTTTCTTCTTTACACTTTTTCTTATTCGGGAATAAAGGGGACATGAGAAGATTATGTCATTATTTTCCTTTACTTTTCTTTTGCGATGAGTAGGATTTATGTTTACGATATTTCGGGATGGCGGCGAAGAAGTTTTAATTATAAATGCGATATTATTTCATCATTTACATTACAATAAGAGCTCATTTGTAGCTTTAAAATTCATTGTAATTGCATTAATACCTACATTCAAATTCCATGGATAAGTGAGTAGTCCATGGGGGTTGAGTGCAAATAAATAGAAAAATATACTTTGTTGTGCATAGAATTAGAGATTTAGCGACAAGCTAAAATCCCCAATTTGTTCCAAGTGTTTAGAAACTAAAGCGAGATGTTAGCCCTCAAAGCGAGGAGAAGTGAGAGTTCGAGTGAGAGCCGTATCCACCTGTACTTAACCACGGATTTAGGGACCAAACCTAGATTAACAAATGTTCTTTACGCACCGCAAGAGCTAAAGAATCGGTTGCTTCCTATTTAGAACATACAATATTTAATGCATCTCATTTCTAATCATTATTCAATTCACTACATAAAAATAAGAGTTTAAACATCTCAAAATTCTCCAAACTAATTCATCTAGAAGGTTATCTTTAGGATTAATATTTTCCTTTAGAGTATTATTAGTTGCTTAAAAAATATAAGATTTGGTGATTATTAGAGTACTTGTTAGAAAAACCACTTTAATCGACCTTCCAAACTAAGATCTGCAAGAGCTGACTTAATTTGGCTAAGGACCACTTACCTCGCTTCCCGTGGGATTGATAAATGGGACTTACCAAAGCCCTCAGACATTACTTCGAACGATGCGTATACTGCGGGTGAGAACCCCAAGGTGTGCTCATACTTATCAACATAAAACATGCCGAAAAACAAAGACACGCTGGGGCATCGAGTTTTTGGCACCATTGCCTCGGGAATCATCGGTAAGAACTTTTGAGAATTATAGTTAAACCAATAATACTTAGATTTTAAAGTTATAATATTATTATATTGTGTGTGTATTTATAAGAAAAATTTAAACACCAAAAATAGTTTCTATTATATGTTCTATTGGCTTAAGTCTTTAATTTGTTTGTGTAGCATATGAGCTACAAACATCGGATTATACGACTCGATTTAGAGAGAAATTTGTGAGGATAACAATCAAAAAAGACTTCATGAATTTAATGTGTAAATCTTAGATCTACCATATAACGAATATTCGCATTTTAGATTATAATGTTAATACTAAAGAGTATATCCCAAGAGAGTGGCACAATTTCAAGAAGATATGTTTACTATTTTAAGCTGTGTTGTTGATATTGCGAGGTAGTTAGATCAATACATAAAGAGTTATCCTACAATTCCCCGAGTTATTAAGAAAATTCATTTGACAATTGATTTGGAGCCCAACTATTTTGAAACTAGCCTTGAGATACATAATCCTTATTTTGATTATAACAATCCAAGTTGGGAATATTATTCAAATTCTAATCGTAATAATACTCTTTGAGGAGAAAAGCAAGTTCGGGAAGATAATCAATTTAACTTGTATCTCCATAATTGGAATATACAGATTTAACAATTGACTCTTTTCCTCATAATTTTAACTTCGAACCAACATAATGAGGAGAAGAAATTACTATTAGAAGAGGATGTTAATGAAATGCAGAGTCAATTTGGAAAGTCAAGCGCCAAAATAAGGAATTGGAAAAACTAATCAGTAAGTGCATTATTAATGCAAATAAAATTTACCCCCAGAGATTTTACCTAGTGACCCTGAGATAAATCTTAAGAAGATGAATGATGAGCAATATAAAGTTATCGAACTAATATTTAAAAGAGAATACGAGGACTTGTTTCAAAACTTTGAGTTGATACGAGGATAAGGAGATTGAAAGACCAATGGGTGTTAAACTCTTAAAGAATTATAAAAACTTCTTTCCTCCACTAAGATGAATATAGAAAGACCACCTCCACCATATACTCGCACCAAAGGGAAGAATTGAAAGATAATCAAAAAAGAAGAGTAACACAAGAATTTGATCCAAAATCGAATTATCTAGAGAATCCAATCCAGAATTTGGAGATCTTGAAATATCTTATAGAGATCCATTTCTTATAAATTTAAAGAATGATATTAACATAAAAATTGAGAAAATCAATAAAAGAATATTGGATCTAGAAATAAATATAAGAAAAAAATGATATCAATCAATCAGCAAGTAGAAAGCCGAAAGAAAAATTACAATTCAAGGATTTTGTAGGAATCCCAAGATCTCGGAAAAAATTGGGCGATTGATCGAGGATTATTTATTTGAAATTTTGATCTAGGTGGAATCAATTTTTGTCAAGCTGACGTTAACCCAAGCACTTTACCGGAGGCAACCCAAAGTTATCGTTGTGCTTCGATTTAGTATGCTTCGAGACTCGTGATTGTTAGTGTTATATTGTGTTTGCTTTAGTGTGAACTCGTTCACTTGATCGATGATTTGTGAATGTTGTGATTGTTAGTGGTTATATTTGATCTTTTGTCCGTGTTGCGGAGGTGAATCTTTAACTTTTATTATGGTTATACTTGTATGCCTTCGTAATAATGGATTGATGAGTCAACTACACTCGGATCTCACCTAGACTTTAATTTTACAAGAGATATCATGAATTGAACAAGAAGCAACCCATCTCAATTTTTTTACTTCCTTTCTCCGACATTGTTTTCATTCGTGTGGAGTCATGAACCCATTTTGATGAATAACTTGTTACGCATCTACACTACGATTTATAACCGTTAGAGGTGCTTAGTTAAAGGGATTGGATAGCCTAAGATTGGCATGTGAGCCAATATATCGTGACAATCTTATCTTTCGATTATAATCTATAAAATCATTTAAATGTACCTAATATATTCATGTAGTAAATCCATTAGAATTTGGAAGTAAGTTAGCGAGATGCGATGAGTTAATGCAAGACCTAACCTCATTTATAATGTATGTTTGTTTTTGTGTTACAATTTTATATAAGACTCAAGATCATTTTAATATTCCTATACCGATACCTCGTTATGCTAGTTAGACTTTGCTTAGCCAATTTCATTATGAAAGATATTAGTTGTGATTATATCGCCGCATTTGTTCATTCTGATGAATACTTGTAGATGTTTTTGATAGACATTTGTATGTTTATAGAGTTTCGAACCCGTTTTTCTTCATGATTATATTTTCTCTACTACATGCTAGATATGTTAAAAATCAAGTTTGGGGTAAAAGAAAAAATATATTTTAAAGTGAGTATATTTCCTTTTAGTTTAATATTATCGCAAGCATGTTTTAGGTTAGATTTTACTTTCTCATATAGTCATTAAATCCCGATTATGCATGTATATAAATCGGATGATGTTGTAGTAGTAAGTAGATTCAAATTTTTACTTTTTCTTCTTTCCTACATTTTATGTAATTAATTGCAAAATATTTAAAAATTCAAGTTTAGGGGGAAAAAGAAAAATAACTTTCAAAGTTATACTTTATTTGTTCTCGCTTGCCCATATTTAATTTAATATCACTTTAAATGACTTGGCTAGGTATGTGGTGTTATCTTTATGTTACTATACCTTTGATTTTAGGAATGTTAGAAAAATAACTTAGTCAAATCCTATGTGAAAAATCTATTCTAGAGTTAAGATATTTCTTTGTAGAAACTTTAAGAAAATGATTTTTGCTATTTGCGTAGAAATAAGTTGAATATTTGAAAAACTAAGATTCATAGATTTATACTTAATGATAATTGAGCCTTATTTAAATTTTTTTCAAACTAATACTTACAATTTAAAAAGTGAGGGAAAGCTTTGAGTTTTGGACTTTAGAAAGGATAAAGGAAATTTAAAATTATTAAAGGCCTATCCGTATATAGTAATCCTCACAAAAAATAGAGAAAAGGGATTAAAAATGATCCCGAAAGAAAGAAAAGAAAAAAATCAAAAGAAAAAGAAAAGAAAGAAAATATATGTGCAGAAGCTTGAGGAGAAGCTTAATAAAAAAATTTGTTACACTTCAATCTTTTTAAATGAAATGACTTAAAAAAACAATCATAAGCTTATTCTTATTACAAAAGGTATTGGTCAATGCAAAATATACATGGTGCCTAAATCATTTTACTTTCAATCCTTTAGCTCAGATAAGTTTCAATAACTTTTGAAGTAAATAGAAAATCAGGATTTCTAAGTTGAATATGAGATATTCATACACTTTAGTCCTAGGTTGATTTGCTAGAATTTCTCCTATGTTACATTATAATATTTGAAGCCGAAATTATAGAACTCATCGAAACCCACAACCAAAAGTAAAAATATTTGGTTTCTAAAAGTTATGTTGTTACTTCGAGGACAAGTAACAATTAAGTTTTGGGGGATTCTGATACGCTTTAAAAAATGTTTGAATTTTCATATACATTTTATGCTTAATTTTAATGATATTGCACTTTTTAAAAAATTTATTTTGCATTTTTTTGTTTTAGGAACAAGAAATAGACATTTGTAGAAACATAAGCAACAACAAGTAATTTGGACAAAAATGAGTAAGAAAATTTCGACTCTGTAAATTTCGATATGCTTTCCTATGCTTAATCTACTTTACATTTCTTGCATATTTTTGAATAAAATTGTACTTTAAACAAATTTTTTTATGCTTATATTATAAAGAAGATGTTAGGAATGCAACGCAACCGAAACGGGGTGAAACTAGAGAGCTAAAACGGAGCCTAACAGAGCAAAATAGCGGAATTGCGCAAGTGTAGCCGACGGCGCCCGGGCTAAGGCACCGACAAGTGGTAGAATTCCCGAGAGTGACTTTTTTGGTGCCGATAATGTCCAAAAACGGCTAGGATGGTTATTGGCCATATACATTGAATCTAGATGTTTTTGGAAGGTTTCTCAGAGGTAACTCTTAAGAAATTTGTCCCTACACTATATTAGAGTGATTTTATGCGTCAAAAAGGTGTGTGTGAGTGACAAAATGTGAAGAATGTTTACGTATCTTATAATAGGAGTAGAAATATATATTTCAACCTTTTTGGAGAGATCCGCGAGGGATTTTTGAGAGAATCAGTGAATGTTCTAAAGACGGTGATGGACTGCCAGGAGACTTTGTGGGAGAGATCTTCATCGTTCTTTTAAGGGGAAAACTAAGTATTGTGTTCTTCATTTCTTATGATTTTGTAAACACTTATGGCATTTTCGATTAAATTTAATTTATGTTGTTTTTTCTTCGCGCTTGCGATGTGTTTCTCTGCAGCGGGCCCCAGGAGCGCTGAGTCGGATGGCGGCGTCGAACCAGAAAGCGTCGCGTGGCTGTTCGGGGATGCTATGGTTGACGCAGCGCCGCGTCACTTAAGTAGGAAAATAGGATTTTTCTAATTTATTAAATACCCAGAACTTAGAAAATTCATAACTTTGTGTATGAAAATCCTAAAAAAAAAATAAAAATATCCTCTTGCTCAGTGAACAGAGGAGAATAATGTGGAAAAGAAATCATGTAATTTCATCAAGTATTTTATTTTTATTTATTTATTTACTCTCTGCACTATTTCAATTCCCCATGCATGTATACAATTCACCATAGCGTGAGACCATAGGGCTTTTGAAGCCTCTGAATTTGGGGACATTCCCTGAATTTTCCAAAGTCAGAGGCCATCCTTATGAAGAGTTATTGATTTTTCAATGCTAGGTCACTATTCTGAGTATTTTAATTTCAATAATTAGCATGTTGTGAAACAAATTCTAGGAAAATTTGGTGATGTTTCTTATGACTAGAGGACCCTAGGGAAAATAGGTTTTGAGTTGACTCACTTGTAATAACCCTAATTGGCTTAAACACCCAAAATGGAGCTTTAATTAATTAGATCTAATCATATATCAAATTGACTTGAAATCAATTCTCCACTGACCTTTAGGATCAGAGGAACCCACCATAAAAGTTTGAAGTCAATTGGACTTGGTTAGCCCTATCAAATGGGTTGATTAAGCCATTTAGCCAAACCTAAACTTCAAAAATTCATAACTTTCAAAATATTTCTCAAAAATTCACCAAATTGGTTTTGGAGCCTCTCTGATATCAGGGGAATTTAAGAAAATTAAAATTACAATTTTCCAAAAAGTTGATTTTTTGCATTATTTTAATATTTTAAATAATTAAAAAATAATAAAAATCACAAAAATAATAAAATTCACCAAAATGTCACATTTTAAATTTTAGTCACTTCGGAACAAACCCCATATTTTTCTTAAGTCTCTATGATGAGATATCAAATTTTAAAGCCTAAGGAAATTTTAAAATAAAAAAAATGTATTTTCTAGCATTTCCACTAAAATAATTCTAATAAATCAAAGAAAAATCAGAAAATTATAAAAATTGGTTCTCTGGTTTCCTTGATATCAGAGAGATTTTTGAAAAATATAAAATTCATTTTTCAACCTTTATTTTATTTTTAAATTAATTAATACTCTAAAACTCAAAATAATTATAATAAAAATAATATAATTCAAAAAATCACCAAAATTGGTTCAAGTGGTCCTCTAGTCATTAGGAATGTCTCATAATTTTCTTAAGGACAAAAACTTTCACTTGGTCATATTATTAAATTTTCCTTAAAAATCCCTATTTTCTACCAAAAATAATTACATAAATAAATTAAATACAGAAAAATCACATTTTCTACTCTAATGTCTTGATTGACATATGAGTGAAGTCACATAAAAAATTCAAATTCATTTAAGCTCAATTTAGTGAGTTATGAAATTAGTAAGTTTAAAGGGCAAAATGGTAATTAAAATTTTAACCTATAATTAAAAATTTTAGGTTTAATTAAAAGGGTGGGTAAAATATTTGATACTAAGTTGATTTTGGATGTTTGAAACTTAGGCAATTAAAGGGTAGAAACCTACCAAATAATTTGAAAATAATTAAAATAAACCTTAATTAAATGATTAATTAAACTTGGAAGAATAAAAATATTGGAATTATTAAAATAGAGGATACTATTAGGAGGAGATTTGTTCTTTAATTTAAGAATCCCCAAATTAATCACCTCAATAATATTTAATTCCTAATTAAAATGATAATCCAAATTCAAGATTTAAAATGCTAAAAGACTTAATCATTAAATTAAATTAAAGTTAAAACATTTAAATTAAATCCTTCTAAGATTTCAATTAAATTAATATTTTAACAATTAAAATTAAATCATCCTTAAAGCATAAAAAATAAAATATTAAATTAAAAATAAAATAAAATAAAATAAAATAAAATTAAATTGAATTGAATTAAAATTTAAATTAAATTAAATCGCATTAAATTAAATTAAATTAAATTAAATTAAAACATTTTAGATTAAATAAAAAAAATAAAATCAAGTTAAAATAAAATTAAAATTAAATTAAATTAAATTAAATTAAATTGAAAGTAAAACTAAACCAAATTAAATTAAACTAAAATTAAATTAAATTAAATTGAATTAAATATAACATCACCAAAGACATAAAGAATTCAAAATAAATCTAAAACAACTCGAACACTATTCCAAACTTAAACACATTAATTGAAATTAAATTAAATCACAAATCACTTGAACATTAATTTGCCCTCAAAAGCTCTTGTTGTCATAACTCCTAAACGGAGTGTTAAGTGAAGTATTACTTCACTCATAGGATATTCAAATGTCCTAGTTCACCGAGCAAGATAACAAACCCCGAACTCCCTGGATGATTAATTCATTTGTATAATTAAATTCTCTCGACTTAAAACAATCCTAGAGGTATTGAAAAGATGTTTAAGATTCGTCTTAAGCACTTCCTCAATATGATAGAATATTTATAAGAACAATTGAACTTAATTATTCTTTGATGAAGAAAATCGTCCTCAAACCAAAACACAAGAACCTAAACGTCATAGGAGATGACTAGCTATAGGAGTAGGACCTTGGTAGAAAACCATAACCCTTCCCTTAGCTTTACCTAGGAACTTGCTTTAAATGCTTAAATACTCTAAATTGTGTTTAAGTGCAGCTTGGGATGACGGGAAGACCCTCCAGGTACGCTTTTGTTTTATCGCAATTTACCTCCTCGCAATTTACTTTATTGCAAATGCACTTTACTTTTCTTGCATGATAAACAACTGTTGCATGAAAACCCACACCTCTAGGATAGTCCCTAAAACTGAAACCAAAACTAAATTAAAAGTCATTACAAGATAAAATTCACTGTCACAACATTTCAAAATATAAAACAACTCAAAATTTAATCACAAACAGAACAACAAAACTACAACTACAACTAAACAAAAACGTCTTGTTAGATGATCAGGAATACCTCGGATGATATAACCTACGTGTTGCTAACGAGATTTCCCACGGTCTAAATGAAAGTGTGGAACTCATTTAGTTGAGTTTAGCAAATTCATCTGGATTAAGTGAATCTGATAAAAATAACGATGCCGGAAGGATGGAACCGTGGGATCTTAACCGGTGTGGTTATTATCAACTTTAAGATTTGTTTTAATTAAAACATAAAAAAGACTTGAAAATTAAGACCTTCTCTAAACCAGAACACTTCTCTCATCTCCTGATTTATGACTTCTAAAACTAAACCTCTGCAACAACAAGGAGCTCGGGGCATGGTGGGTAGCACGGCCATCGTCATCAGCAAAACCTGAGTCTACTTCAACAAAACTTTCTTAGAATTAAATAACCAAGCTATAGGACTTCAAGGTAGTTTGCCTAGTGCAACATAAATCCTCAACTCTTCATTAGGCATTTGCATGATCATGCCATGTAAATTAAGCCCTAACCGGTCTTAGGACTCCGAGGTGATCATTCGGTACGACATAAACCCTCACATCTTCGAGGCTGTTTGCATGACTGCGTCATACAAATATAAGTCCTAATTAATTAAAATTGGCAAGATCAAAACATTAAATAAACACTAGGACTTTCCTAAATTCAAGCCAAACAATAGGATAGTCGGGAAATTACCGAAGTTCGCTTCGAATCTGTAATTTCTCCTACCTTTCTTCCTTTGAATTCCCAAAACAAAATGTTCCAAACTTGATCCATTCCCTTTTGAAATTCCAAAATTCAATCCCTTGAAAACTTAAACTTTGAAATTCTTGAGAGCAGAATTACTGATTATTATCGAGAGTTTTATTAAGTGATTCCCGTCATTTAAGATGTAATTAACTATAGGGGCTTGCCCTTATAGGGAATTTTAAGAACCTGGTAATATAAACCCCGCTTAATTTCTTTGTATTAAGCGAGGGAACTCGTCGGCTTATAAAATTGGTTCGCGGACCAAACAGATGTCACAAATCTTCTAGTTTATTTAATCGAGCCCCATCATCAAGTAGTGTGTCTATTCTTCGGGATAGATACACAGCTTGTGATGTGGCGCTCATTTATATAAACTATTTGGGATGTGAGATCAGCTTGATTTCATATCTTAAAATTTTCAAATTCAAAATTATTTTCAAAATCAAATGCTACTTTCTAAATTATATATATATATTTAAATTAAATTTAAAATCTAAAAATTCACCGACAATTTCTGTAGGCGACCTCTTTTCAAAAATACAACACACTAACCTAAAAATATGCCGACAATTTCTGTAGGCGATCTCTTTTCAAAAATACAACACACTAACCTAAAAATATGCCGACAGTGTCATATATCATAATTATGCATTTGACATTGATGTATAGAATTAGGACTAATCATTTATGCAGATTTCGACCACCCTTTTTCTTTTCTGGGATATTTTGTCAACTGAGTGGTGATCCCTCACACGAATACTAGAATATTTATACTTGTGGTAACAAGATTATAATTATATTTATGATATAAAATTTCCTTCTTTACAATGGTGACAAAAACTTGATTCCGATGTAAATAAGAATTCAAGTGTTAAATTTAAATTTAGGGATTCCACGCAAGTATACGTATCGTTATCAAGTAATATAGGACTTTCTGATTAAGCCCCGAAATATCGATCCCACAGGGAAAATTTTTGGATAATTAAAAGGTAAAAAAGTTTTAAATCACAAAATCTATTTTGGGAAAGATACTTAAACAGTTTTTGATAATAGAAAACTTGTAAATGCGATTCTTTTTGGTATTTTCTTAAATTATGAATAAAGTAAACAATTATCTAACTATAACGACATTTTTATAAGATTAAAGAAGTATAGATGAAAATATCTTTTTTCCTTATCATAAATAAGTAATAAGTACAGGAGTTCTCTGTGGAATTACACAAAATGTGTTGTGCCAAATAGGAGCAATAATATTCTTTACCCTTACTAGAGATGCTATAAAGAACATTGGCTAGTTTAAAGTTTACATAATTTTGAATATGGGTTAAGTAAAGAAGATACTTGTTATCACTCTAGATTTCCCTCCTTTCCCTCCATCTGAGGGCTAACATCTCGCATCAAACCCTAAAATAATAATTCCTCTCTCCATTTTTAATCAAATAATTCTGCTTTAAAAAAAAATCAGTAGTATATCCATGTCCCTAGTGGATCAAACTACCCTTCTTCCCGTTGGAATACTATGTTCATTTCTACCTTGAACAAGTATAACCAACATTCTCTCGGATTTAGGAGCCACTGTTTAGACACCCCTAAACAGAGAGGTTCTGAAATCCTTTTACCTCATTTCTGAGGTGGGGTGGACCCCCAATAGGTATTAGTTTAGGAGCGGTCTTGCGGGTCTGTCGGTGAATTTTTAATTTAATTTAAATAAATAATTTGAAAAGTAGTATTTAATTTTGAAAATAATTTTAAATTTGAAGATTTTAAGATATGAAATCAAAATGATCTCACATCCCAAATAGTTTATAAAAACGAGCACCACACTACAAACCGTGTATCTATCCTTGAGGATAGATACACTGCTTGATGGTGGGGCTCGATTAAATAAACTAAAAGATTTGTGATATCCGTTTGGTCTGCGAACCAATTTTATGTGCCGACAAATTCCCTCGCTTAATATAAAAACATTAAACGAGGTTTATATTACTCAGGTTCTTTAAAATTTCCTATAAGGGCAAGCCCCTATAGTTAATTACATCTTAAGTGACGGGAATCACCTAAGAAAACTCTCGATAATAATCAATAATTCTCGCTCTCAAGAATTTCAAAGTTTAAGTTTTCAAGGGATTGAATTTTGGAATTTCAATAGGGAATGTATCAAATTTGGAAGATTTTATTTTGGGAATTCAAGGGAAGAAAAGTAGGAGAAATTACAGATTCGAAGCGAACTTCGGTAATTTCCCGACTATCCTATTGTTTGGCTTAGATTTAAGAAAGTCCTAATGTTTATTTAATATTTTGATCTTGCCAATTTTAATTAATTAGGACTTATATTCGTATGACATGATCATACAAATAGCCTCGAAGATGTGAGGGTTTATGTCGTATCGGAGGACTACCTCGGAATCCTAAGACCGGTTAGGGCTTAATTTGCCATGCAAATGCCTAACGAAGAGTTGAGGATTTATGTTGCACTAAGCAAACTACCTCGAAATCCTATGGATCGGTTATTTAATTCCGAGAAAGTTTTGTCAAGTAGACTCGAGTTTTGCCGATGACGATGGCCGTGCTGCCCACCATGCTCCGAGCTCCTTGTTGTTGCAGAGGTTTAGTTTTAGAAGTCATAAATTAGGAGATTAGAGAAGTATTTTGGTTTAGAGGAATTCTTAATTTCCAAGTGTTTTTTATGTTTTATTTAAAACAAATCTTAAAGTTGATTATAACAACACCGGTTAAGATCCCACGGTTCCATCCTTCCGGCATCGTTATTTTTATCGGATTCACTTAGTCCGTATGAATTTGCTAAACTCAACCGAATGAGTTCCACACTTTCATTTAGACCGTGGGAAATCCCGTTAGCAACACGTAGGTTACATCATCCGAGGTATTCCCGATCATCCAACAGGACGTTTTAATTTAGTTGTAATTGTAGTTTCGTGTTCCGTTTGTGATTAAATTTTGAGTTGTTTTATATTTTGAAATGTTGTGGCGGTGAATTTTATTTTTTAATGACTTTTAATTTAGTTTTGGTTTCAATTTTAGGGACTATCCTAAAGATGTGGGTTTTCATGCAACAGTTGTTTATCATGCAATAAAAGTAAGTGCGATGCGATTAAATAAATTACAATAAGGTAAATTGCAATAAAATAAAAGCGTACCTGGAGGGTCTTCCCGTCATCCCAAGCTGAACTTAAAACACAATTAGAGTATTTAGGCAAGTTCCTAGGTAAAGCTAAGGGAAGGGTTATGGTTTTCTACCAAGTTCCTAATTTAATTTGATTTAATTTAATTTAATTTAATTTAATTTAATTTATTTATTTGATTTAATTTAATTTAATTTGATTTAATTTAATTTATTTATTTGATTTAATTTAATTTAATTTAATGTGTTTATTTAATTTAATTTAATTTAATCTTTAATTTAATTTTATTTTTAATTTAATTGAGAATTTAAAAAGAGTTTAATAATTTAACTTTTTAATTTAATTTAATGATTAAGTCCTTTAACATTTTAAAACTTAAATTTGAATTATCATTTTTAATTAGGAATTAAGTATTATTGAAATGATTAATTTAGGGATTTTTTAAATTAAAGAATAAATCTCTTCCTAATAATATCCCTATTTTAATAATTCCAATTTTATTATTCTTCCAAATTTAATCAATTATTTAATTAAGGTTTATTTCAATTATTTTAAATTGTTTAATGGGTTTCTACCCTTTAATTATTTAAATTTCAATCATCCAAGTCAGATTAAGATCAAATATTTTACTTGTTAATTTTATTAAACCTAAAGTTTTAATTAAGGGTTAAAATTTTTTAATTACCATTTTGCCCTTCAAGTTTAATAATTCCATAACTCACTAAATTGAGCTCAAATGAACTTGAAATTTTTATGTGACTTCACTCATATAACAATGAAGACATGAGAGGAGAAAATGTGATTTTTCTGTATTTATTTATATAATTATTTTTAGTGGAAAATAGGAATTTCCAAGGAAAATTTAATAATATAACCAAGGGAAAGTTTCTGTTTTTAAGAAAATTATGGGGCATTCCTAATGACCAGAGGACCACTTGGACCAATTTTAGTGATTTTTTGAATTATATTATTTTTATTATAATTATTTTAAGTTTTGGAGTATTAATTAATTTAAGAATAAAATAAAGGTTGAAAAATGAATTTTATATTTTTCAAAAATCTCTCTGATATCAAGGAAATCAGAGAACTAATTTTTGCAATTTTTTGATTTTTCTTTGATTTATTATAATTATTTTAGTGAAAATGCTAGAAAATACATTTTTTTAATTTTAAAATTACCCTAGGGCTTTTAAAATTTAATATCTCATAAAATAGACCTAAGAAAAATATGGGGTTTGTTCCTAAGTGATTAAAATTCAAAATGTGACATTTTGGTGAATTTTATTATTTTTATGATTTTTATTATTTTTTAATTATTAAAATATTAAAATAATATTAAAAATCAACTTTTTTAGAAAATTGAAATTTTAATTTTCTTAAATTCCCCGATATCGAGAGGCTCCAAAACCAATTTGGTGAATTTTTAAAAAGTATTTTGAAAGTTATGAATTTTGAAAGTTTAAAATGACTAAATGGCTTAATCAACCCATTTAGTAGGGCTAACCAAGTCCAATTGACTTCAAATTTTTTTGGTGGGTTCCTCTGATCCTAAAGGTCAGTGGAGAATTGATTTCAAGTCAATTTGATGTATGGTTAGCTCTAATTAATTAGGGATCTATTTTGGGTGTTTAAGCCAATTAGTGGTTATTCCAAGTGAATTAATTCAAAAGCTATTTTTCCTAGGGTCCTCTGGTCATAAGAGACATCACCAAATTTTTCTAGAATTTATTTCACAACATGCCAATTATTGGAATTAAAATAATCAAAACAGTAACATGAATTTGAAAAATCAATAACTTTTCATAGAGATGGCCTCTGACTTTGAAAATTTCAGGGAATGTTCCCAAGTTCAAAGGCTTCAAAAGCCCTATGGTCTCATGCCATGCTGAATTTCCTATATGCATGGAGAATTAAAACAATGCAGAGCGTAAATAAATTATTAAAAATAAAATACTTGATGAAATTAAATGATTTCTTTTTCACATTATTCTCCTCTGTTCACTGAGCAAGAGGGTATTTTTATTTTATTTTTCTGATTTTCTTACACAAAGTTATGAATTTTTAAAGTTTAGGGAATTAAATAAATAGAAAAAATCCCTATTTTTCTATTTAAGTGGTGCGGCGCTAGCTCAACCTCGGCAGCTCCGAATGCACACGCGTCGCGCTCCCATTCGACGCCGCTGCTTGAGTCAGCAGCCCGGGTCCCGCGGTTCACGTACCATCTCCCCGGTCCGACGCCATCCGAGCCGTCCGTCCGCGCGTGTATCGAATGAACGACATCCGTTGATCGTCCCCAAGCCTCCTAACCCGAGAACCGTCCATCTTCTGTGCCTAAGATCTCACTCGATACTCGACCAAATTTAACGTTCTTATGCTCTATGGATTCGTCTCGAGAAGACGAACACATCCATACGGCTTATGTGGTATGAAATCGGCTTAATAAAAATGGAGAATGTTCGAAGCTCGGGAAGAAAAGTGAGGCCATACCTTTGCTCGCAGAAGTGTGGCTTCGATCTGAGGGTTGTTTCACCTTCAATTGGATCCCAGCAAGCTCCAGATGAAGTCTCCTAGTCTGGTGAATTTCCTAAGTAGGATTTCGACCACAACCGATCATGAAGCTTGGAGGTTGGAGCAACTAGGTGGCCTGGAGATGGGGCTTTCAGTGGGGAACTTCTCCTCTTGGTCCAATGAAGGTGTAGGACCAGTCAATTTAAGGATTAGCTCACTGTGGCAAAGTGTCCCGGTTTTTGGGCTAAAGTTCGAGCTCAAAATCGAACTCACTTGGAGGGAATTAGAGGCTGGAATTTAGTGGGGATCAAATGCTCTATGTATGGGGAATAGTCCGGAACAATTTTGGCAGCAGTTTCCTTAAGGTTTGTTTTCAGCACCTCTCATGGCCGAGAGGGGTGGTGTTTAAATAGAAGAGGGTAGAGGGCCTCCCGTGGAGAGTTAGGGCTCGGGATCACCGCTAGGTCAAGGGCGTAACAACCATGGTGGCCATCGGACACGGGGCACTCAGCAAGGTAGAATCCCAAAGTCGGCTCACATGCGAGCTCTCGGCCATGGTGTTTTCCGACGACCCGGTGGCCGGCCGGCCGTACATTGGTCACCATCTTGTTCGGGTGGGTCGGGCTGGGGTTTGGTGCATTCAATCGAGGTTCGACATGTGTAAAGTGGTCGAATCAAAGTAGAAAGGGGAAGGGGCTATTTTGGCTTATTTTGGTCAACCCATGCAAATGGGTTGGGTGCACCTCCCCAAGACCCGGTTTTGGGCCGAGGAGGTCGGTGGGTCAATCTCCCATGTGTGGTGGAGTCTCCATCAAGGATTAGGTGGCAAAGCATGGTTTAGAGTGCGACATGCTTAAGGTAAAAAAAGGCTTAAGAAGGATTAGGAAAGGGGGTCCTCCTTTTTCCATTAATGGCTTGATCACATGTCAAACCCTCCATGGCTTCATGTGGCTTGTCCATGGCTTGCATGGCTTGTCTTTGGCTTCGGGGAAAAGCTTGGTCAATTTCATGAAAATGGATTTTAGGAATTTTTGGTAATTTGATGGAAATTTATATGAAACTTGGTTTGGAATGATTTGATGATGAATTTAGGACTTAGGTATTGAGTTTAATTGAAAGTATGATGAGGGGAAATGTCATATGGGCTTTGAGACCAATTTTGGGCCTTTGGATGTGGTAAAAGATGGGCTTTTAAAATGGTTTAAGGAATGGGCCTTTAAGTTTAAAAATGAATTTATGGATGGGAATTTTGTAAAGAGGTTGGGCCAAATAATTGTTAGGTTTAGCTCATGGATGTGTCATGAGTGACTTGAAGCAAATTGGGGGTGATTTGGGTTTGAATTGGGTTGAATTTGGGCTCTTTAGGTGAATGGGCCAATATAGGCCAAAATGGGCCAAGTTGGGCCAATGTTGGGCTAGGGTTGAAATTGATGTAAAATTAATGTTTAGAAATGTTTATGGGAGTGTTTCAAAGAGGTTTTGACTTTGGTTGGGTTTTGATTTTGGGGTTTGGGCTTATTTGGGTTAGGTTTGGGTTTAGGTCAAAATTGGGCCTTTTAGCTTTGGGTTGAATTTGAGTGGGGTTTGGGTCTAAATTTTGGGCAAATCATGTTAGTGTTTTGTTTATGGGGATGTTAAGGAAGACTTAGAAAAGATTTGGGGTTAATTGGAGTTGAATTGGGTGAGTTTGGGTTAGGTTTGGGTCATGGGTCCAAATTGGGCTTTAAGGCCAAAAGTGAAATTGGATCCAAATGTCAATCAAATTGGACTTTGATTTGGTCTAGATTGGTGTTGGGAATGTTGAATTGAAGTTTAGAATTGAATGGACCAGAATTTGGGTCAATTGGGTAGGTTTGGTTTGACATTGGGTTCATTTAGGGTTAAAATGGATCAAATTGAGGGTTTTGACAAAAGTAGGGTAAATTGACAAAATTGGCCCATGGTGTAGTTGAACAAAATGAAATTGGGAATATTTGGGATTTTCTGGAATTTTTTGGGAATTTTCTGAATTTTTGGATTTTTGGGTCGAGGGGGGTATTTTGGGTATTTAGAGGGTATTGGGAGGTTTTCTTGGAATTTTTGATATTTTTGGCTATGGATGATCAATTTGAGTGATGTGGAAATGTTTGGGATTGATTTTGGGGAATTTTGGGTGATTTGGAAATTTTTGAGAAATTTGGGTAGTTTCGAGGGTTTTGGGTAGCTAAGCGGGTGTAGGGTCCCGGGGTCAAAAATTGAAAATTTGGAAAATTGAAAATTTGGAAAATTGAAAATTTGGAAAATTGAAAATTTGGAAAATTGAAGATTGGGTGAATATAAGTGGAATGAAATCATTTTGGTTGAGCCATGAAGCCATATCAAGCCCGCATGAGCCATGAAGGGACTCATTTGAGGCATTCACTATGTTGTTCCTAACCCTCTTAGCCAAGGATTTAGGGGTTAAGGACCATCCAGGTGAATCACCTACATGAATCAGGAGGTCAAGTTAGGTATGGGTGTGGTTTTAGGAGGTGTGTGAAAGTGTAGTGTATGAGTGTAAGTGTGTGTGTAAGTCGGCCTCTTCACTGCACTGTGCCACCTGTAGGCGATGCTAAGGCCAAAGAGTCCTATAGGAACTCATCCTTTAAACTTCCACATTTGATTTCAACCCTCTAGGTGATTAGGGGTCTACAGTCAAGTTTGTGGAGTTTGCGAGGAGTTAAGAAGTGGTTTGAATTTCTAAAAGGTGGTGGATCCCAATTCTAGTCCTCTAAGATAGTCAAAGGAAAAGCCTAAGGCTGGATCCTAAGTACTAAAAAGAAGAAGAGAAGACCTCATCAAAAATGAGGTCAACAAATGGACCCCCAATAGGTGTGGTGAGCTGACGGAGCACACCGCGCGTATTGGTGTTGACCGAAGCGATCAACAAAACCAACACAGATGTCCAAGTGACAAACTTAGGATGAAGTAGAAGAGTTTCCGCTGGGGAGTGTCAAGTATATCTCTGAAACTGGAGATTCCTGAACTCTTGCTGGGGAAAGGAAAAGGGGGTGAATTCCAAATCACATGATCTGGGGGAATTTCAATTTAGATTTCATTTTGTTTCAATTTAAGTTTGTATGTGTAATTTTAGATTTTGAGTTTTTATTTTAAATTGAGGTTTGATTTAAAATTTATTTGAGAAAATTTGGATTTGAAACGAGAATTGAAACCTAGGTTCCAATCAAGGGATTGAAAAGGAAACTGGAATTTAGGTACCAGCCCTGGAATGAGAATTGGAGATTAAGTGTCGATTGAAAAGGATGAGGATCAGAATTTAGGTACTGACCTCGAAAGTTTAAACGAAGCTGGAGTTGAAATTTAAGTATCAATCCTAGGAGAGAATCGAAATTTAAGTATCGGTCTCGAAAGATGGGAGGCGAATTTAGGTATCGTCCCCGAAAGAGAACTTGATTTTAGGTATCGAGTCTCGAAAGTCGAGAATTGAAATTTAGGTATCAATTCGGATGAGAATAGAAATTTAGGTATCGATCTCGAAAATGAGAGTCGAAATTTAGGTATCAATCTCGAAGAGAGTCAAAATTTAGGTATCGACCTCGGAATGAGAACCGGAATTTAGGTACTAGCCTCGTAAATTTTGAATTAAAATTTAAGTATCAATTCGGATGAGAATCGAAATTTAGGTATCGATCTCGGAATGAGAACCGGAATTTAGGTACCGGTCTCGAAATTTTGAATTGAAATTTAGATATCAATTCGGATGAGAATCAAAATTTAGGTATCGATCTCGGAATGAGAACTCGGAATTTAGGTACCAGTCTCATAAATTTTGAATTGAAATTTAGGTATCAATTCGGATGAGAATCAAAATTTAGGTATCGATCTCGGAATGAGAACTGGAATTTAGGTACCAGTCTCGTAAATTTTGAATTGAAATTTAGGTATCAATTCGGATGAGAATCGAAATTTAGGTGTCGATCTCGAAATGAGAACTGGAATTTAGGTACCGATATCGAAATTTTGAATTGAAATTTAGGTATCAATTCGGATGAGAATCGAAATTTAGGTATCGATCTCGAAATGAGAACCGGAATTTAGGTACCAGTCTCGTAAATTTTGAATTGAAATTTAGGCATCAATTCGGATGAGAATCGAAATTTAGGTATCGATCTCCGAATGAGAACTGGAATTTAGGTACTAGTCTCGTAAATTTTGAATTGAAATTTAGGTATCAATTCGATGAGAATTGAAATTTAGGTATTGATCTCGGAATGAGAACCGGAATTTAGGTACCGGTCTCGGAAATTTTGAATTGAAATTTAGGTATCAATTCGGATGAGAATCGAAATTTAGGTATCGATCTCTCGAATGAGAACTCGGAATTTAGGTACCGATCTCGGAAATTTTGAATTGAAATTTAGGTATCAATTCGGATGAGAATCGAAATTTAGGTATAGATCTCGGAATGAGAACTGGAATTTAGGTACCGGCCTCGTAAATTTTGAATTGAAATTTAGGTATCAATTCGGATGAGAATCAAAATTTAGGTATCGATCTCGAAATGAGAACTGGAATTTAGGTACCAGTCTCAGAAATTTTGAATTGAAATTTAGGTATCAATTAGGATGAGAATAGAAATTTAGGTATCGATCTTGGAATGAGAACTGGAATTTAGGTATCGATCTTGGAATGAGAACTGGAATTTAGGTACCAGTCTCAGAAATTTTGAATTGAAATTTACTGTGGAGATTTGGATTTTAGCGGGAGATCGAAATGAGATATGAAAGTGTTTCATATCCCATGGGAATCAATCAAAGTCTGATTACTTGGCGAAGGGTACAAACCCATGCCATCCGGATCGAATTAAAAATTCTTCGTGATTCTGAAATCATCCCAAGAGAGGATTTCAAGGGAGGTCTAGAATAGATCTTGATTTGAAGAAGGATTGGAGGATTTGAAAAGATGGATTTAAACTGGAATTCAATTTGAGCTTTAAATTTGTTTTGTTTGTCCTTTAACTATCCCGTTTTTGTTGTTTATTTGGTGTTCAACATTTTTTAGATTTTTAAGGAAAGTTTTCTTTTATTCCTTTTTTTTATTTCTTTTCTGTTCTTTGTTTGAAGTTAATTTAACTTTAATGGCGTTTCCCAGTCAATTTGCACAAAAGAGGTGAAGGCCAAAAATGTGACATGGTCACTTTCATTCCAATCATGTCGAAGATACATCATACAACTTGATCTGGAATATATTTCATACAATCCATATAGACTCAAAACGGACTATGTATGATCTTCGTCGATCCATCCAAAGAAGCATCTGTCAAAATCCATGTCTGAATAGTGGGGTACATGGTCAATAACATCACCTTCCAAGCCATCCTTGGCAAGGATGCCGTATGGATGTACATCGGAGGTGTGATATTTTCCATGTAGCTCATAGCTCGTAAGGCCGGAGGCTCTCTAGCTCCGGATCCGGCCGGAAATGGTAAGGTGTCTTCCCGTCATCCATCCTCCCGAAAGTAACCGAGATCCGCTTCACCGGTACTCCCGGTATGCAATGCTTAGCGATATCCGCTCCGTTGCCCTTCGCATCATGACGGAACCTACCGGTAAAGGTATCTTCACCGGCCCTCGGAACTCACTCCGGGCCTCGCTATCCGGAGGTCGTATCCGAACATGATGTTACACTCGTTCGGAAAGAGACCGTGCAGAACGGTCCGACAAAGTCGTGGTGATCTATGTGTGGGGGTATGCAGTCACCCTGCTTGTAGATGTTAATAATGCAGCTATTGGGTATGCAATCTGCTGGCAGTACCCTCCATGTTATCAATCTCTTTACCATTCTCTTGATGACTAGTGGCATCGGATCCACTTGGCCATGATGGAGTATTCCCGGAGGGTTTCCCTTCCTGTCTTCCGCAAAGTCAGTAATAACGATCCACATTGTATTGTGATTCTTCTTTTCCCTGGCATCCATCTCCGGGGTTCTGAGTATGTGTTTTCCCTTAGGCGGCCCGCTCGGCCCATTGTTTTCAAATCCCGGATGCAATCCACGATTTGTTGTTGTTCATACTCTGAGAATACGTCTGTATGTAGCTCGAGGCCCTCTAAGTATATCGATCCTTCCGCCTCGAATTCTCTCGAAGTATTCAAAGGTTTTCTTTTCGACATTCTGCATTCTCTCCAGCTCGTATTCCGGAATAATCTGCAGATGGCAAGGCCTGGTGACATATTGTGGGATATACGGTTCAATCCCTTCACGTTCTCCTGCATACCTCGGCTCCTCGGGGATGATGTCCGTCGGGACATCCCCCGGGTTGCTTCGCAACAAGGTCATGCATTACTGGTGGTTCTATCTGGTGGCGTGGTAGCCTTCTTTCTTCTGGTCTTTGTGAGATTTCCCTAATCCTTTCTGTTATCCTAGGAGCTGGCCTCCTTTCTTCAGGTTCCTGGTGAACCAGTGTCTTTGAAGTGTACATACTGGCAGTAGCAACTGTCTCGTCGCGCTAGTCCGCTGCTAGTTTGGTTAACATCTTGCGGATGCGGCGATTCTTATTTCTTCGTTGCGTTGCTGTGAGAGTAGCTCTTCGAACTTCTTGAATCTCTGTGGGCGCGGCGCTGACAAGCCTGCCCTCTGCTGTAGCGACTACCGACTTCATTTTCTTATCTTCTTCAGTGTTTGTTTTTCTTTTCTTGCTACTAGATTGGTGGCTTGGGCCACCCACTTTCATTACTGTCTGCTCGGGCAGTTCTTCTCGGTCAACTGGGACCCAATCACTTTCTTCGTACTATAGGCCTGCTGGTGCGAAATCCGAGTCAATCTCGATTATCGCTCCATCTTTCACCCTCTTTTCATCGAGTGCAAGGCTTACGCCATTTCTAAAGTTCAGACCAACCGCCCGCTCGACATTTCCCCGCGAAAAGACAAGGAAAAGGATCGTGGTCGTACTAAGAACAAGAATCATTAAGAAAATGTTTATTAAAGACATTTTTTTTTATTACTTCTTGTATTTTTAAATTTAACAGGAATGAAGTGGGATAAGATCAGAAAAGAGATTTTGATATGGGAGAGAAAACAAGGAAAACTTTATTATCATGATTTTATTTATTTTAGCACATTTTTTATTATTTTTTATTTTATTTTATTTTATTTTTATTTTTTATTTTTGGGTTCGGACCCAGTCATAAGTAACTACCCTGCCCGTGTTTCTTAGGGATGAAGAATTCATTCCTAACGAACAAATCTTTTTGAAAAACAATTATCTAAATAAATTTTCTTTTAATACCACAAATACATTAAGATAAACGGAAATGTGTTCGGACTCTTTCTTTTTCGTCATAAGTTTTACGACAAGAAGAAGCACGATTCGAGGACTAACACTTGGAATCTGCCTTGAAGAAATGGAAATCCCAAAACTGATCTTATCCTTCGTCAACGGACTAGACCTGGCTGTTTTCAAGGACGAACTGCCTAATAATGGAATCATTCGATTTGGACAAGGATTCGGGGACACCGACATCAAAATCCCCGACGTCACTCTCTTTTCACGCACAAGCAAAGTATCAGAAGCTGAGAAGCTGTTGATTGAGTTTAACCTCAAGTCAACTCATGAATTCCCTCCTCTGCAAAAGATTCCAATTGAGAGGAATACTGTTGTTCGCGAAGGACTGTTGTTGCTACTCCCACCGGTCTAGTTGTCTCTGTACCTACCCCGACTTCTGCCAAACTAAAGGGGAAGGAAATTCAGAACTGTGATGAACCTGTGGAGGGTACAGATCTTCCTGTGAGATCTTCCTTTTTCGAGGTCGGGTCCAGCTCAAGAATTCCACCACTGACACGGACTCAGAGGAGGAACAGAAGTAGAAGGATTACTAGAGAAGCCGTAGCCGCCGAAGTCGCTTTCCGGAGGAAATCCCGGAACCGCCCGAGTATACACCGCTTCCCGAATACATACCACTTTTGGGAGGAAGTAGGTTCCATCCCCTCTCCGCCGCAGAGGACGAGGAAAATGTCCGCAAGATTGCTTCGCATCGCCTCGCCCAAGCATATTACAACGACGACCGTAAGAAAAGGGCTAGAATTACGCCATTTGCTCGACTGCAGACCCTAATAGAGAAGTTAGCAAAGAAAGAAAAATGCCCTGTATCAGAGATTTTAAGAAGGATAGGGCGGGTGCCGGCCAAATCCCATCTTGGGCCGTGAGTAGTAACCTCGCTATCGCCGAGAAAAGCCAAATAAGAGAATGAAAGCTAGTCCACCCGTCGTTGTTTCGAGACTACAAATTAGGGAGGATTCCACCTTCCAACATTTGGTCGACGCACCATCCGGTCCTAGACCTTCTGTCGCTAGAAGGATGGTATGGCGTCCCACTACCGAACAATTAAGATTAAAACAACAACCTGAGAAGGAAAGTCTCGTCAGGAGACTTGAGTCTGAAGAAAGTGCTACTGCAATGAAGGGGACTCATGAGAAGGAAACCCGACAGTTATTGCATGAAAACTGCAAGGATGTACAGAAAAGACCATTAGAAGATGCTATGGAAAAGCTAAGAACTGATATTCAGCAATTAGCAAGAGAAAGAGAAGAAAAATTCAGAGATGAATTTGACTCGTCAGAGTTCATGGATGAAGAATATGTAGAAATTAACATGGTTGAAACACGAACTTCGTCAGCTTCACAAGGTGCTCCTGCAGCCGCAGAAAGAGAGGAGCCGGAAGTGATGAGGATGCAGCTTCAAGAGAAAGATGATACGATCTCCCAAATGGCAAAGAGGATAGAAGAGATGGCCGCAGCCCCTAACCACTCTCCGCAGTCGTGTTCAACCCTAAAGAGAAACACCCCTGAAGTTATTCACATTGTAGACGAAGGAAAGGAGATTACATCCATCAACTGGGATGATCGCTTAAAAAAGGATGCAATACAAAGCATGATTCCGAAAAGGATATAAGAGCATGGTGGAACAAAGAAGTGCGAGAAGCCTTGGCACAATCAAAGAGCGGGACATCCATTCGGACGGGTAGACCTTGCCCTGAAGAATTCGACACTGTTCAATATCCAAAAGGATTCGTACCACCTCTGTTCAAGACCTTTGATGGAACCGGAAACCCTCGGTAGCATGTTGCACATTTTCGTGTCAGTTGTTGCAATGCCGGCGGAAGTGATGCTTTACTCTTCCGACAATTTGTCAGCAGCCTGTCATGAATCGCCTTTGATTGGTATGCGGAATTACCGAACGGTTCGGTGAAGACATTTTCAGAATTAGAGAACCTCTTCATCAAGCGATTTGCCGGAGCTCAGCACCACATCACTATAGGTGATTTAGTGGTAGAGAAGCAGAAGCCAAACGAAACTTTGGTGGACTACATACTTCGATGGAGGAATCTAAGTATGAAGTGTGAGCCACAACTACAAGAACAGCATGCGATCGACATTTTACTTAAGAGCATTCATGGCCCGATAAGCACTTCTCCTCAAGGGATTTACTATTAAGACTTTCGAGAAGTTGTTAAGCAAGGCCGGAAGCTTGCAAGAGGAGGCGAAGCAATTAAGTTTCACCGACAAAACGGACAAACGAAGCCCATGAAAACTTTTGAAAAGAAGTCTCGGGATCATCGCAGCGAGTCGATAAAGGCAAGCAACCAATACAAATACCGCCGAACGGCCGCAAAGAATTCAACGAATTACCAAAGAACCCCGAACCAGCTATCAATCATCTCAACAGTATGAACAACCGTCTCGTCCATAACGTACGTTAAGGGAGCTTCTGAGTAGGGAGTATCCGTTCAAGAATAAGGCAGTGCCGAAAATGTTCCGCAGTCTGATGAAGACTCCAGATTTTCAACTGCCAGAGCCTAAGAAACCAGAAGAAGTCGACAAGAAAGGTGATCCCAACTTTTGCCCTTACCACCGGATGCTTGGACACAAGATAGAAGATTGTATTACCTTCAAAAGTTGGCTCAACGACAATCTTCAAAAAGGGAACATAACAATCCCGAAGGAATACATGAAGGAACCCCAGAAAGGAGGTTCCGTCAATGTTATCTCGATGGATCTCATTGTTCCGATACATCCCTATGCGACTGATGATGGATGGACTACCGCTTGGACAAAGTCTTCGAAGAAGATTTTGGATCGCATCCAAACCACTTCGGTGCGAGCCTCAATTCAGAGTTCGAAACCTGTCAAGTCGGCACTATCACTTACGATAGAAGAACCACCTCAACAAGAGACGATTAAAGATAAGAAGAAAATTGATAAAGAAGAGAAGACCGAGGCTCCTGAGGCTAGACTAGGGGCTGCTTATCCTAGGATGATTGTTTCCGATTCGGGGGAGAAAACCCTCGAACCTCTGACTTTGTATGATTATTTGCTCACTCCAGTGGGATCTTATAATGATAAGGGTTATGGCGTTGGCTACGTTTTGATCGTTTCTAACGATTACGTAACTAGCGACAACCAACCTAATCCGGACATCGATTCCGATACAAGTAACAATTCTCAAATCATACACAATCTCGACGATCACAATGACAAAGAAGATATCCTCCAGGGAGGCTACGAGAGTTCAACAAGCAACGAATCTATTTGCGAGTTTCGAGGAGCTCCAATCATAATAGAGTTAGAGCCTTCGTACTCCGAAGCTAATCCGAAGAACCCGTCATTCTGATTCAAAGGAAGACACCAGCAAACCCAATAATAGATTCAGAAGAAATCACAGAAGTCAACCTAAGAAGTAGAAGAGTTCTACCTCCGAGAATGGGTCTAAAGGACAAAGGAAAGCAGGTGGTTGTTTCGGAAGAACCAACCCCGACAGAAGAAATACCCATTCGGGAATAAATCGAGACACATGGAAATAAAGTGGACTACAACGTGCTAGCCCATCTTAGGAAACTACCAGCCAAACTGAGCATCTACGACACTCTCATCTTATCAAAGGAGATGAGAGAAGCTCCGATCAAGGCCTTACATGATCCGAAATTTGCTTAGCTCAGATGGTCGGAGATTCCTTTGACGAGGTTTGCTCGTTAAAAGAACAACGAGGTGTTACCTTCACGGACAATGACCTACTACTTGGGACAGCAGACCACAACCGACCGTTGTACATTTCAGTTACAATTGGAAAATTTACACTCTCCAGAGTATTGGTGGATCCAAGAGCATCAATCAATACAATGAATCTTCGAACGCTAGCATACTTGGAAATTGATGCTCGCGAGCTCTAAGCGGACAAAATGTTATTAAGAGGATTCAACCAGAAAGGAGAAAGAGCCCTTGGATCAATAACACTGCTAATGAAGACCGGTGACTTAGCAAAGACAACCGCGAAATTTCACATAATTGATTTAGAAACGTCATTCAACGCTCTACTGGGCCGACCATAGATACATGAAAACCGGATGGTACCATCATCCCTACATCAGTGCATCAAATACTATGATGGAGGGGAACAGTGCATCAAAGGTGACTTACAACCATTCTCCGTACATGAAATTGGAATCCATGAAGATGCAGCTTATTATGCACCTCCGAAGAAAATAATCTTCTCCAGAGATACCATAACGAATGAAGCAAGGGAAGTTCGGGATGATGAAGAACCTGAAGTTCTAGTCCACAGTCACTCACCGCTCCCTTACAGCGAGATGGTGAAGGTTTCTCCACAACTCGCATCCGAGGTCGAGGCCGGGGACGAGGTCGTGGCAGAGACATTAAGACAGTTGGACAGAGGAAACTAGCCATCAATGTTGATTGGGAAGACAGTTCTGAAGAAGAAAAAGAGATCAAGCAAGAAGCAACGACACTAAGTCGGAAGAAGCCGCAATTCAGGATCTCTCTCGAAGATGAAAAGAACGAGGAATATAAATCGATGTACGAGAAAATTAACCACTATGTACATACTATGACCCTGACCCCAATCCATTCTAATAAGATCAAGGGTATGGTGGTCAACGAGGTACGTAGCGGCGGTGCAAAGCCCATCAAATTCTACCGTGGTGCTCCTTCCTCCAAAACTGAAAACAATGTACAATTTAAAGATGTCACTTCTTCCGAATTAATGGAATTGCCTTTTGAGTGGTACTCTCCCCATGTTCAAAATTTAATTCAGCGTGGTTTCTTACCTTGACAATGGACAAAAGGTCAATCACAACATTTTGAAAAATTATGGAATAACTCCGGTCGTCCACCCAATTCAAAGCATGGTCTCGGATTCTGCAGAGTAGGATCGACTGAAGATACTGAATTTTGCTTGGTTGTCACTTGCGAGTCTAATGAAAACTGCATGGAAACTACAGAAGAACTTGAAGATTTACAAATTGGAAATGCTCCACCAAAGTTCGAAGAAGAGATCAAATCTACAATAGATGAGTTAACAGAAGTTAACTTAGGTACTAACGAAGAGCCTAGACCTACCTTTGTTAGCTCCTTACTCAATAAAGAAGAATCCGAAGAAATAATCAAGTTATTAATGAAATTTAAAGACTGTTTTGCTTGGAGCTACGATGAGATGCCAGGATTAGCTCCAGAGGTCGCAGTCCATAAGCTAGGAGTGGATCCTACTTCTGTTCCAGTCAGACAAGGTTCCAGAAGAATGCGTTTAGAAATCGAACTACAAGTCATAACTGAAGTTAAAAAGTTAATAGATGCCAAATTTGTCCGTGAAGAACAATACCCAACTTGGTTAGCCAACCTGGTACCAGTCAGGAAGAAGAATGGTCAGATCAGAATTTGTGTGGATTTCAGAGATTTAAACAAGGCATGTCCAAAAGATGAATTCCCTCTACCGATCCCGAATTAATGATCGACATTGCTTCAACACATGAAATATTCTCATTCATGGATGGATCTTCAGGATTTAACCGGATAAAAATGGCTCCTGAAGATGAAAAACTTACAAGCATTCGTAACACCGATCGGAGTATATTGCTACACAGTGATGCCATTCGGACTGAAGAACACAGGAGCAACCTACCAGAGAGCGATGATAAGAATTTTTGATGATCTCATCCACAATCAAGTCGAATGCTACGTGAATGATGTGGTCATCAAAAGCAAAGTAAAGGAAAACCACCTGCATGATTTGAGAATTGTTTTCGAATGATTAAGACAATTTAACCTTAAGATGAATCCCTTAAAATGCGCCTTCGGCGTCACCTCCGGGAAATTCTTAGGATTCGTTGTCCGACATCGTGGAATTGAAATCGACCCGTAAAGATTAAAGCTATCTTAGAAATGCCACCTCCCAAAACCTTAAAACAACTAAGATCTTTTCAAGGGAAGTTGGCATATCTTCGACGCTTTATCTCGAACTTGTCAGGTAGGTGTCAGCCTTTCTCGGCATTAGTTAAAAAGGACGCCAAATTTATTTGGGAATAGAAATGCCAGAGGGCCTTCGAGGACATTAAACAATATTTAATGACACCTCCTGTCTTAGCAGCCCCGAGCCTCAGTGTAGACCGTTGATACTTTATACCGTGGCTTTAGACGACTTTCTCGGAGCCCCGTTAGCCTGTGTCAATGATGAGGGTAAAGAAAATACTCTTTACTACCTAAGCCGTCGTTTACTTCCGACGGAAATAAAGTATCCCACAATTGAAAAGCACTGTTTGGCCCTGATCTTCGCCGCTCAAAAGCTCAGGCACTACATGCTTTCTCATAAAGTCAACCTGATCTCAAAATTTAATCCATTGTAATACTTGATGACCCGTCCAACGCTTTCTGGCAGACTTGCCAGGTGGTGTCGGCATATTTTTAGGTTGTGTGTTTTATTTTGAAAGTGGGGTCGCCTAACAGAAATTGTCAGTGAATTTTTAATTTAATTTAATTAAATAATTTGAAAAGTAGTATTTGATTTTAAAAATAATTTTTAAATTTGGAGATTTTAAGATATGAAATCAAACCGATCTCACATCCCAAATAGTTTATATAAACGAGCACCGTACCACAAACCGTGTATCTATCCCGAAGAATAGGCACAATCGCTCGACGATGGGGCTCGATTAAATAAACTAGAAAATTTGTGACATCCGTTTCGTCCGTGAACCAATTTTATAAGCCGACAAATTCCCCCGTTTAATATGAAAGCATTAAACGGGGTTTATATTACCTGGGTTCTTTAAAATTCCCAATAAGGGCAAGCCCCTATAGTTAATTACATCTTAAGTGACGGGAATCACCTAAGAAAACTTTCGATAATAATCAATAATTCTGCTCTCAAGACTTTCAAAGTTTAAGTTTTCAAGGGATTGAATTTTGGAATTTCAATAGGGAATGGATCAAATTTGGAAGATTTTATTTTGGGAGTCCAAAGGAAGAGAAGTAGGAGAAGCTGAGGATCCAAGAGGAATCTTGGCAACTTCCCGACTATCCTATTGTTTGGATTGAATTTAGGAAAGTCCTAATACTTATTTAATGTTTTGATCTTGCCAATTTTAATTAATTAGGACTTATATTCGTATGACATGATCATACAAATAGCCTTGAAGATATGAGGGTTTATGTCGTACTAAACGACTACCTCGGAGTCCTAAGGCCGATTAGGGTTTAATTTACATGACATGATCATGCAAATGCCTAACAAAAGGTTGAGGATTTATGTTGCACTAGGCAAACTACCTCGAAGTCCTATGGCTTGGTTATTTAATTCTAAGAAAGTTTTGCTGAAGTAGACTCGAGTTTTCATCGATGACGATGGCCGTGCTGCCCACCATGCTCCGAGCTCCTTGTTGTTGCAGAGGTTTAGTTTTAGAAGTCATAAATCAGGAGATGAGAAAAGTGTTTTGGTTTAGAGAGATTCTTAATTTCCAAGTGTTTTTTATGTTTTATTTAAAACAAATCTTAAAGTTGAATATAACAACATCGATTAAGATCCCACGGTTCCATCCTTCCTGCATCGTTATTTTTATCGGATTCACTTAGTCCAGATGAATTTGCTAAACTCAACTGAATGAGTTCCACACTTTCATTTAGACCGTGGGAAATCCCGTTAGCAACATGTAGGTTACATCATCGTGGTATTCCCGATCATCCAACAGAACGTTTTAATTTTGTTGTAGTTGCAGTTTTGTTGTTCTGTTTGTGATTAAATTTTGAGTTGTTTTATATTTTGAGATTTTGTGGCGGTGAATTTTATCTTGCAATGAATTTTAATTTAGTTTTGGTTTCAGTTTTAGGGACTATCCTAAAGGTGTGGGTTTTCATGCAACAGTTGTTTATCATGCAAGAAAAGTAAGTGCGATGCGATTAAATAAATTGCAATATGATAAATTGCAATAAAATAAAAGCGTACCTGGAGGGTCTTCCCGTCATCCCAAGCTGCACTTAAACACAATTTAGAATATTTAAGCATGTTCCTAGGTAAAGCTAAGGGAAGGGTTATGGTTTTCTACCAAATTCCTAATCCTATAGCTAGTCATCTCCTATGACGTCTAGGTTCTTGTGTTTTGGTTTGAGGACGATTTTCTTCATCAAAGAACAATTAAGTTCAATTGTTCTTATAAACATCCTATCATATCGAGGAAGTGCTTTAGAAAAATCTTAAACATCTTTTCAATATTGCTAGAATTGTTTTAAGTCCAAATAAATTTAATCATATAAATGAATTAATCGTCCGGGGATTCAAGTTTTGTTGTTATCTTGCTCAGTGAACTAGGACATTTGAATATCCTATAGGTGAAGTAACATTTCATTTAACGTTACGTTTAGGAGTTATAACAAATAAAAGTTCTTGAGGGCAAATTGGTGTTCAAATGGTTTGTGATTTAGCTTTAATTTCGATTATCGGATTTAAATTTGGAATAGATGTTCAAGTTGCTTTATTTTGAATTTCTTTATGTCTTAGGTGATGTTATTTTTAATTCAATTTAATTTAAGTTTAATTTAATTTGATTTGGTTTAGCTTCAATTTTAATTTAATTTATTTAATTTAAATTGATTTTAATTTTAACTTGATTTTATATTTTTTTTAATTTAATTTAATTTAATATGATTTAATTTAATTTAATTTAATTTAATTTAATTTAATTTAATTATTATTTTATTTTTTATTTAATTTTATTTAATTAATTTAATTTAATCTTAATTAAATTTAATTCAATTTAATTTAATTTGTTCAATTTAATTTAATTTAAATTAATTTAATTTGCTTGATTTAATTTAATTTAATCTTTAATTTAATTTTATTTTTTTTAATTTTAATTTAATTGAAAATTTAAAAAGAGTTTAACAATTTAACTTTTAACTTATTTTTAATGATTAAGTCCTTTAACATTTTGAAACTTAAATTTGAATTATCATTTTAATTAGGAATTAAATATTATCGAGATGATTAATTTAGGGATCCTTAGATCAAAGAATAAATTTCTTCCTAATAATAATATCCCTATTTAATAATTCCAACTTTATTATTCTTCCAAATTTAATTAATTATTTAATTAAGGTTTATTTTACTTATTTTTAAATTGTTTAATAGGTTTCTACCCTTTAATTATTTAAATTTCAATCATCCAAATCAGATTAAGATCAAATATTTTACTCTTTAATTTTATTAAACCTAAAGTTTTAATTAAGGGTTAAAATTTTAATTACCACTTTGCTCTTCAAGCTTAACAATTTCATAACTCACTAAATTGAGCTTAAATGAACTTGAAATTTTTATGTGACTTCACTGATATGCCAATAAAGACATGAGAGGAGAAAATGTGATTTTTCTGTATTTAATTTATTTATATAATTAATTTTGGTGGAAAATAGAGATTTCTAAGGAAAATTTAATAATATGACCAAGGGAAAGTTTCTGTTCTTAAGAAAATTATGGGACATTCCTAATGACCAGAGAACCACTTGGACCAATTCTGGTGATTTTTTGAATTATATTATTTTTATTATGATTATTTTAAGTTTTAGAGTATTAATTAATTTAACAATAAAATAAAGGTTGAAAAATGAATTTTATATTTTTCAAAAATCTTTCTGATATCAAGGAAATCAGAGAATCAATTTTTATAATTTTCTGATTTTTCTTTGATTTATTAGAATTATTTTAGTGGAAATACTAGAAATATATATATTTTAATTTTAAAATTACCTTAGGGCTTTAAAATTTAATATCTCATTAAATAGACCTAAGAAAAATATGGGGTTTGTTCCTAGGTGATTAAAATTCAAAATGTGACATTTTAGTGAATTTTATTATTTTTGTGATTTTTATTATTTTTTATTTATTAAAATATTAAAATAATGTAAAAAATTAAATTTTTTTAGAAAATTGCAATTTTATTTTTCTTAAATTCCCTTGATATCAAAGAGGCTCCAAAACCAATTTGGTGAATTTTTGAAAAGTATTTTGAAAGTTGTGAATTTTTAAAGTTTAAAATGACTAAATAGCTTAATCAACCCATTTAGTAGGGCTAACCAAGTCCAATTGACTTCAAACTTTTATGGTGGGTTCCTCTGATCCTAAAGGTTAGTGGAGAATTGTTTTCAAGTCAATTTGATGTTTGGTTAACTCTAATTAATTAGGGACCTATTTTGGGTTTTTAAGCTAATTAGGGTTATTTTAAATGAACTAGTTCAAAACCTATTTTTCTTAGGGTCCTTTGGTCATAAGAAACATCACCAAATTTTCCTAGAATTTATTTCACAACATGCTAATTATTAGATTTAAAATACTCAAAACAGCAATATGAATTTGAAAAATCAATAACTTCTCATAGGGATGGCCTCCGACTTTGGAAAATTCGTGGAATGTTTCCAAATTCAGTAGGCTTCAAAAGCCCTATGGTCTCATGCCATGGTGAATTTCCTATATGCATGGAGAATTAAAATAATGCAGAGGGTAAATAAATTATCAAAAATAGAATACTTAATGAAATTAAATGATTTCTTTTCCACATTATTCTCCTCTGTTCACTGAGCAAGAGGTATTTTTATTTTATTTTTCTGATTTTTCTACACAAAGTTATGCATTTTTGAAGTTTAGGGAATTAAATAAATAGAAAAATACCCTAATTTTCTATTTATCCACGCGGCGCCGCCTCAACCTCGGCAGCTCCGAAACGCCTCGTGGCGCTCTCTGATTCGACGCCGCCATCCAACTCAGTGCTCTGGGGGCCCGCTGTGTCGTTCCGTCTTCTGATCCGGCGCGATCCTGGCCGTCCGTCCACGCGTGTATGGAATGAACGACATCCGTTCATCGTCCCCAAGCATCCTCACCCGAGAGCCGTCCACACTAAAACCCTAAGAACTCACTCATTTCTCAACGGATTTTCGTGTTCTTATGCTCCATGGATTCGTCTTGAAGAGACGAATACATCTATATGGTGATCATGCATTGAAATTAAAGCATTTGTAATGGAGAATCTCCAGAAGTTCGGGTTGAAGAATTAGCTCATACCTTTGCTCAGAGAAGTGTGGCTTCAATCTGAGGGCTGTGTCACCTTCGATTGGGTCCCAGCAAGCTCCAGATGAAGTCTCCTGGTCTGGTGAATTGCCTAGCTATGAAAGTGACCACAGCCGATCACAAAGCTTGGAGGCCGGAACAACTCGGGTGGCCTCGAAGATGGGGCTTTCGATGGGAAACTTCTCCTCTTGGTCCAGTGAAGGTGTAGGACCGCCAATTTGAGGATTGGCTCACCGTGGCAAAGTGTCCCGGTTTTGGGTGAAATTTCGCGTCGAGAAATTGGATTCCGTTGGTGGGGATTAGGGCAAATTGACATTGGGGATCAACTCGCTCTAAGTATGGAGTAGGGTTTGGAACAATTTTGGCGCAGTTTCGGCAAGGTTTGTGCAACTCTCTTTTCATGGCCGCGAGGGGGTCGGGTTTAAATAGAGGTGGGTCGGAGAGCCTCACAGGGATGACCAAGGGTTGGGATCAGCTGCTCCGGGCATGGGAAGAACAGCCATGGTGGCCATTGGGCATGGGGCGGCTCAGCAAGGTGGAATTCCAAAGTTTGGCTTCTCCCGAGGTCTCGGCCATGGTGTTTTCCGGAGACCCAGTGGTCGGCCGGCCGTGCACCTGGTCACCATCTTGTTTAGGTCGTGGTCGGGGTTTAGTGCGGGCAATTGGCAAATGCCATGTGTAAAAGGCTTGGATTAGAATGGAATGGGAGAGGGCTCATTTTGGCTCAAATTGGTCAACCCATCCCTTTGGGCTAGGTGCACCACCCAAGGCTTGGTTTAGGTCGAAGAGAAAGTGATTTGGCTCAAGCATAATCAGTAGGGTCAAGTCACCATCCAAGCACAATTAGGGATAAGCATGGTTAAGGGGAATCATGGGAGTGGTTAATCACCTTTAGGAATTAAAGAAAGAGTCTCCTCCATTTGCCCAAAATGGCATGGTGACATGTAAAGAGGCTCTCATGGCTTCCATGTGGCTCTTGCATGGCTTCATGGCTCATCTTTGGCTTGGGAAAAGTTAAGTCAATTTCATGGAAATAGATTTAAGAAAAATTTGGTATTTTGATGGGAATTTGTATGGGGCTTAATTTGGAATGGCTTCATGACGAGTTTTTGAAACTTAGGGATTGATTTTAATTAAGGGTATGATGTAGAGCAATTGTCATATGGGCTTTAGCATGAAATTTGGGCTTTTAGGAAGGTTTAAGAAAATGGGCTTTTGGTTTAAAAATAAATTTATGGATGGGAATTTTGTGAAGGATTGGGCCAAACAAATGTTGGGTTTAGTTCATGGATGTGTCATGAGTGATTTGAAATGAGTTTGGAATGATTTGGGTTTGAATTGGGTTGGATTTGGGCTTCTTTGGTAAATGGGCCAATGTAGGTCAAATTGGGCTAACTTGGGCCAATGTTGGGCTAGGGTTGAAATTGATGTAAAATAAATGTTGGAAAATGTTTATGGGAGTGTTTCAAAGAGGTTTTGGCTTTGGTTGGGTTTTGATTTTGGGTTTTGGGTTCATTTAGGTTAGGTTTGGGTTTAGGTCAAAATTGGGCCTTTTGGTTTTGGGTTGAATTTGAGTGGGGTTTGGATCTAAATTTTGGGCAAATCATGTTAAGGTTTTGTTTGTAGGGATGTTAAGGGAGGTTTGGAAAAGATTTGGGGTTAATTGGAGTTGTATTGGGTGAGTTTGGGTTAGGTTTGGGTCATGGGTCCAAATTGGGCTTTAAGGCCAAAAGTGAAATTGGATCCAAATGTCAATCAAATTGGACTTGGATTTGGTCTATATTGGTGTTGGGAATGTTGAATTGAAGTTTAGAATTGAATTGGACCAGAATTTGGGTCAATTGGGTAGATTTGGTTTGACATTGGGTTCACTTAGGGTTAAAATGGATCAAATTGGGGGTTTTGGCCAAAGTAGGGTAAATTGACAAAATTGGCCCATGGTGTAGTTGAACAAAATGAAATTGGGAATATTTGGGATTTTTTGAAATTTTCTGGGAATTTTCTGAATTTTTGGATTTTTAGATCAAGAGGGGTATTTTGGGTACTTGGAGAGTATTGGGAGGTATTTTTGGAATTTTTGGTATTTTTAGGCATGGATGATCAATTTGAGTAATGTGGAAATGTTTGGGATTGGTTTTGAGGAATTTTGGGTAATTTAGGTGATTTTGCAAATTTTGGGTAGTTTCAAGGGCTTTGGGTAGGCTAGGCGGGTGTAGGGTCCCGGGGGTCAAAAATTGAAAATTTGGAAAATTGAAGATTAGGTTTTTGTAAGTGGAATGAAATCATTTTGGTTGAGCCATGAAACCATATTAAGCCCACATGAGCCATGAAGGGACTCATTTGAGGCATTCACTAAGTTGTTCCTAATCCTCTTAGCCAAGGGCTTAGGGGTTAAGGACCATCCATGTGAATCTCCTTTATGAGTCAGGAGGTCAAGTTGGTTATGGGTGTGGTTTTAGTTGGTGTGTGGAAGTGTAGTGCATAAGTGTAGTGTATGTGTAAGTAAGCCCTTCACTGCACCAGTGCCACCTAGTAGGCGCTCTAAGGCAAAAGAGTCCTATAGGAACTCATCCTTTAAACTTCCACATTCGATTTCCACCCTCTAGGTGATTAGGGGTCTACAATCAAGGTTGTGGAGTTTGCAGGGAGTTAGGAAGTGGTTTGAATTTCTAAGTGGTGGGTCCCAATTCTAATCCTCTAAGATAGTCAAAGGAAAGGCCTAAGGCTAGATCCTAAGTACTAAAAAGAAGAAGAGAAGACCTCATCAAAAATGAGGTCAACAGGTGGTCAATGATATTATTGCAATTCGATATAACTTTCGTGCCTCTTCGTGCCATAAGGGGACAAGTCCTAGCAGACTTCCTCGCAAAGCACACCCTTTGCCGCGAGAATCTCCTCTCAATGACGACTTGCCTGATGAACAAATAATGAACTTAGAAGACCCTGATGATCGACGTTGGGAATTATATTTCGACGGAGCTTCTTCAGCACACAAAGACGAAGAATCACAAGTGATAGTGCCCGGTAAGGCAGGAATTAGACTAATCTTTATAACACCGGAGCGGGGGATGTTAAGATACTCCTACCACTTAACGAGCCGTGTACAAACAACGGCGGAATACGAAGTTCTCGTAACAGACCGGAATTAACTATTCAAATGGGGATAACAAACATCAACATCTACGGGGATTCGCAGTTAATCATTCAACAGATCGCCGGACAAGACGTAATTTTAAAGCCAAGACTCGAGCAATACTTCCAAGTATGCCATGAAACTGTTGGAACAAATTCGAATGTGACGATCTACAAAATTCCCGAAAAGAAAATGCTTTAGCAGATGCAAGTTAACTGTCTCGCAAAAGAATTTGCCTGCTTGCAAGATGAATCAGTGGAAGTGTCAGTTCACAGACGTCAGGTCCTATCATAGCTTGATATAGGCACAATACACAAATCAGAAAAAGAAGAAGAATCGGTTGCAGCAGTGACAAAAAACACAGAAGATTGGCGACAACCATTAATAGACTACCTGTAAACAGGAAAACTACCAGATGATAGGTCATTAGCCCATTAGATCAAGAAAAGAACTCTGTCCTACGCATTCATAAACAACACGTTATACAGAAGGTCTTTCGATCAAATGTGGCAAAGGTGCCTAAGCGGGTCCAAGGCCCGTGAAATTTTTAAAGAGGTGCATTCGAGACTCGTGGCGCTCACCAGTCGGTCCGAAGATGAAAATGAAAATTAAAAGACTAGGGTACTACCGGCCCTCGATGATGACCGACTGCATGAAAATCACCAAGAACTGTCACCAATGCCAAGTGCATGGAGTGGTTCTACACCAACCTCCAAATGTGCTACATCCGACAATTGCGTCGTGGCCATTTGAATGTTGGGGCACCGATATAGTGGGTCTAATAGAACCACCATCTTCGAAAGGACATCACTTCATTCTTGCGGCTACAGATTACTTTTCCAAGTGGGCAGAGGCAGTTCCACTCAGAGAAGTGAAAGCACACCACGTGCTACATTTTTTCAAGAACCAAGTTTTCTACCGTTTCGGAGTCCCGTGCAGGATCATCTCGTATAATGGGTCAGCATTCGAAGCACGCAAATCAACAATTTTGTCGTGAGACACGGAATCGACTGGCGGTATTCAACAATTTACTACCCAAGAGCAAACGGCCTGACTGAGACTTTTAATAAAACTCTCATTCAAATTTTAAAGAAAACTTTGGACGATAATAAGATAAATTGGCACGAGAAGTTATTAGAAGCCTTATGGGCCTACCGGACGACCTTCGTAACTCCTACTCAAGCTACACCTTACGCTCCGGTGTATGGGTCCGAGGCAGTGTTCCCCTTAGAGGTCCAGCTTCCTTTACTCAGAATTGCAGTTGCAAACAAAATCACGACAGAAGAAAATGCCAAATTACGACTAGAGGAATTGGAAAGCCTAGAAGGGAAAAGACTTGTAGTGCAGCAGAATTTAGAACTATACCAAGCTAAGATGGTTCAAGCCCATGAGAGACTGGTCCGCCCAAGAACCTTCAAAGTTGGTGACTTAGTTCTCGTTCTCAAGAGACCTATCCTTGCACACCGCAAGATAGGAGGAAAATTTGAACCCACTTGGGAAGGGCCGTTTGTGGTTGTGGCAGTCTACTCAGGAGGCTCCTACCAGCTAGTGAATTGCCAAGGAGAACGACATATGCTTCCGATCAACGGACGATACTTGAAGAAGTATTTGTTGACCTCATTTTTGATGAGGTCATCTCTTCTTCTTTTTAGTACTTAGGATCTAGCCTTAGGCTTTTCCTTTGAATATCTTAGAGTACTAGAAGTGTAACCCACCACCTAGAATTTCAAACCACTTCTTAACTCCCCGCAAACTCCACAAATTTGATTGTAGACCCCTAATCACCTGTAGGGTCGAAATCAAATATGGAAGTTTAAAGGATGGGTTCCCATAGGACTCTTCGGCCTTAGGACCGCCCGGGTGGCCCGGTCCGGTGAGGACCGACTTACACATACACTACATTTATACACTACACTTTCACACACCTATACCCAACTCGATCTCCTGACTCATGAAAGTGATTCACATGGATGATCCTTAACCCCTAAGCCCTTGGCTAAGAGGGTTAAGAACAACATAGTGAATGCCTCAAATGAGTCCTCTCATGGCTCATATAGGCTTAATATGGCTTCATGGCTCAACCAAAATGATTTCATTTCACTTATATTCACCTAATCTTCAATTTTCCAAATTTTCAATTTTTGACCCCGGACCCTACACCCGCCTAGCCTACCCAAAACCCTTGAAATCCTCCAAAATTTCCAAATCACCCAAAATTCCTCAAAACCAATCCCAAACATTTCCACATCACTCAAATTGATAATTCATAGCCAAAAATACCAAAAATACCCAAAATACCCTTCTTGACCTAAAAATCCGAAAATTCAGAAAATTCCCAGAAAATTCCAGAAAATCCCAAATATTCCCATTTTCATTTTGTTTAACTACACCATGGGCCAATTTTGTCAGTTTACCCTACTTTTATCAAAACCCCCAATTTGACCCATTTTAACCCAAAGTGAACCCAATGTCAAACCAAACCTACCCAATTGACCCAAATTCTGGTCCAATTCAATTCTAAACTTCAATTCAACATTCCCAACACCAATCTAGACCAAATCAAAGTTCAATTTGATTGACATTTGGATCCAATTCCACTTTTGGCCTTAAGGCCCAATTTGGACCCATGACCCAAACTTAGCCCAAACTCACCCAATTCAACTCCAATTAACCCTAAATCTTTTCCAAACCTCCCTTAACATCCCTACAAACAAAACACTAACATGATTTGCCCAACATCTATACCCAAACCCCACTTAAATTCAATCCAAAGCCAAAAAGCCCAATTTTGATCTAAACCCAAACCTAACCCAAATGAACCCAAACCCCAAAATCAAAGCCCAACCAAAGCCAAAACCTCTTTGAAACAGCCCTATAAACATTTCCCAACATTAATTTTACACCAATTTCAACTTTAGTTCAACATTGGCCCAAATTAGCCCAATTTGACCTACATTGGCCACTTTACCAAAAAGCCCAAATTCAACCCAATTCAAACCCAAATCACTCCAAACTTGTTTCAAATTACTCATGGCACATTCCTAAACCAAAACCAACAATTATTTGGTCCAAACTTCTACAAATTTCCCATCCACCAATTTATTTTCAAGCCTAAAGCCCACTTCCCTTAAACCTTCCTAAAAGCCCATCCAAGACAAATTCAAAATCCCAAAGTTCACGACAAAGCCCACATGACATTTCCATTTGCCATCCATTTAATCAAAGCTATTCCCTAAGTTCCAATCCCATCATCAAATAATTCCAAATCAAGCCTCATGCCAAATCACCCCTAAATACCAAAATTTTTCTTAAATCCATTTCCATGAAATTGACTCAACTTTTCCCAAGCCAAAGGTGAGCCATGAAGCCATTCTTAAGCCACATGCAAGCCATGTGAATTGTTTGACATGTGACCATACCACATTGGGTAAGAGGAGAGGGAGCTTTCCTTAATTCCTAAAAGTCTTTAACCTCACCCATGATACCCCTTAACCAAGATTTAATCCAAATATTCTTGGATAAGGACATCACCATCTTTCGATCGCCTAACCTAACCGATCTTCTCAGCCCAAGGCTAGCCATGGGGAGGTGAACCCAGCCCAAACAAATGGGTTGACCAAACCTAGCCAAGATTAGCCATATCCCCATTCCATTTCGATCCAACCATTTTACACTTGGCAACCGCCAATTGAATACACTAAGCCCCGACCACGACCTCCCCGAGCTTGATGGTGACCAATGCCCGGCCGGCTAGCCACCGGTCGCCGGAAAACACCACACCCGAGAGCTCACATGTGAGCCCAAAATTGAAATTCTCACCCGCCGAGCCGCCCCATCCCCAATGGCCATTGTAGCCGTTCTTCTCTTGCCAAGAGCAACTGATCCCAAGCCCTAACTCTCCCGGGAGGCCCTCCATCCACCTCTATTTAAACCCGACCCCCTCACGGCCATGAGAGGAGAGTTGCACAAACCTTGCCGAAACTCGCCAAAATTGTTCCAAACCCTTCTCCATCCTTAGAGCGAGCTTGATCCCCAAGTGTTAATTTGCCCTAATCCCCACCAACGAATCCAATTTCTCAACCGAAATTTCACCCAAAACCAGGACACTTTGCCACAGCTGAGCCAATCCTCAAATCGACCGGTCCTACACCTTCACCGGACCAAGAGGAGAAGTTTCCCACCGAAAGCCCCATCTCCGGGTCACCCAGCTTGTTCCAGCCCTCCAAGCTTTATGATCGACTCGTGGTCACTCTCATAGCTAGGCAATTCACTGTGCCGAGGGACTTCATCTGGAGCTTGTTGGGATCCAATCGAAGGTGAAACAACCCTCAGATCGAAGCCACACTTCTTTGAGCAAAGGTATGGCCTCACTCTTCTTCCCGAGCTTCTGAACATTCTCCATTTTCATTGAGTCAATTTTATACCACATAAACCGTATGGATATGTTCGTCTTCTCGAGACGAATTCATAGAGTATAAGAACGTTAAATTTGGTTAAGTATCGAGTGAGCTCTTAGGCCTAGAAGATGGACGGTTCTCGGGTAAGAACGCCTGGGGACGATGAATGGATGCCGTTCATTTAATACACGCGCGGACGAACGGCCAGGATCGCGCCGGATCAGGAGATGGAACGACACAGCGGGCCCCCGGAGCGCCGAGTCAGATGGCGGCGTCGAATCGGAGAGCGCCACGCGGCGTTTCGGAGCTGCCGAGGTTGACGCGGCGCCGCGTGGATAAATAGAAAATTAGGGTATTTTTCTATTTATTTAATTCCCTAAACATCAAAAATCCATAACTTTGTGTAGGAAAATCAGAAAAATAAAATAAAAATACCCTCTTGCTCAGTGAACAGAGGAGAATAATGTGGAAAAGAAATCATTTAATTTAATCAAGTATTTTATTTTTAATGATTTATTTCCCTTCTGCATTGTTTTAATTCTCCATGCATATAGGAAATTCACCATGGCATGAGACCATAGGGCTTTTGAAGCCTCTGAATTTGGGAACATTCCCCGAATTTTCCAAAGTCGAGGCCATCCCTATGAGAAGTTATTGATTTTTCAAATTCATGTTAATGTTTTGAGTATTTTAATTCCAATAATTAGCATGTTGTGAAATAAATTCTAGGAAAATTTGGTGATGTTTCTTATGACCGCGAGGACCCTAGGAAAAATAGGTTTTGAACTAGTTCATTTAAAATGGCCCTAATCGGCTTAAACACCCAAAATAGCTCCTTAATTAATTAGAGCTAATCATACATCAAATTGACTTGAAATCAATTCTCCACTGACCTTTGGGATCAGAGGAACCCACCATAAAAATTTGAAGTCAATTGGACTTGGTTAGCCCTACTAAATGGGTTGATTAAGCCATTTAGCCAATTTAAACTTTAAAAATTCATAACTTTCAAAATACTTTTCAAAAATTCACCAAATTGGTTTTGGAGCCTCTCTGATATCAGGGGAATTTAAGAAAAATAAAATTGTAATTTTCTAAAAAAGTTGATTTTTTGTATTATTTTAATATTTTAATAATTAAAAAAATAATAAAAATCACAAAAATAATAAAATTCACCAAAATGTTACATTTTGAATTTTAATCACTTAGGAACAAATCTCATATTTTTCTTTGGTCTATTTAATGAGATATTAAATTTTAAAGCCCTAGGGTAATTTTAAAATTAAAAAATGTATTTTCTAGCATTTTCACTAAAATAATTATAATAAATCAAAGAAAAATCAGAAAATTGTTAAAATTGATTCTCTGATTTCCTTGATATCAGAGAGAGTTTTGAAAAATATAAAATTAATTTTTCAACCTTTACTTTATTTTTAAATTAATTAATACTCCAAAACTTAAAATAATTATAATAAAAATAATATAATTCAAAAAATCACTAAAATTGGTCCAAGTGGTCCTCTGGTCATTAAGAATATCCCTTAATTTTCTTAAGGATAGAAACTTTCCCTTGGTCATGTTATTAAATTTTCCTTGGAAATTCCTATTTTCTACCAAAATAATTATATAAATAAATTAAATACAGAAAAATCACATTTTCTCCTCTCATGTCTTTATTGACATATGAGTGTAGTCACATAAAAAATTTCAAGTTCATTTAAGCTCAATTTAGTGAGTTATGAAATTGTTAAGCTTGAAGGGCAAAGTGGTAATTAAAAATTTTAACCTTTAATTAAAACTTTAGGTTTTAATAAAAATTAACAAGTAAGATATTTGATCTTAATCTGATTTGGATGATTGAAATTTAAATAATTAAAGGGTAGAAACCTATTAAACAATTTAAAAATAAGTGAAATAAACCTTAATTAAATAATTGATTAAATTTGGAAGAATAATAAAGTTGGAATTATTAAATAGGGATATTATTATTATGAAGAAATTTATTCTTTGATCTAAGGATCCCTAAATTAATCAATCTCAATAATATTTAATTCCTAATTAAAATGATAATTCAAATTTAAGTTTTAAAATGTTAAAGGACTTAATCATTAAAATGAAAAATAAAATTAAATTAAAGATTAAATTAAATTAAATCAAACAAATTAAATTAAAGATTAAATTAAATTAAATCAAACAAATTAAATTAATTTAAATTAAATTAAATCAAATGAATTAAATTAAATTAAATTGAACAAATTAAATTAAATTGAACAAATTAAATTAAATTGAATTGAATTTAATTAAAATTAAAATTAAATTAATTAAATAAAATAAAAAATAATAATAATAATTAAATTAAATTAAATTAAATTAAATTAAAACATATTAAATTAAATTAAATTAAATTAAATTAAAAAAATATATATATAATAATAAATAATTAAATCAAATTAATCAAACAAATTAAAGTAAATCATATTAATTTAAATTAAACCAAATTAAATTAAATTAAATTAAAATAAAAAATAATAAAATCAAGTTAAATTTAAAATTAAATTAAATTAAATAAATCAAATTAAAAACTAAACCAAATTAAATTAAATTAAATTGAATTAAATAACATCATCTAAGACATAAAGAAATTAAATATAAAGCAACTTGAACACTATTCCAAATTTAAATCCGATAACTGAAATTAAACTAAATCACAAACCATTTGAACACCAATTTGCCCTCGAAAGCTTTGGTTATCATAAGTCCTAAATAGAACATTAAATGAAATGTTACCCCACTTATAGGATATTCAAATGTCATAGTTCATCGAGCAAGATAACAAAACTCGAATTCTCGGACGATTAATTCATTTGTATAATTAAATTCATTCGGACTTAAAACAATTCCAAGCAATATTGAAAAGATGTTTGAGATTCTTCTTAAGCACTTCCTCAATATGTTAGGATACTTATAAGAACAATCGAACTTAATTGTTCTTCGATGAAGAAAATCATCCTCAAACTAAAACACAAGAACCTAGACGTCATAGGAAATGACTAAACTATAGGATTAGGAATTTGGTAGAAAACCATAACCCTTCCCTTAGCTTTACCTAGGAACTTGCTTAAATATTCTAATTGTGTTTTAAGTGCAGCTTGGGATGACGGGAAGACCCTCCAGGTACGCTTTTATTTTATTGCAATTTATCTTATTATAATTTATTTAATCGCATCGCACTTACTTTTCTTGCATGATAAACAACTGTTGCATGAAAACCCACACCTTTAGGATAGTCCCTAAAACTGAAACCAAAACTAAATTAAAAGTCATTGCAAGATAAAATTCACCGCCACAACATTTCAAAATATAAAACAACTCAAAATTTAATCACAAATAGAACACAAAACCGCAATTACAACTAAATTAAAACGTTATGTTGGATGATCGAGAATACCTCGGATGATGTAACCTACGTGTTGCTAACGGGATTTCCCACGGTCTAAATGAAAGTGTGGAACTCATTTAGTTGAGTTTAACAAATTCATCCGGACTAAGTGAATCCGATAAAAATAACGATGCCGAAGGATGGAACCATGGGATCTTAACCGGTGTTGTTATAATCAACTTTAAGATTTGTTTTAAATAAAACATAAAAAAATACTTGGAAATTAAGATTTTCTCTAAACCAAAACACTTTTCTCATCTCCTGATTTATGACTTCTAAAACTAAACCTCTACAACAACAAGGAGCTCGGAGCATGGTGGGCAAGACGACCATCGTCATCAACGAAAACTTGAATCTACATCAGCAAAACCTTTCTTAGAATTAAATAGCCAAGCCATAGGACTTCGAGGTAGTTTTCCTAGTGCAACATAAATCCTCGACCTTTTGTTAGGCATTTGCATGATCATGTCATGTAAATTAAGTCCTAACCAGTCTTAGGACTCTGAGGTAGTCGTTTAGTACGACATAAACCCTCATATCTTCGAGGCTATTTGTATGATCATGTCATACAAATATAAGTCCTAATTAATTAAAATTGGCAAGATCAAAACATTAAATAAACATTAGGACTTTCCTAAATTCAAGCCAAACAATAGGATAGTCAGGAAATTACCGAAGTTCACTTCGAATCTATAATTTCTCCTACATTTCTTCCGTTGAATTCCCAAAAAAAATTGTTCCAAACTTGATCCATTTCCTATTGAAATTCCAAAATTCAATCCCTTGAAAACCCTAAACTTTGAAATTCTTGAGAGCAGAATTACTGATTATTATCGAGAGTTTTCTTAGGTGATTCCCGTCACTTCAGATGTAATTAACTATAGGGCTTGCCCTTATAGGGAACTTTAAGAACCCAGGTAATATAAACCCTGCTTAATTCATTTATATTAAGCAGGGGAACTTGTCGGCTTATAAAATTGGTTCGCAGACCAAACGGATGTCACAAATCTTCTAGTTTATTTAATCGAGCCCCATCGTCAAGCAGTGTGCTTATTCTTCGGGATAGATACACGGTTTGTGGTACGGTGCTCGTTTATATAAACTATTTGGGATGTGAGATCGGTTTGATTTCATATCTTAAAATTTTCAAATTTAAGATTATTTTTAAAATCAAATACTACTTTTCAAATTATTTATTCAAATTAAAAATTCACCGACAATTTCTGTAGGCGACCTCTTTTCAAAAATACAACACTCAACCTAAAAATATGCCGACAGTATTACGCTACCTGATGTTTCGAAGGAATGAATTTTTCATCCCTAGAAGCACGGGTGAAGTAATTACTTATGACTGGGTCTGAACCCAAAAATAATAAAAAAAAATGTGCTAAAATAAATAAAATCGTGATAATAAAGTTTTCCTTGTCCTCTCCTCCAAATCAAAATTTTTTTTCTATCTTTTCCCACTTCATTCCTGTTCAATTTAAAAATACAAAAGGAATAATAAAAAAAAAAAGAGAAAAAAGAAAACTCTGTCTCTAATAAACATTTTCTTAATGTTCTTGTTCTTAGTACATCCTCTGATTCTTTTCCTTGTCTTTTCGCAGGGAAATGTTGAACGGGTGGTTGGTCCTGAACTTTAGAAATGGCGTAAGCCTTGCACTCGACAAAAAGAGGGTGAAAGATGGAGCGATAGTAGAGATTGACTTAGACTTCGCACCAGCGAGCCTCGCAATACGAGGAAGGTGACCGGGTCCCGGCTGACCGAGAGGAACCGCCCGGCCGACAAGAATGAAAGTGGGTGGCCCAAGCCACCAACCCAAGAACAAGAAAAGGAAAACAAACACTGAGGAGGACAAGAGAATCAAGTCTGTGGTCGCTATAGCAGAGGGCAGGCTTGTCAGCGCCGCGCCCACAGAGATTCAGGAAGTATGAAGAGCTACTCTCACAGCAACTCAGCGAAGAAATGAAAATCGCCGTATCTGCAAGATGTTAACTAAACTAGTAGCGGACCAGCGCGACGAGGCAGCTACTACTACCAGTGCATATACTTCAAGGATACCGGTTCGCCAGGAACCTGAAGAAAGGAGGCCAGCTCCGAGGATAACAGAAGAGACCAGGGAAATCTCAAGAAGATCAGAAGAAGAAAGGCTACCACGCCACCAGATAAAGCTACCAGTAATGCATGACCTTGTTGCAGAAGCAACCCCGGAGGATGTCCCGACGGATACCATCCCCGAGGAGCCTAGGTATGCAGGAGAACGCGAAGGGATTGAGCCATATATCCCACAGTACGTCACCAGGCCTCGCCATTTGCAGATTATTCCAGAATAAGAGCTAGAAAGAATGCAGAATGTCTAGAAGCAAACTTTTGAATACTTCAAGAGAATTAGAGGCAGGAGGATCAATATACTAGAAGGCCTCAAGCTACATATAAACGTGTTCTCAGAATACAAACAACAACAAATCGTGGACTGCATCCAGGATTTGAAAAGGATGGGTCGAGCAGGCCGCCTAAGAGAAAACACTTACTCGGAACCCCGGAGATGGATGCAAGGGAAAGGGAGAATTACAATACAATGTGGATGCTGCTACAACTTCGCAGAAGACAGGAAGGGAAACCCACCGGCGATACTCCGTCATGGCAAGGTAGATCCAATGCCATTAGTCATCAAAAGGATGGTAAAGAGAATGATAACATGGAGGGTACTGCCGACAGATTGCATACCCAACAGTTGCATCATTAACATTTACAAGCAGGGTGACTGCATACCCCCGCACATAGATCACCACGACTTTGTCAGACCTTTCTGCACAGTTTCTTTTTGAACGAGTGTAATATCATGTTCGGATCTGACCTCCGGATAGCAGGCCCAGGTGAGTTCCAAGGGCCAGTAAAGATACCATTACCGGTAGGTTTCGTCATGATACTAAATGGCAACGGAGCAGATGTCGCTAAACATTACATACCGGGAGTACCAATGAAGCGGATCTCAGTTACTTTCAGAAGGATGAATGACAGGAAATCCAGCCAGACCCAGAGCAAGAGAGCCTCCGATCTTACGAGCTGTGAGTTACATGGAAAATATCACACCTCCAACGTACATCCATACGACATCCTTGCCAAGGATGGCTTGGAAGGTGATGTTATTGACCATGTACTTCACTATTCAGACATGGATTTTTGACAGATGCCTTTTTTGGATGGATCGACAAAGATCATACATAGTCCGTTTTGAGTCTACATGGATTGTATGAGATGTATTCCAAATCGAGTTGTATGATGTATCTTCAACATGATTGGAATGAAAGTGACCATGTCACATTTTGGCCTTCACCTCTTTTGTGCAAATTGACTGGGAAACGCCATTAAAGTTAAATGAACTTCGAACAAAGAACAGAAAAGAAACAAAAAGAATAAAAGAAAACTTTCCTTAAAAATCTAAATAAAAAAATGATGAACGCCAAATTCACATGAACATTAAATGAACGATAAAATAAATTTGAATTGTTAAAGGACAAACAAAATGAACACAAATTTTAAATCAAATCTCAATCAAATTCAAATTCAACCTTCCAGATCTCAAATCAAATCCCAATCAAATTCAAACTCAATATTCCAAATCTGAAATCCAATCCGTTCTACACTCTCCCTTGTCTGGAATGGAAGTGGTCGATTCCATTGACACGGAGCCTCGAGGTTTTCAATTCGAATCTGATGGCGAGGGATTGTATCCAATCCAAACCAGCAACTTTCGATCAACTCTTTTGAATGGGATATGTAGCATCTACATATTCCCTCCTAATCTGTTTCTTTCCACAAAAATCTTTTACAACTTTCATGAAATTCCCGAAACACCAAAATTCCACACTTTTCAAATCAACACTACAAATCTTTGCAAAATCAATTACCATCAAAAATCAAATTCTTGGGGTTGAAGATTTTACATCCGAGACTGCATTGCTTTAGGTTATTTCCTATCGCAATGAAATACATCAAAATCAAATTCTTGGGGTTGAGGATTTTACATCCGAGACTGCATTGCTTTAGGTTCTTTCCTATCGCAATGAAATACATCAAAATCAAATTCTTGTGGTTGAGGATTTTACTTCCGAGACTGCATTGCTTTAGGTTCTTTCCTATCTCAATGAAATACATCAAAATCAAATTCTTGGGGTTGAGGATTTTACATCCGAGACTGCATTGCTTTAGGTTCTTTCCCTATCGTAATGAAATACATCAAAATCAAATTTTTTTTGGGGTTGAGGATTTTACATCCGAGACTGCATTGCTTTAGGTTCTTTCCTATCGCAATGAAATACATCAAAATCAAATTCTTGGGGTTAAGGATTTTACATCCGAGACTGCATTGTTTTATGTTCTTTCCTATCGCAATGAAATACATCAAAATCAAATTTTTGGGGTTGAGGATTTTACATCCGAGACTGCATTGCTTTAGGTTCTTTCCTATCGCAATGAAATACATCAAAATCAAATTTTTGGGGTCGAGGATTTTACATCCGAGACCGCATTGCTTTAGGTTCTTTCCCATCGCAATGAAATACATCAAAATCAAATTTTTGGGGTTGAGGATTTTACATCCTAGACTGCATTGCTTTAGGTTCTTTCCTATCACAATGAAATACATCAAAATTAAATTTTTGGGGTTGAGGATTTTACATCCGAGACTGCATTGCTTTAGGTTCTTTCCTATCGCAATGAAATACATCAAAATCAAATTCTTGGGGTTGAGGATTTTACATCCGAGGCTGCATTACTTTAGGTTCTTTCCTATCACAATGAAATACTTCAAAATCAAATTTTTGGGGTTGAAGATTTTACATCCGAGACTGCATTGCTTTAGGTTCTTTCTTATCACAATGAAATACATCAAAATCAAATTTTTGGGGTTGAGGATTTTACATCCGAGACTGCATTGCTTTAGGTTCTTTCCTATCGCAATGAAATACATCAAAATCAAATTCTTGGGGTTGAGGATTTTACATCCGAGACTGCATTGCTTTAGGTTCTTTCCTATCGCAATGAAATACATCAAAATCAAATTCTTGGGGTTGAGGATTTTACATTCGACACTGCATTGCTTTAGGTTCTTTCTCTATCGTAATGAAATACATCAAAATCAAACTTTTGAGGTTAAGGATTTTACATCCAATATCGCATTGCTTTGGGTTCTCTCCCTATCGCAATGAAATACATCAAAATCAAACTTTTGAGGTTAAGGATTTTGCATCCAATACCGCATTGCTCTGAGCTCTTTCCTCATTGTAATGGTTCAATCCAATCAATTCAAAATTTTTGAGGTTGAAGATGTTACATCTAAAACCACAAAATTCCAATTTTCATTTCAAGTTCAAATCCCTTCAAATTAATTTTAACGAAACTTCAATCTAAATTGAAACTCAAACTAAAATCTGAGCTCACACATCAAAACTTAAACTGAAACAAAATGAAATCTAAATCGAAATTCCCCCAGATCATTCGATTTGGGATTCACCTCCTTTTCCTTTCCCGCCGAGAGTTCAGGAATCTCCAGTCTCAAAGATATACTTGACACTCCCTAACGGAAATTCTTCTACTCTGTCCCAAGTTTGTCACTTGGACTTTTGTGTTGGTTTTGTTGATCGCTTCGGTCAACGCCAATACGCGCGGTGTACTTGGTTAGCACACCACACCTATTGGGGGTCCATTTATTGATCTCATTTTTGATGAGGTCTTCTTTTCTCTCTTTAATACTTAGGATCTAGCCTTAGGCTTTTCCTTTGACTATCTTAGAGGACTAGAAGTGGTACCCACCCTTTAGAAGTCCAAACACCTCTTGACTCCTTGCAAACCCCACAAGCTTGATTGTTGACCCCTAATGACCTAGAGGGTTGAAATCAAATGTGGAAGTTTAAAGGATGAGTTCCTATAGGACTCTTTGGCCTTAGGACTGCCCTGGGTGGCCTGGTCTGGTGAGGGCTTACTTGCACACACACTACACTGATACACTACACTTTCACACACCTCCTAAAACCACACCCATACCCAACTTGACCTCCTGACTCATGCAGGTGATTCACATGGATGGTCCTTAACCCCTAAGACCTTGGCTAAGAGGGTTAGGAAAAACATAGTGAATGCCTCAAATGAGTCCCTTCATGGCTCATGTGGGCTTGATATAGCTTCATGTCTCAACCAAAATGATTTCATTCCACTTACATTTACCCAATCTTCAATTTTCCAAATTTTCAATTTTTGACCCCCGGGACCCCAGACCCGCCTAGCCTACCCAAAAAACCCTTGAAATTACCCAAATTTTTTAAAATTCTCCAAAATCACCCAAATTCCTCAAAGTCAATCTCAAACATTCTCCCACCACTCAAATTGACATTTTTTACCCAAAATACTCAAAATTCCAAAAAATACCCCCAATACCCTCTAAATTACCAAAATGCCCCTCTTGACCCAAAAATCCAAAAATTCAGAAAATTCCCAGCAAATTCCAGAAAATCCCAAATTTTCGCAATTTCATTTTGTCCAACTACACCATGGGACAATTTTGTCAATTTACCCCACTTTGGTCAAAATCCCCAATTTGACCCATTTTAACCCAAAGTGAACCTAATGTCAAACCAAACCTACCCAATTGACCCAAATTCTGGTCCAATTCAATTCTAAACTTCAATTCAACATCCCCAACACCAATCTAGACCAAATCCAAGCCCAATTTGATTGACATTTGAATCCAATTTCACTTTTGACCTTAAAGCCTAATTTGGACCCATGACCCAAACTTAGCCCAAACTAACCCAATTCAACTCCAATTAACCCCAAATCTTTTCTAAACCTTCCCTAACATCCCCACAAACAAACTGCTAACATAAGTTGCCCATAATTTGGACCCAAACCCCACTCAAATTTAACCCAAAACCAAAAATCCCAATTTTGACCTAAACCCAAACTTAACCCAAATAGGCCCAAACCCCAAAATCCAACCCCAACAAAAGTTGAAACCTCTTTGAAACAGCCCTACAAACATTTCTCAACATTAATTTTACACCAATTTCAACATTAGCTCAACATTAGCCCAAGTTAACCCAATTTGGCCTACCATTGGCCACTTTACCGAAAAGCCCAAATTCAACCCAATTCAAACCGAAACCACCTCAAATTTGTTTCAAATTACTCATGGCACATTCCTAAACCAAACCCAACAATTATTTGGCCCAAAATTTTACAAATTTTCCATACACCAATTTAATTCCAAGCTTAAAAAGCCCATTTTCTTAAACCTTCCTAAAGAACCCACCCAAAACAAATTTAAAAGCCCAAAATTTATTCCAAAAGCCCACATGAAATTTCTCTCATCATACCCATAATTTAAAACACTTCCTAAGTTCCAAAATCAATAACCAAATAGTTCCAAATCAAGCTTCATGAAATTTGTCCACTAAAACACCAAAATTTCTTAAACCCACTTTCATGAAACCAAGCCCACTTTTCCCAAGCCATATAAAAGCCATGAAGCCACTCTTAAGCCACATGCAAGCCATGTGTGTTGTTCACATGTGATCTTACCACATTGGGCAAAAGGAGGAGATCCTTTCCACATTCCCTTAAGGTGATTAACCATTTCCATGTCTCCCCTAAACCATGTTTAATCCTAATTGTACTTGGATTGTGACTTGACCCCACTAATCAAGCTGAGCCAAATCACTTTCTCTTCAGCCTAAACCAAGTCTTGGGTGGTGCACCTAGCCCAAAAGGATGGGTTGACCCATTTAGAGCCAAAATAGCCATGCCCCCCATGCCACTTTGATCCAACTCCTTTACACATGTCCAAACCCAATTGACTTCACCATTTCCAAGCCCTGACCTCCCTGGTTAAGATGGTGACTCATGCCTGCCGGCCAGCCGCCTGGGTCGCCGGAAAATGCCATGGCCGAGACATTGGAAGGAGCCAAGCATTGAAATTCTCCCTTGCTGAGTTGCCCCATGCCTAGTGGCCATTGCAGCTGTTCTTCCCTTGCCAAGAGCAGCTGATCCCAGTCCCTAACTCCCCCTGGGAGGCCCTCCAACCTCTCCTATTTAAACCTCACCCCTCTCGGCCATGAGGAGGTGCTGAACCAACCTTATGGAAACTCTGCCAAAATCACTCCAGACTCTCCCCCACACTTAGAGCATTTGATCCCCACTGTTCTCTTGCTCTAATCCCCACTAATTGAGCTCAATTTTGGAGCTCAATTCTCATGCCAGAACAGGACACTCCTAAATCCCCCACAAAAGTCAAATTAAACTCACCCACACCTGCACAAGACCAAGAGAAGGAGTTCCCTAGTGAAAGCCCCCTCTCCAGGCCACCCATCTGTTCCAGACTCCAAAGGTTGAAATCGGGCTTGGTCAAAATCATACCTAGACAATTCACCGAGCTAGGAGACTTCATCCGGAGCTTGCTCGGACTCAATCAAAGGTGACACAACCCTCGCATCGAAGCCACACTTCTCCGAGCTAAGGTATGAGCTAACTCTTTATCCCGAGCCTCCGGAGGTTGTCTATTTCAAATGCTTTAATTTCAATGCATGATCACCATATAGATGTGTTCGTCTCTTCAAGACGAATCCATGTAAGCACAAGAACACCAAAATCCGTTAAGTATCGAGTGAGATATTAAGGATTTAGTTTGAACGGTTCTCGAGTTAGGAGGCTTGGGGACGATGAACGGATGCCGTTCATTTGATACACGCGCGGTGGACGATCCGGATCGAGTCGTACGAGGAGACGGAACGATGCGACGGGCCCCCGGAGCGCCGAGTCGGATGGCGGCGTCGAACCAGAAAGCGCCGCGTGGCTGTTCTGGGATTCTAAGGTTGAGGCGTTGCCGCATCACTTAAGTTGGAAAATAGGATTTTTCTTATTTATTAAATACCCAGAACTTAGAAAATTCATAACTTTGTGTAGGAAAATCCTAAAAATAAAATAAAAATATCCTCTTGCTCAGTGAACAAAGGAGAATAATGTGGAAAAGAAATCATGTAATTTCATCAATTATTTTATTTTTAATTATTTATTTACTCTTTGCACTATTTCAATTCCCCATGCATGTATACAATTCACCATGGTGTGAGACCATAGGGCTTTTGAAGCCTCTGAATTTGGGGACATTCCTTGAATTTTCCAAAGTGAGAGGCCATCCCTATGAAGAGTTATTGATTTTTCAATTCTAGGTCACTATTCTGAGTATTTTAATTCCAATAATTAGCATGTTGTGAAATAAATTCTAGGAAAATTTGGTGATGTTTCTTATGACCAGAGGACCCTAAGGAAAATAGGATTTGAGTTGACTCACTTGTAATAACCCTAATTGGCTTAAACACCCAAAATGGAGCTTTAATTGATTAGAGCTAATCATATATCAAATGGACTTGAAATCAATTCTCCACTGACCTTTAGGATCAGAGGAACCCACCATAAAAGTTTGAAGTCAATCGGACTTGGTTAGCCCTATCAAATGGGTTGATTAAGCCATTTAGCCAAACCTAAACTTCAAAAATTCATAACTTTCAAAATATTTCTCAAAAATTCACCAAATTGGTTTTAGAGCCTCTCTGATATCAGGGGAATTTAAGAAAATTAAAATTACAATTTTCCAAAAAGTTGATTTTTTTGCATTATTTTAATATTTTTAATAATTAAGAAATAATAAAAATCACAAAAATAGTAAAATTCACCAAAATGTCACATTTTGAATTTTAATCACTTAGGAACAAACCCCATATTTTTCTTAAGTCTCTATGATGAGATATCAAATTTTAAAGCCCTAAGGTAATTTTAAAATAAAAAAAATGTATTTTCTAGCATTTCCACTAAAATAATTCTAATAAATCAAAGACAAATCAGAAAATTATAAAAATTGGTTCTCTGGTTTCCTTGATATCATAGAGATTTTTCAAAAATATAAAATTTATTTTTCAACCTTTATTTTATTTTTAAATTAATTAATACTCTAAAAATCAAAATAATTATAATAAAAATAATATAATTCAAAAAATCACCAAAATTGGTCCAAGTGGTCCTCTGGTCATTAGGAATGTCTCATAATTTTCTTATGGATAGAAACTTTCCCTTGGTCATATTATTAAATTTTCCTTAAAAATCCCTATTTTCCAACAAAAATAATTACATAAATAAATTAAATAAAAAAAAATCACATTTTCTCCTCTAATGTCTTGATTGACATATGAGTGAAGTCACATAAAAATTTCAAATTCATTTAAGCTCAATTTAGTGAGTTATGAAATTAGTAAGTTTAAAGGGCAAAATGGTAATTAAAATTTTAACCTATAATTATAAATTTTAGGTTTAATTAAAAGGGTGGGTAAAATATTTGATACTAGGTTGATTTTGGATGTTTGAAACTTAGGCAATTAAAGGGGAGAAACCTACCAAATAATTTGAAAATAATTAAAATAAACCTTAATTAAATGATTAATTAAACTTGGAAGAATAAAAAAATTGAAATTATTAAAATAGGGATACTGTTAGGAGAAGATTTGTTCTTTAATTTAAGAATCCCCAAATTAATCACCTCAATAATATTTAATTCCTAATTAAAATGATAATCCAAATTCAAGATTTAAAATGCTAAAATACTTAATCATTAAATTAAATTAAAGTTAAAACATTTAAATTAAATCCTTCTAAGATTTCAATTAAATTAATATTTTAACAATTAAAATTAAATCATCCTTAAAGCATAAAAAATAAAATATTAAATTAAAATTAAAATAAAATTAAATTTAAATTAAATTATATTAAATTAAATTGAATTGAATTAAAATTTAAATTAAATTAAATTAAATTAAATTAAATTAAATTAAATTAAATTAAAACATATTAGATTAAATAAAAAAATAAAATTAAGTTAAATTAAAATTAAAATTAAATTAAATTAAATTAAATTAAATTGAAAGTAAAACTAAACCAAATTAAATTAAACTAAAATTAAATTAAATTAAATTAAATTAAATATAATATCACCAAAGACATAAAGAATTCAAAATAAATCTAAAACAACTTGAACACTATTCCAAACTTAAACCCATTAATTGAAATTAAATTAAATCGCAAATCACTTGAACATTAATTTGCCCTCAAAAGCTCTTATTGTCATAACTCCTAAACGGAGTGTTAAGTGAAGTATTACTTCACTCATAGGATATTTAAATGTCCTAGTTCACTGAGCAAGATAACAAAACTTGAACTCCTGGATGATTAATTCATTTGTATAATTAAATTCTCTTGGACTTAAAACAATCCTAGAGGTATTGAAAAGATGTTTAAGATTCGTCTTAAGCACTTCCTCAATATGATAGGATATTTATAAGAACAATTGAACTTAATTATTCTTTGATGAAGAATCGTCCTCAAACCAAAACACGAGAACCTAGACGTCATAGAAGATGACTAGCTATAGGAGTAGGACCTTGGTAGAAAACCATAACCCTTCCCTTAGTTTTACCTAGGAAATTGCTTTAAATGCTTAAATATTCTAAATTGTGTTTAAGTGCAGCTTGGGATGACGGGAAGACCCTCCAAGTACGCTTTTGTTTTATTGCAATTTACCTCCTTGTAATTTACTTTATTGCAAATGCACTTTACTTTTCTTGCATGATAAACAACTGTTGCATGAAAACCCACACCTCTAGGATAGTCCCTAAAACTGAAACCAAAACTAAATTAAAAGTCATTACAAGATAAAATTCACCGTCACAACATTTCAAAATATAAAACAACTCAAAATTTAATCACAAACATAACAACAAAACTACAACTACAACTAAATTAAAACGTCTTGTTGGATGATCGGGAATACCTCGAATGATGTAACCTACGTGTTGCTAACGGGATTTCCCATGGTCTAAATGAAAGTGTGGAACTCATTTAGTTGAGTTTAGCAAATTCATCTGGACTAAGTAAATCCGATAAAAATAACGATGCCAGAAGGATGGAACCGTGAGATCTTAACCGGTGTTGTTATAATCAACTTTAAGATTTGTTTTAATTAAAACATAAAAAAACACTTGGAAATTAAGACCTTCTCTAAACCAGAACACTTCTCTCATCTCCCCGATTTATGACTTCTAAAACTAAACCTCTGCAACAACAAGGAGCTCGGAGCATGGTGGGCAAGCACGGCCATCATCATCAACGAAAACCCGAGTCTACTTCCAGCAAAACTTTCTTAGAATTAAATAACCAAGCCATAGGACTTCGAGGTAGTTTGCCTAGTGCAACATAAATCCTCAACTCTTCGTTAGGCATTTGCATGATCATGTCATGTAAATTAAGCCCTAACCGGTCTTAGGACTCCGAGGTGATCGTTCGGTACGACATAAACCCTCACATCTTCGAGGCTGTTTGCATGACTGCGTCATACAAATATAAGTCCTAATTAATTAAAATTGGCAAGATCAAAACATTAAGTAAACATTAGGAATTTCCTAAATTCAAGCCAAACAATAGGATAGTCGGGAAATTACCGAAGTTCGCTTCGAATCTGTAATTTCTCCTACCTTTCTTCCTTTGAATTCCCAAAACAAAATGTTCCAAACTTGATCCATTCCCTATCGAAATTCCAAAATTCAATCCCTCGAAAACTTAAACTTTGAAATTCTTGAGAGCGAACTATCGATTATTATCGAGAGTTTTCTCAAGTGATTCCCGTCATTTAAGATGTAATTAACTATAGGGGCTTGCCCTTATAGGGAATTTTAAGAACCCAGTAATATAAACCCTACTTAATTTCTTTGTATTAAGCGAGGGAACTTGTCGGCTTATAAAATTGGTTTGCGGACCAAACGGATGTCACAAATCTTCTAGTTTATTTAATCGAGCCCCATCATCAAGTAGTGTGTCTATTCTTCGGGATAGATACACAAGCTTGTGATGTGGCGCTCATTTATATAAACTATTTGGGATGTGAGATCAGTTTGATTTCATATCTTAAAATTTTCAAATTCAAAATTATTTTCAAAATCAAATGCTACTTTCTAAATTATATATATATATATTTAAATTAAATTTAAAATCTAAAAATTCGCCGACAATTTCTGTAGGCGACCTCTTTTCAAAAATACAACACACTAACATAAAAATATGCCGACAATTTCTGTAGGCGACCTCTTTTCAAAAATACAACACACTAACCTAAAAATATGCCGACAGTGTCCTATATCATAATTCTGCATTTGTCATTGATGTATAGAATTAGGACTAATCATTTATGCAGATTTCAACCACCCTTTTTCTTTTCTGGGATATTTTGTCAATTGAGTGGTGATCCCTCACACGAATACTAGAATATTTATACTTGTGGTAACAAGATTATAATTATATTTATGATATAAAATTTCCTTCTTTACAATGGTGCCAAAAACTTGATTCCGATGTAAATAAGAATTCAAGTGTTAAATTTAAATTTAGGGATTCCACGCAAGTATACGTGTCGTTATCAAGTAATATAGGACTTTCTGATTAAGCCCCGAAATATCGATCCCACAGGGAAAAGTTTTGGATAATTAAAAGGTAAAAAAGTTTTAAATCACAAAATCTATTTTGGGAAAGATACTTAAACAGTTTTTGATAATAGAAAACTTGTAAATGCGATTCTTTTTGGTATTTTCTTAAATTATGAATAAAGTAAACAATTATCTAACTATAACGACATTTTTATAAGATTAAAGAAGTATAGATGAAAATATCTTTTTTCCTTATCATAAATAAGTAATAAGTACAGGAGTTCTGCTGTGGAATTACACAAAATGTGTTGTGCCAAATAGGAGCAATAATATTCTTTACCCTTACTAGAGATGCTATAAAGAACATTGGCTAGTTTAAAGTTTAAATAATTTTGAATATGGGTTAAGTAAAGAAGATAATTGTTATCTCTAGATTTCCCTCCTTTCCCTCCATCTGAGGGCTAACATCTCACATCAAACCCTAAAATAATAAACCAATTTGGGCTTTAGTCTGTCACCCTAAAGTCCTCTAATTCTACACCCATCAAAGTATATTTCCCTTTTTATTTGCACAAAATTATATGAATTATTTTCTCATCCATAAAATCTCTTTTGATTTCTACCTGTTATTGATTCAGACAATAGCTACTATGATGTTACATGTTCTCATAACAAATGTTAACATCTTCATTGGCCAAATTATGAAGTGAATGAAGGGCAAGGATTAAAACAACACAACTTCTTCCAACATTAAAATCAATACTTCCACAACTTCCATCCAACACTTGAATATTTTTAATTTTAGGGAAAAAGATAAAGAAAAAGACTCATAATCCATAGAGAAAATACAAAAACAAGTAATTTTAAAAGTAGAAATCATGTAAAAAACGCAAGAAGCCTCACTAGAAAACCAAATGAAGTACAAATATAAAAACTTATCTCAAGTTCCTCTCCACCAAACTCATGAATTTCTTTTGAATCTCTTCCTTTCTCTTACAAGACTCCCTATGACTAGTCACCCAACCCAATAGGGTGGCAATGGATTTTTACTTAGAAATCTCTACTCACCTTCCGTTTCACTAGGAATGAGATAAGTGTGAAGAAACCTAAGTAAGAAATTTAAATTTAGGGATTCCGCGCAAGTATACGTATCATTATCAAGTAATATAGGACTTTCTGATTAAACCCCAAAATATCGATCCCACAAGGAAAAAGTTTTGGATAATTAAAAGATAAAAGGTTTTAAATCACAAAATCTATTTTGGGAAAGATACTTAAACTGTTTTTGATAATAGAAAACTTGTAAATGCTATTCTTTTTGGTATTTTCTTAAATTATGAATAAAGTAAACAATTAACTAACTATAATGACATTTTTATAAGATTAAAGAAGTATATATGAAAATATCTTTTTTCCTTATCATAAATAAGTAATAAGTACAGGAGTTCTGCTGTGGAATTACACAAAATGTTTTGTGCCAAATAGGAGTAATAATATTCTTTACCCTTACTAGAGATGCTATAAAGAACATTGGCTAGTTTAAAGTTTGAATAATTTTGAAGATGGGTTAAGTAAAGAAGATACTTGCTATCACTCTAGATTTCCCTCCTTTCCCTCCATCTGAGGGCTAACATTTCGCATCAAATCCTAAAACAATAAACCAATTTGGGCTTTAGTCTGTCACCCTAAAGTCCTCTAATTCTACACCCATCAAAGTATATTTCCCTTTTTATTTGCACAAAATTATATGAATTATTTTCTCATCCATAAAATCTCTTTTGATTTCTACCTATTATTGATTCAGACAATACTTACTAGGATGTTACATGTTCTCATAACAAATGTTAACATCTTCATTGGCCAAATTATGAAGTAAATGAAGGGCAAGGATTAAAACAATACAACTTCTTCCAACATTAAAATAAATACTTCCACAACTTCCATCCAACACTTGAATATTTTAATTTTAAGGAAAAAGATAAAGAAAAATACTCAGAATCCATAGAGAAAATACAAAAACAAGTAATTTTAAAAGTAGAAATCATGTAAAAAACATAAGAAGCCTCACTAGAAAACCAAATAAAGTACAAATATAAAAACTTATCTCAAGTTCCTCTCCACCAAACTCTTGAATTTCTTTTGAATCTCTTCCTTTCTCTTACAAGACTCCACCTGGCAATGGTTTTTTACTTAGAAATCTCTACTCACCTTCCCTTTCACTAGGAATGAGATAAGTGTGAAGAAGCCCTAAGTAAGAATCCTACAACTTCTTACTATAACTACTATCTCTAATTAGTCTAATTCTACTTTCTAACAGCCTCTCCTTCTCTCGTTTAATTTTTCTCTTGTATACTTTCTCAAAAGGTGTCTTGGTATCTCTTTAAAATGTGTTCATATTCAGTGAATCTACCCAAGAGATGTATCCTTTCAAGTGAAATTTCAATGTCTTTTGGCGCCCTTGATAAGTTACCCAAGTTTGTACCAAAGAATGCCTCAAACAACTCTTCAAAATTTGCCAAAAATTGCTTAAAATTGTAAATTAATTACCTGACGCTTAAGCACGGGCCTCTAGCGCTTAGGCGCGGCCTTCTCTATCTTCTGGTGCTTAGGCACCAGATCTGGGCACCTAGGTGCCTCAGTTCATTTTAACACCTTCTTCATTTTTTCTCCAAATTTGTTCCTTTTTCACTCCTTTTGACATATTTAGTCAATTTAAGTGTACCTGAAAGAAAAACTCACAAATACCTTCCATTAAAGTGCAATATCATCAAAAATAGGTATAAAAATATGTATAAAAATATTATATATTTTAGGTATATCAAATTCCCCCAAACATAAAATGTTACTTGTTTTTAAGTGACACTAGAATCTTTTAAAACCAAGATAAGCAAATTATGTGAATGAGTTTCTTTAGAAAATTCTAAAATTTTGTTCTAGAAATGTAGTATTCCAATTAAGAAAAAACTTTAGTGAATAAGATAAATTTAAATTTTAAAAAATTTCTAAAGTGAAAAAATATAAAAAGATGAGCTCTTATGTAATTTTGAAATACTTGTAGATTTTCCAAATATAAAGTTTATGCATTTTATCTTCATTACTTAAAAATTTTTATTAAAAATTATTATACTCACTATATTATATCCTTAAGCTGAGGAGTTTCTCAAATCTTATGCATTAAAAAGATCAGATATGGATCCAACTTTTTATTAGGCACTAATCCTCAAGTTTCTCCTCCCTTATTATTTTGGCAAGGATTACTATATCTGGATATGCCTTTAATGATTTTGAATTCCACTCTTCCTTTTCTAAAGCAAAAGTCTGATATATATCCTTTACTTAAAAATATTATAATAGTTTTGAAACTATTTTTAATAAAATAAATCCAAGTATTGAAAATAAAATATTTAACATCTCTTCCTTAAGAAACTTTTTAACTTCATACACATAATATTTCTTCTATATTTTTTAAAAATACAATATTTTTTTACCAAAGATAGTTACACCATATCTAACATCTCTTCCTTAAGAAACTTTTTAACTTAAAATTTTTCTTCATCACTATAAAGTTTTAACCGAATTCTTCATCACCATATCCTAAGTATACAAGTACAAAAAAAATTAAAAATATGAGTAAAAATAATCAAATTTCATTTACATTTAGCATTGATGAGATTCAAAAGTATTCTTTGCAGTGGAGGCTAACATAAAACTAAATCACATAAACTAACATAATATCACAACCACAAGAAAGAAAATACAAGGTAGTAAATTGAAACTTAAACATAAAATTTTAAATGAAGGTTAGGTCCATTCTAAACTTCCTAAAGTAGTAGGAACAGGTTCAACACAAACAAACACAGTACATTTAAAATAACAAAGTTCATATACTTACTACCACATCAACATCACATAAATACACATAACAATGAACCATAACAACAATGTCTATCTTAACCAAAAATAACAAAACACACAATAGGTCATACAACAATACAAATAAAATTTCAAACAAAACACAACATAACCCAATGTCTGCTATTCCTTGTCATCATTATCATCTTCTTCATCTTCATCATCATTCCAAAATCTAGCATAATCAAATAAGGGTACCATGGATATGGAGGAAATATCACACTCTAATCACCTATAATGAGTTTCTCCGTAGATGTGTTATATTTCTCCTCATAATCACTATGTTTCCATAAGTAAGAATCAATATGATCTACATAGTTTTCAAGATTAAATACCTTATTTGTAGCATAATCAATTTTTTCCATCATCCTTTGTAACAGTTGAGTTTGAGAGTCAGTACTGGATCTGCCATGGGATATAGATGCACGAGATGTAGAAGCACGCGACGTAGAAGCACCAAAACTTCTATAAAAATCCCCCTCTCCAGCCAAAAATTGAATGCTCAAAATAGGTGTTTATGTTCACACTAGTAATGGGCTTTAGAGGTTGAAGAATATCCTCTCAGCTATCAAATCTAACACTAGCTTGTTAACATAAAAAAAAGATTGAGGAAGAGAATCCTAAACCTCCAGCAGTGGCAGCTCTAGCAGAAATGGTGATAACCTGTTAAATGAGAGATCCAATATTAATCGACTTATACTGCTGAATGCAGTAGTTCAGTGTAGCCCTCTTTCTAGTCACTTCACTAACATGATTTGTAGGGAGTAGACAAGTAGAAATAAAATAATGCCATACTTTCACTGTGGCATCCATCTTCAACGTAGGAAAGTTTACTCTTCTACCATTGGTAATCTTCCATAGACCTCTTCCAGAAGTTAACATAGAAATAATCTCATCTATCTCCTCCTCGGTAGGATTGTAATTAGAATAAAAACACATCGTATCTGTAGGTAGTTGGTAAACAAATTGATTACCTCTTGTAAAAATGCTACCGACTTTCCTCTAACCATCACCAGATCGTGCTCTGATTCATGGAGATTAACATAAGACTCCCTAACCATAAAAATCACTGCAATAGTAGAAAATAACAGAATCAATCCCATTATTAGCAAACAATTAAGTTTTCTACTTCTCCACGGGGATTCTTAAAACAACAGTCATGAATCAATTTCCTTGATTGCAATGCATTGGTATATCTATCCCGAGCCTTCAAACTAATGAACTTGCTCAAATCGAATGTCGCCTTCCCCTTGTTCCTTTTCATCCTTGGAGCCATTCTACAAGTTATAAAAAAATTACAATAAATTCCAAAATCAACCCTAACCCATTAGATCTAACTTCTAAAAGCTTAAACTCACTTTTTCATGTAAAATCCATCGATTTTCATCAAATTTTCACCTTGAATAGTAAATTTTGGATTTTCCATAATGCAGTCCAAATCCATGGTGAAAATAAAAAATTTTACATAAAAGAGAAGCTCTAACCTTGAGAATAAGAAATCCAACAAATTTGACTCAAATATACCAAGTATTCTTCACTTATAGGGATGCACTAAGTTTAAAACTGCTTGCTTGAGGAAGAAGAAGATGAAATGGAGAAAAAATGGTGGTTCTCGACACTTAAAACTGTCATGAACCAGTTATTGAACGAAGCTTAAGCGAAACAGGTTCGACACTTTAGCACCTAGCTCTCGGGTTTGCCTGCACTTAAGCGCGGGGTATTGGCACTTACGTGCCAGTACACAATTTTTGATAATTCTAAATTTTTATTCAAATGCACATATTCCTAAGTCAACCACCCTCACATGGTCTTAATAAATCATAATAACAATTTTATTCCCCCTTTTCTCTCTTCTTTCTAAAAAAATCTCAACTTTTCACAACTTAGATTTATCACAATAACTTGAAAATGTCACACAAATAAAACAATTTCATTAACATATTTAACAAATAAAAACACACATCACATATCTAATCTCCACTCCAAAAAGTTTTGGATGAGATAACATCTAATTTCAACACAATACAAGACAAACTTACATTAAACACATAAAATAAACAAACACAAACATACATGCAAAAAAACACAGACTCTGAACTTAATTCCATTTTCCATTAGGTGGAACATAAACCCGGCCTTTATTTGTATCTTCTGAACCATTAGACACATAGTTTAGATAAAATGGACAATGATGAAGAATCTGATAGAATCCTCTTCAATCCACTTATTTTTTTGATGCATCACCTTGTCTGCTTCTTCAATATAGCTTGAATGATTGAATTGCATCTTGAGTTGCCAACCAATATGAGCTAAATGTGTGTTAGTTTCATTTACCTTTGCCTCAATTGAAGGCACATCAACCTCAAGTTTTGCAATCTTCTGCGCTATACCTTTAATATTAACGACTAGGAATCCGTTATATAACTCTTGCGCACTTTGACTTACAAAATTTATCTTGTGCCTTCATCCTTCTTCTTCATTTAATTCTCCAAAGAAGACATCTTTTCTAACTTAACACCTCTTACAAATCACATCACTCTTCACTCAGACTTCAGATTGAACATTTGAAAAGGGGCAAATATTATCTTCATTTCCATTCTATTTATAAACTTTACTAGAGCCTATACCCACTTCCCACATCTAAAAACCACCAAATAACGTTCAAGGCCACTTTTTCATGTTTAATTCTTCTAGAACATCATTTAGTCACATTTTTATAACTCCGGCGCTTAATCGCCAAATTTAGGCGCTTAGGTGCCAGTGCTCATTTTAGCACATGTTAGCTTAAAGTCCAAATACTCATTCTAACACATTTAGAACATCAAATAAGGTCTTAAAATCATCACGATAAGTTCAAAAAACTACCACAATTCTCTAAAATAAACATAATAAGAAAACATTCAAAATAAAAGCACACCGATAAATGGGTTGCCTCCTACAAAGCACTTGGTTTTACGCGTCAGGCTGACTACCCAGTGCTTATTCTAGGTGGCCCAGCTTCAAAAGTTCATTCAATTTAGTCTAATCTCATAAGAAATAGGGTTTCAGTCTATGATCATTCACTTTAAAAAATTTCAGGGTTTTAAGATCTTTGATATCCATAGCTTCATAGGTATAAACATTTACCACAGTAAACGGACCCATCCACCTGCACTTAAGTTTGCCTGAAAATAACCTTGATCTTGCATTATAAAGCAAAACTTGTTGCCCTTGCTTAAAATTTTTAGTAAGAATCTTTCGATCATGCCACTTTTTTTATCTTATATTTATAATTCTTAGTATTCTCATAAGACTCATTCCTTATTTCTTCCAGCTCATTTAATTGCAATAATCTCTTTTTACCACCATTCTTCAAATTGTAATTAAATTCTTTAATAAACAAATAAGATTTATGCTCAAGTTCCACTGGTAATGATAAGCTTTCCATAAATTAACCTGAAGGGTGATATTCCTGTAGGAGTTCTGCATGCAGTCTTATATGCTCACAAAGCATAATCAAGTTTCACTGACCAATCCTTTTTTGTTAGATTTATAGATTTTTTCTAAAATTCTTTAGATTTCTTTATTAGAAACTTCAGCCAAACTGTTTGTCTGAGGATGACAAGCAGTAGAAATTCAATGATTGATAGAATATTTCTTCAATAATTTTTCAATTATCGCATTTTTGAAATGACTTCCCCAATTAGTTATTATTACTCTCGACATTCCAAATCTACAAAATATATTCATTTTTAAAAACTTTGCAGCACTTTGAGCATCACATCGAGGTAAAGCAACAACTTCTATCCAATTAGACACATAGTCTATTGCTAACTGTATATATTGATTTTCGAAAGATGGTTTAAATGGTCCTATGAAATCTAATCCCCAAACGTCAAATATTTCAACTTCCAAAATATAATTGATGGGCATCTCATTTCTTATAGAAATATTGCCTACACATTGACATAAATCACAATTTTTAATATGAGCATTAACATCTTTAAAGATAGTAGGACTATAAAATCTAGATTGTAAGATTTTGTATGTTATTTTATCAACACCAAAATGTCCTCCAAAATTAGAATCATGACATTTTTAGATAATTTCAAAGTCTCTTCTAAAGACACAAATGCTTGAATAATCAGATCCTTCCCCTGTTTATATAGAAATGGGTCATCACAAAAATAACTCTTAGCTTTAGATAAAAATTTCCTCTTTTGTCGGTGTGTCAGACCATAAGGTGAAATGTTACTAAACAATAAATTTCACAGTATCTGCATACCATTGAACACACCATTCATTAATACTGAACAATTTTTCATCTAAAAAATGTTCATTAATTTCTTCTTTAGAACAAAGTTATTACTTAGAGTCAAGCTCGGATAGATGATCAACAATTTTATTATCAGCTCTCTTTCTATATACTATTTCAAAGTCAAATTCTTGCAAAATAAAATTCATCTTATCAGTCTTCATTTTGCATCCTTCTTTCTCGGTAAATATTTAATAGCATAATGATCAATATGCACCACACATTTAGTTCTATTTAAATATGATCTAAATTTATCAAAGACAAATATGATTGCTAATAATTTCTCAGTTATATTCTAATTAATTTGAGTTTCATTAAGTGTTTTACTAGCATAGTAAATTAATTTGAAAATTTTATTATATTTCTATCCCAAAACAGCTTTAATAGTATACACGTTTGCATCACACATTAATTTAAATGGTTTTTCCCAATCTGGTGAAACAACAACTAGTGCAGTGATTAATTATTCTTTTAAATGTTCAAAAGCTTTTTGATAATCCTTATCAAAATTAAAAATTACATCTTTCTCAAGTAAATGGTATAGTGGCTTAGCAATTTTTGAAAAATCTTTAATATATCACTAGTAGAATCCAACATGTCCTAAGAAACTCCTACTTTTCCTCACATTGGTTGGGTAAGCTAAATTAGCATTCACTTGAATTTTTGCAACATCTACTTCCATACCATTCTCTGAAATGTGATATCCCAAAACAATTCCTCCTGCTACCATAAACTGACATTTTCTCAATTAAGGACTAAAGTTGTTTCTTCACAACATTTAAGAACTCGTGATAAATGTTCTAAACAAGATTCAAATAAAGTTCCAAACACCAAAAAATCATCCATAAAAACTTTAATTCCCTTTTCAATTAAATCACATAAAATAGTCATCCTACATCTTATAAATGTTGTAGGGGCATTACATAATGTACCATAAGGACTGGTAAACGTAGTTTTCTCTTGATCCTCTAGAGCAATTTATATTTGGTAATAACAAATATATCCATCCAGAAAACAAAAGTATTTAAGCCCAGCAATTCTATCTAGCATTTGATCCAGAAAGGGTAATGAAAAATGATCTTTTCTCGTTGAAAGGTTTAATTTTCTATAACCAATGCATATTCGACACTCTGTAACTTGTATTATCGATATCAATTTCTTCTATTCATAACAATTACAGTTATTTATCCTTTCTTAGGAACACAATGTATTGGACTAACCCATGCACTATCAGAAATAGGATAGATAATCCCAGCATCTAACCACTTTAAAATTTCTTTCTTAACAACTTCTTTCATAATGAGATTTAATCTCCTTTTAGGATCATCCCTAGGTTTGCAGTTTTCTTCCATAAGAATTCTATACATATAAATTGAAGGAAAGATTCCTTTAATATCAGTATTTTTCCATTCAAAGGCTTTCTTGTATTTCTTCAAAATTTTCAATAAACACACTTATTCTTCTGAAGTTAAGTTCGAGGAAATTATAACCTGCAAAGTTGAGCAATCACCTAAACAGACTTACTTTAAGTGTTTTGGAAGTAACTTCAGTTCAAGTTCAGGAGCTTTTTCAATTGATGGACAAAAAGATTTGTCTTTTTCCTTCTTGTCCAAAACTTCAAAACTTTCTTGAACAAAATTTGAATCTTCTTCAATAAAATCATTAAAATGTTCTAATTCCTCTTTTTTCTCATGCTCCAATTCTTTTATTTTTGAATTCTCTTCATAGTTGTTTTAAAATGACATTTACTAAGATATCTCATCACATTCATCCTGAAACATTCGTCATCTTTACCTTTTGTAGGGTATTTCATTGATTTTGAAATATTTAAAGTAACAGTTTAATCATTAACATGGATAGTTAATTCCCCTTTTTTCACATCTATCATTGCTCTTCCTGTAGCTAAGAAAGGTCTCCCTAAAATGATAGGTATTTCTTTATCTTCCTCCATATCTAACACAATGAAATCAATAGAAAAGATAAATCGATCCACCTTCACCAACAGAACTTCAACAACTCCCTTAAGATACATTATAGAACGATCTAATAATTACAAGGTTACATTTGTAGGAGATATTTCTCTTATTCCTAGTCTTTTAAATATAATAATGACATAAGGTTAATGCTTGCAACCAAATCACATAAAAATTTACCAAAAAATCTATCTCCAATCGCACATGGAATTGTGAAGCTTACAAGATCTTTAAGCTTTTCAAGAAGTTTTTTTTCTGAATTATAGCATTGCACTCCTTAGTGCAACTGTCTCATTATTTTCAAACTTCATTTTTCTGTTAAGAATATCCTTCATAAACTTCACATATCTTGGCATTTGTTCTAAATCTTTTGCAAAAGGAATATTAATTGTAAGCTTTTTAAAGATTTCTAGAAATTTTAAAAATTGTTTATCCAACTTTTGTTAATGAAGTCTCTGAGGAAATGGATGTGGTGGTGGTTTTTTTTAAGTCAATTTTATGTGGAGAAATAGATCTATCAAAATCTTTTGGAGCGTCCTCTTTAGGTTCTTCAATTTCTTATTTCTCTACTTCAATCTCTTTTTGAACTCTACCTTCCAACTCTCTTCCACTTCAAAGTTGAACAGCCTTTACTTGCTCTTTATTTTGGTCTTTTGGATTTACTTCTATATTAATAGAAAGTGTTCCTTGGGTTCTATTACTTAATGAATTTGCAATTTGTCCCACCTAATTCTCAATATTTCTTATTACAGCTCCTTAACTTCGTAACTGATTTTTCATTTGTCACACCACTTCTTCTATAGATAGCTTCTTATCCTAAATTGTGGATTATTATTAAAACCTGGAGGATAAGTAGGTCTATAATTACAATTACCTTAGTTGTTCCAGTTCCCCAATGGGTTTACTTAGTTGCTTCCCCATTGTTAATTAGTACCACCATAATTGTTATTTCAGGTAAAGTTTGGATGGTTTTTCCAACCTGGGTTATAGTAGTTTGAATATGGGTTATTTGACTTGTTATTTATAGCATTTAAAGTCTCAATTGATGTTTGAGAATCTATTATTTGACTAATTTAATTCTCTTCAATCATTGGAATTGGCTGAGAAAAATTCATTCCAAATTGATATATCTTCCTTGAAATTGCAGCAACTATTTGCTAACATTGCAAAAGCTTCAGATTCATGAATATTGTTTACCATTTTAGGATATACCATTTTAGAAGGCCATTGAAAATTATTAGTAGCCATTCCTTCTATTAAAGCATAAGCTTCATGAAATGGTTTCAACAACAATGAACCACCAGCAATGACATCGATAATAGATCTAAGAGATCCAGCTAATCCATTATAAAAAGCTTGAATAATTAACCAATCTGGCACAACATGGTGTGGACACTCTCTTAAGAGTTCTTTAAATCATTCCCAAGTTTCATAAATAGATCCCCTATAAACTAAAAAAAAGATGTAATATCATTTCTAAGCTTCACAATTTTTTATGGTAGAAAATATTTAGCAAGGAATTTCTGTGCTAAATCACCCCAAGTTCTGATAGATCTAGGTGCTTAATTGTTCCAGTTTATTTTAACACATTTTTCATTTTTGCTCCAAATTTGATCATTTTTCACTCCTTTTGATATATTTAGTCCATTTAAGTGTACCTGAAAGAAAAACACACAAATACCTTCCATTAAAGTGTAATATCATCAAAATTGATATTTAAATATGTATAGAAATACTATATATTTTAGGTATATCAAGCGGCACCGACCATTTATATAATTTTTTTTTGACTTGCCTTATTACGTGCTTTAATGCTTGGAATATTTTCCTTATTTATTTCTGTGATTTTTCTGGGAATCATGAAAATAATATATACTCTTTAGGACTTAAAATCCTAAATTTTTCTACAAAATCCTAATAAAATATTTAAGATAATGAAAATTTTAGGATTAAAATATTTAGAACTTTAAAATCTATACTTTTATTTTTCTGCATGGCCTTCTAGCTGGATTTTAAAGTGGTTGTATTGTATAGGCATAAACCAAGTCATGTAATAGGGCCTACACATATTTAAGGACCGCTCTAGATAATTGCATTCATATTTGCTTGTCCTGAGGAGAAGCCCCAATGCTTCTTCAACATGACTGATCCAACATGTCTTTTTACATAAGAGGTTGTCTAGTGTGTGTTGGGTGTTAGAAGGCTCCCCTACCAAAATGAGGTGTAAGTTCATTTTTTTGGAGTGTTTCCAGCTTCGTAGTTGAACCTCCCTTTTATCTACTTTCCTAAGGTATCCTCGCCACTTTTATAGGTGTGACCGAACTATTGAGCTCCAAACTGGTAGGTCATAGGACTAGAGTTTCATTCTTTTGATCTTAGGGCTACTGAGGTTCCCGTAAACAATGCAATTTATAGATTACTGACTAAGGATCTCTAGAAATGTTGGATCAAAAACCTTCATGATTGCGTAGACTTAGGGTCCTAGTAGCTTGGGATGATGGGTTTGTAGTACCCTAACCTGTCAACCTCTACCTTATAGGATTACTCTATCCTTCTTGTTGTTGAGCCACATTGAGCCTTGTCTTTCTTTTAACTTTGTTGGTTTCATTTTGATGGCCTTATGTCGATGAGTTTCTGCCCATTTGGGATATGATAATTTATCCTCTAGCCTATGGCCTAGACGTCCTTTGACGTATTGGAATATCCCCACCAAAATGATTTTGGTTATTTCATGGGCTTCGTATGCTGATGAGCCACCATCTATTTGGGATGTGAGAGACTCACCCTCTGTCCACTGTACTATAGAGAACTTTGAAGTATCGGGGTATTCCCACATGGAATGACCTTCATTTGATGGCCTATTTCCCCTTGTCTATGATAATATAAAGTGAAACCCTTTTTATTAAAAGTATATTTGGGTATCCCTGACCGACAGAATTTATATATGCAAGAATGTATGAACTCAAATTTATATATGTTTTTAATGATTTTGTAAAGTCCGAACACTCAATGCAAGTGTACGTATCATATCAAGTAATACATGGCTCTAATGGAGTCCTGGTTATCGATCCCACAGGGAAGTATGAAGTAGAAGAAAGTGTTTCACAATATATATAATATAGCACTGAAATCCGATACTAAAATTGCACTTAAATTTTACTACTTACTTCAACTACCATTATGCAAAAAACAGTAATAATTAATTAAACTACAATTACTTCTAACAACTTTGAAAACAGAATTAACTAGCAGACACACGAAACTATGTATTTGAAAGGTTTTTGATATATGAGAAAAGTATCTTTTCTCTTGCAATGAGAATATGATATGTGGATTGATATGGAACAAATATCTATGTTATTGTGCCAAATAATAGCATAGATGATTCTTTACCCTTAAAAGAGTACCCCCTCTTCTAAACATGAAAATAACATTGACACATCCTAAGTTTAGTTACTAAATCTAAGGCTAGACTGGGAGGATACCGGCTCTCACTTAGGAGCTCCCACTCACCCTTCACCCGAAGGCTAACCTTTGATATTTAGTTACTAATCTTAGAACCAATTTGGGGATCTCAGCCTGTCACCCTGAAATCTCCACATTGAAGTCCGTCAAAACACATTTCCCTATTTATTTGCACTTAATTTCCATGAACTATGCAATTCATCCATGGAAATTGAATGGATTCTTCATTATTGTTGTAGGACATTAAATCCTTTCAAAATTAATGTTCAACAACATATCTTAACATTTCGATTGGCCAAATTGAAAAGTAAATTACGTTCGAAATGAAAAACCATCTCAATTTCTTCAATACATTAAAAGTACATCAAATCCACATCAATCCATCATCACATCTCTATGCAAGAAGAAAGAAAAAGGAGACTACTCAGAATTCATGAAGAAGATACAATAAAACATGAATTTTATATATAAAAGAAAAGTCATACGCACCACAAAAGAAAATACAACTTATCTCTTTCTCTTCCCCAATGCAATTCCCTTGAAGTTCCTTTGAATCATTTTCTCTCTTCTTTACAACACTTGATTCTCTCTTTAGAATGTAAAGGAAGAAACAATCTCTCATTTTAATCCTTCTCCTTCACTCCTTAGAATGTAAATAACTGTTTTAACTAGTTGAAAGACTGTGGGGCCATCTAATTCACGATGGCCTCGAGCTTCGCAAAATCTATCTGAATGCCTGCACTAGACACAATGTAACTTAAAAAAAACATGCCAGTGATATCAGAAAGTGAGACACATTAAAACTTAACACACATTAAAACTACAATAGAACCACTAAAGAACCACTGAACTCCACACCATTTTCATCCAAAAACAGTTACTTATAAGTTAGAAATGAAATCCCAAGAGTTTTCATAGGCATCCCTTAAAAAAGTTGCCAAAACTCTTCAAATTTGAATTCCACGTACTTTGGGTGCCGGCGGTGCCCCTATCGGGCCTCGACAGTGCTCTATCATGCCAATAAATGCTGAAGTCTCTGGGAAATGGCACCGGCGGTGCCCATTCTGGCGTCGGCGGCGCCAGAACCTGTTTTCTACCATTTTACTCCTTTTTGCTCCTTTTTTCTCCAAATTTGTTCCTTTTTGCTTCTTTTCGCTCCAATCACCTAAAATCATCATACCTGTAACAAATCATCAAAAATACCTTTCTTTAAAGTGAAATATCATCAAAAATGGGTAAAATTGTATAGCAAAAACCGTATATATTTTTGGTGCATCAATCCCCCAAGATGTAATTAACCAGAGGGATATGTTCCTCTAGCAGACTCTTGACCCCAGAACACAAATGTTCTTTTTTGCTTCTCTAGTTACAGGCAGTTTAAGTAGAGATTATCTTCGTGGATGATGTATTTATAGGTATTTTGATATGATTTTATTCGAAAAATACTCTCAACCCATCACACGAGGATTACTCATTCATAAGCCTTCCATCTCTTTTCTTTTTATTTGTTTGTCTGTTTATTGTTGTATGTCCTTTTCTATTCAATTCCTCTCCTCTTCAAGTCATTTATATGATTCGTGAGGGATATGTATTCATATAAAGGAGTCATATGATGAATTAAATATATAAGCTGGAGACACTGAATGCTAAAAAGAACCGAGAAAAAACACACCATAACTGTCTTTTTTTGAATTCCCTCTCAAATGAAATTTTAAATTTCCATTCCTTGATTTCTTTAATTATTCCATCTACATCTTCCCTCCATATATTTGTTGAAGCCACCCCATCCCTCTCATTTCTTCTCATCTCTACTCTTGGCAGAAATCTTTTGCTCCTCCCTCTCCCTCTCCTTCCTCCCTACTTGGCCAAACCCTCCTTCCCTCTCCCTCTTCTTCTAGTTTTTCCACCCTTGGTTGAATGCACATGATCCCCCTTTCCCTTTTCTCACTGAGGAGATCAAGAAGAATTCACATCATTCATGCAGAGTATCAAAGACATCCACCCAAGCAAGGTTTACATTCTTGTTAAGTTTTACTTGAATATCGAATTAATTTTTGTGAAATCATGATGTGAAACATTTCTTCCTTTCCTCATTATTTCATCCATTAACAAAAAATTATCCTATTCCTCATTTCCACCTTCTTTCTTCAATGGTCAAAACACTTTCATTCTTCCACTCACCTCCTCTTTTCTTCATTTGAAGAAAAAACCTACTTATTCTTATTTTACTTTTTCATTCTTTCATAGTATAAACATCCTCATTCATCCACAGACCTCCTCCTTAATTCCATGGTCTAAACACTCACCCATTCTTCCACTCACCTCTTACATTCTTCCATGGCTAGGAAACTGACCAATTATTCCACTAACCTCCTCCTTTCTTCCATGGCCAAATCACTAACCAATTCTTCCACTCAACTCCCCCTTTCTTCCATGGTAAAATCACACACCTTCTCCATCTATCAACTCAATAACCTAACCAAAGTAAGACCCAATCTCACTCTTATCCCCTTACTTGAAACCCTCACTCATGTCATTCCACACTTTTTCACTAACGTACACTTATTTCCCAATAAATATATGTGCGCAAAAAACTTGGTCCCACACCGATATATATATATATATATATATATATATATATATATATATATATATATATATATGTATATATATATGCCGATGATTTAGATATGAAAATTACGATTTTATAATATGGGATACTACGCAAGTATACGTATCATTTATCAAGTAATATAAGACTTTCTGATTAAACCCCGAGAAATTGAACCCACAGGGAAAATTTGAAATTCTTTAAAGAAAACAGAAAAATTATCTTTTTACTTTTTTAATGGCTTTTGAAAGTATGTCTTGATTTTGAAAAGTTTTGAAAGTTGATATGTCTTTTAAAATTTTCTTAATAAAATGTTAAGAAAGAAATTAAAATTATAACAACTAATAATACTGTATGTAAAATACTATTAACTAGAATATCTTTTTCTTTCCTTTTATGAAGTAGTAATAATTATTAAAGTATTGTCGTGGAAGTATTTAAATTTGTTGTGACAGATAGAAGAAAATGTGTTCTTTACCCTTACTTGGTTCTATAAAAAACATAGGTTAATTTGAAATTTTTATCATTTTGAACATGGTTAGGTAGGGGAGATACCAGTCTCTCACTCTAGAGTTCCCTCGATTTCCACCAACTGGGGGCTAACTTCTCATAAAAAAACTCAAAACTTTAAACCAAATTAGGGGCGTTTTAGCCTGTCACTCTAAAATCCTCTAATTTTACTCCCTTCCATAAAAATATCTTCTAATATTACATTTAATTATATGGACTACAATTCTCACCCATATAATTGCATGTGATTCTTACTAACTTTTATGAGACAATACCGCATTGTATCTTACATAATCTCAAGAAATTCTACACCTTAACAGGCCAAATTAAGAAGTAAATAAAGTTTTCAGAATCAATCTTCACAACGTCTTCCAACTTTTAAACACTTATACTTTCCACAACAATTCTCTATAAATTAATTACTTCTCCATTTAAGAAAGAAAAAGATAAAGTAAACTACTCAGAATGCATTGAGAAAATACAAAAACATATTGATTCGAAATTAAAAACCATATGAAAAATAAAAAACAAAAATTAGTATTTATTAAAAAACTAAATGTAAGAATAAAAGTAAACACTTATCTGAAAATTCTCTTCACAAGACTCAAGAAATTCCTCTGAAACTTTAACTCTTCACTAAACTACTCCTCTGAGCAGATCTCCCAACTTCGATGACTCAGAATAACTTCAGACTTCAATAAAAACTAAACTTAAAAGAAAGAAAAGAAGTGGGAAGAAGAAGACTTCACTCCGACCCTTTTCTCCTTTCTACTCTCTGCTCCTACTCTTAATAAAAAATCTCGCAAAATAAAAGTTAAATAATGCAAAAACTCTCTTCAAAATGCAAATGGAAGAGCCCTTCAAAAGGCAAAGTAAGAGCTCCTTAATCTTTCCCAAGACTCTCTTTACTTAAATAGCAAACCAAATGGTGCCTTGGTGTCTCTTCAAAATGTGTTCAGATTCAATGTATCCACCAAAGAATGCACCCCTTCATTCAAACTTGCCACCTAAAAGAAGTTATGGAAGTTTCCACCAAGAGTTGCATCCCATCCCCTTTGAAATTGGTGCCAAATTCCTTTAGAATTCAATTTTTAACTGTGGCGGCTAAGCGCTGGCCCAGCGGCGCTTAGCCGACAGTGCCCAAATTTTCATTTTTCATCTTTTTTTGCTCCAAATTTGATCTAATTTTGCTCCTTTCATCATGGCCATCCATTTTCATCATACCTGCAAGGAAAACACAAAATACCTTCCATTAAAGTGCAATATCATTAAAAATAGGTATTAAAATGTGCATAAAAATACTATATATTTTAGGTGTATCAAAATCCCCAAACTTAAAATGTTACTTCTCCTCAAGTGACAATTAATCTCATAGAACATTTAGCATGCAAATTATGTAATGAGTTTCTTAGGAAGATAACAAAATTTTATTCTAGAAATGGAATAGTCCAATTTAGAAAAAAATTTAGTAATTAAAACCAACCTAATGTTTAGAAAGTTCTTAAGTAAAGGAAAATGACAAATATAAGTTTCTATCTAATTCATAAATATTTGTAGATTCTTCAAAATATAGGACTCAAACACTTAATTTTCTCACTTAAAAATCTTTATTTGGAAATAATTTTACTTGCTATATTTTAACCTTAAGCTTTAGATTTTCTCTGAACTTATATCTTAAACTTTAGGTATGAAACCAATTTTTTATTAGGCCCTTAAATCCTCAAGCTTCTCCTCCCTTTTCATATACTATTTTTCACTTTTTCTTTTCTTCTCTTTTTTTTTAATAAGGCAAGGATTACTATATCTGGATAGGCCTTTAATGATTTTGAATTCCACCCTTCCATTTAAAATAAAGGTCAAATATATATCTTTCACTTAAAAATCAGAATAATAATATTTGAAAATTACTCTTCAATAAAAAAAATTTAAGCTTTGATGAATAAAAGTCAAATCTTTTATTTATCCAAAAATACAAAACTTCTTACAAAAGATAGCTTAACTTTATTTAACACCTCTTCATTAAGAAAATTTTAACTTTAAGTTTTTCATGATTACTATAAATTTTAACTAAATTCTTTTATTCATTTCTATATTCAAAATTTTTGTTCCCCTAATATAACTTCATGTACATAATTGTTCTCAATCAAAAAATAAGATTTATTTTTAAGTATTCTTGAGAATCAAATAAAATTTTAGGTTTTTGAAAATCTTTGTTTTTAAAATCCCCCCAAAACTTTAATTTTTAGTTAAGATAAAACATTTAAGCATAAGAAATGATACATGGGTGAGAAATCAAAAACTGACATATCATGCTTGCAGAAATTTTTAATATCCTAATATGCAAGTATAACAATTTAAATAACAGGAGTAAAATGAAATCAAATTTAGTTTTTCAAAATAATTTTTATACATAGAAAAGTAAAAATTTCAAAAATACTTCTACAGTAGTGGAGGTTTTAAAAGCAAATACACACCAACTAAAATAACACACTGATACAGATAACAGATGATAGTGGAATTTGAAGAATTTTAAACATGTAGTTTCCTAAGTAGAAGTTCCCAATAGTGGTTTATGATCTCCTAACAGTTTTTGAATTAAAGTACACACTACTAAAAACTCTGACATATCATACACATTAAAACATTTACTATTACACATCACTACCACAAAGCAACATATAAAACATCAATACAACAACAACAATACATCTGAATATGCATAACAAAAAAATGATACAAACTACAGTCTTACATACTATCAAGGTTCATATCACTACATAATGATCAAACTAAATACTAACAAAACAAACATACATCAACAACAACACCACAACGCAAACAAATAACACTAACCTACTCATCATCCTCATCATCATCATCATCCTACTCGTTCCAATCCCTAGATGACACAAAAGGTATTTAGAATGGATGAGGGGGCATCTCAGCACTCTGATCACCTCTAATCAGTCTATCCAAATATTGCTGATAACTCTCCTCATACTCATCATGTTTCACAATATATCTTTCTACATTATCCATCTTACCATCCATATCTTTCAGATGCTCTTGAGTAAGACTCAATTTTTTCAAAATTTTTCTTAATAAACCAGTCTGTGAATCAGTAGATGATGAAGCACGTGAAGTAGAAGCATGAGAAGTAGATGCAGCAAAAGCAGAAGCAAAAGCAGTAGAAGCCCTACCAAATCCTCCTCTCCAGCCAAACTCTGAATGTACCGTGTAAGTACCAACGTTTACACTAGTAATTGGTCTCAATGGATGAAGTACCTCTTCCCAAGTTTCAAACTTCACTCCATATCGTTCACATAATGAATGAATCAAGGAAAGAAATCCCATACATGCAGTCGTGGTTGATCAAGCACAGTTCAAAACATAATCATAAATTATACCTCCAATGTCAATAGGCTTCCCTTGCTGAATACAATGGTTCAACACAGCTCTTTCTCTCGTTACTTCACTAGTATGACTCAAAGGTAACAACTTAGATGAGATACAATAATGCCACGCCTTAGAAATGGAATTCAATTTGGAAGCAGGAAAGTTCACTCTTCTATCATTTGTTATTTTCCATAATCTTCTTCCATCAGACAGAAATTCCATGATCTCATCTAGTTCTCCTTCCGTAGGATGATAGTTAGAATAAAAATAAAACATGTCAGGAGGTAGTCCATAAAAATTATTGATTGCCCTAGAAGAAAAGTTGACCTCATGACTCCTAACCATCACTTGATTCTCTTCTGCAGCAGAAAAATTTGCATAAAATTCTCTAACCACAGAAACAACAGCAACAACTGAGAAGCAACAGTTATTCTCTCAGTTCCTTCTAACAATCATATCTTCAATCACCTCTCTTGGTTTACTAAACACATGCTCAGGAATCAACTTACATGACTACAATGCATCGACGTATCGTTCCTCAGCCCTCATACTAACAAATTTGTCAGAATCAAATCTTGTCTTTTCTCGTGCATGCTTTGACTTTGGAGCCATCTCTAAAAATTCACGAAAAAATTCACCATAAATTCCAAAATCAAACTAAACTTGCTAAAATATCTTCCAAAAGATATTTTCACTAAATCCAAGCAATTTCTCAAGGTTTTCCTCAAATTTTCACCATGAATAGTGATTTTAAGATTTTCCAAAATGTACTCAAAATACATGGTGAAAATAAAAAATTTTTACTTAAGAGTAGTGCTATTATCTTAAGGAATCCAAATCTAACAATTTTTGTTGAGATCGGCTCTTAAATGATCCACAATATGATGCCTTAGGCTCCTCTTTCGCGATAAACCGAAGGTTGAAGACGATGGGATGGTTTAAAAATGGCAATTTTTGGGTTTTTAACTGTTGGGAACCAATTTTCGCGAACTGGCGCCTAAGCACGAACCACTCGGCGCTTAGCCGTAAAATCTGGCGCTTAAGCACCGGCACATTGGCGCTTAGCCGCCAATACCTAGATTTTCACAATTAAGGTATATGCACTAAATCACTTGGTTAATCACCCTTAATTACTCCAGAATAATTATTTCTCCCCACATAAATATTCCAATATTCCAAATCAAAATTTAATATCCATTGATTCCACACAAATTTCACAAAAACACAAACTTATATTAAAACAAACATAACACTTAATACGATTCTAGAATTTCTATCCACACACAAAGGATGAAATTCTCTAAATACAAGAGACTTTAATCTCAAACTGATAAGTATACATCTCTAGGATGTAACCATCACATCATCAGGCTTAGTTAATACTTAAATATAAACACTAAACACACCAAACATAACACATAAGAACACTAAACATAACACATAAGAACACTAAACAAATAAGAACAAATCACTCTTAATTCCATTCTCTATTAGGCAGATTATATCCAAGACCACTATTATTCTCATTTGACCCTTTTGGAATATAAATTTTATAGAACGGGCGATAATTGTTCATTCTTACATCTTCTTCTTTAATCCATTTATTCTTAACAAACATCGCCTTATCTGATTTTTCCACATACCTTGAAAGACTGAATTGCATCTTGAGTTGCCATCCCATGTGCTCCAAATGTAAGTTAGTTTCATTGATCTTTGCTTCTATTGAAGTCACCCGGGCTTCAATTTTTGCAATCATTTCTGCAATCCCTTGAATACTAACAGGGAGATATCCATTGAATAATTCTTTAGCACTATTACTAATGAACTTAATTTTGTTAGAATCTTGCTTCTTCTTCATCTCATTCTCCCAGGAAGACATGATGCACTTAAAACTCTCTTCTTAAGACTCAGAAATGAAAATAGAACTTGGGGCAAGTGTTTCTCTTAAATCAGGTCCTTTTTTTAGACTTGGGAAGTGCTAAATATGCCCCAAGACGTTTTAAAACTCCAAAATAACTTCCAAAACTACTCCCCCATGATTTAGGCTTCTAGAATCTCATTTTTCACGTTTTTTATAACTGCGGCGCCTAAGCGCCAACTAGTCGGCGCTTAGCCACTAGTGCTCAATTTAGCACAGGTCTGCTAAGTGTCCAAATTTTCATTCTGACTTCTCTAAATCATCAATTATGGTAAAAAAAACTCAACTATAGTTTAAAAACTCCAAATTACTACCACTAAAAACATAAAAACAAACCAAACAAAGCAAATAAAGCACACAAAATAAACATAAAGCAAAGCACACTGATAATTATGGGTTGCCTCCCACAAAGCGCTTGTTTTAACGTCTTTAGCCTGTCATAGCCAGAACTCATTCTGAGTGACCCAGCATCAAATTATTATCAAATTTAGATTTATTGACTGAAAAATATGGTTTAAGTCTATGTCTGTTAACTTTAAATATTTTTCTAGTCTTAGGATCTTGAATATCTACAGCTCCATAAAAATAAATTTTTATCACAATAAATGGACCCATCCACCTGGACTTAAGTTTTCTAGAAAATATTCTCAATCGCATTATACATTAAAACTTTTTGTCTTGGTACAAGATTTTTAGTAAGAATCTTCCGATTATGCCATAACTTCATCTTTTCCTTATAAATCTTAGCATTTTCATAAGATTCATTCCTTATTTATTCAAGCTCATTCAATTGTAATAATCTATTTTCAGCAGCATCTTTCAAATTATAGTTGAACTCTTTAATAGCCCAATATGCTTTATGCTCAAGTTCAATTGGTAAATGACAAACTTTTCCAAAAATCAGCCTATATGGGGACATTCCTATAGGTGTTCTGTAAGCAGTCCTATAGGCCCACAAAGCATAATCCAGTTTGATTGACCAATCCTTTCTATTTGGATTAACAGTTTTTTCCAATATTCTTTTAATTTCATGATTGGATAATTCAACCAAACCACTTGTCTACGGATGATAAGCAGTAGCAATGCGATGATTAATATGATATTTCTTTGCTAACTTCCCAATTATCACATTTCTAAAATGACTTCCCCCATCAATTATGATTACTCTTTGTATTCCAAATCTACAAAATATATTCTTTTCTAAAAACTTTGTAACACTTTGAGCATCACATCGAGGTAAAGCAATAGCTTCAATCCATTTGGAAACATAGTCTACTGCCATCTAAATATAAAAATTTCTGAAAGATGGTGTAAATGGTCCCATAAAATCTAGTCCCCAAACATCAAATATTTCAACTTCCAACATATAATTGAGGGGCATCTCATTTCTTCTAGAAATATTGCCTACACGCTGACATCTATCACAATTTTTAATATGAACATTCACATCCTTAAAAATTGTAGGCCAATAAAATTCTGATTGTAATATTTTATATGCAGTTTTATCATTTCCAAAATGTCCCCCATAATTAGAATCATGACATTTTTGAATAATTTCATAAGTCTCTTCCAAAGGTACACATCTTCAAATTATTAGATCCTTTCCTTGTTTATATAAAAATGGGTCAAACCAAAAATAAGTCATAGCATCAGACAGAAATTTCTTCTTTTCTTGGTATGTCAAACCATAGGATATAATATTACTAACAATAAAGTTTACTATGTCTGCATACCATGGAACATGCAATTCTTTAACAGTGAACAGTTTTTCATCAGGAAAATGTTCATTAATTTCTTCAATATCACAGAGAGATTTTTCAATTTCAAGCCTGGACAAATGATCAGCAATTTGATTATCAGAACCCTTCCTATCTACTATCTCAAAATCAAATTCTTGCAAAAGAAGAATCCATCTTATCCGTCTCAGTTTTGCATCATTTTTCTTCATTAAGTATTTAATTGCAGAATGATCAGTATGCACCACACATTTAGTTCCAATTAAATATGATCAAAATTTATCAAAGGTAAAAATTTTAGCTAATAACTCTTTCTCAGTAGTAGTATAATTAGTTTGAGCTTCATGAAGAGTTTTACTGGCATAATAAATTACTTTGAAAGTTTCATATTTCTGACCTAAAACAGCACCAACAGCATAATCACTAGCATCATACATTAAATAAAAAGGTTTTTTCTAATTTGGTGAAATTATTACAGGTGCGGTGATTAATTGTTCTTTTAATGTTTCAAAGGCTTTGAGGCAGTCATCATCAAAATTAAAAATTGCATCCTTTTCCAGTAAACGACATAAAGGTTTTGTAATCTTTGAAAAGTCTTTGATGCAATGTCTGTAGAATCCAGCAAGTCCTAAATAACTTCTAATTCCTCTTACATTGGTTGGGCAAGGTAAATTATATATAACTTGAATTTTTGCAGGATCTACCTCCAAACCTTTTTCTGAAATCTGATGTTTCAAAACTATTCCTCCTGCTACCATAAATTGACATTTTTCCCAATTAAGGACCAAATTAGTTTCTTCACAGCGTTTTAGAACTTTAAATAAATGTTCTAAACACGAGTCACACGAAATTCCAAACACTGAAAATTCATCCATAAAAACTTCAATCCCTTTTTCAGTTAAATCAGAAAAAATAGCCATTATACATCTCTGAAATATAGCAGGGGCATTACATAAACCAAAGGACATTCTTCTAAAAGCAAATGCACCATAAGGACTAGTAAACGTAGTTTTCTCTTGATCTTCAAGAGCAATTTGAATTTGGTAGAAACCGGTATATCCATTCATAAAACAAAAATATTTATGCCCAGCCAGTCTATCCAACATTTGATCCATAAAAGGGAGTGAAAAATGATCTTTCCTTGTGGCAAGGTTTAATTTTCTATAATCAATGCATATTCGCCACCCTATAACTTTTCTTGTTTGTATCATTTCATTCTTTTCATTAACAATCACAGTTACTCCTCCTTTCTCAGGAACACAGTGAATAGGACTAACCCATGTACTATCTGAAATAGGGTAGATAATTCCAGCATCCAACCATTTTAAAATTTGTTTCTTAACAACGTCTTTCATGATAGGATTTAATCTCCTTTGGGGATCAGCCCGTGGTTTGCAATTATCTTCCATAAGAATTCTGTGCATACAAATTGAAGGACTGATTCCTTTAATATCAGCAATTGTCCATCCAAAAGCTTTCTTGTGCTTCTTCAAAATTTCAAGCAAACTCTCTTCTTCTTTTTCAGTTAATTGAGAAGAAATTATAACATGCAACAAGTTCAGGAGGTTTTTCAATTGATGGACCATAAGATTCATCTTTTTCAGTCATATCCAACAATTCAAAACTTTCATGAACATACTTCTTCCTCTTGAAAATCTTCAGAATCAAATAACTCCTCTTCTTGCTTATATTCCAATTCTTCTCTTTCAGTTTTCTCTTCATAAGTTGATTTGAAATGACATTAACTTAAATATTCAATAACATCCATCCTATAACACTCATCTTCTTTACCTCTAGCAGGATATTTCATTGATTTTGAAATATTAAATGTAACAGTCTGATCATTAACCCTCATCGTTAATTTCCCTTTTTGCACATCTATCATGGCTCTGCCTGTAGCTAGAAAAGGTCTCCTCAAAATTATGGGTATCTCTTTATCTTCCTCCATATCTAATACGATGAAATCTACATGAAAAATAAATTGATCCACTTTTACCAAAACATCTTCTATAACTCCTTTAGGATATGTAATCGAACGATCTACTAATTGCAGAGTTACAATAGTTGGGTTTATTACTCCTAGTCCCAGTCTTTTGAATATTGATAGAGGCATAAGGTTAATGCTTGCACCCAAATCACATAAATCTTTTCCACAAAATCTTTCTCCGATTGCACATGGAATTGTGAAACTACCAGGATCTTTAAGTTTTTCAGGAAGCTTTTTCTAAATTATCGCACTGTACTCCTCAATAAGTGCAACGGTCTCATTTTCTTCAAACTTCCTCTTTTTATTAAGAACATCCTTCATAAATTTTGCATAGCTTGGAATTTGTTCTAGGGCTTGAGCAAATGGAATATTAATGGTAAGCTTCTTTAATATCTCCAAGAATTTTGAAAATTGCTTATCCAACTTTTGTTGACGAAGTCTCTGAGGATATGGAGGTGGTGGTTTTTCTAAATTAACCATAGGTGGAGAAATAGGTCTTTCAAAACCTTTTGGAGCGTCCTCTTTAAGAATTTTAATCTCTTCTTTCTCTACTTAAGTTTCTTTTTGAACTCTACCTTCCAATTCTTTTCCACTTCTCAGTTGAATTACTTTTACTTGTTCATTATTCTTTTCTCTTGAATTCACTTCAGTATTACTTGGAACCATTCCTTGGGATCTATTAATTAAGGCATTTGCAATTTGTCCCAATTGATATTCAATATTTCTGATGGTTGCTCCTTGAATTTGTAATTGATTTCCCATATGTGATACTACTTCTTCCATAAACAACTTCTTCTCTTTATTTTGTAAAGCATTGTTATAACCTAAAGAATAAGTTAATCTATTATTATTATTACCTTGGTTATTCCAATTCCCCAATGGGTTTACTTGATGGTTCCCCCATTGTTGATTAACACCACCCTGATTATTGTTATTCCAGTTAAAATTTGGATGATTCTTCCAACCTGGGTTATAATAATTGGATTATGGGTTGTTAGGTTTACTTATGACATTCACAGTTTCTGGTGAAGAATAAGAATCGACCATTTGGCCTAATGCATTTTCTTCAATCATGAGATTTGGTTGAGAAAAATTCATCCCAAATTGGTCTATCTTCCTTGATACAACAACAACTTGATTTGCTGACATTGTAAAAGCATCATTTTCATAAACACTGGCTACCTTTTTAGGATTTAACCTTTTAGAAGGGCATTGAAAATTATTAGTAGCCATTTCTTCAATTAAAGCATAAGCATCAGAAAATGGTTTAGATATTAATGATCCAACAGCAGCAGCATCGATGATTGATCTAAGAGATCCAACTAATCCATTATAAAAAGTTTGAATTATTAACCAATATGGTATCACCTGATGTGGACATTTCATGAGGAGATCTTTAAATCTTTCCCATGCTTCATATATTGGCTCACCTTCAAACTGACAAAAAGATGTTATATCATTTCTCAACTTAGCAGTCTTAGATGGTGGAAAATATTTAGTAAGAAACTTTTGTGACAGTTCACCCCAAGTTCTTATTGATCCAGGTGGTAATGAATGTAATCATATTTTAGCTTTCTCCTTAGTGAGAAAGGAAAAAGTATAAGTCTAATAGCATCATCCGAAACACCATCATATTTAAAAGTAGCACACAAATGTAGAAAATTATCAAGATACAAATTAGGATCTTCAGTTGTTGCTCCCCCAAACTGATTATTAGACACCATTTGGATAATAGCAGGTTTAAGCTAAAAGAATTAATAGCTACAGCAGGGTTTTGAATACTACCACGAAATTCATCTACTGTAGGGTTAACATAATCTCATAAAGGTCTTAATTCTTGATGGATGCCTATATTTTGATTTTGATGATTTGCCATTTCTTGAATATTTTTATCTTTTTCTGTATTTTTAAATTTTTTGATTTTTCTGATAGTTCTTTCTAATTCAGAATCGTATGACACAAGTCCCTCAGTACCTGAACTACACATACAACAATAAAACAAAACAAAACACAACACACTAAAAAAATAAAGAAAAGTAAAAATTTAAAATTTCTTAATTCTCTTTAAAATGCAATTTAATTATTTTCCCTGGCAATGGCGCCAAAGTACTTGATCCCGCTGGTAAATATATGTGCACCAAAAACTTGGTCCCGCACCGATATATATATGTGCTGATGATTTAAATATGAAAATTATGATTTTATAATATGGGATACTATGCAAGTATACGTATCGTTTATCAAGTAATATAAGAGTTTCTGATTAAGCCCCGAGATATCGAACCTACAGGGAAAATTTGAAAATCTTTAAAGGAATCAGAAAAATTATCTTTTTACTTTTTTTTTATGGCTTTTGAAAGTATGCCTTGATTTTGAAAAGTTTTGAAAGTTGATATGTCTTTTGAAATTTCCTTAATAAAATGTTAAACAAGAAATTAAAATTATAATAACTAATAACACTGTATGTAAAATACTATTAACTAGAATATCTATTTCTTTCCTTTTATGAAGTAGTAATAATTATTAAACTATTGTTGTGGAAGTATTTAAATTTGTTGTGATAGATAAAAGAAAATGTGTTTTTTACCTTTGGTTCTATAAAGAACGTAGGTTAATTTGAAATTTTTATCATTTTGAACATGGTTAGGCAGGGAAGATACCAGTCTCTCACTCTAGAGTTCCCTCGATTCCCACCAACTGGGGGCTAACTTCTCATAAAAAAACTCAAAACTTCAAATAAAATTAGGGGGTTTTAGCCTGTCACTCTAAAATCCTCTAATTTTACTCCCTTCCATAAAAATATCTTCTAATATTACATTCAATTATATGGAGTACAATTCTCACCCATATAATTGCATGTGATTATGACTAACTTTTATGAGACAACACCGCACTGGATCTTACATAATCTCAAGAAATTCTACAGCTTAACAAGCTAAATTAAGAAGTAAACAAAGTTTTCAGAATCAATCTTCACAACGTCTTCCAACTTTTAAACACTTATACTTTCCACAACAATTCTCTATAAATTAATTACTTCTTCATTTAAGAAAGAAAAAGATAAAGTAAACTACTCAGAATGCATTCAGAAAATACAAAAACACATTGATTCAAAATTAAAAACCATATGAAAAACAACAAACAAAAACAAGTATTAATTAACAAACTAAATGTAAGAATAAAAGTAAACTCTTATCTGAAAATTCTCTCCACAAGACTCAGGAAGTTCCTCTAAAACTTTAACTCTTCACTAAACTACTCCTCAGAGTGGATCTCCCAACTCTGATGACTCAGAATAATTTCAGACTTCAATAAAAACTAAACTTAAGAGAAAGGAAAGAAGTGGGAAGAAGAAGACTTCACTCCGACCCTTTTCTCCTTTCTACTCTCTACTCCTACTCTTAATAAAAAATCTCGCAAAATAAAAGTAAAATAATGTAAAAACTCTCTTCAAAATGCAAGTGGAAGAGCCCTTCAAAAGGCAAAGTAAGAGCTCCTTAATCTTTCCTAAGACTCTCTTTAAATAGTAAACCAAAAGGTGCCTTGGTGTCTCTTCAAAATGTGTCCAGATTCAATGTATCCACCAAAGAATGCACCCCTTCATTCAAACTTGCAACCTAAAGGAAGTTATGAATGTTACCACCAAGAGTTGCATCCCATCCCCTTTGAAATTGGCACCAAATTCCTTTAGAATTCGATTTTTAACTATGGCGGCTAAGCGCCGGCCCAGGGCGCTTAGCCGCCAGTGCCCAAATTTTCATTTTTCATCTTTTTTTACTCTAAATTTGATCCAATTTTGCTCCTTTCATCATGACTATCCATTTTCATCATACCTGCAAGAAAAACACAAAATACCTTCCATTAAAGTGCAATATCATTAAAAATAGGTATAAAAATGTGCATAAAAATACTATATATTTTAGGTGTATCATACACTTACTCAAATGATAAATTTCTCCCCTTGCACATGCACTCACACCCAAACTTTCTCCCCTCACATTAACTCACTCTCAAAGCACACACTCACTCAAACCCACACACCAACACACACACACACACACATCGTCACTCACTTACTCAAAAACTGCACATCAACTCACAAATACACACAAGAATGCACGCTCACACACACACACACACTCACACACAGACACACACACATAAACACACACACTCCTCAATTACACAAGACCCGCCACCAAATCACACACTCCCTTTTATACCTATGTCGAAACCTACACACCAACACACACACACTAACACACTCTGTCAAGAACTATGGATGAAACCCACACACTCACACACACACACACACACACACACACTATCATCAACCTTACCTGGAACCCTAAATCGAAAAAAACTCACCCTGCCTCACTTCATTAACCCAAACCCTAACGCAAGAAAACATCATACTCTTCCTCACTCCCTTCCTTGAAAAACATGAACAAGCACATACACATCCCATCCTTTCCGCACCACTAAACAAAAAACCTAGAAAAATACACCCTTCCTCCTCCTTATCACCTTGGTTGAAATCCACACTCACACAAGTGCACGCCCATCTTTACATCATATTTCCCAAAACTAATCCTAGTTCTCCCTATTTCTTACCCTTCACCTTACAAAGAAAAATCTAATAAAGAGAAAAAACACATCTCATTCTATACTAAAAATATATGAATTTATGAGTTTTAAAATTTTTGCATTATTTCTTATATATATGATTCTGGTGCTAATAAATTTGTATGATAAAATGATTAATCTACTTGAATGGTTTTATATGTTATATGAAATGTTTAAATTACAATGTGATGTTTTTGTTTTATGCAAATTTCTGAAATCCATGTTTAGCTCAATAAATTTGTTGTTTCTTATAAATTTTTGCCTTATGTTTCAGGAAAACTATATTTAAAATCCTCATATTCATGTTAATGGAGTATTTAGGTTTATGTCTTATACCTAGAAAGTTATGGTTAATTCCTCAAACATCAATATTAGCAGGTTGTGATTTATGTTTCATAAATCTTAGTAAGCTTTGATTTATCTTTATTTCATAAAAATTAACATGTACTGTTTTATGTTTTATGCATGAAAATTAGTAAGTTTTGGTTTATGTTTCATGCATGAAAGTTTGAAAGTTGTGGGGCAGCTTTTTTATTGTGTATCTTCCATAGTTTTTGTAGAATTCAATCCCAATGATTCGATGAAGCATTAGAAGAATTATATACTTCCTTATATGATAGAAATAATACTTTATAATGGATTGAATTATCTAGATAATGAAAATCTTTATGACTTATGGGACTACATAACCAATGTTTTTTCATTACTTTATTGGTAAAAGATAAGGTTTATTTTAATCTACAGACTGGTATTCCTATGAGTTGTGGGTCTTGAGAATGCTCTCTACTATTCTATCAGCTTATTTTAAGCTTGATTATTCAATAAGTGTCTATGGGATGGTGTTGCTGAGACCTAATATTGATATATATAGAATTTGAAATTATTCTAGTGGATTTGGAAGATAAGTTTTGTTTTGATTAATTCACTTGAGATGAGAACTTGAGTTTGTTTGGTTCAAATATTTTTTAAGACTTTGTTTTGTAACTGATTTATTTTTAATTAATTTTGATTTATTCTAAATCATAGAAGTGGTTTGGAGTGTACTTAAAGCATTTTTTGAAGTTTTCTAAACATGATTTGATCTAGGAGTATTTGAATTTATTTGTTTGATGCTTTATTATTTCACTTATTTTGAATTCATTCAAGTTAATTAAAATTGATTTTTAATTTTAAAAAATCATCGAATTTATTTTGGAATTGCTTAAAATTTATTGAATGTTAATGAAGTTCTTTTAAAATTCATTGGGTCTATTTTAAGCTTATTTTGAAAATTTTTTTGTGTGATTAAAAATTAAGTTTTTATTAATCTTATTAAGGTTAGTTATTTTTAATTTTTTAGAGTTGGTTAAATTTTATTTAAGGTTTATTTAAAGTTATTTAAAGTTTATTATATTAATTAAAAATGATTAAAGTTGGTTAAACTTTGATTAGGATTGATTAAATTTAGATTTTCTTTTTTTATTTTGAGGTTTGAGGCTTTTTGGATCATGAAATTACCAGATTGGACCTAAAGTTTAGGCGATTAAAAATGAGATATGATATTTTAAAGTTTGGACTTTGAGTGTTAAGATCAAGATTGAAATGTTTTGTAGGAGGCCATGATTTGAAGATTAAGATTTGAGCATGAATTTAGGTTTAAGGTTTAGATTTTTGTCTGGAATTAAACCTAACCAGGGAAAGGATAAGTTGGAGAGATTCCTAGATTAAGGTCAAGCATCAACCCCTAGGATAAGCCTATATTATCAAAGATACTAAATGGGTGGGCTTACCCAATTTTTGGGAAAAATGACTTTGGTAAAAAATGCTCATGACTTTCCATCATCTGTGGTATGTTAAGACCCCTCTAATATTAACCAGCTAGATAATAACAGGTTGATTTACTACCATGACCAATGTTGACTTTCCTATTTTTATGTAGTTTAGGATGCTTTTGTCAGTAACCATGGGTTACGTCATCCTAAGGCACACAAATAATCTGAGGGGTTTTAGTTATTTTTTCTATGGGTCCTAATTTTTATTACTAGTTATAAGTGCCTAATAAAGTAGCATAGGCTTCTAGTATGTACTTCTCTATGATGTTTATGATCCTCAATTTTATTATTATGTTGGCTAGCCTTGGGTTTTAAAGTTGGACATACATAGGAGGTGGTTGTTATCATTAGAGTTGGTGGAATTATAATTATTTTTGGGGTTCAATAATAGTTAATTTTCCTACCTTGTTCTTCATGGTGAAAATCAAGGTTTCGTCCATGTTTAATGTCTCATTTCTAATTTTTTTTCTTTGGTTTGTGTGATAAATCTTAGTTTTATATTTTTAATTTTTGTTTTATACCCTAAGTTGATGCTCTTCATTTGATTTATTTCCTACGCTTTCCCTTATCAGTTTGGTTTATATTCCAAGCTTCATTTAGGAAGATTTTAATTTAAAATACATATGTTTTCAATTTTCTTAATTCAAAACATTTAATTTTACAACTTTTATATGTAAGTCTCATCAAAATGTTTGCCAAATAATTTTTTGTTTTACACATGGCAAAGAAAGCATTATAAAAAATTTTGTCATGGAAAGGGTGTTATCAATGTGAACTCACTTATATAAGAAATGCACATGCTTAGGGCTAAGCTTGTGTGTCACATGTTCCTGGAAATGGAAATGTTCATTAATGAAACTATATTTATGAGTACATAATTTTAACTTAGAATAAGTTTGTCTAGAGAAAGGGCAAATCTTATGTAATCTTGTGGTTGGTTGGTAAAATCATAAGAGAAAATTTTATAAAGAATTATTTCTAAAGAGGTTTTCATCTTCTTTAGTTTTTCTCTTAAAGCTTCTAGTTTGTAGATTTTTGTGAAAATTAGATTTATTTTTATTTAGGTTGGTTATCAAATTAGATTTAGTTTTGAAAAAAAGTTTTAATTTAGAAAATTTTAGATTTAAATATTTTAGTTTAAAAAAGGGTTTAGGTTTGATTTAAAAGTGTTAATAAGCTTTATCTTTAAAAGTGGGTTGTTCTAAGTTAATTTTGATATATTAAAAAGGTGTATTGTATATTTTAAGAGATTTTGTTAAGTTTTTTATTTTCAAATGTGCTTTGCTTTATAGTTGGAAAAGTTCTTTTCTGTTTTACTTAAAAAATTTTTTTTTAGGTTTGATCTAAAAAGTTAAGTTTTAGTTAAAAAAAATTAGCCCCAATTTCTTTAAAGGTGGTTTGCTTAAGCTTGGACATTCATATAAATTACTAGTTTATAGTACATTTAGTTGTTGTAGAAAAAAACTTTAAATTTTTATATTTATAGAGAAAATGTCATTTAGAGCACATTTAATTGGCGCATTTCTTAAAAAAATTTCATTCTTACAGAGTACAAAGATATTATATTCTTCCCATATTTTGTTCATGTATATATTCATATCTCAGAAGCTTTGCTAATTCCACTCCCTTTCTTATTCCATGAAATTAAATTATCCTAATTATGTAAGCATCCCTAACACATTTTAGATTATCCTTAAATCATAACCAACTTGAGTATGAACTTGCATAGACTTTGAAACATCCCACATGTACATGCCTTTAGAAATAAACCTCTAACTTGTATGTGCATTAAGAAATAAACATCTAACTTGCATAGGATTTAAGAAATAAACATCTAATTTTCATAGGACTTTATGCATGAGTTATTTTGCATGGGATTTAACACTTGAACATATGACATACAGGTTTAGCACAATGTAGAAAAATAGTTTTTGTTTCTTTTTACATGATAAGCACATAGGTTTTACATAATTTAAATAACCTAAAACATAGGTTTAACATGATTTAAATACTCTTACATGACATGATTTCCTTTTTTATGTTATTTTTATGGGACTAATATGACACATGAATTTGATAACATAAAACATAGAGTTTAACACATGAGGGTTATTAGCATGCAAAAGATATCAACTTCCACATGTTGGTTAATTCCACATTAAACATATGGCTCATGGTTGTAAATTAATTTAAACTGCACAACAATAAATTATTTCAACATATGACTATTTAAACATTTGTTAATGCATGGTAAGAACATGACTTAATATACAAGCTTGCATGGAAAAAAAAAACAACAACAATTTGCATTGGGTAACATGTAACTTTGCATGGTATAAACAAGTCATAAACGAATAAATACATGGGTGCGATGAAGTCTATCATATTAAACATATAAGAACACAACTATCTCCCTTTCACCTTTTTTCAAAATAGAGTTGTATTGTTGGTTGAGGAATATATATATATATATATATATATATATATATATATATATATATATATATATATATATATATATATATATTTGAAAGAGCACCACGCTCCTTACTTGTTAAAGAAGGGAAAAAGGTACAAGAGGATAATGGAGGGGGGGTGAATCCAAACAAGCACCCAAAATGAGAACTAAACACTTCTAATAAAAGGAAATGCTAAAGAATCCCCTTTAAGTAACTTTGTTAAGTGACCAAAAGGGGATTTACAAAAAAATAACTTGTTGTGTAGAGGAAGCTGATTGGGCAAGCCAGTTGGCCGGTTGGTTACCTTCTCTTTTAATATGGCTCCATTGCACATGTATATCAATGGTGAGATGTAAAATCTTCTTGTTCCAGTCAATCAGATGGTAAGGAGGATGAGATGTACCCTTTAACATGTTGATGATTTGTGAAGCATCAGATTCAATTACAACATGTCTGTAATTAAGAGCTATAGCAGTTTTAAGAGCCCAAAAAATAACAGAGACTTCAGATTCTTATGCTGAAGAAGAGCAGATTGGGGATTGAAAGCACCATAAGCAATGACCAAAGTGGTTCCTGCAAACACCACCAATACCTGCTGCAGTAGGGAGATAACTTCCATCAGTATTGATTTTGACCCAGGGTAAAGAAGGGGGGCTCCATTGGATCAATATCACCTTGGGCCTTAGTTTAGGAAGAAAGGAGGCAGATGGTTTGAGCTTTTGCATATAGCTGCAACATTTTGCTGAGATATGTCTGCTTCTACCAACAACATTTTGGTATTTGGCTTTGTTCCTTGCCATTCAAAGAAATTAGAAAATAATCAGGGGATGTGGGGTTTGAACATCTCTTGCCAGTAATTCCAGCAGGACATAATAGAGCACCAGTGATATAGAGAAGATCTTTGGTGGAGGGAATCAAGAGTGAGGGACCACACTTCTTGTGCCACAGGGCAATCAAAGAACAAATGTTGGACAGTTTCCTCATGGGAGAAGCATAACCAACACGTAGAAGCACATTCCAGGCCTTTTAGTTTGGGTATGTCATCCACTGGTAGAAAATTATTAAACAGCCTCCAGTTGAAAAAGGACATAGATGGAGTTAGCTCTTTTCTCCAAACATGTTTGCCCCAGACATTGCTTTACCAATGATGAACACTGTGTTGTATATAATGACTTAAGGATTGTGTGGGAGGGTTTTTAATAAACAATTTATCAGGTCTGGAGGTGTCCACAGGGATAGCAATAATATCTTTGAGAACATCTTCATTTACCACATGGCTAAGAGCTGGAATGTCCCACTACTCCCCTTGCCAACAGTTTGAAATAATAAGTTTTGAGTCAATAGTAGAAGGGAAAAGAGAAGGAGGGACAGAATCATTAAGCCAATTGTCATGCCAAAAGTTAACTGTTCCAGCACCAATCCCAACAAAAAAGAATATTATCTTGTTCTATGATTTGCAAGAGGCCTTTCCAATGTCTAGAGTCCCCTAGTTTAGCTTTCACCATGCTAGGATGTAACTTTTTACAGATCTGGTTCCAATACACACACACACACACACACACACGAACACACATATATAGATACACACACACGATATATATATATATATATATATATATATATATATATATATATATATATATATATACTATTTCTCTTTTTTATTTGCCTTGGGTGGAGTTGTAAGTTGATGAGGATCCTTATTTTGAGTGAGTTTCGTATCGTTTTTTACTTTTTCTAGCTTGAGGATCCTCTCCCATACTAAACATTGTACCACTTTATTTTTACTATTAACATGTAGGGAGCTGTATAATGCTCCATTGTTCATATATATATATATATATATATATATATATATTAAAGGAAAAATTCTATTTGCATGATATCAAAATACTACCCCGAGATGTGAGGCATCTAGAAGGTCCCCACCAAGAAAAAAGAGAAGGGGAGGTGGGAGGGTTAGAGGAGACAACAATAGAAGAAGGGTACACTCCATATCTAGCTAACCAATTAGTAGGCCTTTTACCTTCCCTAAAGATGAAATGGAAGTCGACATTTATTTGGGTTTTGAGGGAGTTAATCTTCCGAACGCATTGAGAGTGGTGCCAAGAGGAGGGGTGCTCAATCTCCAATAGTTGTAACATCACCATGGAGTCTCCTTCCACCATAAAGGTAGACCATTGATTTAACATAGCAAGCTTGATTGCCCAATAAACTACAATTAGTTCAGACTCCAAAGTATCAACAACTATGACAGGAGCGTGGAAGAAGAACAAACATTTCCTAAGATGATCTCTAAAAATCCCTCCCACCCTAGAACCCAAATCAGAGAAGCTCCCACTAGTATTAACCTTGATAGAGTGGGAGGCAGGGGGTTTCCAGACAACCTTGATTAACCTTAGAGGGTCCAATCTTTCAGAAGAGGAAGAGAGGCAGTTATTGGATAATTTTTTTGTATTTGATCAGCTTTTGTAAATAGGTGATGCAATTTTTGACTACTTGCTCTACCAAATGTGTCCTACCGTTAAAGATAGCCTAATTTCTAGCCATCCAAATAAACCAGGTACCAACCTTTGCTTCCTTCCAAACAGACCAGCAAGTCTGAAGGTGTGCTCAAAGGAGGTGAAATGAGTCCAGGAGTAACAGCCTTATAAGAGAAGTCCGGACTTGTTTAGAGAACCGAAAAATAAGAAATAAGTGAGTACAAGATTCTTCAGCCTTAAGACACAACCTACAACAAGAAGGGCCCCTCAACCTTTTAATTTGAGGATATCATCAGTAGGAAGAAGCTTTTGGAAAAATCTCTAACAAAAGAAAGCCATAGAGTGGGAGAGTTGAATTTTCCAAATATGTTCCCCCCATGGAACCTGCACCCAGTTAAAGAGCTTGGAGTAACAGGCTTTGGACAGACTTTGGGATTAATATTCTTACCAAACATTTCTATTAGGTCTGTTTCTGGTAAACTGCAGCTTAGAGACTAGTGAAACTAAGGAATCTTGTAACAAAGTATTGAGAATAGGTAAAGACCAATCATCCCCTTCCCAACAATCAGACACCATTAAACTGGAATTTATTTGGTCAGTGCAAGGAAGTAACCAATCTTTTGGACACCAATGATCAAGTCAAAAATTAACATCTCCTATACCAAGATGCCAGAGATACAAATTTTTTGCAAGGTATCTAACTTTAAGTAAACTGACCCACAATTTGGAGTCACCCAACTTTCTGAAAACCTGGGAGGGATGCAGTTCCCTACAGTATTTTCCTTATAGAAATTTAGCCCACAGGGAGTCCTGAGATCTGAACTTAATCCAAAGTTTACATAGGTTCACTTGGAGAATTAGCTAGAGCCCTTTAAAACCCAATTTACCCGCACAAGTGGGTTTAGACACCTTTTGCCAGGAAGCCCAGTGTAGCTGCTGCCTTTGTCTAGCCAAAAGAAACATGTTGAAAGCCCTTTCAAATTGGATTTGGGTGCTTTTCTTCATATTTGTCATTTGTAGGATGTAAGAGTGGAAGATTGTAAGTATACTCTTTAGCAAAGTGATTCTACCTCCATTAGACAAGAAGGTATGAGTTTAGCTAGAAAGTTGATTCCCGACTTTGTTAAGCACATCCTCAAGTTTAATTTGTTTGGTTCTACAACCAATAAGTAATACCCCAAGGTATTTGAGAGGGAACTAAGAGCAGAAAAAACTAGTGAAATTGAGAGACCAGTGTTTACAGCTGGGAATGATCCTATTATTGAAAATGAGGTTACACTTCTCAGGATTGAAGAACATTCCTGAGTGAGACTGAAAAAGCTGCAAGCAGTGATAAACTTTCTTAACAACATTTTTACTTGCATTATAAAAAATCATGATGTCATATGCATAGAACAAGTGGGAGATAGCCAAATTGGAATTATGATGGTACCTTGTGTAGCTGTCGGAGAGGATATGATAGTTGAGCATTATGGACAGATAATTCAATGCTAAAATGAATATAGTGGGGGGAGAGGGGGTCTCTAGACTTTAGACCTCTATTGGCAATGAATGAGCCCCAAGTGTTCCCATTAATAAGAATAGAGTGCGAATTAGTAGACAACCACAAATGGTTAAGGTTACAGAAATCAACATGAAAGCATTTGGCAACAAAAACATCCATGATAAATTCCAAGCTGATAGAATCATGGGCGTTCCTTAAGTCCAGTTTGTAAATCAAATTACCCCCCCTACAAGGTTTGTCCAGGTCCAACAGGAGTTATTGTTCCAGTAAAACATCATTAGTTATAGATCTACCTTTCACAAATGCAATTTGATTGGGACTCACAATTTTATAAAGATGAATATATATATAATGGCGGCTGGTTTGGAGGGAGGTGCTCTGCTAGGGTTTCCATGGCGGAAACTGGTAAGGTGAGCAGCTGCGCTGGTGCAAGGTGGAGAAAGGTGGCTGTTAAGAAGCTGGAAGCCTTCTCGTTTCTCTTCTTCCTTTGGTTTTGGATGGGGGTGATTCTTTCTCACTTCCCGGGCTCCTTATTTTTTGAATTTTGTTTGTGGTATCGTTACATTGGCAATGGCACATGATCTCACTCGGCCGATCCACACTTTGTTGGAAGGGGTACTTTTGCTCGAAGTTATAGTGAGGAAAGATGGTGGAACCACTCTAGGAGATAAACCGGTGTTCCCTCAATTATTTCATGATGCAATGGATGGGAAAGCTGAGTGTGAGTTTATTAGGAAATGTACTAGGAAGGCCGGGAAGCCGGCTCTGATTTTTACCGAGGAGGAGATTCCGAAACCGTCTGAGCCTTATAAATTTACATTGGTAGGGAAATTTCAGTTTGGCCATCCTAAAATGGATATCTCGAGAAAAGCCGTTGATGATTTCAAGCTAGTGGGCAGTTGGAAATTAGGGGTTTTTGACAGTAGACACATTATGTTGCAGCTTGCTAAGGAGGAGGATTATGCACAGTGTTTTTTCTAAAAAAGTGATAATGATAGATGGGAAACCCATGAAGCTCCTCAAGTGGACAATGGACTTTGATCCAACTAAAGAACCACCTATAGTTCCAGTGTGGTTCAGTCTCCCTAACTTAAAACTTCCTTTTAACAATCATAGAATCATCTATGATATAGCCGATGCTATGGGAAGGCCACTCAAACTCGATATCCCCTCTCGCTAATGTTACCAGTGATTTCCAATGCAAGATTTCTAGTTGAAAGGGACATTACTCAACCTTATTTGGATGGGGTTTGGCTAGGCACTCGCTAATAATGGATACTGGCAACCCATTGTTATGGAATATCAACCTTTGTATTGCAAGCACTGTCACCTATTTGGACACACCATGGAACAATGTTTTAAACTCCACCCTGAATTAAGACCTTATAATGTAAATAATAAGATTACTAAGAAAACTGATAATCCACCTATCTCTCCAGTGATTCCAGTTGGCACTGTCCCAATTACTACCCAGGATTTGAATAATGAACTTGCTATTCTAAATCAAGGTTTGAATGGGCTTGTTGATAAGGAGGGGGATTTTAAAAACTATGCCGATCAAATCAGGCAGTGCAACTATCGGAAAATATGCAGATCTACCAGCAGAGATTAGGGACAATGGTATGAATAATGCTACACTCGGTTACCGAAGCCGATGATGTGAGTTCGTATAATTCCGATGCGAAGGGGCCGGGTCTCAACAAGGAAGTAGGAGGAGGAGGAATAAGAATCTACAAGCATATTGATTTATCTAACACCGTCCTTAAGGAGCCTACAATCGCCACCACATCTAGGATCACAAGTGCCGCACAGGGAGTTGATACTACTAAGGAAGTGATCCCGCATTATTCTCGATGCAGGTGCCACTTTTATAACCCCTTCAAGTCCCATAATCGGGGAATCTGCCCAAATGATTCTCGAGAAATTAGCAACTACCGCTCGATGGTGCTTGGTCTCAACTGAAAAGTAGAAGGAGGAGAAAAGATATTATGGAGCCGCAAAATTTATCTAAGTCTAATATTATTGGTATGGATCATTCTGATGCAACACCCCCTAGAATTACTAGGGCTGGTAAGGCATTACACCATGATTAATCTGATTTGCTGGAATGTTAGGGGTGTGGCAAGCCCTGGCACCCTTAATAGATTACTACATCTTAACAGACTTTTAAACCTTGGATTATAGCATTACTCGGAACCTATGGTGCATACCAACATCTCTAAATTCACTAAAAGATTTCCCGGATTCCATTTTCACTCCAACTCGCAACAATAAGATCTCGGATTTTTACAAGAAAGGAGCTAAACCGCAATGTTCAACTTGATAATTATCAATTTCTCCATTTACAGCTTGGGATGGATTCTTTCCAGTGGCAGTGCTACTATCATCTATGCCGGGTGTACTCCTATGGATAGAGTTTCTCTTTGGAATGAGTTGTGGCGCATCAAGACAAGTAACTCTTCAAATTGGCTTGTCAGTGGGGATTTTAACCGCATTAGAGATCCCAGCGAGAAAAAGGGGGAAGAACTCCCGATCTTAATACCATGCTACAATTCTCTCGAATATCACTAATGCAGGATTATTTGATCTAGGATACATTGGTACCCCTTTCACATGGAAGAGAGGTAATTTGCTTCGAGAGAATTGATAGAGCTTTAGCTAATGACCTTTGGCTCAACACTTTTCCCATAACTCAAGTGCAGCATTTACACAGGGCAACATCCGACCACTCCCCACTACTAATTCGCATTTCTTTCAGCTCTTACAATGGGTACTCCCAGCTTAGATTTCTCAATGCTTGGTGCACTCATGATAGCTTTCTAGCCGAAGTACACAGAGCCTGGAAGGTCCCTGATCACATTAGCTGTAGTCCTCTTGTGAGACTATGGAGATTGCAAAAGAATGTAGCTTTTAAACTTAAACTGTGGAATAAGACTCAGTTTGGAAATATTTTTCAACAAGTGAAGGATGCAGAAGCTAAAGTCCATTTGTTGGAAGCCGCAAATGATTTGGGGGAGAATCGAGCACATGAACTTGAAATTGCCCAGTCGGCTTTATTCCAAGCACTCGGAAAGGGAAGAGGATTTTCTACAACAAAAAGCCGCTCGTAAACAAGTACCTTTATGGGGACAGAATTCTAAGTATTTTCATGCAACTATTAAGCTACGTAAGAAAAATAAATGCTATACTTAAAACCAAGGATGAGTCCGGCAATTGGGTTACCGACCAATCTTCCCTCTCACAAAGTGTCGTATTACATTTTCGGAATTTGTTTGCCGAATGTACCTATATCTTCTACTTCATTTGTTGCCGAGATGTTTTCTCGATCATCAAGATTATGTGAATCAGCTTAATTTAACTTTCTTACCCGATAAACAGGAGGTATTGCAAGCTTTAAAGAGCATCGATGGTAATAAAACAACGAGGCCCCGATGGGTTTACTTCAACATTTTATATTAAAGCTCGGGATATTGTGGGTGCCGATCTTATTCAGCAGCTTCATTCTTTCTTTCTTGGATCCGATCTTCCTAAATATTTTGCTGCAGACCAGCATTGCACTTATTCCCAAAGGATCTCAAAAAACCAAGTGACTCGATTTCGTACCTATCAGCCTTACTACTACCTTTTCTAAAATAATTAGTAAAATTCTTGTGGGAAGACTACAACCCTATCTTAACCAATCGATCGCTCTAACCAATCTGCTTTTGTGCAGTGCGTAACTATTATCGATAATTGTCTTTTGGCTCGTGAACTCGTTACTTGATATTGATAAGAAATGTAGGGGACACAATTTACTTCTCAAATTGGATCTTAAAAAGGCTTATGATTCTATCACTTGGAAATTTATTGATTTAGTACTTAAAGCTAGAGGTTTCCATCCCGATTTTTGTACTTTAATTCAAAGATGGTCGTCTAACGTTTATTACGATTGTCCCGGTCAATGGCCGTCAGCTGTGGTTTCTTCAAAGCCGGTAGGGGCTGAAACAAGGAGACCCATTGTCTCCAACCATCTTCATATTGGCTTTTGATTACTTCTCCGTAACTCGAATGCCGCTCAAACAATTTATCCTTATCTCCATTTTAAGCATGGTTCTTCGCGTATGATAAGTCATTTGGCATATGCCGATGATGTTATCATTTTCACCAATGGAAGTAAGCTTGCCGTTAAGAAAACCTTGCAACCGACCGATCACCTAGCCTTGGTTGTGTGCCCGGAATTAAACCAAAGGAAGTGTCAATTTTTGGCCGGCAAAGGGTTCAATCATCAACAATGGGTGAAAGAGTACACTCGGGTTCTCCGTCGCCGATCTCCCCTCGAAATATTTAGGTGTACAAACTAATTAAAGGAAGGAGAAAGCAATCTCGCATGATGAAGTTGTCAAGAAGATCACATCAACTTTAAACTCGCCGGACTAATACCTTTCTATCTAATGGTGGAAGATTAACTTTACTTAAGAGTATACTCTCAACCTTTCCCCTTTATCAGTTACAAATAGTTAGAATGAAAAAGCACCCGTAAAATGTTAGAAACAATGTTTAATAAATTTCTCCGGGAAGGCCAAACCAAGCAATATCATCGGGCTATTCGGAACAAGGTTTGTAAACCTACCAAGGCCGGGGGACTAGGGCCGAGAAATTTCCAACAGTATGAGCCATTTGTTCTATTGTAAGCAAATGGATTAAATTCGAAGGAAAGATACCATGTGGGCAAAATTCCTTTTCGACAAGTATTGCCGGAAAGATCACCCAAATTCAGCCGTGCCAAGACAAGGGGATTCCAAGCATCGGAGAAGTTTGCTGAAAGTAAGGGACATGGCCAATCAGTATTTCACTGGGAAGTGGGCAAGGGGGAGGTGAATTTTTATTATGACAACCGGATAGGAGATGGAACTCTAAATTTTATCGCTGATTTCAATCACCAACTAATCGTCGCAGCATTTTTGGGTGGAGGATCACCGGAATGTCAACAAAGCCGAATGAAGTTTTGGATGGGGAGAGCATACAACAGATTATTCAAATCCCTATTAATCCAACTAAACCCGATAGAATCTTGCTGAAGAATTCTAATAAAAAATCTTTCAATTAGATGATTCACAAACTTCACTTCAACTTTGGCCCGATACTTCGTGGGGAGAAAATCCGGACTAGGCTTTTATCACCCTCTATGTCTTACTTCGCCGGAGATTATTCCATCAGCATCTTCCATTAGATGATATTTTAAAACTCAAAGGCCTAAGACTAGCTTCTAGATGTTGGCTCGTCAAGCTCAGTGAAGAATCTTTTTCCCACCTCTTTCTACATCAGACCGTCACTAAACAAGTGTGGATTATCGTTTTAAAACATTTCCATCTTACTCATCTTAATCACAATTGGCTCAATTGGGAGGCTTGCCGAGAGGACTCGGAAAAGTGAAAAATTGTTCCATCTACCTTTAGTTATCTCGTCTGGTTTGTTTGGATGCATAGGAATCATTTAAAGTTTGACAACGAAATTGCAATATTAATCATATGGTGGCTAATCGCTGCAGCTTTTCCGAGAAAGAAGCCACCGTTGGAGCCTACAAATCAAAGAAAACCTACATTGCCGAAGTGGTCCCTTCCACCTCCACCATGGATAAAAATAAATATAGATGGGAGCTTCACTAACTCGCCGCCGGAATCGGGGCGTTTGTAGAAATTCCGGAGGTAAGTTATCGTGGTATTTCCAAGTGCCAATCATCTCACCGTCGCCTCTCCATTCCGAACTTCAAGCCGCTTACTCGGGCCCCGATTATCGCTAAAGCTTTGAACTACCAATTTGTCCGGATTGAAACCGATTCTCGGCAACTTGTTAATATTATACAAGGATTATCCCCTCCTCCATGGAATTTGGTATACCCCTACGTAACATTGCTCTCTACATTCGGCTCTATCACCCTTAAGTGGTCCCACATCTTTAGAGAAGGTAACCAACCCGCTAACCGGTCAAGCTAAACGTGCTACCGCAGCCTCAAAGGATTATTTTTTCGTTAAACCCGATGATCCTTTAAAGCTTTTACTTTTTGGGGATTTGACTGATATTCCCTATATTAGATGTATGTAAACTTTGTCGAGTTTTTGCTGAATGAATTTTCTACTTTTCTTAAAAAAAAATATATATATATATATTCAAATTTAATTTACTAACAATTTTTACTATAAGCAAGTAAGCAGTAAGCAGTAATAAAGTAAAGTAAGCAGTAAATTAAAATTCAATGCATATAAAAACGACTTTCTCCTTTTCAACTAATCTAAGATTTTTAGAATAAACATCTTCTCGTGGGAATTTAGATTATGATATTGTGCCCAATAGAAGCATTCCTATTCTTTACCCTTTGTCCAGGTGCAAAGAACATTTACTAATCTATAGATCGGTTCAAGAAGTTTTATTAGTAGAATGGGTTAATCTAGTCTCACACTACTAGATGTCCAAGGGTGGCTATGGTCGGCCCTACCAGTGAACCGTTCCCTTTCTATAAACCAAATTATTAGAATTTAGTCTATCACTCTAAAAACTAATTAATTTTACGCCCAATAAATAATATCTTCCTTTTTATTTGCACTTCACCTTGAACAACCCACATAAAGCCTTCGACTACACAAGGATTCATATGATATCTACTAGTTAAAATTTTATCTCTAGATAGGTCTCAAAATTCTTTAACAGGTTTTAACAATTTAAATGGCCAATTTAAAAAGTAAACTAAGAACATGCATTAATATCATCACAATGTTTTAAAAATTTTAAATTTAATTCTCCTACAAAATTTAATTAATTTATTATTTTTTCATACTTGAAAGGAGAAAGATAATTAACTACTCAGAACAAAGTGAAATCACACAACAAAACATATTTATAAAACTTTGAACCAAGGTACAAATACTTATCTAAAGTGTTCATTCAAGTGATCCACTGACTCCTACTGACTCCAAAGCAATGATGAAAGACTCCAACAACAACAACACACAATAAATAACTAAAATAAACTCACTAGATACAAAGTAAAGCGGCATCCTAAGTGTGGAAGAGACTAAAAAAAACCACGTAAAACTAGAGGAGGAGAGAAGGTGCTAAAAGGGGCCAAAGACACTATAGGGTGCTAAAAGGGGCCATTTTCTTTGTAGAATGGGCTCCTATTTATAGAGCTCTGAATTTAACCATGGGTTGCTTAACACACCCCTTCAAAATTCGTCCAAATTCAATGCATCTTCTAGAAGGTAACTGTCGCGCCTAGGCTTAGGGATCTGGAGCTTAGGCACCGGACTCCGTGACCAGGTCTTCGCACCTCTTCACTTTGGATCACACCTCTTCTCGATTAAAACCGTTTCCTTGTGTCCAAATGCATTGTATCACATGTCCTATATAGAGGAGTAACTTCCAGTCTTCTAGAAGCTCCAATAATCGCTTAACTCCGTCAAAATAACTGCCCAAAATCATCAAAAAATCTTAACAACGTCTATATCGAGCTGGCGCTTAGGCGCCGGATTTTGGCGTCTAGGCGCCAGGCCAATAATTCCAATATTTTGCTCCATAAGCTCCATTTTTGCTCCTTTTTGCTCCTTTTCCTTATTTTTCTTTCTTGAACTCTTTTTTAATCACCTACATCCAAAAACATGAAAATACCTTCCATTAAAGCATAATATCCTTAAGAATTGAATCATAAATAATGCATAAAAATGGGTATTTAGGTAGATCAAATTCCCCCAAACTTAAACGTTACTTGTCCTTAAGTAACCCTTTTAATTACATAAAATAGACAACATTTGGAATGAAGTTAAAATATTTAAGATTCCTTGTAATTTTTGGTTTTATAAATGCTTTAACAAATCTTTAACTAAATTTCACTAATTGGGCTTAATTTTAAGAATTAAAGAACATTTAACTACCAAATCATAAGACTTCTAATTTTTCTTTATTTCAAGAATAATTGTAGTTTATCATATTAAGGTCACATAGAATATTTACAAGAAAAAGATTTTCATGAAATATTTTTCTAGTAAAAATATTTGTACATAGAAATTAAGTTAAAAATGCAATCAGTTTTCTTCCTATAAGATAATTCAAGTGAAGCCAATTTTTTATTAGGCATTTCCTCAAGCTTCTCGTCACATTCTCTTTTTTTTTCTTCTTTTTTTTATTTTCTTTTTTTATTTTATTTTTCTTTTTTTTCAAGTGAGGATTACTATTTTTAGATAGCCTGTTAATAATTTTGAACTTCACTATCCTTAACTTATTTTCAAAAACTTATACATTCTTACTCAATAAATATGACATTTTTAATAATTTATTAATTTTCAAAACTTATTTCAATCTTTTCTTTTTCAAGTAATAATCTTGATTTCTTAGTATTTCAAAAATACAATTCTCTTTACTATAAATAGAAAATTTTTTATCTTATTATTCTTTAAGTTAAATAATTTTATTCTTAAAATCAATCAAAATTTTTGAAATTTTAGTTAAGTTCACTAAATTATTTATAAATTCAAAAATTTAGGTAATCTTAAACAGATTTTTCATTCCTTATGTTATGTTAATATATTTTTAAAGAAAATATTAGTTCATTAAGGACAAAAAATATTTAAATTTGATAAATGTTTTCCCTTCCCCCAAACTTCAGCTTTAATATAAATATGAATCTTGAAATTTTCTAAAGCATGAGAGAAAGAAATAAATAGGAACTAATCTAAGTACAATAATGATGTAGTAAGGAAAAACTAACTTCTACTTCTACAGATGCTTTAATATGAAAATAACTGAAATGATTAAGCATATATAGAAAAGTTTTGCAGAGCAGGAGTTAATTTCTAAAAAACATTTTTTTTAATTTTTTTATTTTTATTTTTGAACATGCAAAATTACCAACTATTCATGAACACTAAACAGTAGGCTGAAACAAAAATAAACTTTTATAAAAATTCATTCATATTTCAGTCTTAAACACACATAAGATAATCTAAAAACAGTTTCAACATAAAAAGTTCATATAAACACTAACAAATAACATCACACTAAACAACACAAGAAACAAGAGACACACTAAAAACAGAATCAACACATCTCCAGACGTAAGTCAAGCTACTAATCACTATCTGTAGCTTCATCATCGTCATCACCAAAAGAAAACTCCATATCCTTCGGATCAACATATGTTGAATATCTGGGACAAGTAGAGAACTGAACATCGTGCTCACCTTTCAGAAATCTCACTAAAGACTCAGAATACTCAGCATCGTAATCACTCTTTCTTTGTGTATACTCAGAAAGATGATCAATCTTCTTATAAATCGTATCTATTCTACAATGAGTTAGAAATAACTCATTCTGCTGCTCCATAAACGGATCATGCATAGACTCCCAGAAACAAGATGGTCGCTCAGCAGAAGTAGATGGTCTAGAAGTAGATGCGCTACCTGAAGTAGGTAATGAACTAGAAGGTGCAGTAAAACTCTTACCTCGAAGTCGATCATAATACTGACACTCTCTCTTCCTATAAGCTTTGTCGACTTGAGCTTTTCCTCAGAAAGCTTAGCAACTACTCTAATCCATAACTTCCATTCCAAATTCAATAAGTTTCAGTACAAGACTGTATCAAGGTTCATCGTTTTATAAATAACACAAACAACAACATATTCAAAGCAAATATTCAAATCCAATAACACACATTGAACAATTAAGCAAACACACAAATTCGATATTCAACACACTAATACATGACTAGATCACACCTAAAACACATATAAGATCTATTTAACACCGATCTTTAATTACCATCTCATTCGCAATGAAGTTCGCTAGGACCGAAGGGATAGAACACCAACGCCCTTGGAAATTCCAAAGCCGTCTTTTCATTGATCCACTTGTTCTTCGCTTACATTTCTACTTGAGCGTCATGATAGGCTACCATATGATCAGATTGAAGTTTGATTTGCCATTCCATGTGTTCGTATTGGTGGTACATCTCATGGAGACGATTACTAATACTTTGAAGTTTCGCTTCAATCTTCTCCAATCGACTAAACAATTTCTCCATACTAACAACAATAAAACCATTAAAATAAAGCTGAGAATCTTTGGGAGATTTGTCTTTTACCTCATTTCCATGATTTCCTCTATCCATTGCCTCCAAATCCTTCTTAACTCCTCCAAAATGGATTGCTCTGGTCGAAATTAAGGTTTCTATGGGATTAAGAACGAAGATAAGGCAATATATAAAGAGATTTCATGTGAAAAAATGAAGAATTTCAGTTTTTACATGATTTGTAACTGTGGTGCTTAGGCACCGGATCATCGATACGCAGGCCATTTTGACGCTTAGGCACCTAAGCGCCGGAACCTCGATTGACTCTAATTCGCCTATCGTCAAATTTTGCAAGTTTCGGTCTTAAAAATAGGTCTAACAAACTGGTATGATCAACACACAAACACAATTACGAAAATTTAAAATCACAAACAATCACAAACGAAGGTTAACTTGGTCTCCTTTTTACTCACGTTTGACATGGAGTGGTTCAAGTCCAAATTCTATATACTTCAAGATAATGTTTAGCTTAAGCCAATACAGACTTGTTAGCCTTCTATTTCCAGAAGTTATATACAAATTTAGTTAAGAGAAAGGCATAACCTTACAACAATAAATTAACTCACACTAATAAATATGGGTTGCCTCCCACAAAGTGCTTGGTTTAACATCGTCAGCCCGACCTAATTAATTGAATTAATCGGGTAGACTCAGCTCATAAGCCTCTTTGTAATTTAATTTCATTTCTCCCATATAAGGCTTCAGTCTTAATCCGTTAACTTTAAATACTTTTCCAGTTTTGGGATCTTTAATATCCACAGCTCCACAAGGGTATACTTTCTCAATTATAAATGGTCCCATCCATTTAGACTTTAATTTTCCAGGAAAAAGTTTTAAACGATCATTGAATAATAATACTTCTTGTCCAGGCTCAAACATTTTCCTTGAAATCATTTTGTCATGCAATTTCTTCATTCTTTCCTTATAAATTCTTGCATTTTCATAAGACTCATTTCTTATCTCTTCCATTTCATTCAGTTATAATAATCATTTTTCTCCTGTAGTATTCAAATTATAATTGAACTCCTTTATCGCCCAATAAGCTTTATGTTTAAGTTTAACAGGTAAGTGAGAGTGTTTACCATAAATTAACCGATAAGGTGACATTCCGATAGGTGTCTTATAAGCTGTTCTATAAGCCCATAATGTAGAATCAAGTCTATCAACCTAGTCAGTTCTTTTAGGATTAACACTCTTTTCCATAAGGTAAAATATTGCTAACCAAATAGTTAACTATATCAGCATACCATGGCATTTGCAATCCTTGAATGACATATAACTGTTCATAAGGGAATTTCTCATTTATATTTTCTTCATAATTCTTCTCTTTATTATTTTTATTTCTTGATAAATGATCAACAATTTGGTTGTCAGTTCCTTTTTTGTTTACTATTTCAAAGTCAAATTTTTGTAAAAGTAAAGCCCATCTTATCAATCTAGGTTTCACATCTTTTTTAGACATTAAATATTTAATTGCAGAATGATCAGTATGTACGATACATTTTGTTCCAAGAAGATATGGTCTAAATTTATCAAAGGCTTATAGTATTACTAACAGCTCTTTTTCAGTAGTAGTGTAATTTATTTGAGTTTCATTTAAAGTTTTGCTAGCATAATATATAACTTTGAAAATTTTGTCATATTTTTGTCCTAATACAGCTCCAATTGCATAATCACTTGCATCACACATTAATTCAAAAGGTTTATTCTAATCAGGTGCAACAATGACAGGTGTAGTGATTAATTTTTCTTTTAAATTATTGAACGCATTCAGAAAATCTTCATTAAATTCAAATTTATCTTCTTTTTCTAATAAATGGCAAAGAGGTTTAGCAATTTTAGAAAAATCCTTTATATATCTTCTATAAAATCTAGCATGACCCAGAAAACTTCTCACTTCAGTAACGGTAGTAGGTGGTTGAAGTTCAGTAATATTTTTCACTTTTGCCTGATCAACTTCCATCCCTATTTGTGAAATTTTATGTCGAAATACAATTCCTTCTGTGACCATAAATTAAAATTTTTCCCAGTTTAGAACTAAATTTGTTTCTTCACATCTTTTTAGAACTTTTTCTATATTTTCCAAGCAAGATTCAAAAGAAGTTCCAAAAACTGAAACATTGTCCATAGATAATTCAATTCCTTTATCAATCAAATCATAGAATATTGTCATCATACATTTTTGAAAAGTTGCAGGTGCATTGCATAAACCGAAAGACATTCTTCTAATGGCAAAAGTTCCATAAGGACTTGTAAATGTTGTCTTCTCTTGATCCTCAAGAGCAATGAGTAATTGATGATAACTAGAATATCCTTCCAGAAAATAGAAATATGAGTGTCCAGCTTGTTTATCCAACATTTGATCCAAGAAAGGTAAAGGAAAATGATCCTTTCTAGTGGTGTTGTTTAATTTTTGATAGTCAATGCAAATTCGCCATCCAGTAACTTGTCTTGTTAGGATTATTTCATTTTTATCATTAACAATGACAGTTACTCCTCCTTTCTTCGGAATACAATGAATAGGACTTACCCATTGGCTATCCAAAATAGGATAAATAATTCCAGCATCTAACAATTTAAAAATCTCTTTCTTAACAACCTCTTTCATAATTAACTTTTTTCTTCTTTGGGGTTCAATAGTGGGTTTACAATTTTCTTCCATTAAAATCATATGCATACAGATTGAAGGGCTTATTCCTTTTATATCTGCAATAGTCCAACCAAAAGCTTTCTTATAATTCTTCAGAACTTCTTTTAATTTTTCTTCTTGATCTTTGCTTAATTCTGAAGATATAATTACAGGTAAAGTTAATAAATTTCCAAGAAATGCATACTTTAAACGTGCATGCAACTTTTTTAATTCCAGTTCAGGGGCTTTTTCAATTGAGGGTAAAAGTATATTATTTTTAGTTGTGTCTAAAATTTCCTAATTTTCATGAATATAATGAGTTTCTTCAGATAAATTTTCTTCATTTAATTTTTCAATTTCTTCATTTCTTGACTCATTATATAACATAAATTCTTTATCTTTATCATCAGAAATGAACTTACATATTTCTTGATAATGCTTTTCAATTATATAATAAAAAATATCCATCCGATAGCATTTTTATTTATTAGGATACCTCATTGATTTCAAAACATTGAATGTTATCTCTTGATCATTAACTCTCATTGTTAATTCTCCTTTTTGCACATCAATCATAGCACGTCCGATAGCTTAAAAAAGTCTCCCTAAAATGCTAGGTATTTCTTTATCATCTTCCATATCAAAAACAATGAAATCCACCGGGAAGATAAATTTATCTACCTTAACAAGAACATCCTCTATAACTCCTTTAGGATATGTGATCGATCGATCAGCTAATTGAAGGGTTACAGTGGTGGGAGAAATCTCTCCTAAATCTAACCTTCGAAAGATTGAAAATGGCATGAGATTAATACTAGCTCCTAAACCACGTAAGGCTTTTCCACAGAATTTTTCTCCAATAGCACATGGTATAGTGAAACTTCCAGGATCTTTAAGTTTCTGAGGTAATTTTTTCTAAATTATTGCACTACATTCTTTACTTAACGCAACAGTTTCATAAGCTTCAAATTTTCTCTTCTTACTTAAAATATCCTTCATAAATTTTGCATAGCTTGGAATTTGCTCCAAAGCTTCAGCAAAAGGAATGTTGATGGTAATTTTTTAAAAATTTCAAAGAACTTAGAAAATTGATGTCAAGCTTCTGCTGTTTTAGTCTTTAAGGAAAATGTGGTGGTGGTCTTTCAACTTCTACTTCAATAGGTACTACAGTTTGATCTTTACTTGGAGAAAGGGTATATTTAGGTTTTTCAATCTCTTCAACTTCTTTCTTTTTTTCAATCTCATTCCGTGTTTTCTCTTTTAATTCCTTTCCACTTCTGAGTTGTACAAAATTTGCTTGTTCATGTTCTTTTCTAGATTCTTTAGGATTAATTTCAACATTGTTAGGCAGTGTTCCTTGAAGTCTGTAATTAATGAAATTAGCGATTTGACCCATCTGATTCTCAATATTACGAATAGTAGTGTTTTGACTTTGTAGCTGATTGCTTAGTTGCAAGGTCAATTATTTTACAGACAACTTTTTCTGCTGATTGTTATAACCAGGAGGGTAAGTTGGTCTATAATTTGAAGTTCCTTGATTGTTCCAATTTGGATTAACTTGATTGTTATTTCATTGTTAATGTCCATTACTTCAATTAAAATTAGGATGATTTTTCCAACCAGGATTATAATAATTAGAATAAGGGTTATTAGTTTTTCTAGCAATAGTTTGCAATGTTTCCATTGCTTAAGAATCATCAGAAATTACAGAACTATCATTACTTACATGCAATATGTTAATAGTAAAATTATCCAATTTCTTAGATATCGCAGCCACTTGTGAAGCTAAAATAGAAAAGGCTTCATTATCTTGAATACTTGCCATTCTTTTAGGATTAACCCTTTCAGAAGGCCATTGGAAATTATTATTAGCCATTTCTTCAATTAGGGTGTAAGCTTCTTCAAATGTCTTAGCCATTAAAGAACCACCACCAGCAGAATCAATAATAGATCTAAGTGATCCAATAAGTCCATTATAAAATGTTTGAATAATTAACCAATCCGGTAAAGCATGATGAGGACATTTTCTTAATAGTTCTTTAAATCTTTCCCAAGCTTCATAAATTTTTTTTCTATCAAATTGCATAAATGAAGTAATATAATTTCTCAATTTAGCAGTTTTAGAAGGAGGAAAATATTTAGCAAGAAATTTTTTTGCCATATCTGACTACGTTTTAATAGAAAATGTTGCTAATGAATTAAGCCACATCTTTGCTTTATCTTTTAAGGAAAAAGGAAAGAGTCTAAGCCTAATAGCATCATCAGAAACATTATTATATTTAAAGGTAGCAAAAAGTTCTTAAAAACTAGCAAGGTGTAAATTTGGATCCTCATTAGGTCTTCCTCCAAATTGATTATTTTGAACCGTTTGAATAATAGAAGGTTTAAGCTCAAAAGAATTAGCATCTACAGCTGGCATTTGAATACTAACATGAAGTTCATCAACTGTAGGGTTTGCATATTCCCTTAATGGTTTATAAATATTTTGTTCATTAATTTTGATTGGATTTTCATTATTGTTATGTAAGTTAGCTATTTCTTGATGTTTTGAAATTTTTAATTCTTTTAATTGTTCTTTCTAATTCAGAATCAAAAGGTAGTAATCCTTTAGATCCAAAACTACGCATAAAATTTAAAATATTTCTGTTTTGTTTTTGTTTTTTGTTTTTATGTTTTTATTTTATTTCATTTTTCTTATCTTTATTTTTACTTTTTATTCTATTCTATCCCCGGTAAAGGTGCCAAAAACTTGATGCGATGCGACTTTATATATGCTTTTAAATACAAGATTTTGATACCACTTTTTAGAATATTTAATTCCTGGCAAATAGCTTCAAAAAACTGATGCGATGTTTACTTTTACTTATGAATTTATATTTAGATTTTATAATAATTATTGTAAAAGTCACAATTTTAAACGCAAGTATACATATCGTTCAAGTAATACAGTGCTTTAGTGGAGTCCTAGTTATCTATCCCACAGTGATAGTGTTTATAAAAAGTAAGAAATGTTAGAAATATTTTGGAATTTTTCAATTTAAAAGTAATTTATATATATATATATATATACATATTATTTTCAAATTTTCAAATTTAATTTACTTAAAATTTTTACTATAAGCAAGTAAGCAGTAAGCAGTAATAAAGTAAAGTAAGCAATAATTAAAATTCAATGCAAGTATAAAAACGACTTTCTCCTTTTCAACTAATCCAAGATTTTTAGAATAATTATCTTTTGTGGGGAATTTAGATTATGGTATTGTGCCAAATAGAAGCATTCCTATTCTTTACCCTTTGGTCCCGTGCAAAGAACATTGACTAATCTATAGATCGGTTCAAGATGTTTTATTAGTAGAATGGGTTAATCTAGGCTCACACTACTAGATGTCCAAGGGTTGCTTTGGTCGGCCCTACCAGTGACCCGTTCCCTTTCTATAAACCAAATTATTAGAATTTAGTCTCTCACTCTAAAAACTAATTAATTTTACGCTCAAGAAATAATATCTTCCTATTTATTTGCACTTCACCTTGAATAGCCCGCATAAAGCCTTCGACTACACAAGGATTCATGTGATATCTACTAGTTAAGAATTTATCAAAATTCTTCAACAGGTTTTAACAATTTAAATGACAAATTTTAAATGTAAACTAAGATCAGGTATTAATATCATCACAATGTTTTAAATATTTTAAATTTAATTCTCCTACGAAATTTAATTAATTTATTATCTTTTCTTAGTTGAAAGGAGAAAGATAACTAACTACTCAGAATATACTGAAATCACACAACAAAACATATTTATAAAACTTTGAACCAAAGTAGAAATACTTATTTGAAGTGTTCCTTCAAGTGATCCGCTGACTTCTACTGACTCCAAAGCAATGATGAAAGACTCTAACAGCAACAACACACAATAAATACTCAAAATAAACTCACTAGATAAAAATTAAAGTGGCACCCTAAGTGTGGAAGAGACTCTAAAAAGCTAAGTAAAACTAGAGAAGGGAGAGAAGGTGCTAAAAGGGGCTAAATAGACTATAGGGTGCTAAAAGGGGCCATTTTCTTTATAGAATGGGCTCCTATTTATAGAGCTCTAAGTTTGACCAGAGGTTGCTTAAGGCACCCCTTCAAAATTTGTCCAAATTCAATGCATCTTCTAGAAGGTAACTGTCGCGCCTAGGCACCGGGATTTGGCGCCTAGGCGCCGGACTCCGTGACCAGGTCTTCGCACCTCTTCACTTTGGATCACATCTCTTTGTGATTAAAACAATTTCCTTATGTCCAAATGCATTGTATGACATGTCCTATGTATTAAGAGTAACTTCCAGTCTTCTAGAAGCTCAAATAACCGCTTAACTCTGTCAAAATAACTCCCCAAAATCATTAAAAAATCTTAACAGCATTTATATTGAGCTGGCGCTTAGGCGCCAGGCTAATAATTCCAATATGTTGCTCCATAAGCTCCATTTTTGCTCCTTTTTGCTCCTTTTTCCTTCTTGGACTCTTTTTTTAATCACCTACATCCAAAAATATGAAAATACCTTTCATTAAAGCATAATATCCTTAAAAATTGAATCATAAATAAGCATAAAAATGGATATTTTTTAGGTAGATCAGCAGTCCCTTGAAAAAAACTTCTGATAGCATTGACTACCTCTCCTTTAATGATAGGCCAAGCTTTTTTATAGAAATCAACAGTTAACCCATCGGGCCCTACTGTTTTGGAACTATCAATGGAGTTTATAGCTTGCCATATTTCTAGTTCAGAAGGAGGCTCAGTCAACACAAGATTGCTAGTGTAATGATAATTCTCCCTGATGTATGATTGATCAATGGGGAACCTGTCAAGGGGGGTCGGTGTAAGTAATTGACTAAAGTAAGAGATAACATCCCTTCCAATTTCAGAATTTTTCAGTTAGCCACATCCCTTCTGCATTTTTTATAGTGTGAATAGTATTGTACTTCATTTTGAACTTTATATAAGCATGGTAGAACTTTGTATTTCTATCCCCATCATTGAAAATATTGATAGAAACCTTCTGTTTTAATAAACATTTCTTGTCTTTCAATAGCATTGAGTAAAAACTCCTGGGCCGTGCGTAGGGACTGCTCATCAGAAGAACCATAAAGCATAGCACTCTCCAGCTTCAAGACTTCCTTTTTGGCTACCTCCACAGTAGTAAAAACATTGCCAAAGGTGTTCCAACCCCACTGTCTAAGACCTTTACTAACCTTGATATGGAGAAGCCAAAGCTTGGTCCAAAGTTCAGGATGGTCGATCTCTCCCCAAATAGTTGAAACACTATGGAGAAATGAGTTATGTGTAGAACACATATTAAGATATCTAAAAGGAATAGGTTGACTATGAATGTGAGGAGAAGTGATAGTCATCAACAGAGGTCTATGGTCAGACCAGCAAGGGACAAATGTGTTATAATTGTGAGTAGAAAATGGGAGCACTAAAAACTATTAACCAGCAGCTTATTAAGTCTCTCCCAGATCTTGCCCCTCTCCAAGTGAACATAGGGCCCTGAAAGCTTAGATCAAACAAACCAGCAAGTTGAATATTGTCATTAAAGCTAGTCATCTTGGCAAGGTTAAGAACCCTTCCCCTAGACTTCTCAGCAGAGTTGGCAATGCAATTGAAATCACCCCCCACCAACTAAGGGGAGGTCATACTGTTAAAAATGTTGTTAAGGCATTCTCGTAGCTCAATCCTGTCAGATTTTCTACACCATGCATAAATAATTGAAGCAAAGCCTATGTGTCCATTCAAATGTAATGAGAAGTGAAAAAATTGATGGTGATATACCAATACAGACCAAGTGATCTCCTTCCTACAGAAGACCCAAAATTTATTATTGTGATTAGTAAAATGGGAGAAACCAACAAACCTATTGATGAGTCTCTCAGGATTTTTATGAATCAGAGGTTCATGGATGGCAATGCACCAAAAATTGTACTTTTTATTAAGATAGAGAATTCTTCTAATAGATAAGGGGTGGGCTATATTCCTAATATTCCAGCATAAAAAATTAATCATAGAGATGAAGAGGGGAGTGGATGGTTATACCCTTAAATGGTTTAGAGGAAGAGCCACTTAAAGAAGTCCTAGCATCATAGAATGAAGGGGTAGCTAAAAGTTTCTGCACTTCTGATTTATTCTTCTTTTTCTTCCTTGCTGTTTAGATGTGCCATTCCCCCTCCAAGGTAAACTGCAAGTCAGTGAGAACCTCTTTTGAAGGTATAACTATTCCTTCCTGCCTCCTCCCCTCAATCACAAGAGGAGGGGCTTTGAAGTGAGATGAAAGTCCAGTGAGCCACATACCATTAACATTGTGTCGGCACTATTTTTAGGTTGTGTGATATTTTGAAAAGGGGTCGCCTAACAGAAGTTGTCGGCGAATTTAAATTTTAAATTTAATTTAAATATATATATATAATTTAGAAAGTAGTATTTGATTTTGAAAATAATTTTAAATATGAGATTAAACCGATCTCACATCCCAAATAGTTTATATAAACGAGCACCGCACCACAAACCGTGTATCTATCCCTAAGGATGGACACACCGCTTGATGGTGGGGCTCGATCAAATAAACTAGAAGTTTTGTGACATCCGTTTGGTCCGCGAACCAATTTTATAAGCCGACAAATTCCCCTGCTTAATATGAAAGTATCAAACAGGGTTTATATTACTCAGGTTCTTTAAAATTCCCTATAAGGGCAAGCCCCTATAGTTAATTACATCTTAAGTGACGGGAATCACCTAAGAAAACTCTCGATAATAATCAATAATTCGCTCTCAAGAATTTCAAAGTTTAAGTTTTCAAGGGATTGAATTTTGGAATTTCAATAGGGAATGGATCAAGTTTGGAACATTTTGTTTTATGAATCCAAAGGAAGAAAAGTAGGAGAAATTACGGATTCGAAGTGAACTTCGGTAACTTCCCGACTATCCTATCATTTGGCTTGAGTTTAGGAAAGTCCTAATATTTATTTAGTATTTCAATCTTGCCAATTTTAATTAATTAGGGCTTATATTTGTATGATAGAATCAAACAAATAGCCTAGAAGATATCAGGGTTTATGTCGTATCGGACGACTACCTCGGAATCCTAAGACCGGTTAGGGCTTAATTTGCAATGCAAGTGCCTAACGAAGAGTTGAGGATTTATGTTGTACTAGGCAAGCTACCTCGAAGTCCTATGGCTTTGTTGTTTAATTCTAAGAAGTTTTTGCTGAAGTAGCCTCAGGTTTTGCTGATGACGATGGTCGTGCTGCCCGTTCCTTGTGGTTATTGGGGGGAGGGGGATTTTAATTGTATTACTTCTGCTACAGAAAGGAAAGGAGGTAAAGCTCCAAACAGGTTTTCTATGGATAGATTTAATCAGTTCATTGCTAATGCTAATGTTTTTGATTTGGGCTTCACTGGTCCCTCTTTCACATGGAGAAGAGGGAATACCTGGGAGAGATTGGATAGGGTCTTGGTGAATTCTTCCTGGCTCTAAACTTTTCCTTTTTCTTTTGTTACCCACCTATCCATGGTTTATTCAGATCCTGAGACCTTTATTGATTTCTATTAAAAACTTTGATGGCAATGCTGGAGGAATTTCAGGTTTCAAAATATATGGAGCTTGTCATCCTGAATTTCTGATTGAACTGGGGAAGGTGTGGCAACCTGTCAAGGGCTACACCCCATGGGGTAATCTTTGGACACTCCAGTCTTCTGCAGAAGCATTTCAAAAGATGGGCCCAGGTCACTTTTGAACATTCATGATAATTTCAGCAGGCCATTTCTAAATATGGAGTGTGAATTCCCTTTGAGCCACCTCGATATCAGATTACAGAATGTTGAGCCAAATCATCTAGCAGAAAGTCCTTCCAAAATGAATGTCCAAGAGATAGTGTCATAATATTTTTTCAGATCAATCTTGTAAATAATATTTCCCCCTCTGCAAGGTTTGTCCAAGTCCAAAAACAATTTATGAGCCAATAGCACATTGTCAGCAATGGCTCTTCCTTTGACAAATGCAGACTGATTTGGGCTGATCAAAGAGTGCATATAATGTTGAAATCTTCTGACAAAAATTTTATTGATGAGTTTGCTGAGTACTGTGGTGAGGCTTATAGGTTTATACTGATGCCATGTGGTGGCAGCATTGCTCTTGGGGATGAGGACCATAGTAGAGGAGTGGAAGTATTGAAGTAGATCATTGCACAGGAAAAAAACATTGCACTGCAACAATGAGATCAGCCTTGATGATTGCCCATGCTTTCTTATAAAAATTTATAGTGTAGCCACTAGGGCCAGCAGTCTTGTTGTTGTCAATGGTTTGCAAAGCTGTCCAGATTTCCTGTTCATCAGGCGGGGCAATGAGATCTATATTGCCATCATATACCATTTGTTGAATATAGACAGATTAATCAGTAGGCATGGTTTCAGTCAGTGGTTGTGAGAGAAGATTTTGAAAGAAGTACACTGCATCTAAAGCAATATCAATGTTGTTCTAGAGAGTCCTGCCTTGGGAAATAATGATACTGTGTATGGTGTTACACATCCTCTTGTATTTAATACAAGCATGATATAATTTATTATTTCTATCACCCTCCATGAATTTGGCCACTGCAGCCTTTTGTCTCAAAAGAGTGTCTTTCTAGTCTAGGATAATCAGTAGCCTCTCTTGGGTAGCAATTAACTCTCTGTCCCAGGAAGGATCCAGCAAGCATTGGTTTTCCAGCTCCTCCACTAATTTTCCAGCTTCTTCTCCTATTTTAAAAACATCCCCTATTTGGTTCCAACTCCAAGATCAGAAGGCCTTACCCATCTTAATATGTAGAAGCCAGAGCTTGTGTAGGGGATTGGGATGATGAGTTGGGAGGACCAAAAGTTTAAATTTCTGAAGAGGGGCTCATTGACTGAAGGAGCAGTAATAGTAATAAGTAATGGTCTTTGGTCAGAGTCATCGAGGTTCAGGTGTGTAACAAAGGTGTGGAGGTACGTTTAGAGCCAGATAATGTTAACTAGAACTCTATCCAGCCTTTCTGAAGTGTTGCCCCTCTTCCAAGTGAACTCAGGACCCCTGGATCCAAGGTCAAACAATCCAACATTTTGGATGTTGTCATTGAATAATGTGAGAGTGGACATGTTGGGAGATCTCCCACCTTTCTTGTCAGAAGGTGTAGAGATGCCGTTAAAATCTCCTGCCACCAACCAGCAGGAAGTCATGGTAGTACTAATCAGCTGCAATGCAGACCAAAGGATAGCCCTATCTGCTTTCTTGCACCCAACATAGATGCAAGTTGTGAAGCCTTATTTACCATTCATGGTGTGGTTAATGTGTACAAATTGAGGATGATTAGTGATCACTGTCCAAACAATCTCTTTAATGCAAAATATCCAAAATTTGTTGTTGATGTTGGTAAAATGATAGAAACCCCCAAACTTATTGAATAGTTTCTGAGGGTTCTTATGGACCAGAGGCTCTAGAATGGCGAAACACCATAATTTGTGTTTCTTATTCAAATGAAGCAGTCTTTTAGAGAAAGGGGGAGAGCAATCCCCCTTATGTTCCAACATAGCAAATTGATCATGATTTGGAAGGGCCCCTTCCTGGTTGGGATCTAGATCTCAGTCTCCCCCCTTTAGAGGAAGAAGGAGGACTGGCTTCAGTGGTATTGGAATTTCTCACCAGTTTCTGGATCTCAGTTGTTTGTTTTTTATTTTTCTTGGCTTTCTAAATTTGCCAGTCTATCTCCAACAACTGGGATAAAGCTGTAGGTGGATTTGGGAAAAATCTAGGTATAGGAGAGACTATTTCAGTCTCTGACTCAGATATATGGGTTACATGTTTGACTGTGTTTGAATTAGTCTTTGGGACTGTTTCTTGTTGTTCTTCAACTACAGGAGGTGTTGTATTAATTTTCAGTGCTTTGTTGACTCTGGTATGGGATCGGGAGAGGGGGTATCTCCTGGACAAGTTCCAAAACTTGTTCACCATCAATGACTTCAACCACTAGTTGGATAGAGGGGGAGCTATAAATTTCTTCTTAGAAGGAGGGTGGAGCTTGTAACATCTTTATGTAGTATGTCCAAACATTTGCAGTGGGGGCAGTAGTAAGGTTTAGATTATACTTCAATTTTCTTCCAGAAGCCTCCCTCAGCAGGTCTAAGCCAGATTTTCTCAACATCAGGAAGGGTTATATCCCTTTCAACTAGGATTCTAGCCACATCAGGTCTAGAAAAATTGTAAGTAAGTATATCCAATTTCAGTGGTCTACCCAGAGCTTTCCCAATATTGAAAATGACATTTTTCTGATTAAAGCACTGGAATGGAAGCCCAAACAATCTATAACAGATAAGAACTATTGGTGGTTCCTTGCTGAGGTCAAAGTCAGGAGTCCACTTTATTATTTTCATGATTGCATTGTCAATGATGATGGCCTGTTTAGCAAAAATCTTAATGTAATCCTCATCTAGAGATAGTTTTATCATAAGATGTCTGCCATCTATAAGGTCTAAATGCCAAGCTCCCTTGAAGTTCAGCTCATGGAAGGACTTTGTCATAGAATCCATTTTTGGGTGTCCCAATTGAAATTTGCCCACCAAAATGAACTTACAAGCCTCCACCATAGAGGCCATTTCCTTTTCAGTATAGAAAATAACAGGGAAACCATCCTTCTCACTAATAGGCTTGATATAAGGGCAAGAGCCCTTACCCTCAGCAGCATCATGAAGTTTATTGGGGAAGATCAGTTGGTACAGATTAAGGATTGGTTCCTGTCCTTTGCCAACCACACTAGCATAAGTGGCTTTTGCCCACTTAGCAATAGTGTTAACATCAATGGGAGTAGGGAAATCCATCAAGGCTTCCACTCACCAGCCACCAGTCCCAAACAAAGAGGAGCCAGCATAAAATCTAAACAACACAGGGAGAAGGGAGTTTAGTACTGAGCACCTCTAGCACTTAAAACAGGAAAAAACCAGCAGTGGGCAAGGGATCACCACACAGAAAAGAGCCACAAGGCTATTGATAACAAAATAGTGCAAGGAAGAGCTATCCCAAGACAGAAACTTTGAACCTCCAGCATGCCAGACAGTAAAAGCCAAGCAGTGGTAAACCACCACACAACACAGAACTTCAATACAATAGTAAACCAGCACCAAGAAATTCAAAATAAGAGAACCTGGGAAGACCTAAAAGAGCTAAACCACCACATAAGAGTACCACCACCAGTGTTCACAACGAAGAACCAGCTCACCTGTGCCTGTGGGAGTCACCGGAGCTAGCAACACCATCAGAGATTCCATTGAAACCCTAGCAGAGCACTTCCCTCCTCAGTCGCCATCTCTATATAATCATTTCTTTACTATATATATATATATATATATATATATATATATATATATATATATATATAATTGCAACAACAAGATTTAGGTTTTTAGTGGAAGGAACTAAGCTGCAATATTGTAATTGATAATTATCAGTTTCTACATCTTCATTTTGGCATTGAGCACTTTACTGGTTTTTCTACTTTTATTTATGCGGGCTATACTAACCCTGATAGAACAGCATTATGGGCTGAACTGCACAACATCAGTGTTAACATCCAAACCAACTGGATTATAGGAGGAGATTTTAATTGTATTAGGGATCCTAGTGAGAAGTTGGGAGGTAGAACTCTAGATCTGCAATCAATGCTACACTTCTCACAGAATATCACAAAGGCAGGCTTATTTGATATGGGTTATATTGGTACACCTTTCACTTGGCAAAGGAGCAAACTGCTGGAGAGAATTGATAGAATTCTGCTAATGATTCTTGGATGAATACTTTTCCAATTACTCAAATATATCATCTGCATAGAACTGATCACTCCCCTCTTTTAATTCAAATCTCTCTTTTCCCTAGTGTAGGCTCCTCTCCTTTTAGATTCTTGAATGTTTGGACTGAACATCCTAACTTTTTGGATCTGATAAAACAAGGTTGGACTGCTTCAGCCTTTACTGATATGAATCCAATTGTTAAATTGTGGAGATTAAAAAAAAGATGTGGCTTTTCATTTAAGGCAATGGAACACAAATAGTTTTGGTAATGTTTTTCAACAGATAAAAGATACTGACCACAAAGTTCAAACTCTGGAAGCTGCTTAGGATCTGGGAGGGGTTAACACTCAGGATTTGGTTAATGCACAAACTCAACTTTTACAAGCTTTGGAAAGGGAAGAACTTTTTTTGAAACAAAAAGGTTCTGTCAACAAACATTTGTTTAGTGATAGGAATACTAAGTTTTTCCATGCAGTTATCAAATACAGGAGGCAGATTAAAGCTATTCTCAGAATTAAAGAACCTGATGGAATTTGGATTTCTGAACCCCATCTAATTTCTCAAAGTGCAGCGCATCATTTTCAATCCCATCTAGCAGCTCATTATATCTCCCCTTCTTTATTTCTTCCTGACGTGTTTAATGCTGAGTATGAATATGTCCAACAGCTCAATTTAACTCTTCTGCCAGATGAAACTGAAATTCTAAAAGCATTGAAGTGTATTAATGGGAACAAAACTGCAAGACCTGATGGCTTCACTTCAACTTTTTACACTAAAGCATGGGACATTGTTGGCACTGATCTCATTACTGTTGTTCAATCTTTTTTCTCTGGAACTGATCTTCCAAAGTATTTTGCTGCCACCAGTATTGCTCTTATCCCAAAGGAAAATAAAAAATCTAGCTGGATTGATTTCAGGCCAATTAGTCTTACCATCACTATAACTTAAATAATCGGTAAGATAATTGTTGGGAGACTACAACCTCATTTACATAAACTTGTTAGTCCTAACCAATCTGCTTTTGTCCAGCGTAGAAACATTACTGATAATTGTTTATTAGCTCAGGAACTGCTACTGGATCTTGATAAAACTTGTAGAGGGCAAAACATCATCTTCAAGTTGGACCTAAAGAAAGCTTATGATTCTATTAGTTGGCAATTTGTAGAGCTGGTTCTGAAAGCCAGAGGGTGGGTTCAACCCTTCCTTTTTCCATTTAATTCAGAGATGAATATCCAGTACCTTTTACAGTGTTTTAGTGAATGGTGAAAGCCATGGTTTTTTCATAGCTGGAAGGGGTATCAAACAAGGAGACCCTTTGTCTCCTACCATTTTATTCTGGCATTTGATTACCTTTCCAGACTTCTCAATTCAGCCCATAGTAATGTTCCTTATCTTTGCTATAAGTACAGTTCTTCACAGATTATCAGTCATCTGGCTTATGTGAATGATGTCATTCTTTTTACTAATGGCAGCAAACAGGCTATAAAGAAAACCATGCAGATCTTGGAACATCTCTCTCAAGTGACAGAACTTGAGCTCAATAAGAAGAAATGCCAATTCTTGGCTGGGAAGCACTACAAGCATCACACTTGGTTGAAACAAACCACAGGCTTTGCAGCAGCTGATTTGCTATTAAAGTATTTGGGAGTTCAGTTGATTAAAGGAAGGAAAAAACAAACTCAATATGATGAAGTGGTAAATAAGATATCCTCCTCCATAAACTGTTGGACTAATAGTTTTTTATCTAATGGTGGTAGATTGACTTTACTGAAAAGCACCTTATCTACTTTTCCTCTTTACACAATGTAAATGGTGAGAATGAAAAGGAGCACTCAAAAGATGTTAGAAACTTTCTTTAACAAATTCTTTTGGGATGGCCAATACAAACAACCCCATTAGTCTGTTTGGAATAAACTTTGCAAACCTATTATAGCTGGGGGTTTGGGATTCAAAAGCTTCCAACAAATGAGCCATCTTTTTTATTGTAAACAGTGAATTAAATTCAGGCAACAAGACACTATGTGGGCCAAGTTTTTAAAAAAGAAATATTGCAAAAAATTACATCCTGATGCAGTGCAACCTAAATTGGGTGACTCTATACATTGGAAAAGTTTGCTGAAGATTAGAGACTCTACCAATCAACTTTTCTGCTGAGAGGTGGGAGCTGGAAACATTAATTTTTGGTTGGACAACTGGCTACCTGATGGTCCCCTCTCCCTTCTTCTTTTCAAGATTACAACCCTCAACTTACTGTATCTAAATTATGGATTTAGAATCAATGGGATGTGGACTCTCTTAGAGCTGTGTTGGATGAGGATATTGTGCAGCAAATTATATCCATCCCTATTGAGCCTACCATACCTGATAAAGTTCTGATAAAGCATTCTACTAATCAATCTGTGAATAATTTTATTCATAAATCCTTCACTCAATGGCCTTCTACTAATTGGGGTGAACATATCTAGATTAGCAAAATGTCTCCTTCAATGTCTTTCTTTAATTGGAGACTATTTCATAAGTTCCTTCCTTTGGATGATATACTGAAACTAAAAGGTTTAAGAACTGCTTCAAGATGTTGGCTGTGCTACTCCAGTGAGTAAAACTACTCCCATCTTTTCTTTCATTCCCCTATCACTAAACAGGTGTAGACTGATGTTTTACAGCAGATGCAACTCTCTCAACATAGACACAATTAGCTTACCTTTGATGCTTGTTGGGATGATTGGAAGGAATAGAAATGGTCTTGTATTCCTTTGATAATCAGTTGGTTTCTATGGACGTCCAGAAATTAGGCCAAATATGAGAGTAAATCTTGCTTGGCTAGGACAGTTGTTGTTAACTGCTGTAGCTATATCAATAAAACTTATGATTTGCCTTCTCTTATTAGAAGGAAAGTTTTATTATTGCACTGGTTACTACCTACTCAACCCTGGGTTAAAATCAACATTGATGGTAGTTTCACTCCCTCTTCTACTGGTATTGGAGCTATCTACAGGAATCATCTAGGACAGTTATTGTGGTACTTTCAGGCACCTATCTTTTCTTCCTCTGCTCTGAAATCTGAACTTATTGTTGTACATTGGGCCTTAAAAACTGCTGGAGCTTTTAATCTTCAACATGTTTGGATTGAATCAGATTCTCAGCAGGTAATCAAGATTATGCAGGGTATCTCTCGTCCTCCTTGGAATTTGGTTTACTTATATAGAAAAATTTTATCTTTAACTTTGCATCTTTAACTACAATGGTCTCATTTTCACCTTTTGAGACCATTGTAGTTAAAGATACAAAGTTAAAGATAAAATAAAAAAGTTAACTTTGGATCTTTAACTACAATGGTCTCATTTTCACCTTTATCTTTATTCACAGAGAAGGTAACCAACCTGCCAATTGGTTGGCCAAAGCTTCTGCTTCCAATAGTAATGTAATTTTCTCATTTTCACCTTTTGATAATCTGGCTCAAGTTCAGACAACTAACCACTCTTTGGGCTAAATTCATGATGGGTAAATATTGTAAAAATGTACACCCTAGACTAGTAGAGAGAAAATAGGGAGATTCTAAAACTTGGGTTCATTTACTTAAAGTAAGACAGGTGATCCACTTATAAATTATCTATTTGTCAGTGTACATTTCAAGCTCATTTTATAAACATTTTTTATGATATACACTTTAAAGGATATCATTTTGCATATTTTTGTCTTCAAGTATAAAAATATATGATTTTAGAGAAATGAGGCAAAAACAATGCAATTTAGAGCCAAAATGAGCAAAGAAGAAAATTCTGACCTAGTACATATCAATATATTTTTCTACGCTTAATCTATTTTACATTTCTCACATGATTTTGAATGAAATTATAATTTTGAGAAAGGTTATTTTTATGTTTATCTTGTAGGTGAAGTTGTTAGGAACACAATGCAACTGAAATGGGGGCAAAACGGAGTTAAAATGGAGCCAAAAGGAGCAAAACAGTGGAGCTGCGTACAGAGTGGCGCTTAGGCGCCAATGACGACGAGAAAATGGCGCCTAGGCACCAGAATCATCCAAAAACGGTTATCGGATGGATTTTTGACAACTTTGGGAGTTATTTTGATGGTGTTAAGTAGTTTTTAGACCTTTTAGAAGACTGGAAGTTACTCCTAATATATAGGACATGTGATAGAATGCATCTGGACACATTGGAACGGTTTTAATCGCGAAGAGGTGCGACCCAAAGTGAAGGGTTGTGAAGACTTGGTCACAGATCCCAGAGCCTAGGCGCCAGATCCCGGAGCCTAGGCGCCACAGTTGATTTCTAGAAGATTCAATGAATGTGGATGAATTTTGAAGAGGTGCCTTAAGCAACCCTTGGTCATTTTCGAAAATCTATAAATAGGGACCAATTCTATAGCAAAGGGTGCTCTCTCTCTCTCGCGCTCTCTCTCTTTTTCTTCTCCTTAGTCATTTTAGAGTCATTTTAGAGTCATGAAGATGTAGATTTCTACATCTTATGGAGAGATTGGTGAGGGATTTTGAGATATTTATGTAAGGGATGTACGAGCGGCGCATGGATCGGTGGGAGACTTTGGTGGAGAGATCTTCTTCTTTCCTTCAGAGGGAAAAAACTAAGTATTGTGTTCTTCATTCTATTGTAATTGTTGTAAACACTTTCTAGTGGATTTTCTTTGTTTTAAATCGAGTTTTCTGTCGTGATTTATCCATACTTCGTAAGTGATTTTCTTTACTCTTTCTTTTAATATGAAGTAGTGGCATGTGCAGGAAAATTATTTTTATGATAGAATTATCTATTAGATACTTCTAGGTGATAGATAGTTGTATAAATATAATAGAATACTAATGAAATAAGTTCCTTGTTGGCACTTAATTTATTACACAATTCTTTCAAGTCTTTTACTTCTTATGCTATTATTTTCATTTACTTTAATTTTGTAATGAAATAGATGCATGTTTAGGAATTAAGATTTGCTTAGATATTCTCTTATTAAATTATGGTGATGATATTCGTACCAGATCTTCATTTACTTTACAAATTGATCACTTGTATTGTTAAAACCTGTTGAAGAATTTTGAGAACTATCCAGAGATGAGTCTTAACAAGTAGATATCACATGAATCCTTGAGTAAACGAAGGCTTTATGCAGTTATTCAAGGTGAAGTGCAAATAAATAGGGAGATATTGTTTATTGGGCGCAGAATTGATTAGTTTTTAGAGTGACAGACTAAATTCTAATAATTTGGTCTATAGAAAGGGAACGGGTCACTGGTAGGGCCGACCATAGCCACCCTTGGACATCTAGTAGTGTGAGCCTAGATTAACCCATTCTACTAATAAAACATCCTGAACTGATCTATAGATTAGCCAATGTTCTTTACACTTGGACCAAAGGGTAAAGAATATGATTGCTTCTATTTGGCACTACTATATAAAATTCTAAGTATTTCTTTCCTACACATTATCTATGAAATTGCAAGAGAAAGGTAGTCTTTAACTTCTCAAAATTCTCCAAACCAATTTATCTATAAGTTATCTTTTTATTTAAGAACTTTATTTAGGATTACTTATTAAAAAAAACCATTTTAATTGAAATTCTATATTTAGGCCTTATAGAAATAGACTGGAATTAGCCTAACAGAATTTCTTAGCTCGCTTCTCTGTGGGATCGATACTGGGGTTATAAAAGAAAACCCCATAATACTTGAAACGATACGTATACTTGCGTAGTACCCCTAGTGTGTAAAATATTTTCTAAAATTTTACTACATTTTGATTTTATACACTAGCCACTATTTAGAAATTGGGTCAAGTTTTTGGCCATCTTTTAGAAGCAGAAATTATTGCGTTATTGCGGGTCGGGTCAATAAAAAGCTGAAAACTTGTTCCTGTGGGAACTGGTAGAGGGGAAAATTAACTTCTGGCTGGATACTTGGTGCGCACCTGAGATGTTTTGTCCTTCTAGCTGCAACCATTCTGATTTGCCGGTTCAAGATTGTTGGCAAGGTGAGTCATGGAACCTGGAGAAACTTCGTACATTGCTACAGAATGAATCTGTGCAACAAGTGAGTAATATCAGGTCTGACACTTCCAAACCTGATAGGATCACCTGGAAAAAAAGTAACTCCCTTAGCCCAGCCGAACATATTTTCTCCAAGCTCTACAATTGGGACCCCACCCCTTCGGGGGAGCATATTTGGAACCAATTCCTGACACCCTCCATGTCCTTCCTATGCTGGAGACCATTCCACAGAATGATGCCTATTGATGATATACTAAAACTCAAAGGGCTAAGGGGACCATCAAGGTGCTGGTTGTGTCAACAAGAGGAGAAATCCTTGCACCATATTTTCTTCTTCTGCAGCTTCTCACAGAATGTATGGGATAATTTCTTACCATATCTCACTATTGACCACTCTAAATTGGAATGGTCCAGTCTTTTCTCTTCTTGGCGAGGTTGGAATCAAGTAGGTTATGGATCAGTTCCATTTGTGGTGACATGGTTCATTTGGATGGCTAGAAATAGAGTTAAATATGAAGAAAAAACTCCTAATGGGAAAGAGGTGAGTAGGTGCTGCATTGTTTTTATAATTAAGCTTATCAAACATAAAAGACATGCCAATATCTGCAATGTCCCCCTTCTGGAAAGGACCACTCAGTGACACACCGTCCCTGTGTAAAATGAATCACTACATATGTTAATACTGATGGCAGCTTCACAGACCAGGGAGCAGGCTTTGGAGGCATCTTCAGGAATCATTCTGGAAAATGCATCCTTTTTTCTATGCACCTGTGGAAGCCATGAATGCTTTGGAAACTGACCTAGTTGTTGTCTACTGGGCCCTTCGGTTAGCTAGTCAGAATTGCTGGAACCAACTACTGGTGGAAGTGGATTTTTAATCAATTATTTAGTTAATTGGGGGGGGGGGACTACCAATTATTGGAAGCACTCTTACTGGAGCAACATAACCAAAGGACTGAAGGATATAATTGGAGCTAACTTTACCATTATTTTTAGGAATGACAATAAGTCAGCTCACTGGCTAGCTAGATGTGGTGTATTCTTCAATGAGGCTGTTTTCTCTACTGACCCTCCCCCTCCACTGTTATTCCTCATGAGAGAAGATCCGCTGGAGGTGCCACATTTGAGAACTGTGACGACTCCCTGATCACCAGATGGATTACATTAAACTCTTCCTTTGGGTTCTTTTGGTGAACTTAATTGGATTGGGCATACAAATTTTTTTTGGGTTTTAGTATACTGGATTACATGTACTTTTGGTTTCACTTTATTGGTTTCTGTTTCTATTTTTCTTATGTGGAGTTGTAATGTGGGAAGAGGAACCCCATAGGTCTACTCATGTATTTCCTTTTGTTTTTAAGATGGGGATCCATTCTTTCTCCCTTTACATGTATCCCCTCTTTTTTCTTAAATTAACACATAGGGAGCCATGAGCTGCTCCTTCCCCTATATATATATATATATATATTTTTAAAGTAAAGGAGCTACAAGAGACTCCCTACGTGTTGAAGTATGAAAATGAAAATTACACAAACATTGGCCGAATACGTACTCTACACCAAAAACAAAAAAGATTGGATATAAGAAACTAGCCCCAAAATAGCAAAAAACATAGAAAGACTCTAGGAGCAAGATTGAAATGCTGCAGCTGGAAAATGGAACCACCATCCAAAGACCATGAACCACAAAAAGTCAGTGGCTCACAAATCTGAAATATGGTGCCTTTAGACAATCAGCATCCATCAGAAAGTGTAGTTGTGGGGTTGGGGTAGTAGACACCATCACCTGAAGAGTAGATTCTGCATTTCTAGCTAGCCAATGAGCAGGTCTATTCCCTTCCTTATAGATATGGCTATACTTGATGTTGGACTCGAAGTGCAAAAGCCTTAATTTTGTTAATCCAAGTACACATGCTGCCATTTTAATTGATAATCATTAGGAGAGGGCCAGTCGGATGTTGATTTTGCTTTAAGACATTAATTACCACAATCTGAATTATTTTCCACAATGATGAATTTCCAGTTGAAAGCCATAGCAAGTTCAAGAGCCTTGCAAATTGCTGCCAGATTAGATTCCAAAACATCTTCAACAATAACAGGAGATTGAAAGTATGCAAGGCATCTTCCCTCATGATTCCTGAACAAACCACCACAGCCAGCCCCCTCAGCCGAGTAGGAACCATTTGTGTTGGCCTTAATGTAAGGGGTGGGTGGGTACTTCCAGTAGAATGTTTGAATGTGGTATCTTGTAATGTGTTGTTTATGTGGGACCTTCAAAATGGCTGGGAAATTCTTTAGTCTGGACCAGCTTTAGTAAGAAAGGATACACAATTTCCCACCACCGTAGCAACTCGTGCTAATACCATTATCAAATTTGATTGAATTTCTATGCATCCAAATAAACCAAGTAATCATGAGAGGGATGGTACCCGGCTTGGACTTCGCCAAGAAATCCAAGAACGCTTAGATCCAACCAATCCGTAAGGATGGTGTTTATGTTAATCTCTCTAATGATCCCCTTCCACACCTCTTGGGAAAAATTGCAATGGAAAAACATATGTTGAACAGTCTCCTTCTCCACCCCACATAGATAGCATTTTGAAGGTCCTCTGATCCCCTTTAGCTTTAGTATATCATCTGTAGGAATAAGCTTGTGAAACACTCTCCAGGTGAGAAAAGACATTGAAGGGGTGAGGTATTTGTTCCAGATAATTCTTCCCCAATGAACTTTAGGCCACACATGGATCTTTAGATATATTTGTTTAGTAATGCTGTGAGTAGTACCATTGCTCCAAATAATTTTATCATAATTATTTTTATCAAATGGGATGGTGGCAATCTGGTTAGCAGACTCAGCAGTGACAAATTTCTGAAGTTCCTGTAAAGACCACTTCTTACTTTCCCAACAATTTGAAACAGTGAAACAGGTTTTATCAATGTTTGGGATGGCTTCCTTCATATGGGGAGGGCACCAATTATCTTCCCAGAAATTTACATGGCCATTACCCAGCTCCCAGCTATACAGAGATTCAGCAATTTCCCTATTCTTCAGCATATGATTCCAGATTCTAGATGCACCCTTCTTAATACTAACCTTAGAAGGATGGCAGCCTTTGCAATATTTCCCAATCAAGAACTTGGCCCAAAGAGAGTTCTCGCTTCTCGAACCGAATCCGAGCTTGCAATAGTTAACTTTCTGTTGCTGTTAGATGCCTTTAAAACCCAAACCCCCAGCCTCTAAAGGTTTAGCCAGCTTATTCCAAGCCATCCAATGGATCTCCTTTCTGTTTCCAGTCCATAAAAACCTATTAAATAAACCTTCTAGATAGTGCCTGGTGCTTCTTTTCATTGTAGTCATTTGGAGGACATAATTAGGAAAAGTGGTGAGAATGCTGTGAAGTAGAGTGAATCTACCTCCAGTAGATAAATAAGAGTTTGTCCAGTTTTCCAATTGAGCCTTCACCTTCCCAATGATATCATCAAATTGAGTCTGCCTGACCCTCCCTTTAATGAGTTGCACTCCAAGATATTTCATAGGAAGGGAAGCTTTAGAGAATCCTGTGTGATGCAAAATCCAGTGGGTTACATTGACATTGATATTCTTTGGAAAAATGATTTCACACTTAGCTTTGTTAAACTGAAGGCCAGAAATGAGTTGAAACTGGTTAAGGCATTTGATCACTTGCTTGACAGCATTTTTTGAAGCCCTAGAGAACACCATCATGTCATCAGCATAAAGAAGGTGAGAGATAAGAATGTTGGATTTGTGGTGGTATCTAGCATGCTGGAGAGGAGCAATCTGATAATTAATGAGCCTAGACAGATAGTCCATGACCAATATGAAAATAGAGGGGGATAGAGGGTCCCCTTGTTTAAGCCCCCTAGTGGCTTGAAAACCATCCCAGCTCTGACCATTGATCAAAATGGAATGGTGATTAAACTTAAGCCAATTCTTGATCAAAACACAGAAATCTTCATTAAAACCTATATATATATATATATATATATATATATATATATATATATATATATATATATATATATATATATATAAAGCTGGTAGTTCTCTTTTCTAACCTCTCCGCCAGTGGTCTCTCTGACTTCCACGGATCACCGTCACCGACATATTCTTTTTAACCGTCAGGATCCACCGGTGGTGGTTTCCAACTGGACTTCCCTTGATGGAGAGTAACAACTGGCGGCCCGTTCAGGGCGAGCCTCCCTCTATGGAAGTCCCTTTGTCTGACTGGCTCTCCCAACTCCAACATGAAGCGAGGCAAAGGATCGTTAATAAGATAATGGATACTCTAAGAAGACATCTTCTTATTGCTGTTCCTGAGGGATAGACTAAACTTAAGAAAATTGTTGTATGATTTGAAGAAAAGCTTTATACTGCTTTTGTCAATCAGCCAGATTATCTGAGAAAGATTTCCTTGAAATGCTTTCAATGAAGATGAAGACCCAACAAAACACTCTAATGAACCCACAAACTGGTATTAACAAAAATTTTACAGACACAGGATAATTAGGCATTCAACCAAAAGTGAACAATCAAGCAAAATCACTGACACAGATTCCTTTGGTTGATCAGTATTTCGGAAGTCAACATCTTTTAGCACAGAACCTAAAAGATAACACTTCTGCTCCAGTGCAAATTTATTTTAGTCTTTCACCATCTCCTTTGATTACAGGTCTTACTCAGTCAACCATAATGAATTTTGGTCATGTATCTAACATGCAAAACATGCCAGGGATATCACACAGTTTTGTAAATAATTCTCTAGCACAGGGAACAACCACAGATATTTATGACAACACATAGAGGCATCTGTAAGGAAGGAACAATCACGAAATCCACTTCTCTACCAGAATCAGCTCCAACCTCTGTTGTTAAAGCAGAAAATACACAATAACGTACTTTTGCAGCGATCAACATAGCAGCAGCAACAACAATCTTTGTTGCAAGCAAATCAGCTACAACCTTCTTAGCAGTCTTTGATGGAAATGTCATCTAGTCTTGCTTCTAGCCAATCCTCTATGCATCAGTCCCCAGCAAAAACCATTCAATTTGCTTCTCAGTCTGCTCTTCAACAGAATCAACTGAGCTTAATTCAACAATTTGTACATCCCTACTCCCACAACACGTGCAAGTAATTACTAGACAATCACAACAACTGCAGTCTTCTCTTCACCAGCAAACAAAGTTGCAAACTCAGCATCAGCAACAACAACAACAACAGTTGATAGGCCAACAAGAAAACATGTAAAACATGTCAAACATTTAAACAAATTAATTGCTTAGTCAGCAAAACAATATTGTTGACATAATGCAGCAGCAACAACAACAATAACAAAGATTACCTATCCAACAAAATAACCTTATAAACATGCAGCAGTCTCAACAGTTACTCAATCAACATTCTTTGTCTTTGCACCAGCAGCAGTTAGGCTAACAGACTAATATACAAGGTCTCCACGCAGCAACAATCCCAATCCCAACAACAACAACATCAACAGCAGCAACAATTGCTTGGTTCACTACATAACATTTTGAATATGCAGTCTCATCACCATTCCATTTAGCTTCTTTAGCAGTCTAAAATGATGCCACAAACACTGCAATAGTTGCAACAATCATCTTTGTCATTGTTGCAGTCACAAGGTTAACAGTCAGCAGCTAATGTCACAATTTCAGTCTCAATCAGGGCAGTTGGAATAGGCATTGACAATGCGACAACATTCAAATTCCATGCAAAGGGAATTGCAGCAAAGGCTCCAAGCTTCAGTTGTCGTGCTTCAGTCAAATGGAGCAGCAGAAGCAATTCATGCAAAGAGGGATTCCTGAAGTCTCATCAAGCACATCAATGGATTCAACCGTTCAAACGGGGCATAATGGTGCAGATTGGAAATAAGAGATTTATCTAAACATACAAGCCATACGAGAGGCACATTTTTCTGAACTGCAGGGATTCCACTTGAAGATCTCCCATCGATATCAGCAGAAAGAGATGTTGCCTAATGTAAAGCAATCTGAGAATTTTGAGAAATTCAAAAGCTTCAAAGTGTTGCTGGAATGTGTGTTAGCTTTCCTTCAGATTCTTAAAAGTAGTATTACAATTAACTTCCAATGAAAACTTCCTTTGTATGATAAACAAATAACTGGATTGTTGAATTCAAATAGAAGGCCAAAATTAATTTCTGTACAGCAGCAAGGCCAGCAGCGACTAGGACATGCTCAATCCAAACTCTAGCATCAACCATCTAAAGTTTTACAAGTGCAAGAGCACAAAAATCATGGAAACCAGGTGCACTAATTGAATATGTCAGGTTCTATTACATGTATGAAATTAATAGTAACCTTCGGTATGCAACATGGGTCCATGGCATTACTAACTTTAGCTGCTCCTGCAGCAGAATTGAATGCAGCAAATTCAGTCCAGTCTACCACTTAATTAGTTATGGTCCAAATGAATTCTTTTGGTTCGCTGCAACACGGTTTGGTGGGCTCAGTACAATAAAGTGGTGTCGGGCCTTTACAGAATTCAATTAATACTGCCCAACAAACCAACCTTAACAATCTGTCACAAAGCTCTCTGAGTGGATTGTAACCTAATGCAACCTCAATGCCAAACTCTATTGTTCTACAGTAGCAACATTTTAAGCAGCAACAACAGGAACAATTGATGAAACAACAGAAATTAAAGCGGTTGCAGCAATGCCAAATTCAGCATCAGTAACAATTGCTTTAGACCTTATTCTTAGGTGTTCTGATACAAGATTTATTTTGTTTCTCACAATTACTTCTTACTTTATTATCATTGTATTATAGAAGATGAATTCAACTTAATCTTCAAGCTCTAATGGCTTTAGAATTCGTAAAATTTATTGTGAATGCAACTTACCTATCAACACACTAATTTATATGATATAGAGTATGCTGAAAGAACAATCATTTAAAGAGATGGTCACGAGAAGATGACTTGACATTCTTGTGATAAATATCAGTTGTGTTACATTTTGTTATCATTGCTATGTGGTTTTTAATATTGTGTACCTTTGGTTTTGATGATTGTACTATATTATGAAATATGAATGATGTAATCCATAAGTTTATTAGTATTTTATGTCATGTGTTTTGGTTTACTATATATATATATATATTATAAAGATGGCGGCAGGAGGAGCTCTACAAGGGTTTGTGGCTGGATGGAGCACTGCCGGAGGTGCAAAGTGGTGAATAGAGTGATGGGGATCATAGAGTTGCTGGTGAGGAAAGTCAGGTGGAGTGACTGGCTGTGGTGTGAAGTTTTGTGGTGGTTTTGGTGCTTCCCATGCTTTTTTACTTTTAAATTCACTATTACTGTTACATTAGTGGTTGGGTGCTGTTATAGGTTCCCTGGCCCCCATTGATGTTGCTACCGATGATAAGTGGGTTGGAAACACTTAAGCTGGGGTGGTTGGAAAAGGCCAATAGCCCCTGGTGAATTTTGACCAACTGGTTTTTCCTCTGACTCTACGTGATGCGGCTGAAGGGAAGGGAGTTTCCCCTTATGTTAAACCTTTGAGTGCAAGTATGGCCACCTAACCATTTTCTATTTTGAAGAGGAATGCCATCTCTGGTGGATGCTTGTAAATTCATCCTCAATGGAAAATTCCAACCGGGTCACCCAAAGATAGAATTTGTGAGGAGATGTTTTAATGATCTGAACTTCAAAGGGGCTTGGAAGCTCAGCTTAGTAGATGGCAGACACATTATGATTCAGGTATCCTTGGAGGAGGACTATTCTAAGCTGTTTGTTAAACAAGCTCTTACAATAGATGGAGTTCAAATGAAGCTGATTAATTGGACTTCCAACTTTGATCCAAACAAGGAGCCTCCAATTGTCCCCATTTGGTATAGGCTGCCTGGTTTACCTTTTCAATGTTTTAACCAAAATGTGATATTCAACATTGGAAGAGCACTTGGTCGACCCATGTAATTGGATGCTCCCACACATATTGTACTATCAGATAAATCTCCTACTCCTCCCAGGGTTGTCAAGGGAGGAGACACACCTTCAGGCCAGGCCACCCCCCTCTTTTTGTAGGGGGCAGTCTTATCTTCACTGTCCAAGCAACAATTGAAGCCATGACCAGAAAACTGAGTCTGATTGGCAGGTACAGAAAGACAAAAAGAAGAAGAAACACACAACTAAAATTTAGAAACTAATGTCTACCCAGGCCTGTATGGAAGCTAGCACCCCCTAGTAGAGGAGGCCCTTCTAATAATAGTAGAGGAAGAGTGAGATCTAAGTCTCAACCAAGTAGGGGAACCCTCCCCAACATGATTAATTTACTGTGCTAGAATATCAGGTGGATAGCCCTCCCCCTATCTATAAAGAGATTGTTACATTTAAACAAAAAACATAAACTTTACTGTTTTTCCATTTTGGAACCCATGGTTCATAAACATTCTCAAAAACTAATTAACAGATATGATGGTTTCTCTCATTTTGATAATATCAACAATAAGAGCTAAATCTTTTGTAGGAAGGAGATCTGCTATCGGTGGAGATTAACCATACACAATTTGTACACATCTCCTACACTATGAATGGGAGGGAGCATTTTACCACTTTTTGTATGCAAGCTGCAGAAAAGCTGATAGGTGTGAGCTTTGGATTAAACTTCACAATATTATTGCTAATATGACTTCGTGCTGGGTAGTGGGAGGTGATTATAATTGCATCTCATTTTCTGCTGAGAAAATGGGTGGGAGGGCCCCTAATCTCTCCAAACTCACCTTATTCAGTGATAATATTTAGAGGGCTGGATTGTATGATTTGGGCTTCCATGGACTTGAGTTCACTTGGAAGAGTGGATCCACTTGGGAGAGATTAGATAGAGTGTTGGTTAATGATTTTTTGCAGCAAACTTACCTATAAAATTTTGTGACTCACTTGAGTTTAGCTGGCTTTGACCATAGACCACTTCTCTTTACTATTACTGCCCCCACTAATGCTGACAGAAGCTCACCTTTCAGATATCTGAACTTTTGGTCCATCCATTCCTCCTTCATTAACAGTGTCAACCAACTCGTGTAACATACACCATTCTGGCCAACTCACCAAACTGTGGCAGCTTCACATGAAAGTGGGGAAGGCCCTTAGATACTGGAGTTGGAATCAAATTGGAGATTTTTTTAAAGCAAGGGAATTAGCTAAAAAATAGGTTGCTGATCTAGAAAGTGTTGTTTAGAGGACCCCACACAAAAAGGACACTTAGTTGCTACACAAGAGAAATTACCCACTGTCATTGATTGGCAGGACACATTACTTAGACAAAAGCCTGCGACTACTAAATTTACTGAGGGTGACAGGAACACTAAATTCTACCATGCTTGTTTATAATATAGAAGTAAATGTAATACCATCCACAGAATTACCAATTCTCAATTTTTAACTCTTCATGACAACAATGCCATTGATATGGATGCTGTTAATTTTTTCCAAAGTTGTTAGCTCAACTGCCAACTGTTAACACTCCTATTGATCCCTTTCTCTTCAGTCAAGAAGTGGATTACACCGGCAATCTTGATATTACTGAACTCCCCACCAAAAGTGTAATTTGGATAGCAATCAACTCCATTGATTGCTCTAAAACTGCAGGACCTGATGGTTTTACTGTAGACCTTTATAAAAAGTCCTGGAGTATTATCAAAGCTGAGGTCATTTTTGCCATTCAAAGCTATTTTCAAGGAAATGACCTCCCCAAATATTTCAGAGCCTCTAGCATGGTCCTCATCGCCAAAACTACTGATAAGAAAAATTGGAATCATTTCAGAACTATTAGCCTCACCACTATTATTAGTAAGATTATAAGCAAAATCTTTGTGGGTAGACTTCAACTGCATTTGGCGAAGCTCATATGTATTAACCAAGCTGCCTTTGTTAAGGGCAAATCCATAGCAGAAAATTTTCTTATAGCACAGGAGCTAATGATTGATTTGGATAAGGCTTGTAGGGGAAAATCTAATGTATAAATTAGATCTCAAGAAAGCATATGATACCATTTAATGGAAGTTTATTCTTGATGTTTTGGCTACTAGACGCTTCAACCCAACATTTTGAAATCTCATCTCCAGGTGGATGAAAAGGAATTCACATTCCATACTCATTAATGGTAAGATTTGGGGAGAATTTACTGCCACTAGAGGCCTCAAACAGGGAGACCCAGTCTCGCCAACCATCTTGGACTACTTATCTAGAATGCTGGACAAATAGATTTTGCCTCTCCATTATGCCAGATATCACAACAAAGCAAAATTTCCTGTTTCCCATCTCATTTATGCTGATGACATTATGTTTTCTCCAAAGCTAATAAAGTGGAGTCAAAAAAGTAATTCAATGTCTGCAAAAATTTCAAATCCAATTCAGGCATGTGCTTCAACACTGAGAAATGTGAAATTCTATTAAGCAACAAAACAATTGCTGAGGTTAGACATTGGAACTTGATATTCTTTGGATTCAATGAAGCACACTTGCCCATCACTTAACTGGGGGGTCCACCTAATGAAAGGAAGAGGTAAATTAATTCATTTTGATGTGGCGGTCGGAAAGCTATCCTCATTATTGGCTAGTTGGACTCACTCTTTCCTTTCAAATGGGGGGAAGAATCACATTGCTCAAACGTATTCTAACTACTTTCCCTACATACATTCTAAAAGTGTCCTGTATGAAGAAAATAACCAGAGTTCAACTAAAAAGAGCCTTTAATATATTTCTGTGGTCAGGTTAAAGGAAGCAGCTCCACTGGGCTAGTTGGTAAAAGCTTGCAAATCCTACTGTGGCAGGTGGCATTGGGTTTAAAGGGCTTCATCAATTGCAGCAAGTCAATTTACGCAAACTATGGATCAAGTTTAGCTAGAAAACTTCTTTATGGGCCATGTATATGAAGAAAAAGCATTGCAGAGAGATCCATCCTAATTTAGTGGAGAGGAAACTGAGAGACTCCAAAATCTAGGTGACCATGCTTAAAGTTAGGCCTCAAGCTGAGAAGATGTTTCTTTGGGACTTAGGGGAGGGGAAGATAAACTTTTTGTTACATGGTTGGTGCCAAACTGAAATGCTTCAACCCATTACCACTAATATCAATACAGATCTCCAAGTGAATGAATGCTGGCAGGGGGAGCAGTGGGACCTAAACAAGTTACACACTTTGTATCAGGGAGACTCAGTGGAAATAATCAGAAAGGTACAATTTGAAATAACTAGATCTAATAGAATTGTCTAGCAAACTAGTAAATCCATAAGTATCACCAAGAAAATTTACTCCAAACTGTACAATTGGGACCCTACTTCTTGGGGAGAGATCATTTGGAAGTAGTACTTGACCCCCTCTATGTCTTTTCTTTGTTGAAGAGTGTTTCATAGACTGATCCCTACTAATGATATACTGAAACTCAAAGGACTAAGGGGTTCTTCCAGATGTTGGCTATGTCTACAAGAGGAGGAAGCTATCCAACATCTATTTTTTGAATACAGCTTTTGAAAAGGTGTTTGGAAGGAAGTCTCAAACTATCTTTCTTTGGAGACCATCAATCTAGATTGGTCCAATTTCTTCTCCTGCTGGCTAAGCTGGTACCAGGTTAGGGTAGGGCCTATACCCTTCCTGGTTACTTGGTTCCTTTGGATGGCAAGGAAATGGTTGGTGCGACTTTTTTTAATTTGCCAAAATTTATGAACTCAGATTTGGTATATATATATATATATATATATATATATATATATATATATATATATATATATATTGATTTAGTTTGATAATGAGTCAAAAAATTAAAGGCAAGTATACGTATCACTCAAGTAATACAACGCTCTAGTGAAGTCTTGGATATCAATCCCATAGGGAGGCTTTAATTTTATGGTATAGCACAGAAATCACTTATCGAATCACAACACAATTGCAAGTAAGTCCACTTCTTAAAATAAAGACAAACAGTTTTAGTTACTATTTCTACCAAAGTACGTTCTAAACTCTAGCAAGTTAAACTAACACAAGACTAAATTTATAACAAAGTACAGTTGTAAGAAAGAGTCTTCCTCCTTTCCAATCATAATGTGTTGATTATTGTGACATAGATCAGTGATGCAAATGTATTGTGCCAAATAGGAGCATTCCTATTCTTTACCCATTTTTCAGCGTATAAAGAACATTGGCTAATCTTATGTTTAGTCCCCAAATCTGTGGTTAGGCTAGGAGGATACTGGCTCTCACTCCATAGCTCCCACTTCCCTTTGCCTGAAGGCTAACTCTCACTTCAGTTTCCAAACATTAGGACCAAATTGAGGATTTCAGCCTGTCACTTTGAAATCTCCAATTCTACGCCCATCAAAGTATATTTCCCTATTTATTTGCACTCAATCCCCATGAACTAAGTCTCTCATTCATGGACATCGAATGTGACCTTCACTTTTATTGTGGAACTCATAATCCTTTCAGAACATATATTTCACAACAAGTTTTAACAATTTAATTGGCCAGATTAAAGAGTAAATGAAGTTCAAAGTGAAATGGTCATCACAAATTCTCCATAATAAATCGGCACATCATTTCCATATCACTACATCAATACATCACATGAAAAGGAGAAATACAAAGAAATCTACTCAAAACTCATGAGGAAAAGATGACAAAGCATGGATTTTATATATAAAACCAACATCATACAAGCAGAGTAAAGTAATGAAAACTTATCTTGAATTCTTCCTCAAGTGAATCTCAAGGAATTCCTTTGACTCCTCTTCTTTCTTCACAACAATACACAATTCTCTCTTTAGAAAAGGAAGAAGAAATCTCTCACTTTCGCTCTCCTCTTACAGTCCTTAGAAGAGAAAACACAAGACCTAGATCTCCTAAACAAAATGAAAAAAAAACACTCTCTCTAAACTCTAAACTCTTCTAAAAACTCTACTCCCTCTTCAAACTTGGCTCCAAAGGAGTTTAAATTCAGCCAAAACTGATTTCTCAAGAGTTTCCTCATGCAACCCTCCAAAATCAGACCAAATACATTGAATCTAGTTTGAATTCGGGATAGGGCACAGTGGCATTCGGTGCATTATTCCGCCAATATGGCCGCTACTTTCTATAAACAAGCGCTATCCCGCGCTGGTGACAACGTCATTCGGCACTAGTTCAATAAAATGCACTTTTGTCCCTTTTTGCTCCAATTTTGCTCCTTTTCGCTTCATTTTGCTCCAAAGGCCTAAAATCATTGTACCTGCATGAAAACATGAAAAATACCTTTCCTTAAAGTGCAATATCATCAAAAATAGGTATCAAATGATTAGTAAAAAGCTATCAAATTTTCAGTGGATCACCAGCTAAAGTTGAGAACTCACTTCTAATTGTAAATGAAGTGGGCAGATTCAGTATTTAATTTTTGGTAAAGCGAATCAAGAATAAGAAATTCCTCGATGTTTGTATCCTTTCTGTTTCTATTACTCAAAGGCTAATACATATAATTCTTGTAACTTGGATGCCCCCCAACCAAGCAATACATTAATGTAAACACTGATGGCAGTTTTCTAGCTCTTGGAGCACGAATTGGAGGGATATTCAGAGATCACCTGCGTGGTTGCCTGCTCTTCTTTCAGACACCTATAGAGGATACTGATGCCATGGAAGAAGAATTAGTAGTAGTGTATTGGGTAGTTAAATTTACTAGCCTAAATCAGTGGGGTCATCTTTTGGTAGAAGTGGATTCTACAAGTTTGCTACAAGTTATGTTAGAGGCTAAGAATTATCCCTGGAACCATTCTTACTGGATTATCAAGATCAATGCTTTCAGAGATCAATTAGGGGTCCAATTTTCTTTCATCTACAGAGAACACAATAGACCTATCCATTGGCTTGCTAGAGGTGGTTCTGTCTTAAAAGGATGTGGTTGTATCCTCCTCCCCCCTCTTGCTCTCCTCTTCCTTTTGGTGGGTAACCTTTTAATGGTCCCTCATCTTAGAATTGTAAACTCTCTTTAAGTAATGAATTGATATATATATATATATATATATATACTGGGCCCTTCAGATTGCATTGAAAATCTAGTGGACCTCATTCATAGTGGAGGGGGACTCCCAGATGGTGATTCATCTGATTAAATCTGATTGCTCCCCCTCATGGCACCATTACCAGTGGCTTCAAAAAATCCACATCCTGCAATCTCGGCTTAATGTCGGATTCCGGTTCATCTTCGGGGAAGGAAATCAACCTGCGCGATTGGCTAGCTAGGACTAGCTCTGCTTCCTCTTCTGTGACTGTTTCCACTTATCCACCTATCCGTCTCAAGACCTTTTTTTGTGGGGGACATTTTGACTGCCCCCCACCTCAGAGTGGTGTCCTGATGCTGCCAAGACTTGTTTCCCTCCATTTGCTCTGGGGTCGGTTTACTTTGGCTTTTCTGGTGCAGCCTCCATGTTGCCTAGAGAGTTTTTTCCTTTCTATTTCAGACCCTTACCTCCCACACTTGTAAAATGTTTGTTTTGTCTTTTGTGGAGAAGGGGTTTACCTGTTGGACCTGATTCTTTTTCCTTTGCCTTGGGCTGAGTTGTTTTTTGAGGAAGGATACCCTATGAGTGTGGGCTCATCCTACCCCTCCCTTATATGTAATTTCTCTATGCAATACTAATTGTAAGGAGCTGCTATTGCTCCGTTTGGAAATATATATATATATATATATAAACCAAAATCAAGTTGTACTAATCATAGAAAAAGTGTTACACATTCTAAGGTGGGGAACCTCTAAGAGGTCCCCTTTCAAAAGAAAAGCTAAAGTAGTGGAAGGAATAGTTGAAACAATAGAAGAAGTAGATGCAAAACGCTACTTGGCCAACCAGTTAGCTAGCCTATTGCCTTCCCTAAAAATGAAATGAAAAGAAATGGAGAAGGATAACAACATTAGCTAAATTTTCCTTAGCCAGTAGAAGATATGCCAAGGCTGATCTCCCATTATAGTTAGGGCCTGTAAAACAGTGACATAATTCATCTCTACAAGTATACTAGTCCAATTTTTTAGGAAAACCAACTGGATAACCCAAAAAATCGCAGCCACTTCAGTTTCCATAGCATCCTGCACCTCAATAGAGGAGGAAAAATAGATAAGAGCAAATCACTAATGATTACTGAGAAAACCACCAATGCCAGCTCTAAATTCAGAGTAACTACCATATGTGTTTAACTTAAGAAAGGAAGGGGGCCTCTTCTAAATTATAGGAGTGACCCTCAACATGGGGGGTCTTAGTTGCCATGAGTAGTTAGCAATGTTGGGGAAGTTCTTAAAGACCACAAGCTTGAGGAGAAAAGCCTTACAGTTGGTTGCCACCTTAGAAGTAGTGATAAGGGTATTCTGATATTTTAGCTGGTTTCTAGCCATCCAAATGAGCCAGGCTAAGATAAAACGGATAGGGCCTAACTTCACTTTAGAGCAACCCTGCCAGCATTGAGTTAAAAATTCCCAGTCCAGCCATAGAGTGTTGATAGTTGATCCACTTTAAAAATATCTATTTGTATGCCTTATATATGATTCAATTCTTAAGGATATTATGCTTTAATCAAAGGTATTTTTATGTTTTTGGATGTAGGTGATAAAAAAAGAGTTGAAGAAGGAAAAAGGAGCAAAAAGAAGCAAAAATAGAGCTAGAAAGAAAAGTTACCAAAATTTTAGGTTTGGCACCTAGGCGCCAAAATCCGGCGCCTAAGCGCCAGTTCGATAATGAAACAGACAAGATTTTTGACAACTTTGGGCTGTTGTTTTAATAGTGTTAAGCTATAATAAGACCTTCTAGAAGACTGGAAGTTACTCCTAATACATAGGACACGTGATACAAAGCATCTGGACACGGGAAAACAGTTTTAATCGCGAAGAGGTGCGATCCAAAGTGAAGAGGTGCGAAGACTTGGTCACGGAGTCCGGCGCCTAGGCGCCAGATTCTGGCGCCTAGGCACCACAGTTACTTTCTAGAAGATACATTGTATTTGGATGAATTTTGAAGAGGTGCCTTAAGCAACCCCTGGTCATTTTCGAAGCTCTATAAATAGGAGTCAATTATATAGAGAAAAGTGCCCCCAAGCACCCTAGAGTTCTCTCACGCTTGAAAATAATTTTAGAGAGCCACCATCTTAAGTAATTAGTGAGTTTATTTTAGTTATTTTGACTGTTACTACTTAATTCCTGGAGTAGAAAGTGTGAGTTTGTAAGTGTTGGTGTTGTTGAAGTCTTTCATTTTGCATTGGAGTCGGTAGGAGTCAGCGGATCACTTGAAGGAACATTCCAGATAAGTATTTGTATCTTGGTTTAAATTTTATAAATATGTTTTGTTGTGTGAACTCAATATGTTATGAGTAGTTAGTTTTCTTTCTCCTTTCAACTATAAAGAGATAATAAGATAATTTAATTTTGTTAGAGAACTTAACTTAAAATTTTTAATTATTGCGATGATATTAATACCTGATCTTAATTTAATTTTTAAACTGGCCATTTAAATTGTTAAAACCTGTTGAAGAATTCTGAGACCTATCCGAAGATGAGTTCTTGACTAGTAGATATCACTTGAATCCTTAGGTAATCGAAGGCTATATGCGGGTTATTCAAAGTGAAGTGCAAATAAATAGGGAGATATTGTTTATTGGGCGTAGGATTGATTAGTTTTTAGAGTGACAGACTAAATTCTAAAAATTTAATTTATAGAAAGGGAACGGGTCACTAGTAGGGCCAACCATAGCCACCCTTCAACATCTAGAAGTGAGAGCCTAGATTAACCCATTCTACCAATAATACATCCTGAAATGATCTATAGATTAGCCAATGTTCTTTATATTATCGAGTGAAGGTAAAGAATATGAATGCTTCTATTTGACGCAATACCATAATTTCAAGTTCTCAACGAATGATAATTATTCTGAAAAATCTTGGATTAGTTGAAAAAGAAGAAAGTTGTTTTATTTATACTTGCATTAACATTTTATTTATTTACATTTAGTAAAAATTTAACTAAACTTAAAAATCTGAATTTTGAAAAGAAATAAAAATAATAATTACTTTTGATTTGAAAATCTAATATATTTCTTAAATTTTATTTTTCATTTAATCTTCCCTGTGGGATCGATAACCAGGACTCCAATAGAGCCATGTATTACTTGAAATGATATGTATATTTGCGTTTGAATTGTGAATTTTAAAAAAATTATTATAAATATTTAAGTATAAATTCATAAATTCTTACATTAGTAAAGGTTGGGGAAGTCAAGCTTTTGGCGCCGTTGTAGGGGAAGATAGAAAAGAAGTGAAAGAAAGAATTTTAAAAGCTTTTGATCCATTTCCAATTGAAATTTCCAAAATTCAATCCTTTGAAAACCGTAAACTTTGAAATTCTTGAGAGCAAAACCACTGATCATTATCGAGAGTTTTCTTAAATGATTCCTGTCATTTAAGATGTAATTAACTATAGGGACTTGCCCTTATAGGGAACTTTTAGAACCCAGGTAATATAAACCCTGTTTAATTCATTTATATTAAGTAGGGGAACTTGTCGGCTTATAAAATTAGTTCGCAGACCAAACAGATGTCACAAATCTTCTAGTTTATTTAATCGAGCCCCATCATCAAGTAGTGTGTCTATTTTTCGGGATACATACACAGCTTGTGATGCGGCGCTCGTTTATATAAACTATTTGAGATGTGAGATCGGTTTGATTTCATATCTTAAAATTTTCAAACTTAAAATTATTTTCAAAATCAAATGCTATCTTTTAAATTATATATATTTAAATTAAATTTAAAATATGAAAATTCGCCGACAACTTCTGTAGGCAACCCCTTTTCAAAATACAACACTCAACCTAAAAAAATAATCCGTACAATTTCTGGCGACTCTGCTGGGGACTAGTTCCTCTCTCCATTTTAATCAGATGGTTTTGCTTTCATAAATTGGTAGTGTATCCATGTCTTTAGTGGAGCAAACTACCATTCTTTCCGTTGGCATACCACGTTCGTTTCTATCTTGAACGGGTATAGCCAACTTCTCTCAGATTTAGGAGCCACTCTTTAAACACCCCTAAACAGAGAGGTTCTGAAATCCTTTTACCTCTTTTCTGAGATGGGGTGGACCCCCAATAGGTGTTAGCTTAGGAGCAGTCCTTCGGGTTAATAAGTTTTACAGGACTTTCTCTTCATTTCCAATTCCGAACTGGGTCCCTTCCTTTTTCTATAAATTTCATTCTTTAAACATTTCGTTCCTAACAAATAAATCTTCTAATAAACGACCCTTTTAATAAACAAACTCTTTTAAATCATAAATACACTAAGATAAACGAAAATGTGTTCGGACTCTTTCTTTTTTGTGACAAAAGGAAGCATAATTCGGGACTAATACTCTGAATCTACCCTGCAGAAAATGACTGCACCAAAGTTAATTTTCTCCTTCACCAATGGAATGGACTTCGCCGTCTATAAGGATGAGCTACCTGACAATGGGATCATCCGTTTTGGACAAGGATTCGACAACACAGATATCAAGTTCGCTGATGTTACTCTCTTCGCACTAATGGACAAAGTGCCAGAAACTGAAGGCCCGTAATTGAGTTCAACCTGAAATCGACTCAAGAATTCCCTCCCCTACAAAGGGTTCCAACTGAAAGAAGTACTGCTATTCGTAGGAGGACTGTTTTCTCTACCCCCACCGGTCTAGTCATCTCTGCACCTACCCGACCAAACTGAAGGGGAAGGAAATCCAAGCATGTGATGAGCCTGTCACCGTGGAGGGTACAGATTTTGCTACAATATCATCTGTTTTCGAGATTGGGTCCAGTTCAAGAGTTGCACCCCTAACTCGGACTCAAAGGAGAAATAGGAGCAGAAAGATCGCCAGGATTGAGAAAGCCAAAGCTGCTGAAGTTGCTTTTTTAGAAGAAATTCCTGAGGAAAGAAAAGAACTGCCTGAGTATATACCTCTATTGGAAGGAAGTAGGTTTCACCCCCTCTCTACTACATCGAATGAAAAAGATGTCCGAAGGATTGCTGCTACATTACCCGACCTGCATACTATAGTAACTATAAAAGGAAAAAGGGTTAAGACTACACCATTTGCTCGGCTATAAGCTGTGATAGAAAAATTGGCAAAGAAAGAAAGAATGGGACGAGTGCCAGCTAGATCCCGCCTTGGACCGCGAGTAGTACCTGTCACTGCCGTAGAGAAACCAAGGAAGAAAATGAGAGCTAGTTCACCTGTTGTTGTATCGGGCCATCATATTAGGGAGGACACCACCTACCAGCATATAGTCGATAGACCGTCCGGTCCTAGGCCTTCTGCTGCAAGAAGGATGGTGTGGCGACCTATTATTACCGAGCCGAGACCAACACAACGGCCTGAGAAGAAAAGCCTCGTCAAAGAGCCTGAATCAGAAGGAAGTGCTACTGCAATAAAAGAAACTCCCAAAAAAGAAGTTTAACAACCATCACACGACAACCGCAATACTGTCTGGAAGAGACCCCTTGAGGATGCTATAGGAAAGCTAAGGACAGATATCCGATGGTTGGCAAAAGAAAAAGGAGAAAAGTTGGAAAAGGAAGTTGATTCATCAGAGTTCATGGATGAGGAGTATGTCGAGATCAACATGGTTGAGACACTAGCATCGTCACCTTCGCAAGGTGCTCCGACAGCTGCAGAAAGAGATGAACCAGAAATGATGAGAGCACAGCTTCAGGAAAGAGATGACACAATTTCCCAGATGGCAAGGAGGATGAAAGAGATGGCTGCTGCTTTAGCCACTCTCCAAATTTAGGTGCAACCTTAGAAAGAAACACCCCCAGAAATCATCCATATTGCAGATGGAGGAAAAGAGATCACATCCGTCAACGGAGACGAGCCACCAAAGAAGGATTCTGCACAGAGCATGATTCCTGAAAAGGACATTAAAAACATGGTAGAACAGCAGGTGCGAGAAGCTTTAGCACAATCCAAGAGTGGAGTATCTATTCAGACAGGTAGGCCTTACCCTAAAGAATTTGATGTTGTCCAATACCCAAAAGGCTTCGTACCACCTCTGTTCAAGAATTTTGATGCCACGGAAAACCCCCGGTAGCATGTCTCACACTTTTGTGCTAGTTGTTGCAATGCCAGTGGGAGTGACGCTTTACTCTTCCGTCAGCAGTTTGTCAGGGATCGCCTTCGACTGGTATGCAGAATTGCCAAATAGTTCAGTTAAGACCTTTACAGAATTGGAAAACCTCTTCGTTAAGCAGTTTGCCGGGGCTCGGCACCACATCACCATCAGTGATCTAGTGGTGGAGCACCATAAATCTAATGAGACTTTAGTGGATTACATACTTCGATGGAGAAATTTAAGTATGAAGTGTGAACCATAGCTTCAAGAACAACATGTGATCGGTATTTTACTGAAAAGCATCCATGGCCCGATAGCACTTCTCCTTAAAGGATTTACAATCAAGACTTTCGAGAACCTGCTTAGCAAGGCCGGGAGCTTACAGAAGGAAGCAAAACAACTAAGTTTCGTGGACAAGAACGATAAATAGAAACCAGTGAAAGCATTCAAGAAGAAGTCTGGAATCGTCGCGGTAGTAGATAAAGGCAAGCAGCTAGTACAGATACAGCCAGAACGGCCACAGCCTAGCTATCAACCACCGCAACATACCTACCAACAACCTCAGCAGGGTTATCAACAGCCTCAACCGAGCTATCAGTCGCCCCAGCATTATGAATAATAGCCTCATCCACAGCGTACCCTGAAAGATTTTCTGAACAAGGAATATCCATTCAAAACTGAAGCAGTGGCGAAGATGTTTTGCAGTTTAATGAAGACACCCGATTTTCAGCTACCAGAGCCCAAGAGGCTGGAAGAAGTCAATAAGAAAGATCATCCGAATTATTGCCCTTACCACCAGATGCTCGGGCATAAGATAGAGGATTGCATCACTTTCAAGATTTGGCTTGACGATAATCTCCGGAAAGGGAACATAATGATCCCGAAGGAATACATGAAGGAACCCCAAAAAGGAGGTTCCGTCAATGTTATCTCGACGGATCCTATTGTTCCGATAAACCCGTATATGACCGATGATGGATGGAGTACCGTCTGGACAAAGTCTTCAAAGAAAATTTTGGATCACATCCAGAACACTTCGGTGCACGCTCCAACTAAAAGTTTGAAACCTGCCGAGCCGGCACTATCGCTTGCAATTGAAGAACCACCTCAGAAGAAGGAGAAGATTGTAGAAGAGAAGAAAAATTGAGGCTTCAAAGAGTAGACTAGGGGTTGTTTATCCTAGGATGGTTGTTTCCTATTTGGGGGAGAAATCCCTCGAATCTCTGACTCTGTATGATTATTTGCTCGCCCCGGCGGGATCTTATAATGATAATAGTTTTGGTGTTGGCTACGTTTTGACTGTTTCTAATGAATATGTAACTAACAAAAATCAAGCTAATCTGGATCTCGATTCCGATATAAATAACGATTCTCAAATCATACTAAACCTCAATGACCACGACAAAGGAGAAGACGTTCACAAGGATGGCTAAGAAAGCTCAACAAGCAACGAGTTCATTTGTGAATTTCGAGGAGCTCCAATTGCGATAGAATTAGAGTCATCAGATTTCTAAGCAATACCAGAAGAGCCAGTTGTTCCAATTCAAGAGGATACACCAGCAGATTCAACACCAGATTCAGAAGAAATAACTGAAGTCAATTTAAGAAGTGGAAAATTCTACCTCCGAGAATGGGTCCAAAGGATAAAGGAAAGCAGGTGGTTGCTCAGGAAGAGCCAACCACAGCAGAGGAACTGCCCATTCGAGAAGAAATTAAAGAACATGGTAATAAAGTAGACTACAACGTGCTAGCCCATCTAAGGAAGTTACCAGCCAAACTAAGCATATACGACGCTTTGATCCTGTCAAAGGAGATGAGAGAAACTCTGATCAAGGCTTTACTTGATCCAGAAGTTTGTTTAGCTCAAATGGCCGGTAATTTCTTAGACAAGGTTTGCTCGTTAAACGAACAGCGAGGTATTACCTTCACGAACAATGATCTATTACTCGGAACGGCTGATCACAACCGACCATTGTACATTTCAGTCACTATTGGAAAGTTTACACTCTCCAGAGTGTTGGTTGATCTGGGAGCATCAATCAACATAATGAGCCTTCGAACGTTAGCATATTTGGAAATTGATGCTCGCGAACTTGAAGCAGACAAGATGTTATTAAGAGGGTTCAATCAGAAAGGAGAAAGAACTCTTGGATCGATTACACTGTTAATGAAAACCGGTGACTTAGCAAAGACAACTGCAAAATTCCATATAATTGATTCTGAGACATTGTTCAACGCTCTACTAAGTCGGCCATGGATTCATGAAAATCGGATGGTACCGTCTTCTCTGCACCAGTGCATAAAATATTATGAAGGAGTAGAACAGTGTATCAAAGTTGATTTGCAACCATTCTCCGTGCATGAAATGAGAATTCATGAAGATGCAGCCTACTACGCACCTTTGAAGAAAAAAATATTCTCCGGAAATGTCATACCAAATGAAGCAAAAGAAGTGCAAGACGATAAAGAGCCGAAGATTCTAGTCCAACAGTTACTCACCACTCCCTTACGGCGAGATGGTGAAGGTTTCTCCAGAACTCGCACCCGAGGTCGAGGCCGGGGACGGGGTTGTGGAAGAGACGTTAGAACAGTTGGACAGAAGAAACCAGTCATCGACGTTGATTGGGAGACCAGTTCCAAAGAAGAAGAAATCAAGAAAGAAGTAGCAACAGTAAATCAAAAGAAACCCCAGTTCAAGATCTCCCTCGAAGATGAAAAGAATGAAGAATACAAATCAATGTACGAGAAGATTAACCACTATGTACATATTATGACCCTGACCCCGATCCATTCTAATAAGATCGAGGGTATGGTGGTCAAGGAAGTGCATGGTGGTGGTACTAAACCAATCAAATTCTACCGTGGTGCTTCTTCTTCCAATGCTGAAAAAGATGTACAATTTGAAGATGTTACTTCTTCTGAATTAATGGAACTGCCTTTTGAGTGGTACACTCCCTGTGTTCAAAATTTAATTTAATGTGGTGTCCTACCTAAACAATGGACAAAATGTCGATCACAACACTTCGAAAAATTATGGAATAATGCCAGTCGGCCTCCCAATTCAAAACATGGTCTCGGATTCGACACGGTAGGATCAGTTGACGATACGGGATTTTGCTTGGTTGTCACTTGCGAGCCTAATGAAGACTGCTTGGAAGCCTCAGAAGATCTCGAAGATCTACCAATCAGAAATCCTCCGCCAGAAATCGAAGAAGAAATTAAATCTACAATAGACGAGTTAATAGAAGTTAACTTAGGTACTAGCGAAGAGCCTAGGCCAACCTTTGTTAGCTCCTTACTCAATAAAGAAGACTCCGAAAACATAATCAAGCTATTGATGGAATTCAAGGACTGTTTTGCTTGGAGTTATGATGAAATGCCAGGATTAGCTCCAGAAGTCGCAGTTCACAAGTTAGGAGTAGATCCCACTGTCATTCCAGTCAGACAAGCTCCGAGAAGAATGCGTTTAGATATTGAACAACAAGTTATAGCTGAAGTTAAGAAGCTAATAGACGCTAAATTTGTCCGTGAGGAACAATATCCAACTTGGTTAGCCAATGTGGTACCAGTCAGAAAGAAGAATGGTCAGATCAGAATCTGCGTGGATTTCAGAGATTTGAACAAAGCATGTCCAAAGGATGAATTCCCGCTACTAATTCTAGACTTGATGATCGACATTGCTTCAACACATGAAGTCTTCTCATTCATGGATGGATCTTCAGGAAACAACCAGATAAATATGGCACCGGAAGATGAAAAGCTTACAGCCATCAGAACGCCGATTGGAGTGTACTGCTACCAGTGATGCAGTTTGGATTAAAGAACGTAGGAGCAACCTTTCAAAGACAAATGACGAGTATTTTTGATGATCTCATTCACAACCAAGTCAAGTGTTACGTGGATGATGTAGTCATCAAAAGCAAATTAAAAGAAGATCACTTGTATGATTTAAAAATTGTTTTCGAGCAATTAAGACAATATAACCTTAAGATGAATCCCCTGAAATGCGCCTTCGGTGTCACCTCTGGGAAATTCTTAGGATTTGTTGTTTGACATCGTAGAATTGAAATCGATCCGGAGAAGATTAAAGCTATCTTATAAATGCCACCTCCCAAAACCTTGAAACAACTATGATCCTTTCAAGGAAAATTGGCATATCTTCGACGCTTTATCTCGAATTTGTCAGGAAGGTGTCAGCCTTTTTCTGCTTTGGTCAAGAAGGATGCCAAGTTTACTTGGGACTCTAAATGTCAACATGCCTTCGATGACATCAAACAATACCTAATGACACCTCCTGTCTTAGCAGCCCCAGTCTCGGGTAGGTCGTTGATACTTTATACCGCAGCTTTAGACGACTCTCTCGGAGCCCTGCTAGCCCAGGTAAATGACGAGGGAAAAGAAAATGCTCTCTATTACCTAAGTCATCATCTAATTCCGACGGAAGTAAAGTATCCTCTTATTGAGAAGCACTATTTGGCCCTGATCTTCGCCGCACAGAAGCTCAGGCACTACATGCTTTCTCATAAGGTCAACCTTATTTCAAAGTTTAATACATTGCAATATTTGATGACCCGTCCGACACTTTCCGGTAGACTTGACAGGTGGTCAATGATACTATTGCAATTCGATATAACTTTCGTTCCTCTTCGTGCCGTAAAGGGACAAGTCCTGGCAGACTTCCTTGCAACACACCCTTTACCGGCAGAATCGCCACTCAACGACGACTTGCCAGACGAGTAGATAATGAGCCTAGAAGACCCCGATGATCAGTGTTGGGAACTGTACTTCGATAGAGCATCTTCAGCATAGAAAGATAAAGAATCGCAAACAATAGTGCCCGGTAAGGCAGGAATCGGACTAATCTTTATAACACCAGAGCGGGGGATATTAAAGTAATCCTACCACTTAACAGAACCATGTACAAATAATGAGTCAGAATACGAAGCCCTTATAACCGGACTGGAATTAACCGTTCTGATGGGGATAACAGACATCAACATCTACGGAGATTCCCAGTTGATCATTCAACAGGTCGCCGGACAATACAGAATTCTAAAACCAAGACTTGAGCAGTACTTTCAGTATGCCATGAAATTGTCAGAGCAGATTCCAAATGTAATAATCTATAAGATTCTCAGAAGAGAAAATGCTCTCGCAGATGCGTTAGCCTGCCTTACAAATGAATTTGCCTGCTTGTAGGATAAGTCAGCTGAAATGTCAGTTCAGGGACGGCAGGTTCTCTCACAGCTTGACATGGATACAATACACAAATCAACAGAAAAAAGCAAAAGAAACAATTGCAGCAGTAACAGAAAATACAGAAGATTGGCGACAGCCACTAATAAACTACTTGCAATCGGGAAACCTACCAGGCGATAAGTCGATAGCCCATCAAATCAAGAAAAGAACTCTGTCTTACGCATTAATAAACAACATGTTATACAGAAGGTCTTTTGATCAGATATTGCTAAGATGCCTGAGCGGGTCCGAGGCTTGTGAAATTGTTAAAGTACACTCAGGACTTTGTGGCGCTCATCAGTCGGGTCTGAAAATGAAAATGAAGATTAAAAGACTAGGGTACTACTGGCCCTCAATGATGACCGATTGCATGAAGATTGCCAAAAGTTGTCACCAGTGCCAAGTGCATGGAGTGGTTCTACATCAACCTCCAAATGTGCTATATCCGACAATCGCGTCGTGGCCATTTGAGTGTTGGGGCAAAGATATTGTGGGTTCGATAGAACCGCCTTCTTCAAGAGGACATCGCTTCATTCTTGCAGCTACAGATTACTTTTCCAAGTGGGCAGAAGCAGTACCGCTCAGAGAAGTAAAAGCACATCACGTGCTACAATTCTTCAAGAATCAAGTCGTCTACCATTTTGGGGTACCGCACAGAATCATTTCAGATAATGGGTCAGCGTTCAAGAGTACAAAGATCAATAATTTTGTCAGAAGACACGGGATCGACTGGCGCTATTCAACAATCTACTACCCAAGAGCGAACGGCTTGGCCGAGGCTTTTAATAAAACTCTTGTCCAAATTTAAAGAATACTTTGGACGACAACAAGAGAAATCGGCACGAGAAGTTGTCAGAAGCCTTATAGGCCTACAGGACGACTTTTAGAACTCCCACCCAGTCTACGCCTTACACCTTAGTGTATGGGTCCGAGGCCGTCTTACCCTTAGAGGTTCAGCTTCCATCTCTCAGAATTGCAGTTGCAAACAAGATCACTACAGAAGAAAATGCCAAAATACGACTAGAGGAGTTGGAAAGCTTAGAAGGGAAAAGACTTTCAGCACAGCAGAATTTGGAACTATATCAAGCCAAGATGATCCAGGCCCATGATAAATTGGTCAGTCTAAGGACATTCAAAGTCGGTGACTTGGTTTTGGTTCTCAGAAGACCTATTCTTGCATATCGCAAGATAGGTGGTAAATTTGAACCGACTTGGGAAGGGCCATTCGTGGTCGAGACAGTTTACTCAGGAGGTTCCTACCAGCTTGTAAATTACCGTGGAGAACGACCTATGCTTCCAATTAATGGACGATATCTAAAGAAGTATTACTCAACCTGATGTTTCGAAGGATGAATCCTCATTCCTAGAAGCACGGGCACAGTAATTACTTATGACTGGGTCCGAACCCAAAAATAAAAAAGGTGGATGATAAAGAAAATCGTTAAAAAAATGTTAAAAGGAAAACATGTGAAATAATGATAATAAAGTCTTTATCCTTCCTTTCAAATCGAGTCTCACTCTTGATCTTTCTTCATCTTTTCCTACTCCTTTTTTTTAAAATTTAAAATAAACGAATAAAAGCTCTTCATTAATAAACAATTTTTTTCTAATGTTCTTGTTCTTAGTACAGCCCCTGATCCTTTCCTTGTTTTTCGCAAGGAAATGTCAAACGGGCGGTTGGTTCTGAACTTTAAGAATGGCGTGAGTCTAGCACTTAATGAAAAGAGGGTGAGGGATGGAGCTGTGATTGAGATCGATTCTAACTTTACACCAGCTAGGCTACAATATGAAGAAAATGATTGTACCCCGATTGATCGGGAGGAGCTCCGCAGCCATACAGTGATGAAATTTGGTGGCTCAAGTCAACCATCTACCAGCAAGAAGAGAAAAGTAAACACCGCTCATGCAATGGGAGAGGACAAGAAAGTTAAGTCCGTGGTTGCTACAGCAGAAGGAAGGCTCGTCAGTGCCATGCCCGCAGAAATCCAAGGGGTAAGGAGAACTACTCTCACTGCCACCCAGCGGAGGAACAAGAATCACCGCATTCGCAAGATGTTAACCAAGTTAGCAGCAGATCAACATGAAGAGACAGTTGCTACCGTCAATGCAAATATTTTGAAGAAATTGGCTCGTCAGGAATCGGAAAGGAGGAGATCAACTCCAAAGAAAGCATAACAGATAAAGGATATCCCAGGAAGAGCAGAAATAAAATCAGCGCCTCGACGCCAGATAAATGCACCAGTTTTAAAGAGTCTTGTTTTTAAAGCAACCCCAGAGGATGTCCCGACAGAGACTATCCCCGAGGAGCCAAGACATGCAGGAGAGCATGCCGGGGTTGAACCATACATCCCACAGTACATTACTAGACCTTGCCAGTTGCAGATAATTCCGGAATATGAGTTGGAAAGAATGCAGAATGTTGAAAAGAAAACTTTTGAATACTTTGAAAGAATTGGAGGCAAGAGGATCAACATCTTGGAAGGCCTCGAGCTGCATACAAATGTGTTCTTAGATTACGAGCAACAACAAATTGTAGACTGCATTGCTGAACTTCAGAAAATGGGTTGAGCTGGTCGTCTGAGGGAGAAGACCTATTCAGAACCCCGAAGATGGATGCCAGGGAAAGGAAGAGTTACGATCCAATGCGGATGTTGCTACAACTTCGCGGTAGACAGAAAAGGAAATCCACCAGGGATACTCCGTCGCAGTGAGGTGGATCCGATGCTGAATATTATTAAAAGAATGGTAAAGAGGATGATAACATGGAGGGTATTGCCTGCAGATTGCATACCCAACAGCTGCATCATTAACATCTACAAGGAGGGCGACTGCATACCTCCACACATAGACCATCATGATTTTGTTAGACCTTTCTGCGCAGTATCTTTTGTCAACCAGTGCAATATCATGTTCGGATCTGACCTCCGGACAGCAGGCCCCGGTGAATTCCGAGGGCTGGTGGAGATACCACTACTGGTAGGTTCCGTCATGGTGTTAAAAGGGAATGGAGAAGACATCGCAAAGCATTGCATTCCAAGAGTACCTGTTGAGCTGATCTCTGTTACTTTCAGGAGAATAGATGATAGAAAGATTCCTTTTCACTTCCAGCCAGATCCAGAGTTAGAGAGCCTCCGGCCTTACGAGCTGTGAGTTACATGGGAGATAGCACACCTCCAATGCACATCCATACGACATTCCTGCCAAGGGTGGCTTGGAAGGTGATGTTATTGTCCATGTATCTTACTATTCAGACATGGATTTTCGCAGATCCTTTTAGAAGAAACTTGCAAGAATCTTACACAATCTGTTTTGGATTTATATGGATTGTATGAGATATTAAATTCTCAAAGAAAATATCATCATGTTTTGGATCAAGTTGTATAATGTGTTTTCGACGAGATTGGAATGAAAGTGACCATGTCATGTTTTGCCTTCACCTCTTTTTGTGCAAATTGATTGGGAAACGCTATTAAATTAAAAAGAACATCGAGCAAAGAACAAAGGGAAAATAAAAATAAATGAAAACTCTTTTAAAAAAATCTGAATGTCAAAACGAACTACAAATAAACATGAACTATAAATGAAAATGAACTCTAAATTGAAAATCAAGCTAAAATCAAACTACAACAAACAACTAAGACAAATTCCTGAATCTGAAATCCCAGGCCTTCAGCTATTCTCTAATCTCTTTTTGACTCTCTGTATTTCCTTCCCTCTTTTGAGAAGGTCGAATAAATCTACTGACACAGAACCACGAAAATTTTTGATTTGGTTCTAATGGCATGGATTCATATCCTTCGTCAAATAATCAGACTTTGATCGATCCTCGTGGGACGTGAAACACTTTCACTTCTCATTCCAAATCTTCCGCTAAATTCAAATCTCCACAACAAATTTCAACCCTTTAAAATTCTCTTTAGACCTTCAAGATTGGAACCAGTTTCCATTTCTCTTTAGACCTTTGAGATTGGAACCAGTTTCTAATTCTCTTTAGACCTTCGAGATTGGAGCCGGATTCCAGTTCACTTTAAACCTTCGAAATTGGAACTAGTTTCCATTTCTCTTTAAACCTTTGAGATTGGAACCAATTTCACCTATGAGATCGGAACCAGTTTCCAATTCTCTTTAGACCTTCGAGATTGGAACCAGTTTTCATTTCTCTTTAGACCTTCGAGATTGGAACCAGTTTCCAATTCTCTTTAGACCTTCGAGATTGGAACCAGTTTCCATTTCTCTTTAGACCTTCGAGATTGGAACCAGTTTCCAATTCTCTTTAGACCTTCAAGATTGGAACCAGTTTCCATTTCTCTTTAGACCTTTGAGACTGGAACCAGATTCCAGTTCTCTTTAAATCTTCGAGACTGAAATCTGATTCCAGTTCTCTTTAAACATTCGAGATCAGTACCTAAATTCTGATTTTCATCCTTTTCAATCAATACTTAAACTCCGATTCTCACTTCGAGGTTGGTACCTAAATTCCAGTTCTCTTCGCAATCCCGAGGTTGGAACCTAGGTTCCAATTCTCATTTCAAATCCAGATTTCCTTAAATTGATTTTAAATTAAACCTCGACCGAAATTGAAACTCAGAACAAATCGAAATCTAAACTCACACATCAAAAAAAAAATTTGGAATACAAAATGAAATGAAACCTAAACTTATGATCTGGAATTCACCTCCTTTGCTTTTCTCCAGTGAGAGTTCAGGGATCTCCAGTCTTAGAGATATACTCGATACTCCCCAGCGAAAATTTGTTTCTACTCTGTTCTAAGTGTGTCACCTAGACATCTGTGTTTGTTTTGTTGATCTCTTCGGTCAACGCCAATACGCGCGGTGTGCTCCTATAGCACACCACACCTATTGGGGGTCCATTTGTTGACCTCATTTTTGATGAGGTCTTTTCTCTTCTCTTTACTTAGTACTTAGGATCTAGCCTTAGGATTTCCCTTTGACTATCTTAGAAGACTAGAAATGGAACCCACCACTTAGAAATCTAAACACCTCTTAACTCCCTGCAAACTCCATAAGTTTGATTGTAAACCCCCATGTCACTTGGAGGGTTAAGATCAAATGTGGAGGTTTAAAGGATGAGTTCCCTATAGGACTCTTTGGCCTTAGGACTACCCTGGGTGGCCTAGTATGGTGAGGGTTGACCTACACACATTGCACTTTCACACACATTCCAAATCCTAAAACCATTCATACCTAGTTTTACTTCCTGACTCATGTAGGTAATTCATATGAATGGACCTTAACCCCTAGGCCCTTGGCTAAGAGGGTTAGAAACAACATAGTGAATGCATCAAATGAGTCCTCTCATAGCTCTTATGGGCTTGATATGGCTTCATGGCTCAACCAAAGTGATTCCATTCTACTCAAACTTGATCAATCTTCATTTTTCCAAAATTTCAATTTTTGCACCCACTAAACCTACTAAATACCCTTGAAGCTATCCAAAATTTGCAAAATCACCTAAATTACCCAAAATTCCTCAAAATCAGTCCTAAACATTTTTCTCTAGTCAAATTGATCATCCATGGCCAAATATACCAAAAATTCCAAAAATACCCCTCAATACCCTCCAAATACCCAAAATGCCCTTCTTAACCAGAAATTCCATAAATTCCAAAAATTCCCAGAAAATTCCAAAAAATCCCAAATATTCCCAATTTTATTTTGTTCAACTAAACTATAGGCCAATTTTATCAATTTAACCCACTTTTACCAAAACCCCCAATTTAACCCATTTGTAACCCAAGTGAACCCAATGTCAAACCAAATCAACCCAATTGACCTTAATTTTAATCCAATTCAATTCTAAACTTCAATTAAATATCCCCAATATCAATTTAGACCAAATCCAAGTCCAATTTGATTGACATTTCAATCCAATTTCAATTTGAAGCCTAAGGCCCAATTTTGGCCCATGACCTAAACCTAGCCCAAACCAACCCAACTCAACTCCAATTAACCCCAAATCTTTTCCTAAACCTTCCTAACATCCCCACAAACAAAACACTAACATGATTTGCCCCAAATTTGAACCTAAACTCCACCCAAACCTAACCCAAAACCAAAATCCCCATTTTTGGCCTAAACCCAAACCTAACCCAAATGAGCCCAAATCCCAAAATCAAAGCCCAACCAAAGTTGAAAACTCTTTGTAACACTCCCATAAACATTTATCAATATTAAATTTCACATCAAATCTAACATTAGCCCAACCTTAGCCCAAGTTAGCCCAATTTGACCTACTTTGGCCCCTTTACCAAAAAAAAGTCCCAATTCAAACCCAATTCAACTTCAAATCACCTCAAATTTGTTTCAAATCACTCATGACACATCCCTAAACTAAACCCAACATTTTTTTGGCCCAATACTTCACAAAATTTCGATCCACAAATTTGTTTTCAAACCTAAAGGCCCACTTTCTTAAACCATTCTAAAAGCCCATTTTCACCAAATCCAAAGGCCCAAAATCAATCTAAACCCTCACATCTTCAAGGCTATTTGTGTGATTTTACCATACAAATATAAGTCCAAATTAATTAAAATTGGCAAGATCAAAACATTAAATAAACATTAGGGCCTTCCTAAATTCAAGCCAAACAATAGGATAGTCGGAAATTACCGAAGTTCGCTTCGAATCTGTAATTTCTCCTACCTTTCTTCCTTTGAATTCCCAAAATAAAATGTTCCAAATTTGATCCATTCCCTATTGAAATTCCAAATTTCAATCCCTTGAAAACTTAAACTTTGAAATTCTTGAGAGCAGAATTACTGATTATTATCGAGAGTTTTCTTAGGTGATTCCCGTCACTTAAGATGTAATTAACTATAGGGGCTTGCCCTTATAGGGAATTTCAAGAACCCAGATAATATAAACCCTGCTTAATTTCTTTGTATTAAGCAGGGGAACTTGTCGGCTTATAAAATTGGTTCGCAGACCAAACGGATGTCAGAAACCTTTTTAGTTTATCTAATCGAGCCCCATTATCAAGCAGTGTGTCTATTCTTCAGGATAGATACATGGTTTGTGGTGCGGTGCTCGTTTATGTAAACTATTCGGGATGTGAGATCAGTTTGATTTCATATCTTAAAATTTTCAAATTTAAAACCAAATACTACTTTTCAAATTATTTATTTAAATTAAATTAAAAATTTCGCCAACAAGTTCTGTAGGCGACCCTTTTTCAAAAATACAACACATAACCTAAAAATATGCCAACAGGGATTTGTTTTCACTTCCTACATTTCTTACGCCACTTCACTCACTAAATCACCTTACATGTCACATTACCTTACTTCCTCACATCACCACACTTCCTACATTATCACTTTACACACCACATCACTCCACATCTTACACATTACATCGCCTTACACATTACATTGCCTAACACACTATAGCACCGCATGTCCTACATAATCACTTTACACACTACATTACCCCACGTCTTACATACTACATTACCTCCCACCTTACATATTACATTACCTTCTACCTTACATGTCACACTACCTCACATGTCACACTACCTCACATGTCACTCTACATCACATGCCACGCTACCTAACATGTCACACTACTTCATTACATCACTACTGTTGACCTCATTTTTGGTGAGTTCTTTTCTTTTCTAGTGCTTAGGATCTAGCCATAGGACTTCTCCTTGACTATCTTAGAAGACTAGAATTGGGACCCACCCCTTTAGCAATTCAGCTACTTCTTAACTCCTCTTAGGACCCCATTTGGATGGTTGCAAACGTCTAAATCACCTTGGAAGGTTAAAACCACCATATGGGCAAGCAATAGTGAGTTCCTATAGGATTGTTTGGACTTAGGGTGACCTTGGGTGGCTTGGGCTTCTCTTGCACACACACACACCCCTAAGCCACTTACCCTAAACCTTGAACACTTGCCTTCTACCCTTTATGAAACTCACATATTGAACCCAAGCCACTAATCTTTGATTAAGATGGCTAAGGTCAATATGTGAAGAATCATAGAGTGGTTACCATTTGGCTAAGCTTCGTCCCAAAGTGGTTAGACTTAGGTGAGATCCATGAGCCTACCCCAAAACTCTCCAAAAAAAAAACTTCCACAAATTACCCAAAATTCCCAAAATTCCAAAAAATCATTTCAAAACAACCCCCACCTTTTAAATTCACCAAAATACCCCAATACCCTCCAAATAACCTCTTGATACCCTAAAATACCGTTTTGGCCCAAAATTCTAATAATTCCAAAAATTCCCAGAAAATTTCAAAAAATCCTAAATATTCCTAATTTCATTTTGTTCAACTACACTATGGGCCAATTTTGTCAATTTAGCCCACTTTTGCCAAAATCCTCAATTTGACCCATTCCTAACCCAAATGGACCCAATGTCAAGCCAAACTAGCCCAATTGATCCCAATTTTGATCAAATTCAATCCTAAACTTCAATTTAATTTTCCTAATACAAAAATCAACCAAAACCAAGCCTAATTTGGTTCACATTTGAATTCAATACTCAAGACCCCATTTTTGCCCTAAATCACCCATGAACCTAAACATACCCAAATCCAATCCAAATCTACTCAAATTTTCTTCAAAATTATCCTAATACTTGCCTAACACATTTCTATACCAAAAACAACATTCATTTGATCAAAATTTTGGCCTAAATCCATCTTAAAATTTACTTGGGCCAAAAGCCCAATTTTGGCCCGTAAGCCCAAATCCTCCTCAAATTAAACCCCATGACCAATCTAAATTCCCAAAAATAATTTTTAATCAAACTTCAACATATCTAAAGCCAATTTCAATTAATTCCAATTCAATTTGATCATCCCATATTTGATTTCAAAATTTCAAATCATCACATGCATGTTAAAAGGCTCATACCCTTATGCATTTTGAAAAGCCCACTTAATTAAATTTTAAAAGCCCAAAATTAAGCCCACATGTCATAATTTCCTATTAATATCATCCCATGGCATTTTAATCATCACACCATGGCATTACATGAAGCATTCCATACATGTACATGACTTTTTACCTAAATTAAGCATTATGGCAAAATTTCCAAAATTCAAAAAAACCATTAATTCCTTTTGCATGAAATCATCTCATGGCCTCATACATAGCATGACATGACCCATGGACTCTTCCATGACATGCCAAGGTCAATATTTGCCAAATTTGGCAAGGGGGAAGTGACCTCTCCTTCACCCCTTTCACTTCCATTTTCCCTTCTTCCAAACCATCAAATCTCCTCCCCAAACTTCAAAACCAGCCATCTAAGCTCACTCAAACCTCCTTAGGGACTTTAAGACCAGCTCCAATCACTTTGGGCAAAGATCTAGCTTTTGTACCAAGGGCTAAACCCAATTTAGCCTAACCTAATCCAAATCCCAAATATCCATTAAATCTCCACCCCAAAGCCATCAAATACTCAAATTGATTCCACCACTCAACCTCTCTGGCATCACTTGACTTTTGCCTGACCTGACCTTGGCCGGTCGGCCATCCCAGTCGATTGAAAACACCAGGCCGAGAGGCTTAGGTGGATTCAAAAAGTTCAAAATCAATTTGTTGAGTTGTCCCATTCCAATTGGACTCCATGGCTCTTCTTCTCCTCCCCTAGGCAGCTGATCCCAGCCCTGAATTGCCCCTAGAAAGCCCTCCAGCCCTGCCTATTTAAACACCACACCTCTCGGCCATGAAAGGTGCTGAAGCAAACCTTAGGGAAACTTTGCCAAAATCACTCCAGAATGCCTCCTAGCCAAGAGAAGCTCATCCCCACTGTTCTCCTGCCCTGAATCCCCCAGCTGAGCCCAATTTCTCAGCTGAAAATCAGGCCAGAAACATGACACTCTCCAATTCTTCACCAAATCTAAATTAACTCCTCTCACACCTTCAACAGAGGTAGAGAAGAAGTTCCCCAGTGAAAGCCCTCTCTCCAGGCCACCCAGTTGTTCCAGCCTCCAAGCTTTGTGATCGGGCCTGGTGGAATTCAAGTCTAGGCATTTCACCACAGCTCCAGGCTTTATCCCTAGCCTCCTTGGACTCCAACGAACATGCTGAGCATCTCTGATTGAGGATTAACCTCTCAGAGCCAAGGTATGGACTCTTCCTTCCTCCCGAGCTTCTGTGAATTCTCCGTTTAGTTTGGCTTAATTTCATGGCATGTTAACCGTATGGATGTGTTCGCTTCTCAAGATGAATCCATAGAGCATAAGAACTCAAAAATCCATTGAGAATTGAGGGAGATATTAGGGTTAGAAGTTCGACGGTCGATAGTCACGGGTGCACACCAGTCGGAGACGATGATTGGCCTTCGTCGGATTACGGTGTATCGAACGAACGGCTCAGATGGCATAGGACGAGGAGATGGAACGTGAACCGCGGATCACGTGGCAGCTGAGTCGGATGGCAGCGCCGAACCAAAAGACGACGCGTAGAGTTCGATCTGCCGTAGGTTGACGTGGCGCCGATGTAGATAAGTAGGAAAATAGGGTTTTTCTGATTTAATTAAAAAGCCATAACTTAAAAAATTCATATCTTTGCATAGAAAAATCACAAAAATGAAAGAAAAATACCCTCTTGCTCAGTGAACAGAGGAGAATAATGTGAAAAAAGAATTGAGTTAATTTGATGAGTATTTTATTTTTAATTAATTATTTACTCATTTTGGTATTTCAATTCTCCGTTTGCATAGACATTTCACCATGCAATGAGACCATAGAGTGCATTGAGGCCTCTGACTTGGGAACATTCCCTGAATATTTCAAGGTCAGAGGCCATCCCTATGACAAGTTATGTATTTTTCAAGTTTATGTCACTGTTTTTGACATTTTAATTCCAAAAATTAGCATGTTACTTAGAAAATTCTAGGAAAATTTGGTGAAGTTCCTTAGGACCAGAGGACCCTAGGATAATTATGGTTTGAGTTAATTCATTAAGGATAATCCTAATTAGCCTAATCACTCTAAATTAAACTTTAATTAATTAGAGTTAATCACACATTAAAATGACTTGAAAATAATTCTCCACTGATCTTTAGGATTAGGGGAACCTCACATAAAAATTTGAAGTCAATTGGAAATGTTTAACCCTAATAAATGGATTGATTAAGCCACATAATCACAATTAAACTTTAAAAATTCATAACTCCAAAAATACATTTCAAAAATACACCAAATTGATTTTGGGACTTCTCTAATATTAGAGGAGTCTAGGAAAAATAAAATTAGAATTTTCTAAAATTTTCATTTTTAAGCATATTTTACTATTTTTAATAATTAAAAAATAATAAAAATCACAAAAATAAACAAAAATCATAAAAATGTGATATTTGGTCACTTAATCACTTAGGACCCAATCAAATATTTTTCCTAAGTCTCTAGGTTAAGATATTTAATTTCAAAGCCTTAAAACAATTTTTGAATTAAAAAAATGTATTTTCTAGCCTTCCAACTAAATTAATTCTAATAAATCAAAGAAAAATCATAAAAATGTAAAATTTGTTTCTCTGACTTTCTTGAGGTCAGAGAGATTTTTGAAAAATATAAAATCTATTTTTCAACTTTTATTTTGTTTTATAATTAATTACCACTCCAAAACTTAAAATAATTATAATAAATAAAATATAATTAAAAATTACCAAAATTGGTCCAAGTGGTCCTCTGGTCATTAGGAACATCCCATAATTTTCTTAAGGACAGAAACCTTACCTTGGTCATGTTGGTGAATTTTCTTTGAAAACCCTTATTATCCATTAAAAATAATTATATAAATAAATTAAATTCAGAAAAATCACATTTTCCCCTCTAATGTCTTAATTGACATGCGAGTGAAGTGGCATGAAAATCTTAAGTTCATTTAAGCTTAATTTAATGATTTATAAAATAAATAAGCTTAAAGGGGCATAAAGGCAATTAAAAGATTTTAACCCCTAATTAAAACTTTAGGTTTAATCAAAATAGGGTAAGATATCTGATTTTAATTTTCTCTTAGATGATTGAAACTTTGGGAAATCAAAGGGTAGGAACCCATTAATCCCTTTAATAAATAAAAAATGAAACTTTAATTAATTAAATAATTTAAATTTTGGAAGATTAATTAAAATTGGATTATTAAAATGGGGATATAATTTAAGAGGATATTGATTTTTTTAAATTTAAAAATCCCTAAATAAATCATTTAATAATATTTAACTCTTAAACTTAAGACGATAAGTGGAATTAATAATTAAATGATTAAAAGTAAATAATTCTTAATTTAATTAAAACCTACATCATTAAATAATTTAATAATTGATTAAAGCCTAAAATGTTAAATAGTTAAAAAGTAAATTAAAATATTTGAAACTAATTTAAAATCATTTCAAAACAAACTTAAATCAAATTTGCAAATTTTAAATAATTTTAAGACAACTTACCTTAAAACATAATGTAAAAATTAAATTAATTAATATAAGTAATTCAAATTAAATCATCAAAATTTAATAAATAATTTGAACACCTCTTTTGAACTAAGTTAATCTAAAAAAAATTAAATTAACATAAAATATCGATATCATTTATAAAAAGTTTAACTTAAATGAATCAAACACCATTCCAAATTTAAAATCATTGATTAAAATTTCATAATTAAATCACATTAAAGTAAATCATCAATTTTAACTTCAAATTATTAAAATCTTTAACAAATTAACTTGCCCCTGAAAGCTTTAAATTATTATAACTATTAAATGAAGCGTTAAGTGAAATGTCACTTCACTCATAGAATAATCAAACATCCTAGTACACTGAGCAAGGGAATAAAACTTAACTAAACCCTTGGATGATTAATTCACCTGTGTAATTAAATTCACTTGGACTCAAAACTGTCCCAGAGGTATTTGAAAGATGTTTAGGATTAGTTCTAAGCACTTCCTCAATACTATGGGTGGTTTTAAAGAACAATTGAACTTAATTGTTCTTTGGTGAAAAAAATCATCCTTAGCCAAAATCAAGAACCTAGTCGTCATAGGAAATGACTAGCTATAAGATTAGGATCCTGGTAGACAACCAAAACGCTTCCTTTAGTCTTTTTCTAGGTACTTATTGAAATATTTAAATGCTTTAATATATGTTTTAAAGTGTAGCTTGGAATGACGGGAAGACCCTCCAGGTGCGCTTTTATGTTATTGCAATTTATTTTATTGCATTATTTTTACCTACACTGCACTTTACTTTTCTTGCATGTTAAACAAGACTGTTGCATGAAAACCAAAACCTTTAGGATAGTCCCTGAACTGAAACTAAAACTAAATTAAAAGTCACTACAAGATAAAATCCACCGCCACAACACTCAAAATATAAAACAACTCAAAATTTAATCAAAAACAGAACAACAAAAACCACAACTTTAACTAAATTAAAACGTCTTATTGGATGATCGAGAATACCTCGGATGATGTAACCAACGTGTTGCTAACGGGATTTCCCACGGTCTAAATAAAAGTATGGAACTCATTCTGTTGAGTTTAGCAAATTCATCTAGACTAAGTCAATCCGATAAAAATAACGATGCCGGAAGGATGGAACCCTGGGATCTTAACCGGTGTTGTTATAATCAACTTCAAGATTTCCCTAATAAAACATTAAAGACATTTGGATTTTAAGATTTCTCTAAACCAAAACACTTCTCTCATCCTTTGATTTATGACTTCTAAAATTAAACCTCTGCAACAACAAAGAGCTTGGAGCATAGTGGGCAGCATGACCATCGTCATCAGCAAAACTCGAGTCTACATCAGCAAAACCTTTCTTAGAATTAAATAACCAAGCCATAGGATTTCAAGGTAGTTTCCCTAATGCAACATAAATCCTCAACTTTTTGTTAGGCATTTGCATGATCATGTTATGCAAATTAAGCCCTAACCGGTCTTAGGACTCCGAGTAAGTCGTTTGGTACGATATAAACCATCACATCTTCGAAGCTGTTTGTATGATTTTATCACACAAGCATAAGTCCTAATTAATTAAAAATTGGCCAGATTGAAACATTAAATAAACTCCAAAATTGAATTCAAACAATAGGATAGTTTGGGAAGTTGCCAAGATTCTTCTTGGGTCCTCAGCTTCTTCTACTTCTCTTCCATTGGACTCCAAAATAAACTGTTTTAAATTTGAGCTAACCCCTTTTGAAATTCCAAAATTCAATCCTTTGAAAACCTTAAACTTTGAAATTCTTGAGAGCAAAACCACTAATCATTATCGAGAGTTTTCTTAAATGATTCCTGTCATTTAAGATGTAATTAACTACAGGGGTTTGCCCTTATAGGGAACTTTATGAACCCAGGTAATATAAACCCTGCTTAATTCCGTTTTATTAAGCAGGGGAACTTGTTGGCTTATAAAATTGGTTCGCAGACCAAACGGATGTCACATATCTTCTAGTTTATTTAATCGAGCCCCATCATCAAGCAATGTGTCTATTTTTTGGAATAAATACATGGTTTGTGGTGTGGTCCTCGTTTATATAAACTATTTGGGATGTGATATCGGTTTGATTTCATATCTTAAAATTTGAAAACAAAAATTTATTTTTCAAAAAATCAAACGCTACTTTCCAAATTATATATGTTTAAACTAAATTTAAATCTGAAAATTCGCCGACAATTTATGTAGGCGACTCCTTTTCAAAATACAACACACATAACCTAAAAATATGCCGACAACTTCTGGCGACTCCGCTGGGGACTAGTTCCTCTCTCCATTTTGATCCAATGGTTTTGCTTTCATAAATCAGTAGTAAATCCATGCCCCTAGTGGATCAAACTACCATTCTTCCGTTGACATATCTTGTTCATTTCTGTCTTGAACAAGTATGATCAACCCTTCTTAGATTTTGGAGCCACTGTTTAGACACTCCTAAGCAGAGAGGTTCTGAAATCCTCCTTTTGATACCACTCCGAAGAGGTGAGGTAGACCCCTAATAGGTGTTAGTTTAGGAGCGGTCCTTTGAGTTGAGAAATCCTACGAGATTTTCCCTTCCTTTCTAAGCTCTGGATTGGGTCCTTTACCCTCTCTAATCTCCTCTCATTTTTAACAAATAAACTAACCTCCTAACAAACAAACTCTTTTCTAAATCGTAAATGCATAAATAAAACTTAAATAAATTGTGTTCGGACTCTTTTCAATTTCTTTCTTCTCATCCTGACAAAGGAAGCATAATTCAGGACTGATAATCGAAACTTGCCTTGCAGAAGATGTCTGCCCCGAAGCTGATTTTCTCCTTTACCAATGGACTTGACTTAGTCGTCTACAAGGATGAACTACCTGATAATGGGATCATTCATTTTGGACAAGGGTTCGATAACACGGACGTTAAGTTTGCCGATGTTACTCTTTTCGCACCGATGAAATACCAACAGAACGTTCTGGAAAGAGAAGTCTCGCTGAAGATCACAGATCTAAAGAAAGTGTCGCAGTAAAAGAAACTCCTGAAAGAGAGGTTCAACAGTCGTCTCCTAACAACCATGAGATCGTTCAGAAAAGGCCACTTGAGGATGCCATAGGGCAACTAAGAATGGACATCCGACGGTTAGCAAGAGAAAGAGGAGAAGAATTAAGGGACGAAGTGGATTCGTCAGAATTCATGGATGAAGAGTATGTTGAGGTCAACATGGTTGAGACACGAGCATCGTCAGCTTCGTAGGGAGTTCCACCAGCTTTAGAAAGAGATGAACCGGAAGTGATGAGAGCACAGCTTCGGGAAAGAGATGATTCGATTTCCCAGATGGCGAAAATGATGGAAGAGATGGATGCCGCCTTAGCCACTCTCCAGAGTCAGGCCCAGCCTTAGAAAGAAATACCCCCGGAGGTCATCCATATTACAGATGGAGGAAAAGAGATTACATCTGTTACGGAGATGATCGAATTGAAGAAAGATTACGCACGTAACATGATTCCCGAAAAGGATATTAAGAGCATGGTAGAACAGCAGGTGTGAGAAGCCTTAGCTCAGTCTAAGAGTGGAACATCTATTCAGACGGGTAGACCTTACCCTGAAGAATTTGATGCAGTCCAATACCCGAAGGGCTTTGTACCACCTCTGTTTAAGACTTTTGATGGAACGGGAAACCCCCAGCAACATGTCGCACATTTTCGTGCCAGTTGCTGCAATACCGGCGGGAGCGACGCTTTGTTTTTCCGACAGTTCGTCAGCAGTTTGTCAGGGATCGCCTTCGACTGGTATGTAGAATTGTCGAATGGATCAGTAAAGGCTTTTGTAGAATTGGAAAATCTTTTCGTTAAGCTGTTTGCCGGAGCTCAACACCACATCACTATTAGTGATCTAGTGGTGGAGCGACAGAAACCGAACGAAACTTTGGTGGATTACATACTTCGATGGAGAAACCTGAGCATGAAGTGTGAACCACAGCTTCAGGAATAGCATGCGGTCGGTATCTTTCTTAAGAGTATCCATGGCCCGATAGCACTTCTCCTTAAGGGATTCACCATTAAGACTTTCGAGAAATTGCTTAGCAAGGCCGGGAGCTTGCAAGAGGAGACTAAACAGCTAATTTTCATCGATAAGACCGATAAACAGAAACCAGTGAAAACATTTGAAAGAAATCCGGAATCGTCACGGCAGTAGATAAGGGCAAACAGCCAGTGCAAATACGGCCAGAGCGACCGCAGCCAATTTATCAACCACCGTAACAGACTTATCAACACCCTCAGCAGAATTATCAGCCTCAGCAGAGTTTTCAGCCTCGATCGAGTTATCAGTCATCGCGATACGATCAGCCGTCTCCTCGTCCGCTCCGTCCCCTGAAGGAACTTTTGAACAAAGAATACCCTTTCAAGACTGAGGCAGTGGCTAAGAAGTTTCACAGTTTGATGAAGACGCCCGACTTTCAGTTGTCAGAGCCCAGGAAGCCCGAGGAAGTTGACAAGAAGGATCATCCAAACTACTGTCCCTACCACAGGATGCTCTGACATAAGATCGAAGACTACTTCACTTTCAAGAACTGGCTGGAAGATAATCTTCGGATAGGGAACATAACGATCCCAAAGGAATACATGAAGGAGCCCCAAAAAAGAGGTTCTGTCATTCTTATCTCGATGAAGCCTATTGTTCTGATCGACCCTTACATGACCAACGATGGATGGAACACAGTTTGGACGAAGTCATCAAAGAAAATTTTGGATCACATCCAGACCGCTTTGGTGTGCGCTTCAACTCAAAGTTTGAAACCTGCCAAGCCGGCGCTATCGCTAGTGATTGAAGAACCGCCCCAGGAGAAGGAGAAGATCATGGAAGAAGAGAAGACTGAGGTTCTGAAAGGTAAACTAGGGGTTGCTTTTCCTAGGATGGTTGTTTCTGATTCGGGGGAGAAATTCCTCTAACCTCTGACTCTGTATGATTATTTGCTCACCCCAGCGGGATCTTATAATGATAAGAGTTATGGTGTTGGCTACGTTTTAACTGTTTATAACGATTACGTAACTAACGACAACCAACCTAATCCGAGTCTCGATTTCGATACGAGTAACAATTCTCAAAATCATACAAAACCTAGATAACCACAACGAAGAGGAGGACATTCACAAGGATGGCTACGAAAGTTCAGTAAGTGACGAGTCTATTTGTGAATTCCGAGGAGCTCTGATCATGATAGAGTTAGAACTATCAGACGCCGAGGCAACTTCAGAAGGGCCAGTCTTTCCGATTCAAGAGGAGATACCAGTAGATTCAGAGGAAATTATCGAAGTCAATCTGAGAAGCGGAAAGGTCCTACCTCCGAGATTGGGTCCAAAGGACAAGGGAAAGCAGGTGGTTGCTCAGGAAGAGCCAACCCCAGCGGAAGAATTGCCCGTTAGGGAAGAAATTGAACAGCCTGGTAACAAAGTGGATTATAATGTGCTAGCCCATCTTAGGAAACTACCGGCCAAACTGAGCATCTACGACGCTTTGATCCTGTCAAAGGAGATGAGAAAATCTCTGGTCAAGGCCTTGCTTGATCCAGAAATTTGCTTAGCTCAAATGGCTGGTAATTCCTTCGATGAGGTTTGCTCATTGAAAGGATAGCGTGGTGTTACCTTCACGGATGATGATTTACTACTTGGAACAACAGATCACAACCGACCGTTGTACATTTCAGTCAGTATTGGAAAGTTCACACTCTCTAGGGTGCTAGTTGATATAGGAAGCGTCAATTAATATAATGAACCTTTGAACGCTAGCCTATTTAGAGATTGATGCCCATGATCTTGAGGCAGACAAGATGATGCTAAGAGGCTTCAACCAGAAAGGAGAAAGAGCTCTTGGATCGATAACATTGTTAATGAAGATCAGTGAATTAGCAAAAACAACCACAAAGTTCCACATAATTGATTCTGATACATCATTCAATGCTCTACTGGGCGGCCATGGATCCATGAGAACCGGATGGTACCGTCGTCTCTACACCAGTGTATAAAGTACTATGAAGGAGGACAAGAGCAGTGTATCAAAGGTGATTTGCAACCGTTCTCCTGCATGAAATTGGAATCCACGAAGATGCAGCTTACTACGCACCCCCAAAGAAAACTTTCTTCTCCAGAAATGCCATACCAAATCAAGAAAAAGAAGCACAATATGACTAAGAACCTGAAATTCTAGTTCAACAGTTACTCACCACTCCCTTATGATGAGATGGTGAAGGTTTCTCCAGAACTCACACCCAAGGTCGAGGCCGAAGACGAGGTCGAGGAAGAAACGGTGGAACAATTGAACAAAAGAAACCGGTCATCGATGTTGATTGGGAGAATAGCTCTGAAGAAGAAGAAGAAATCAAGAAAGAAGCAGCAACAGTAAATCAAAAGAAACCTCAGTTTAAGATCTCTCTCGAAGATGAAAAGAATGAAGAATACAAAACAATGTACGAGAAGATTAACCACTATGTGCATACTATGACCCTGACCCCGATCCATTCTAATAAGATCGAGGGTATGGTGATCAAGGAAGTGCATGGTGGTGGTGCTAAGCCGATCAATTTCTACCGTGGTGCTTCTTCTTCCAAAGATGAAAATGATGTACAATTTGAAGATGTTACTTCTTCTGAATTAATAGAATTGTCATTTGAGTGGTATTCTCCCTGTGTTCAAAATTTAATTCAGCATGGTATTTTGCCTAAGCAATGGTTAAAAGGCCAATCACAACCCTTTGAAAAGTTATGGAACAACGCCAGTCAGCCTCCCAATTCAAAACATGGTCTAGGATTCGGCACAGTAGCATCAGCTGAAGATTCAGAATTTTGCTTGGTTGTCGCTAGTGAGCCTAATGAAGACTGTTTTGAAACCTCAGATGATCTCGAAGATCTACCAATCGGAGATGCTCCACCAGAATTTGAAGAAGAAATTAAATCTACAATAGACGAGTTAATGAAAGTTAACTTAAGTACTAGCGAAGAGCCTAGGCCGACCTTTGTTAGCTCCTTACTCAACAAAGAAGACTCTGAAGAAATAGTTAAGCTATTAATAGAATTCAAAGACTGTTTTGCTTGGAGTTATGAGGAAATGCCAGGATTAGCTCCAGAGGTTGCAGTTCTCAAGCTAGGAGTGGATCACACTATCTTGTTCCGATCGAGTAAACTCCTAGAAGAATGCGTCTAGAGATTGAACAACAAGTAATAGCTGAAGTTAAGAAGCTAATAGATGCTAAATTTTTCCGTGAAGAACAATACCCAACTTGGTTAGCCAACGTGGTACCAGTCAGAAAGTATAATGGTCAGACCAGAATCTGTGTAGATTTCAGAGACTTGAATAAAGCATGTCCGAAAGATGAATTTTTGCTACCGATTCCAGAATTGATGATCGACATCGCTTCAACACATGAAATCTTCTCTTTCATGGATGGATCTTCAGGATACAATCATATAAAGATGGCACCAGAAGATGAGAAGCTCACAGCCTTCAGAACGCCGATTGGAATATACTGCTACACAGTAATGCCTTTGGATTGAAGAACGCAGGAGCAACTTACCAAAGAGCAATGACGAGGATTTTTGATGATCTCATTCACAACCAAGTTGAGTGCTACGTGGATGATGTGGTCATCAAAAGCAAACTGAAGGAAGATCACTTGTATGATTTGAGAATTGATTTCGAGCGATTAAGACAATTTAATCTTAAGATGAATCCCTTAAAATGCACCTTCGACGTCTCCTCCGGGAAATTCTTAGTATTTGTTGTTCGACATTACGGAATTGAAATCAATTCGGAAAAGATTAAAGCTATCTTAGAAATGCCACCCCCGAAAACTTTGAAACAACTACGATCCTTTCAAGGGAAGTTGGCATATCTTCGACGCTTTATCTCAAAATTTTCAGGTAGGTGTCAGCTCTTCTCTGCATTAATTAAAAAGGATGCTAAATTCATTTGGGAAGAGAAATGCCAACGCGCCTTCGAGGACATTAAGCAATATCTAATGACACCTCCTGTCTTAACAGCTCGAGTCTTAGGTAGACCGTTGATACTTTATATCGCGGCTTTAGACGACTCCCTTGGAGCCCTGTTAGCCCAGGTCAATGACGAGGGTAAAGAAAACACACTCTACTACTTAAGTCGTCGTCTGATTCTGACGGAAGTAAAGTACCCTCCAATTGAGAAGCATTGTTTGGCCCTGATCTTCGCCTCTCAAAAGCTCAGGCATTACATGCTTTCCCATAAAGTCAACCTTATTTTGAAAGTTAATCTGTTGCAATATTTAATGACCTGCCCGATGCTTTCTGGCAGACTTGCTAGGTGGTCGATGATACTATTGCAATTCGCTATAACTTTCGTTCCACTTTGTGCCCTAAAAGGACAAGTCCTAGCAGACTTCCTCGCAGCACATCCTTTGCCGGCAGAATCGTCTCTAAATGACGACTTGTCAGACGAGCAGATAATGAGCTTACAAGATCCCGATTATCAGCGTTGGGAATTGTACTTCGATGGAGCATCTTCAACACAGAAAGACAGAGAATCACAAACGATAGTGTCCGGTAAGGCAGGAATTGAATTAATCTTTATAACACCGGAGCAGGGGATGTTAAGATACTCCTACCACCTAACAGAACCGTGTACAAATAACGAAGCAGAATACGAAGCCCTCATAACAGGATTGGAATTAACCATTCAGATGGGTATAACAAATATCAACATCTACGGAGATTTGTAGTTGATCATTCAGCAGATTGCCGGACAGTAAAGAATTCTGAAACCAAGGCTCGAGCAGTACTTTCAGTATGCCATGAAACTATTGGAGCAAATTTTGAATGTAACAATCTACAAGATTCCCAAAAAAGAAAATGCTATTGCAGATGTGTTAGCCCACCTCGCAAAAGAGTTTGCCTGCTTACAAGATGAGTCAGTTGAAGTGTCAGTTCAGGGACGACAGGTTCTCTCGCAGCTCGGCATGGATACAATACACAGATTAGAAGAGGAAGAAGAATCAGTTGCAGCAGTAACTGAAAATGCAGAAGATTGGCGGCAGCCTTTAATAAGCTATTTGCAAACAGGAACCCTATCGGACGATAAGTCATTAGCCCATCAGATTAAGAAAAGAAATCTGTCTTATGCATTAATAAACAATACATTATACAGAAGGTTTTTCGATCAGATGTGGCTAAGGTGCCTAAGCGGGTCCGAGGCTCGTGAAATTGTTAAAGTGGTGCATTCGGGACTTTGTGGCGCTCATCAGTCAGGTCCGAAGATGAAAATGAAGATCAAGAGACTAGGGTACTATTGGCCCTCAATGATGACCAATGGTATGAAGGTCGCCAAGAGTTGTCACCAGTGCCAAGTACATGGAGTAGTTCTACACCAACCTCCAAATGTGCTACATCCAACAATTGCATCGTGGCCATTTGAATGTTGGGGCACAAATATTGTAGGTCCAATAGAACCGCCTTCTTCAAGAGGACATCGTTTTATCCTTGCAGCCACTGACTACTTTTCCAAGTGGGCAGAAGTAGTACCCTCAGAGAAGTGAAGGCACATCACGTGCTACAGTTCTTCAAGAATCAGGTCGTTTACCGCTTCGGGGTACCGCATAGAATCATTTCAGATAATGGGTCCGCGTTTAGAAGTACGAAGATCAACAGTTTTGTCAGAAGATACAGGATTGATTGGTTCTATTCAACGATCTACTACCCAAGAGCAAACGGCTTGGCCGAGGCTTTTAATAAAACTCTCGTCCAATTCTTAAAGAAAACTTTGGATGATAACAAAAGGAATTGACACGAGAAGTTGTTGGAAGCCTTATGGGCCTATAGAACGACTTTCAGGACTCCTACTCAGTCTACGCCCTACGCTCTAGTGTACGGGTCTGAGGCAGTTCTACCCTTGGAAGTTCAGCTCCCATCACTCAAAATTGCAGTTGCGGAGAAGATCACTACAGAAGAAAATGCCAAACTACGGCTGAAAGAATTGGAAAACTTGGAAGGAAAACGACTTGCAGCGCAACAGAATCTAGAACTGTATCAAGCTAAGATGATCCAGGCCCACGACAAACTGGTCCGCCCAAGGACATTCAAAGTTGGTGACTTAGTCCTAGTTCTCAGAAGGCCTATTCTTGCACACCGCAAGATAGGAGGTAAATTTGAGTCGACTTGGGAGGGGCCGTTCGTGGTTGAGGCAGTCTACTCAGGAGGTTCTTACCAGCTCGTGAATTGTCGTGGAGAATGATTTATGCTTCCAATCAATGGATAATATTTGAAGATGTATTACGCAACCTGATGTTTCAAAGAATGAAATTTCATTCCTAGAAGCACGGGTAAAGTGATGACTTATAACTGGGTCCGAACCCGAAATAAAATGAAAAAAGAAAATGAATGATAAAAATCATTAAAATAAAAAAAAAATATGTTAAAGGAAAACATATGCAATTGAAGTAATAATAAAATTTTGATTCTTCCTTTCGAGACAAGCTCACTCCTAATCTTTTCTTATCTTCTCTTACTCTTATAAAATTCGAAATAATTAAATAAGATTTTTTTTCATTAATTGGATGTTGTTAAAACTTTGCTGATAACAAGAAAGGAAATCCGCCAGGGATACTCCTCTACGATGAAGTGGATCCAATGCCGATTTTAATTAAGAAAATGATAAAAAGGATGGTGGCTTGGCAATTTCTACCCGCTGATTGCATACCCAACAGCTGTATTATCAACATCTATGCAGAAGGAGACTGCATTCCACCTCACACAGATCATCATCATTTTGTAAGGCCCTTTTGTACCATTTCCTTCATCAACCAATGCAACATTATGTTCAGGACAGAACTCCGGATAGTTGGCCCAGGAGAATTTCGAGGGCCGGTGGAGATACCTCTACCGGTAGGCTCTGTTCTCGTACTACAAGGAAATGGTGCAGATGTAGCGAAGCACTGCATACCGGGAGTTCCCTATGAGCAAGTCTCCAACACCCACAGAAGGATGGATGAGAGTAAAATTCTGGTCTACTTCCGGACCGGATCCGTAACTAGAGAATTTGCGACCACTACAGTCCGTAGGCTACATAGTAGTAGCACACATCTAAAATACACTTACGTGGGATTCTCCTCCGGAAAGTGGCTTAGAAGGTGATGTTATTACCTATGTAGTTTACTTTTCAGACATGGATGAATCGAACAGACAATTTTGTCAGAGTACACGGAGATATCAATGCAGTCTGTGTTCAGATATATATATATATGAACTTTTGTAAAAGTTTGTTTTCAGAAGGATGTCATCAGAAATATTTTGATGGAATCACCTGATGTATCTTCGACATTTTAGTGGAGATGAACATTGTGTTTTACCTTTAGTTTTGTATAATTTACTACAAACGCCACCAGATCTGAGTTTAACTCGATTTAAAAATAAAGTTGGACGAAGAACGATTTGAATGAAATAATAACAACAAAATAAAATTTGAATTCAAAGTCTGAATAAAACACAAACCAAAACTCAAAACAGATCAACTTAAAACTTCAAGATGTGAACCAAGTAAATTAATGAAAATCTGAATCAAAGTGAAATTTCAATTGAAAATGAAACTTAAAAAAATCAAATCACTAAAAGCAATGAATAATGAAAATGAAGCCTCTGAATTTGATATCCCCAGCCTCCGGCTGTTCTCGAAATCTTTTCGACTCTCTGCGATTTCTTCCCTCTTTTGAGAAGGTCGCTGAGTCTAATGACACAGAACCACGAGATTCTCGATTTGGTTCTGAGGGCATGGATTCACTTCCATCGCCAAACTTTCAACCTTTGATGAAATCCTTCGGGACGTGAAACACTTTCATGTCCCATTCCAATCTTCTACTGCGCTTCTAATCATTGAAATCTTCACGAATCAATCGTCAACCTTCCGAGACTGGTACCTAAATTCCAGTTCTCTCTTTTTGAGGTCGGTACCTAAATTCCGACTCTCTTTTCGCGATCGATACCTAAATTTCGATTCTCTTTCGAGACTGGTACCTAAATTTCAGTTCTCTCCTTTTGAGGTCGGTACCTAAATTTTGACTTTCTTTTTGAGATCGATACCTAAATTTCGATTCTCTTTCGAGACTGGTACCTAAATTCCAGTTCTCTCCTTTTGAGGTCGGTACCTAAATTTCGACTCTCTCTTTCGAGATCGATACCTAAATTTTGATTCTCTTTTGAGACTAGTACCTAAATTCTAGTTCTCTCCTTTTAAGGTCGGTACCTAAATTCTGACTCTCTCTTTCAAGATCGATACCTAAATTTTGATTCTCTTTCGAGACTGGTACCTAAATTCCAGCTCCCTCCTTTTGAGGTCGGTACCTAAATTCCGACTCTCTTTTTGAGATTGATACTTAAATTTCAATTCTCACTCTTTCGATATCTGTACCTAAATTCTGATTCTCATCCTTTGTGAGATCGGTACCTAAATTCTGATTCTCTCTCCGAGGCTGGTACTTAAATTTCGGTCCTCATCCCTTTCGATCAATACCTAAATTCTGATCTTCTTTCCGAGGTTGGAGCCTAAATTCCAACTCTCTTCGTCGAGACTAGAGCCTAAATTCTAGTTCTCTTTCTAATTCCGAGGTTAGAACCTAGGTTCCGATTCTCATTCCAAATTCTGAATCTCAATGAAATCCACCTTGAAATCAATCTTAAATCGAACTTTAACTAAAATTGAAACTCAAGTAAATTTGAAACTCAAACATAAAATTTGAAATAACAATGAAGCGAATCTAAAATCCGGTCTCTCCAGATCTTGTGATTTGGAATCCACCTCCTTTTTCCCCAGTGAGAGTTCAGGAATCTTCAGCTTTGGAGATTTATCCGACACTCCCCAGCGGGACTGTTCTGCGCTTTGTTCTAAGTGTGTCACTTAGACATCTGTGTTGGTTTTGTTAATCTCTTCTGTTAACGCCAATACGCGCAGTGTGCTTGGTTAGCACACCACATCTATTGGGGGTCCATTTGTTGACCTCATTTTTGGTGAGGTCTTTTCTTTTTTAGTGCTTAGGATCTAGCCATAAGACTTCTCCTTGACTATCCTAGAAGACTAGAATTGAGACCCACCCCTTTAGCAATTCAGCTACTTCTTAACTCCTCTTGGGATTCCATTTGGATGGTTGCAAACCTCTAAATCACCTTGGAAGGTTAAAACCATCATATGGGCAAGCAATAGTGAGTTCCTATAGGATTGTTTGGACTTAGGGTGACCTTGGGTGACCTGGGCTTCTCTTGCACACACACACACCCCTAAGCCACTTACCCTAAACCTTGAACCCTTGCCTTCTACTCTTTATGAAACTCACATTATTGAACCCAAGCCACTAATCTTTGATTAAGATGGCTAAGGTTAGTATTTGAAAAATCATAAAGTGGTTACCATTTAGCTAAGCTTGGTCCCAAAGTGGTTAGACTTGGGTAAGATCCATGAGCCTACCCCAAAACTCTCCAAAAAAAAACTTCCAAAAATTACCCAAAATTCCCAAAATTCCAAAAAATCATTTTAAAACAACCCCCACCTTTTAAATTCACCAAAATACCCCAATACCCTCCAAATAACCTCTTGATACCCTAAAATACCCTTTTGGCCCAAAATTCCAAAAATTCCAAAAATTCCCAGAAAATTTTTAAAAATCCCAAATATTCCAAATTTCATTTTGTTCAGCTACACCATGGGCCAATTTTGTCAATTTAGCCCACTTTTGTCAAAATCCCCAATTTCCTAACCTAAATGGACCCAATGTCAAGCCAAACTAGCCCAATTGATCCCAATTTTGATCAAATTAAATCCTAAACTTCAATTCAATATTCCTAATACCAATTTCAACCAAAACCAAGCCTAATTTGGTTCACATTTGAATTCAATACTCAAGGCCCCATTTTTGCCCTAAATCACCCATGAACCCAAACATACCCAAATCCAATCCAAATCTACTCAAATTTTCTTCAAAATTGTCCTAAAACTTTCCTAACACATTTCTATACCAAAACCAACATTCATTTGATCAAATTTTTGGCCTAAAACCCTCTTAAAATTCACTTGGGCCAAAAAGCCCAATTTTGGCCCATAAGCCCAAATCCTCCTCAAATTAAACCCCATGACCAATCTAAATTCCCAAAAATAATTTTCAATCAAACTTCAACATATATAAAGCCAATTTCAATCAATTCCAATTCAATTTGGTCATTCCATATTTGATTTCAAAATTTCAAATCATCACATGCATGTTAAAAGGCCCATACCCTTATGCATTTTGAAAAGCCCACTTAATTAAATTTTAAAAGCCCAAAATTAAGCCCGCATGTCATAATTTCCTATTAATATCATCCCATGGCATTTTAATTTTTAATCATCACACCATGGCATTTCATGAAGCATTCCATAAATGTACATGACTCTTTACCTAAATTAAGCATTATGGCATAATTTCCAAAATTCATAAAAAACCACTAATTCCTTTTTCATGAAATCATCTCATGGCCTCATACATAGAATAGCATGACCCATGGACTCTTCAATGAAATGCCAAAGTCAATATTTGCCAAATTTGGCAAGGGGGAAGTGACCTCTCCTTCACCCCTTTCACAACAATCAAATCTCCTCCCCAAACTTCAAAACCAGTCATCTAAGCTCACCCAAACCTCCTTAGGGACTTCAAGACCAGCTCCAATCACTTTGGGCAAAGATCTAGCCTTTGGACCAAGGGCTAAACCCAATTTAGCCTCACCTAACCCAAATCCCAAATATCCAATAAATCTCCACCCCAAAGCCATCAAATACTCAAATTGATTCCACCACTCAACCTCTCTGGCATCACTTGACTTTTGCCTGACCTGACCTTGGCCGGCCGACCATCCCAGTCACTAGAAAACACCAGGCCGAGAGGCTTAGGTGGATTCAAAAAATTCAAAATCAATTTGCTGAGTTGTCCCATTCCAATTGGACTCCATGGCTCTTCTTCTCCTCCCCTAGGCAGCTGATCCCAACCCTGAATTGCCCCTAGAAAGCCATCCAGCCCTGCCTATTTAAACACCACACCTCTCGACCATGAAAGGTGCTGAAGCAAACCTTAGGGAAACTCTGCGAAAATCACTCCAGAATGCCTCCTAGCAAAGAGAAGCTCATCCCCACTGTTCTCCTGCCTTGAATCCCCCAGTTGAGCCCAATTTCTTAACTGAAAATCAGGCCAAAAATAGGACACTCTCCAATTCTTCACCAAATCCAAATTAACTCCTCTCACACCTTCAACAGAGGTAGAGAAGGAGTTCCCCAGTGAAAGCCCCCTCTCCGAGCCACCCAGTTGTTCCAGCCTCCAAGCTTTGTGATCGGGCCTGGTGGAAATCAAGTCTAGGCATTTCACCACAGCTCCAGGCTTCATCCCTAGCCTCCTTGGACTCCAATGAACGTGTTAAGCATCTCTGATTGAGGCTTAACCTCCTAGAGCCAAGGTATGGACTCTTCCTTCCTCCCGAGCTTCTGTGAATTCTCCATTTAGTTTAGCTTAATTTCATGGCATGTTAACCGTATGGATGTGTTCGTCTTCTCAAGATGAATCCATAGAGCATAAGAACTCAAAAATCCATTGAGAATCGAGGGAGATATTAGGGTTAGAAGGTCGATGATCAAGGGTGCGCACCAGTTGGAGAAGATGATCGGCCGCCGTCGGATTACGCGCGTATCGAATGAACGGCTCAGATGGTGTCGGACGAGGAGATGGAATGTGAACTGTGGACAGCGTGGCAGCAGAGTCGGATGGCGGCGCAGAACCAGAAGACGACGCGTGGAGTTCGATCCGCTGTAGGTTGACGCGGCGCCGACGTGGATAAGTAGGAAAATAGGGTTTTTTTGATTTAATTAAATAGCTAGAACTTAAAAAATTCATATCTTTGCATAGAAAAATCACAAAAATGAAAGAAAAATCCCTCTTGCTCAGTGAACAGAAGAGAATAATATGAAAAAAGAATTGAGTGAATTTGATGAGTATTTTATTTTTAATTATTTATTAACTCATTTTGGTATTTCAATTCTCCATTTGCATAGACATTTCACCATGGCATGAGACCATAGGGCTTTTGAAGCCTCTGACTTGGGGAACATTCCCTGAATTTTTCAAGGTTAGAGGCCATCCCTATGACAAGTTATGTATTTTTCAAGTTTATGTCACTATTTTTGACATTTTAATTCCAAAAATTAGCATGTTGCTTAGAAAATTCTAGGAAAATTTGGTGAAGTTCCTTAGGACCAGAGGACCCTAGGATAATTATGGTTTGAGTTAATTCATTAAGGATAATCTTAATTAGCCTAATCACTCTAAATTGAACATTAATTACTTAGAGTTAATCACACATTAAAATGACTTGAAAATAATTCTCTACTAATTTTTAGGATTAGGGGAACCTCACATAATAATTTGAAGTCAATTGGAAATGTTTAACCCTATTAAATGGATTAATTAAGCCACATTATCACAATTAAACTTTAAAAATTCATAACTCCAAAAATACATTTCAAAAATTCACCAAATTGATTTTGAGACTTCTCTGATATCAAAGGAGTCTAAGAAAAATAAAATTGGAATTTTCTAAAAATTTTCATTTTAAAGCATATTTTAATATTTTTAATAATTAAAAAATAATAAAAATCACAAAAATAATAAAAATCATAAAAATAACATGTTTGGTCACCTAATCACTTAGGAACTAATCAAATATTTTTCCTAAGTCTCTAGGTTAAGATATTTAATTTCAAAGCCTTAAAACAATTTTTGAATTAAAAAAAATGTATTTTCTAGCCTTCCCACTAAATTAATTTTAATAAATCAAAGAAAAATCATAAAAATGTAAAATTTATTTCTCTAACTTTCTTGAGGTTAGAGAGATTTTGGAAAAATATAAAATCCATTTTTCAACTTTTATTTTATTTTATAATTAATTAACACTCCAAAATTTAAAATAATTATAATAAATAAAATATAATTCAAAAAATTACCACAATTGGTCCAAGTGGTCCTCTGGTCATTAGGAACATTCCATAATTTTCTTAAGGATAGAAACTTTACCTTGGTCTTGTTGGTGAATTTTCTTTGAAAACCCCTATTTTCCATTAAAAATAATTATATAAATAAATTAAATTCAGAAAAAAATCACATTTTCCCCTCCAATGTCTTAATTGACATGTGAGTGAAGTGGCATGAAAATATTATGTTCATTTAAGCTTAATTTAATGAGTTATAAAATAAATAAGCTTAAAGGGGCATAAAGGTAATTAAAAGATTTTAACCCCTAATTAAAACTTTAGGTTTAATCAAAATAGGGTAAGATGTCTGATTTTAATTTTCTCTTAGATGATTGAAACTTTGGAAAATCAAAGGGTAGGAACCCATTAATTACTTTAATAAAAAAATGAAACTTTAATTAATTAAATAATTTAAATTTTGGAAGATTAATTAAAATTGGATTATTAAAATGGGGATATAATTTAAGAGGATATTGATTCTTTAATTTAAAAATCCCTAAATAAATCACTTAATAATATTTAACTCTTAAACTTAAGAGGATAAGTGGAATTAATAATTAAATGATTAAAAGTAAATAATACTTAATTTAATTAAAACCTACATCATTAAATAATATAATAATTGATTAAAGCCTAAAATGTTAAATAGTTAAAAAGTAAATTAAAATATTTGAAACTAATTCAAAATCATTTCAAAACAAACTTAAATCAAATTTGTAAATTTTAAATAATTTTAAGACAACTTACCTTAAAACATAATGTAAAAATTAAATTAATTATTATAATTAATCCAAATTAAATCATCAAAATTTAATAAATAATTTGAACACCTCTTTTGACATAAGTTAATCTAAAAAAAATTAAATTAACATAAAATATCGATATCATTTATAAAAAGTTTAACTTAAATGAATTAAACACCATTCCAAATTTAAAATCATTGATTAAAATTTCATAATTAAATCACATTAAAGTAAATCATAAACTTTAACTTCAAATCATTAAAATCTTTAACAAATTAACTTGCCCCTGAAAGCTTTAAATTATTATAACTATTAAATGAAGCATTAAGTGAAATGTCACTTCACTCATAGGATAATCAAACATCCTAGCTCACTGAGCAAGGGAATAAAACTTAACTAAACTCTTGTATGATTAATTCACCTGTGTAATTAAATTCACTTGGACTCAAAACTGTCCCAGAGGTATTGAAAAGATGTTTAGGATTCATTCTAAGCACATCCTCAATACGATGGGTGGTTTTAAAGAACAACTGAACTTAATTGTTCTTTGATGAAGAAAATCATCCTTAACCAAAATCAAGAACCTAGACGTCATAGGAAATGACTAGCTATAGGATTAGGATCCTGGTAGACAACCAAAACCCTTCCTTTAGTCTTTATCTAGGTACTTGTTGAAATATTTAAATGCTTTAACATGTGTTTTAAAGTGTAGCTTGGAATGACGGGAAGACCCTCCAGGTGCGCTTTTATGTTATTGCAATTTACTTTATTGCATTTTCTTTACCTACACTGCGCTTTACTTTTCTTGCATGTTAAACAAGACTGTTGCATGAAAACCAAAACCTTTAGGATAGTCCCTGAACTGAAACCAAAACTAAATTAAAAGTCACTACAAGATAAAATCCACCACCACAACATTCAAAATATAAAACAACTCAAAATTTAATCACAAACGGAATAACAAAAACCACAACTTTAACTAAATTAAAACATCTTGTTGGATGATCTGGAATACCTCGGATGATGTAACCTACGTGTTGCTAACGAGATTTCCCACGGTCTAAATGAAAGTGTGGAACTCATTCAATTGAGTTTAGAAAATTCAACTAGACTAAGTGAATCCGATAAAAATAACGATGCCGGAAGGATGGAACCGTGGGATCTTAACCGGTGTTGTTATAATCAACTTCAAGATTTCCCTAATAAAACATTAAAGTCATTTAGATTTTAAGATTTCTCTAAACCAAAACACTTCTCTCATCCTTTGATTTATGACTTCTAAAATTAAACCTCTGTAACAACAACGAGCTTGGAGCATAGTGGGCAGCACGGCCATCGTCATCAGTAAAACTCGAGTCTACATCAACAAAACCTTTCTTAGAATTAAATAACCAAGCCAGAGGATTTCGAGGTAGTTTGCCTAGTGCAACATAAATCGTCAACTTTTCTTTAGGCATTTGCATGATCATGTCATGCAAATTAAGCCCTAACCGGTCTTAGGACTCCGAGGTAGTATTTTGGTATGATATAAACCCTCACATCTTCGAGGCTGTTTGTATGATTTTATCATACAAGCATAAGTCCTAATTAATTAAAAATTGGTGAGATTGAAACATTAAATAAACTCCCAAATTGAAGCCAAATAATAGGATAGTTTGGGAAGTTGCCAAGATTCTTCTTGGATCCTCAGCTTCTTTTACATCTATTCCATTGGACTCTAAAATAAATTGTTCCAAATTTGAGCTAACCCCTTTTGAAATTCCAAAATTCAATCCTTTGAAAACCTTAAACTTTGAAATTCTTGAGAGCAAAACCACTAATCATTATCGAGACTTTTCTTAAATGATTCCTGTCATTTAAGATGTAATTAACTATAGGAGCTTGCCCTTATAAGGAACTTTAAGAACCCAGGTAATATAAACCCTTCTTAATTCCGTTATATTAAGCAGGGGAACTTGTCGGCTTATAAAATTGGTTCGCAGACCAAACGGATGTCACAAATCTTCTAGTTTATTTAATCAAGCCCCATCATCAAGCAATGTGTCTATTCTTCGTGATAAATACATGGTTTGTGGTGTGGTGTTCATTTATGTAAAATATTTGGAATGTGATATCGGTTTGATTTCATATCTTAAAATTTTCAAACTAAAAATTATTTTTCAAAAAATCAAACGCTACTTTCTAAATTATATATATTTAAACTAAATTTAAGTCTGAAAATTTGCCGACAATTTATGTAGGCGACTCCTTTTCAAAATACAACATACATAACCTAAAAATATGCCGACAACTACATTACCCTAAACATGTAACACTACCTCACATGTTATCTTACCTTGCCACACCACTACACCCTTCACATTTCCTCACATTACTTCACTACTTTACTTTGCTTCTTTACATCCACTACATGATAACCTCCTACACCACAATTGTAGAGGTTTGACACCTTTTGTTACATACACTTTGCAGCTAACCCTCGAACCATATTGCGGAGGGATTTAGCTTATTTACTTCACATGTTTGGCTGTCACTCCTCTGTACCAGGATTGGGAGAGGATTTTCTATTTTGACACATTTTCTGCTTACTTTGATTTTGAGAAAATAACTCACCTCCTTTCCGATATTATGTTTGGTGGATTATTTTCTCCTCTCTCTATTCCTTGACCTCTTGTCCTTTTTTTTTCACCTTATTTCTTGGCTCAATTTACGTGCTTATATAGGACACATAAGTGCACATGTATAGCTCTTTGCTATATGTGGGGCCATCAAGCAAGGTTGTAAGTGTGGTGGTTGAGAGGGGATAATGATATAATTATAATAGAGAACCGACCCGAGAGAATCACAAAATCGTATCTCCTGACTCAGAGACCCTGGAGAGGGTAGAGAAAGGAAATTGTCGATACTATTCACCTGCCCTTGGGGTTTCTACTGCCGACGGTCTAAAGATGTTAGCAGTCCTAGTTCGATTAGGGTAGTCAACCTGTGGATCGAATTACTTTACAAAAAATACACATACATATTTTCAAATAAATACAAAATTACCTCCACCACAAAATAGCCTACTTACCTACAGCTTTTTACCTACATGCGAATCCAAACTGAAATGCATGAAAATTTACAAAGGTTCATGGTTGGCTACTTGAGTTGGGTTAGGGCTGCCTTCTGCAGAAAGTCAATATAGTAGTCAGTACCTGAGGTGGGACATACAACACAACTTTGAGTCCTCTACGCCATCGCACTTACGGTCCTCTTGGACTTGTAGTACTCTGTTTTCTGTGTTTTTTTTCTTCTTTCCTACATTGATTTCTGTGAATTTTCTACAGATTTCCTTTACAGATTTGTTTTCCTGGATTTCCTACGAGACATTACCCTTTCTTAGACTTTTTGGTTTCTCTTGTGATTCCCTTTTGGTTTACTGCTCGTATTTTACACTTGGTCTCTTTTGACACACACTGCATCACATACACACACCTATTTGTTAGGCTTTTATGCTCTACTTTTAGTACGCGTGCTTAGATTTCTTATTTTCCTCTTTAGTACGTACATACCTGCTTATTTTAGTTTGCTTACCTTACATTACTGCACACATACCTGCTTGTTTCACTTTACCCGCTTTACTTTTCAGTACACATACCTGCTTGGGACAGTTTCTTGCTTTACTTTTCAGTACATATACATGTTTAGTTTAGCTCACTTACTTTAAATTACAACATATATATACCTACTTGGGATGACACAATTCAAATTACCTCACAAAAATTTCAAAATATATGACAACTCAAGATTTAATCACAAACAAAATAAAACTGCAACTTCAACTAAATTAAATCACCCCTTTGGATGAATGAGAGTTCCTTGGACGACACAACCTACGTGTTGCTGATAAGGTCTCCCGCGGTCTAAATGAAAGTACAAAATTCATTAAGCTGGATTTAGTAAATTCATCGAAACTCAGGGAGTCCGATGAAATAATGTAACCGGAACGAGGGAGCCGTGAGGTCCTAATCGGTGGCGTTATAATCAACTTTAACATTTGTTTAAATAAAAAACTAAGCCACCTCAAATTTTAACATTCTAAAACACACTACTTCTCTCGCCCCCCTACATTTGTCATCTCTAAAACTGAAACTTCTACAACAACAACAAGGAGCTCGAGGCAACACACTGAGGGCAGCACAATCGAGGATGTGGAAGGACATGTTCGAGAGAGCAAAAAATGAGTCTACAACAACAACCTTCTCTCTTTAGTAATAAAAAATAAACATTAGGGTCTCGAGGTAGTTTCCTAGTGCAGCATAAACCCTCACCTTCCTTGTTAGGCTTTTGCACCTGGTGCACTATAAGCCTTAACTCGTCTAGGTTTCTGAAGTTGTCATTCCAATACGACATAAATCCTCACATCTTCCAGGCTATTCACATGATCAACGTCAGGTGAATGTAAGTCCTACGTAATTAAAATTGGCAGGATGAAACATAAATTAAATCTTTCCCTAAATTGAGCCAAACAAAGAGGATAGTTTAGGAAGTCACCGAGAATCTTCTCAGATCTGTGCCTTCTCCAAGTCCTTCCTCCTTTGGATTTTACAACAACAATTTCTCAAAACTTAACACCACTCACCTATTGGATTCCGTCAATCACATTTTGTTGAAGAGAACCTTAGCCTTTTGAAGTCGTAAGAATATATTTCTTGATTTGTATCGAATGTTTTCTTATGTAATCCCAACTATCTAAGATGTAATTAACTATAGGGGCTTTCCCTTATAGGAATCTTAAACGACCCCAGATTAATATAACCCCCATTTACATCTCTTTTTTATCAAATGGGGGAACCTGTCGGCTAATACGAAGGTTTCGCAGACAAAACATATGTCATTTACTTCTTTAGTTTATTTGATCGAGCCTCATCCTTAAATTTTGTGTTTATCCTTCGGGACAGATACAAGGTTTGAGGTATAGTGCTCTTTAATTTGAACTTCAGAAAATATGAGATCAGTTTGACTTCATATTTTTCTAAACTAAATTTATAATTAAATCAAAACTATCCTTCCGAAGCGGGCGACAGTATTTCGATTCTGGCAGTCGACAGTTTCTAGTGGGCAACCCCAACCAAAACTTACATAAACTTACATAATCTTGGTTTTAAAATCTTATATTGCCCAGCCGATAACATAACCAACTCAAGGCTTACATGTAAGTAGGATGGTTAGGGGGGACAGTGATGACATTGCATAGAATAGGGATACAAGGGATTTCTAGAATAGTATTTCCTGACTCAGAGACCCTGGAGAGGGTAGATAAATGAATTTATGATACTATTCACCCATCCTTGGGGATTTCTGCCACTGTCACTCTTAGGTTGCTAGTAGTCCTAATTCGATTAGGATAGTCAACCTGTGGATCACACTATTTTATAAAATATACATATAAATTTTGAAAATAAAGCACTACCCCTACAACAAAATAGCATCTCACCCATAAGTTTTCACTTGCATGCAATCCAAATTGAAATGAATGAAAAACTTACAAAGATCCACGGTTGACTCTTCAGGTCGAGTTAGAACTACCTTCCAAAGGGTGTTAGTTTGATAGTTCTCATTTAAGGTTGGCATACATACAACACAGCTCTGAGTCCACTGCGTCATCGTGCTTACGGTCCTCTCGGACTTGTAGTCTATTTTTGTGGTTTTCCTACATTCATTTCTATGGATTTACTCAAAATTTCTTATGGATTTTAAATAGAGTTTTCTACAGATTTTATACGGATTTCCTATGAGTTTTCCATAGGTTTGTTATAGGTTTACCTTATAGTTTCTTTTTTTTCAACAAGTTTTCCCCCATGGATTTGTTTTTCAGATTTCTTAAGGGATGTTCTTCTTCAACCTTTTTGTTTTCTTTCGTCTTTCTCCTGGTTTATTACATAAGTTTCACACTTTGTCTTTCTAACATACTCTTCAACACATACACTTGTTTAGTATAGTTTGCTTGCTTTACTTTTCAGAGTATATACACCTGTTTAGTTTAGTTTGCTTGCTTTACTTTTCACAGAATATACACTTGTTTAGTTTAGCTTGCTTTCTTTTCTTTCCACAGCATATACTTCTATTTAGCATTTCTTTCTCGTTTTACTTTCCCACGTATCTTAAATTGTGAAAAAATGATCAAACCCCACATATTTAATCAACTCAAAATTTAATCACCAACCAAAATAAAATTGCAACTTCAACTAAATTAAAACATCTCTTGAATGACCAGGAATCCCTTGGAGGAGGTAACCTATATGTTGCAACGGGGTTTCCCACAGTCTAAATGAAAGTGTGGAACTCATTCATTTGAGTAGCAAATTCATTTGGAATAAGTGACTCTGATGAAAATGGTGATGCCGGAAAAAGGGAACTGTGGGGTCCTAACTGGTGTCACCATAATCAACTTAAACATTTATTTTAATTAAAACACTAAGCCACCTCAATTTTAAACCTTCCAGAACATGACACTTCTCTCACCCCCCTGATTGTCACTTCTTAAACTAAACATTCTACAACAACAAGGAGCTCGGGGCATACACCGTGGGTAGCACGATCAAGGATGTGGAAGAACATGTTCGAGAGAGCAAATAACGGATCTACAAAAACACTCTCTTCCTTAGAAATAAACAAACAAGCTATAGGACATTTCTCAAATAATCCAAAGTCATTCTGATAAAAGTAAGTGTCTTCATCAATTGGCATATTGAGATCTTAAAAGTAAGAAAAGACTGAATTCAGGGATTCTATTACAACATTTCTAAAAATTCAAGAAGAATAAAATGTTAAGGACTCATTTATAAACTGAGAATTTATCCATTTATTTTTTCTGATCTTGTTGTTATGAAATGTCAAGAGTAACTCTTTAAAGAATTACATTTTAAAAGATGTGGTCCTATCTATCAAAGGACAAAACATTTTTTTTGAAAATAAGTGATTTAAGAAGAGATGAGAAGAAAGATTTTCCCTAGAGGAGTCGCCAATAAAATCTCTTGGTGGCGTTAGGAGTTGTAGGATCCCGGCTCATCGCCGACCCATCGCCTTTGAGATTCTCTCATGCCAATGTGAGGTGTGAAATGTCACTGTCATTTTTTGAGGGAGTCACCACTCTATTTATTTATCATATCATCCTACTCTTTAAGAGATATTTTTTCTTCGGATCATGTAAAGGATACTTTAATGTTAAGAATTTTGAAGAAAATAAGGGCTGATAAAATAGAAAATAGTAGAATAAGAAATGTCAGTGATAATCCTTAGAAATGGAGATTTTAGAATGCTTTATTCTAGAAAATTTTATATAAGGAGGATCACATGTAAAATTTTGATAACCAGAGATTTCTAGGTGTGATACCTATCCTGAGTTCATAGATCTTCTATAGGATCACGCTCATATAGTTAATTACATATTAGAAAATCAGGATTGTCTAAGAACGCTGTTGATTAATGTTAACACCTGTTTTCTAAAAAATTTCAAGAATAAAGAAATAAACGTCAATGTTCAATCCTAGGGGTAATATGTTTCTAAGTGTTATGTACTACCCTAAAGGTTTGATTTTGTCAATATCATTTATTATGTCAGTTTTATTTTTTGTTTTGTTATTTTTCATTTTATTGTTGTTTTGTCATATAATTTGTTATTTTTTTGGAGCTATCCTAAAAGTTTAGATTTTGTGATTATCCTAAAAGTTTAGGTTATGTTTTGTTATTTGTCTTGATTATGTCATTTTAGTTTTGTTTTTAATGTCATTTATGTCATTTTTTATTTCATTGTTCGTCTGGTCTTCAAAATGTCGCTTCTTAAATCAGAGTTAAAACACCCTAATAACGTGCAAAGTAAATCTAAAGTGGCATTTATCTTTCAACCTACAAGAAAACAATGTCAGAGTGATTCTTAAAAAAAAATAATGTCAATTTTAATTCTTAAATTATTGATTGAATTGATTTTTAGACAACCCAGTCAAGGATATGAATTAAATCTTAAAGTCCAACGTAAGTTAAATTTCTTAGATTCAATGTCTTTTAAATCCAAATATATTAAGTCTAATGTACATTAGACTTAATGCCAAGTGAAGCCTAACATAAATTTAACTTTAAGATTCTTATTTCTCGAATCTAGAGGTATTTAATTTTAAGTCTAATATGAATTAGACTTTTCATTTAGATAAAATCCAACATAAGTTATTTTAGAATCAATATTGTTTGAATTTAAAAATTGGGTTGAATATAGATTCAATATATGTTGAACCTAAATTTTTTGACTTAGATATATTGGACCTAAGTAAGATTTAAATTAGGTTCTATGCAGATTGAACCTAATTTAACTTTGGATCAGGTTGAAACTGAGATAAGTTTTGGTCAAGTGTAGGTTAGGTTAAACTTAAGTTTGGCTTGAGTTAGGTTCAACGTAGATTAAACCTAAGTTAAATTTGGCTAAAGTCCAATGTAGGTTGAACCTAAATTAAGTTTGAGTTAGGTTCGATGAAGGTTGAACCTAAGTTTATATTAGGTTCATTATAGGTTGAACCTAAATGGTTTAAGTTTGATTTACATTTAAGTTGGGTTGAACCTTAGTATTGGTTAGGTTCAATGTATGTTGAACCTAAAAGGCTTAAGTTTGGCTTAGGTTCAATAGGTTAAGGTTAGGTTCAATCTATGTTGAACCTAAAAGGTTTATGTATGACTTAGGTTCAAGTTGGGTTGAACCTAAGTATAGGTTAAGGTTAATTTAAATGTATGTTGAACCTAAAAGGTTTAAGTTTGACTTAGGTTCAAGTTGGGTTGAACCTAAGTATAGGTTAAGGTTAGGTTCAATCTATGTTGAACCTAAAAGGTTTAAGTTTGACTTAAGTTCAAGTTAGGTCAAACCTAAGTATAGGTTAAGGATAGGTTCAACTTATGTTGAACCTAAAAGGTTTAAGTTTAACTTATGTTCAAGTTGGGTTGAACCTAATTATAAGTTAAGGCTAGGTTCAATGCATGTTGAATCTGAATGGTTTAAGTTTGACTTAGGTTCATGTTAGGTTGAACCTAAGTATAAGTTAAGGTTAGGTTCAATGTATGTTGAACTTAAAAGGCTTAAGTTTGAATTTGGTTCAAGTTGGGTTGAACATAAGTATAGGTTAAGGTTAGGTTCAATGTATGTTGAACCTAAAAGGTTTAAGTTTGACATAGGTTCAAGTTGGGTCGAACCTAAATATAGGTTCAGATTAATTAAACCTAATAAGCATATGGTTTAATTGATTAATTAGACTTTGTTATGGTCAATTCTAATAGGTTAAGGTTAATTAAACCTAATATGGGTAAGTCTTAATTGATTTATTAGATTTAGTAGGGGTTAAGTCTAATTAGGTTAATGTTAATGAAACCTAATTTAGGTATGGTTTAATTGATTAATTAGACTTAATTGTAATTAAGTCTAATTAGGTTAAGGTTAATTAAACCTAATTTGGGTAAGGTGTAATTGATTAATTAGATCTAATAGTGGTTAAGTCTAATTAGGTTAAGGTTAATTAAACCTTATTTAGGTAAGGTTGAATTGATTAATTAGACTTAATAGTGATTAAGTCTAATTAGATTAAGGTTAATTAAATGTAATTTGGGTATGGTTTAATTTATTAATTAGACTTAATTATGGTTAACTCTAACTAGGTAAAGGTTAATTAAACCTAACTTGGGTAATTTTTAATTGATTAATTAGACTTAATTTTGGTTATGCCTAATTAGGTTAAGGTTAATTAAACATAATTTTGGTAAGCTTTAATTGATTAATTAGACTTAATTGTGGTTAACTATAATTTCATTAAGGTTAATTAAACCTAATTTGATTAGGGTTCAATATGGTTTAATTAGGTCTAATTGGTGTCTTTGACCTAATTAGGGTTTATGGTATTAAACCTAGTTTGATTAAGGTTTAATATGGTTTAATTAGGTCTAATGGGTTTCTTATACCTAATTAGGGTTTATGGTGTTAAACCTAATTTGATTAAAGTTTAACATGGTTTTATTAGGTCTAATTGGTGTCTTAGACCAAATTAGGTTTTATGGTGTTAAAACTAATTTGGTTAAGGTTTAAAATGGTTTAATTAGGTGTAATTAGTGTCTTAAAACTAATTAGGGTTTATGGTGTTAAACCTAATTTGATTAAGGTTTAACATAGTTTAATTAGGTATAATTGGTGTCCTAGACCTAATTAGGGTTTATGGTATTAAACCTAATTTGATTAGGTCCAGTTACTGTCTTAGGCCTAATTAGGGTTTATGGTATTAAACCTTGTTTGGTTAAGGTTTAATGGGTTTAATTAGGTCTAATTGGTGTCTTAGACCTAATAAGAGTTTATGGTGTTTAACCAAATGCAATTAATGATTAACAAGGTTTAATTAGGTCTAATTGATGTCTTAGACCTAATTAAGATTTATGTGTATTAAACCTAATTTAATTAAGGTTTAATAGGTTTAATTAGGTTTAATTAGTGACTTAGACCTAATTATGGTTTATTTGTTTTAAACCTAATTTAATTAATTTTTAATGGTTTTAATTAGGTCTAATTGGTGTCTTAGACCTAATTAGGGTTTATGGTGTTAAGCCTAATTTGATTAAAGCTTAACAAGGTTTAATTAGGTCTAATTGGTATCTTAGACCTAATTAGGGTTTAGGTGTATTAAACCTAATTTAATTAAGTTTTAATGGGTTTAACTAGGTCTAATTGTTGTCTTAGACCTAATTAGGTTTTATTTATATTAAACTTAATTTAATTAAGGTTGGGTTTGGTTTGAGTCTATTTGAAGTTACTCATAATTAACTTAGTTCAATGTGGAATGAGTTAAGTATGGTAAAAATTTGAGTCTTAAATGATTTTTTTAGGGTTTTAAATATTAATTCATAATTAATAATTTTGACCCTATAAACAAAAATGTCATTTTAAATTTTCAAAATGCTAAGGTTTGTCATTTTAGGGTTTAAGTCTGTCACCCTAAGGTTCTTAACCAATTTCAAATTTTATTTCTTAATTTAAGATTTTTTATAACTATTTTTAAAAATAATTATAAATTTTAATATAAATTAGGAAATCCTATCCTAGGGAATTTTTCCAGCCTTAGAAAAATTAAGGGATCTTCATAAAGACTTAAAGGTTGATCCCTAAAATTTTAATATTTTTTTGTTTTAAAAATAATGTATAATAATTAAATTACTTCTAGAGAGTATTTAGTTAATTAAAAACTAAATATAACCTATTAATTCACGATTACAGAGAGCTTGTCCCCAATTCACTTTGAGGTGAAATTAGGGTTAGATATGAGTTCGATCAAAGTGAGTCATGGTTTGGAAAATGAAAGTGGAACAGCAGGTTACTAGGAAGCTTTTAGAAGTGTTAATTTGAAGTTTTGAGAAACTTCATTTCAAACCCAAAAATTTTTCAATTTTTGGGTAGAGAAACTGGAAGGGTGCAGCGGATTTCAAGACCTAATTCTATGGGGGATCAATTGCTTAGGTCCTGGGGAAGAGGTTTGATGTAGGATGGTTCAAGTGATTTAGATTGTCTGTTGGTCTATTATCCCCTTGGAAGCTCACGGGTTAGCCAATTTATAGGCTTGGATGAAGTCACAGTGAGCTTAAGCTGGTTTGGGGAAGGTTGTATCAGGCTCATGATGTCTTAGAGATAAAGTTTGAGCTGAAGATAACCATATTTGGGCATTCCTAAGCTAATCCAAAGTGAGTTTACTCATGGTGAAGGTTTGGTTTCATGTGTTGGCTTCCCTCCAATGGTTCACTTATGAGGTGGATAAAATGGGTGAAGATTTGTTGAATTCACCTTCCTCAAGTGAATTCTATCAATCTCTTGATGAAGCTTGAGGAGAATGCCACGTAACCTTTTATCTTCCTCATTTTCTACGTAATGTCATGATGAGTTCTCCATTTAATGACATAGATTTGGCTATGCTTTGGCTCATGTTTATTGGGTGATAGATGAGGTGCATGGTGACTCCAAAGTGAGCTACTTAATCTTCATTCACCTAAGTTAACATGACATCCATGGTTTTATAAAAAAATGACATATAATTTCCCTTCCTCTTTATTTTCAAAATTTGATGATAATGAGTTCATTCCATGATGAAGGGATGACTTAAACCAACCTTATTTTCCATTGGATGGCTTATAAGGTGAGTGATGACTCAACCATGTTATCCCTAAGCAAGTCATAAAGGGGTGACACCGCTTTTACCCCTACATGATGGTGTCATTATGAGCTTTAATCTTGGTTAACCATGGTGGCTCATGGGTTTGCTTATGGGTCATGGAATGTTATGAGAGGTCCTAATCGTCATGGGTGATCATTTAGTGATCTCTCATGGATTAAATTTAGGATTTAAACTTAAATTATGATTTTAGTATTTTCATGGATTTGTATTGTCATGAACTTAAACCATACTTTTAAAATTAAATCCTAGGTTTTTTGGTCCTTAATTTTAATTTCCTTTAATTAATTAAATGATTAATTAATGAAGAGATTAAAATATTTTGATGAAAATATCAAATTTTGATTAAAATTGTGAATTTAACCAAATTTGAACAAGTTTAACTTGGTGGACCATGTTTGACCAATGTTGACCATTGTTGGTCCAAGGATGTCCATAATGATTAATTTGACCATTTGATGGTTTGATTAGCCATGGGGTAATTGGGTTTAAGTGGAATAATCTAAGTTTAACCAAGTTGACCAAAAGGTTATGATTGATCATTTTAATGTCTTGAATTGATCAAAGAAGTCAAATTTAACAAATTTGGTATCTAGGTTGCTCTGGCGGTCGATGGGGTTAGCATTGGGTCAATGTGGTGGTCATAGGGTCATGAATTGACTATTTTGACCAAGTTTGATCATTTGGGTCAAGGGTTGACCGTTTGGTCAATGTGGCGGTCATTGGGTCATGGATCGACCATTTTGACCTGATTTGACCATTTGGGTCATGGTTTGACTAGTTTGGTTAATGGGGTGGTCATTGGGTCATGGATTGACCATTTTGACCAAATTTTACTATTTGGGTTAAGGGTTGACCAGTTTGGTCAATTTGGTAGTCATTGAGTCATGGATTGATCATTTTGAGCTAATTTGACCATTTGTGTCGAGGGTTGACCAATTTGGTCAATGGGGTGGTCATTGGGTAATGGATTGACCATTTGACCATTTGGATTAAGAGTTGACCAGTTGGGTAAATGGGGTGGTCAATGAGTCATGGATTGACCATTTTAACCTAATTTGACCATTTAGGTCAAGGGTTGACTAGTTTGGTCAACATGGTGGTCATTGGGTCATAGATTGACCATTTTGACCACATTTGACCATTTGGGTCGGGTTGACCAGTTATGTCAATGACTTGATCATATGATGGTTTTTCATTATTGATTTGACATTTTAGGATGTCATTAAGATTTGGGTTAAAAAGACTTCTTTAGGGTTTACCTTAGACATTAGAGTTTTGTGACCATTGGTAAGGTTTAGGAGGTATATATTCTTAGACTTCCTTTCTTAAGATGATTTATAAATGATCCTCATAATAGTGAGTTCAACATGTTGTGCTATAATTCAGAAAAAGCTTATTAAAAACTTAGTGATCCTGTAGTTTTACTATTCCTTATGTTATAGGAGAAAGATTTATTGGAAGAGCTTTATGTGATTTGGGAGCCAGCATTAACCTTATGGCTTTATCTATATTTAGAAGATTAGGTTTAGGAGAGATTTCTCCTACTACTGTAACTCTTCAGTTAGTTGATCGTTCGATCACCTATCTTAAAGGAGTTGTAGAAGATGCATTGGTAAAGGTTAATGAGTTTATCTTCCCTGTAGATTTTATTGTGTTAGATATGGAGGAAGATAAATAAATTCCAATCATTTTAGGATGACATTTTCTTGCCACTAGAAGAGCTATGTTGGACGTACAAAATGGTAAATTAACTATGAGAGTTAATGATCTAGAAGTTACATTTAATATAGTAAAATCAATGAAATACCTAGCAAAAGGAAGAGATGATGAATGCTTCAGATTGGAGGTTAGTGATTACTTAAATAATGATTATTTTATTGATAATTTTGAAGAAAAAAATGAATAAGAATATTTGGGTCATGAAGATGAGGATAAGATGCAAGATAAATCCATTGAAGTAAGTAATGAGGATTTTGATTATGTTTAGGAAAAATTTGAACTATTAGACACTATAGAAAATAGTAAAAATATTAGTCCTTCAATAGAAAAACCACCTGAACTTGAGATGAAAATAATTCCTACACATTTAAAATATGCCTTTCTCGAGAAATTTATCTACATTAGTTCTTATATTATCCTTTAATTTAACTGAAATTAAAGAACAAAAATTATCTAAGACATTAAAAAATCATAAGAAAGCTTTTGAACGGACATTAACTGATATTTAAGGAACCAGTCCTTCCATTTGTATGCACAAAATTTTATTAGGAGAACATCATAAATTGAGAGCTGATCTTCAGAGAAGATTAAATCCTATGATGAAAGAAATAGTTAAGAAGGAGATTTTAAAATGGCTAGATGCCGAAATCATTTATTCTATATCAGTTAGTGCTTGGGTTAGTTCAGTTCATTGTGCTATTAAGGAAGGAGGTGCCACTCGATGCAGAATTTTTGTATGTGTTATAAATGTCTTTCAACCTTACGACACACACGACGCTCTATTAGGAAATATGCAGATGAATCACAATAATGTTTACTTGAGAAAAAAAGTTGTATATTTTAAAATCATTAAGCTGCCACTTCTAAATGACCTCAAGTAAATCTTTTACCATATAAAATGTATGACTTACGGTAATGAGCTTTATTTAAGAATTGTTATAATTTTGTTTAAAAAATATAATAATATGCCTTAAGAAAAGTTTTTAATAACTTAAGTTAAAACTAAAAGTATAAGAATATCTAGTAGTCAAATTTATGATTTATGATTTTCCATTTATTTCAAGAAGAATTGTATTTTGTCTTTTTAAAAATGCTTAGAAGATTCATATGAAAAAAAAAAAATCAAGAAAATTTTTTAAGGATGTTGTTTACCTCAATTTTGAGGTCTTTCTTTTTCTCTCCCTAGAGCCTAAGATATTGCCTTTAGGATTTTCGTATTTAAACTCTCCTAGGGGACTAGACTGGAACCTATAATATATAGAAATTGGAGCCATTTGTTCGCTCCTTGAAGTTTCATATGGACAGTTCTAAATCCTCAACATTCAGTTAATTTGATGAAAAGCCAAGATATTGAAGCTCTTGTTGAGTCCCTATAAGATTTTGAAAGTCATAAGTGGACCCTATGGCGTGTGCGACGTTTGAATTTTTTGTCGAGAGCAATTTTTTAACTTTTGTGGTCGCTTATACGAGGTCCAATTAATAATTTGCTCGTTAAACGACTCCAGTTAGACCAAAACAACTTCATTTACCATGTGACATAAATAAGATTTAAATGGATATGATAATCAACGTACTTGTACAGTTGACCCCGGATGAAGAAACACACTGCTCTAATGCATCTGGAACATCAATTTTAGCTAGGAAGGATATATCTCTTGATAGTGTTTCAATTTGGGTTGAATTATGTGCAAACTGACGAATTTAAATAAAACAATAATATTAAAAAATAGAATTTCTTAATAAAATAATAATAAAAAAAAACTCACGCACGCTTGTTCCCACTCAGGCCCACTTTCCCTTTCTATTTGTTTGCTCCTCTTCCCCGAGCCCTAGTTTACCCATTCGGCGAATAACCTCGTTCTGGAACCTTTCTCCGGGTTCTCCGATCATATTCCTTCTTTCTGAGCATTAACGACTCTCATCGCCGCTTATTTCACCAGTAAAGTTTTTCCTACCTAAATGCATAGGATTACCTTCCTATTCTTGATTCATGGTCACTCTCTTCCTTGCGGTATGTTTCTGCTCATCGTTAGTCTTCACCATCGGTAATTTTTCTTCGTCCCCTTGGCTATAAATGCCACTTGAGGGGGAGGCATTGAGAGGGCTTGTTATGATCATTGTCTGGTTTGTGCGTGCAGATTTTCGTGGGGTTTTCTTCTTTTTGAATCTATATTTCGCTGTTTCTTACGTATTTTGTCCTTAATTTAGAGAGCATCTGGAGGTAAGGATTTCCTTATTTTCATATACACATGAACATCCGATTGAAGCTATCTTCATGCTATTATTCTTGTGAGCTTCATTTCTTCACATTACTTTAGTCGATTTTAATTATATGGATTTTATGTTTGATAAATGATATTGGGAGATATGTATGTATTAGAGATTATAGTTCTTTCATTAGATAGATATAACCCTTTAATTTAATTTATAGAATTGTCTTTTCTCTTAAGCTTGAAAGGTATTTACAATGATTAGGATCATAGATTTGTTTAGTCTTTTCCTAGATTCTGTTGTCATGTTATCTGGTATTGGATATGTATTTTAGAAATGTATGCTTTAAATGATATGAATTGAACAATGATGAATTATTAATATCAAGGTAGACTTTCGAATTTATTTGTATACTTGCTTCAGTATTTAAGATTTCGATGCAGTTTTCATTCTTAAGTCATTTTTTGTTTACCCTTCTTTATTTATTTTCAATTAAAATGTACAATATTATTATCTGTTGATTGAAATCGATATATGTATATGGCTAACATGTTGAATTAAACACTTCCATAAGCCTATAAGTAGTGGATTTTGAATTTATATCAATAAATTGATATTGCATGTTCCTAATTGAGAAATTTGGATGCTTAGTCTTTGATTCTCATATATTTAGCCAAAACTATATGAAGTATAAACTGAATTTATGATTACCTATTGATGGATTTTCAATAAAGCTGGTTAAATCCTGTTCTATGGTTCAATTAAATATGATTTCTGTATTCATTGTTAGGGAATTCTTGAACTCTTTTAATGAATCATACCCCTTTGTAGCTCCAATGTTAATATATGAAAATGCCAGGATTGAGAAGCTGCCTTTTAAAGGTACTAGTCATTTCCCATTTGGATTAATTTCTTAAGGTGAGGCTAGAGAATAGTGATTATACCGAGAAAGAGGATGATGTGCATAATGACGAAAAATTGGGTGATGCTGTTGAAAAAAATAAATTGAAAGGCTGATGTTTATAAGAATAATTGTTTAGCTGAAACCATATTCAACTGGTGGTTCTTATTCAAACCCAAACTGTGTGAGACATTCTGACAATAATTTTGATATAATATTCAATTCAGCAAGTCTATACCATAATAAGTTTCCTATACTTGTAGCTGTATTGAATTTTAATTTCAAAAGTTATTAAGCACATTCCTGAAACGACTCGTGGGATTTTCACAAATTATTCTTATAGTATTATACAAACTATGCAATTGTACTCATTTTGAGTGAATTTATGCCACCCTTATCTAGGTTACAACTTTACAATGTTTCTCAATCTTCTCAAGAACTTTTGGCAAGTCAGTAAATAAGTCCTATGTGTTACCTTCTAAGGTAGCCAACTTTATTATCTCTGAATAATCCCCGGCTTCAATTGGATGACTGAATTTGATTATTCAAGTAGCTGTGTGGAATCTTTAAACCATGCCACTATGGAATTTTTTATCCAAATATGAGTAATGAGCATGAAAAGTCTGTGATTGGGTGTTGAGCTTCCCATTTCATTCAGTATTCTTGATGGTGGTGTTATCATGGAATATCTGAAATGGTTTGGAATGTAATAGTTTGGTATGCAGTTTTCAAATGCATGATTTCATTTTCAGTCTTGATTATGTAATTGGTCCTATTTGATGTTTTGAATGGCTTACTTCCATGCTGGTGATGCTTATGAATTTATTTATATAATACCTATCGGTTGATCCTTTTTCTTTAGTTAGCTGTTTACTTTCTGATTCTCTATGGATGAGCTTTGGTCATGCTGAAAAGTTCACAACCGATCTTAATGAAAGAGTGAAGGTGATTGAACCCTTTGTGTTATTGCAAGACAAAATAAGAAAAGAAATATTTTTAATCTTTTTTTTGGACTCCTTAGTCCATGTTATACGTGCAGGTTTAGAAATTCTTCTTACACTATGTGAATCATGACAATTTTGTCTTATTTTTTTTGAATTCCTATATTCCTCGTGAAAGTATTTAAAAAGTACAAACAACAAGTATTTATATCAAGAGAGATGCTACTTCTACTCAATTCATTACTATTTCAATGGATGAGGCAACTCTGGGAGAAGTGAACAAAAAAATATGAATTTTCAAGCTTCCATTTATTTCTTGTGAAATTATGACATGTGATATTGGTATAATATTACAAAGTTACTGAAGGACGATGAGATGATAAATCTGTTATTTTCTTCCCTGAAGCTTGATCAACCAAGGATTTTTTATGCTTATTGGCAAGGAAAACCACTCAACTCATGAGTTATGTTCAAAGCCATCCAGAAATTTCACATCAACTTATAGATCTAATTCATTTAACTGTTTTGATGGAGATATACAATTGTTACCTTAAGATGGATATATATATAAAGATGTATATATACAGATTTTTTCCTTTGTTTTTTTTCAAATTGTGAAAACATAGTTAGATAAAGTATGGAAATTATTTGGATATGCATGTGGAATATCAAAGTGGCTTATAAGTTGGGAATGTGGGGCAATGGCTATAATGCAAAATACTATATTCATACTTTTATAGCTGAAAGCTAAATCAATAATAAATTAAAGATGCTATTTTCAACCTTCGAGTTTTTGTTAATCTATCCCTCTCTTAAAAGATTTGTGAATTAACAACAGATACTACACTTCTAAAAGTTCAGATACTACATATTGAAACTACACTTTTAAAAGTTCAGATACTACATAAAGATACTACACTTTTAATAATTTAGATACTACAGTAGATATTACACTTCTAAAAGTTCAAGTACTATGCATTGGTTCACAATCAATTAAGTAGTAGGGATTAGAGCTGCCCGATTTTAAGATGATTTGTTGGTGACTTTTGATTGATATTGATATATAAGCTTTGACGCTCTGGTTACCATGGGATTAGAGAATATAAAATCTACTCCTGAGCCTATCCCCAAATTGAATTCTTATTTCCCCATTTTGATTTTCATTTGCTTATCCCTTATGCTTTTATGTTTAAATATCTATACATTTGTAATATGCTAATTGCTTTTTGTTTTGGAGTATAAGCAGAATTAGCGAGGTACATAGATTCTTCTTTGTTTATTGTATTCTATTGCATAGTTCTTTTCTTTTTTGACTGTAATATACTACACTGTTCTTTTCTTTCTTTACTATATACATCCACCTGTATTCATGCTTTTAATTACTGTTCTTCTAACATGTTTATACAGTACCTTAGGGTAGCAAATGTAGAACATATGCTTAGGATTGGGAGCTTATAACACATAACCATAACACACTTTAAATTTCAAAACCTTTTCAAAATTCCATAATAAAACGTTTGCAAACCCATGAAGAATGTTTTCAAACTCTTATAAATTAATAATAACATATATTCATTATTTTCTCTCTCCTCTTCTCTGAACGAGATGATGATGCAGTCAAATGACGATTCATCTCTGGGCAGCAGTCGAGACTACAATAAAAGGTGGAAGGAAGAGCTTCAACTGAAATTTTGTATACTTAAATAACAATAGGATTAGTTAATGTCAAGGTTGTTCGTCTGATACAATATAATTCCTCACATTATCTTTTAGAACTTTGTAAAATTGTATATCGTATGATATAAGTCCTAGACTGTTTCAGATTCTAACGTAGTTATTTGGTACATAAATCCTCCTATTTTCTCGGGCTGTTTTCATATGATATGCAGACATAATTTCTGAATATCTAAATAATTTATAGGACTGAAACATTAAATATAAGCTCCGTTTCAAAGATGTAAAACAAAATCATAGATATGTTTGATATGTCGCTGAAGCTTTTTCAGTATCTTTGATATCTCCCACTCTTCACTCCTTTGGATTCCGAAAATAAATGTTCCACATTAGGCCTTACCTTTTTGAATTTCCTATAAGCAATCGTGGAAACCTAAACGTTGAAATTATTGAAGACGAAACCCCAATCTTAATCGAGAGTTTTCTTAGGTGACTTTGGTTGCCTAAGATGTAATTTCCTGTAGGGGCTTGCCTCTATAGGGATTTAAGAACCCAAATTAATCTATACCCTATCAAATCTGTGTATTAGATAAGAGAATTTGTCGGCTATAAAATTTGCAGACCAAAATAGTCATAAAATTTTTATTTTAAATAGTTAGGCCTACTAACAAGTGATACGATCCTCTTTTGGGATGATATATTATCTGTATTATCGTGTTTAGCTATCTAAACTTTTATATATATAAGATATATCGGTCTTGTTATTTTCCAAAATAAGGAATACCATTCTCAAAACCAAAATTACATTACACATTAAATTTAAATTTGAAATTTTATTTTCAAAATAAAAAATATCTGAAAAATTTTTGGCGATTCCACTAGGGATTAATTCTTCTCTCCATTTAGGTTAGGTAGATTTATCTTCATACATCGATAGTGTGCCCATATCTCAAGTGTGCCAGACTAACATTCTTCTGTTGATGTGCTTCATTCATTTCTTCCTTGAGTAAGTAATGTCAACTTAATCCGATGTTTTTATATTTCAAAATATTTTCTTATATACACCATAATACAAACGCAAGTATACGTATTATACAAGTAATACAGAGCTCTAATGGAGTCGTAGTTATCGATTCCACGAGGAAAGTGTAACTTTATGATTGTAGCACTAAAATACAATGTTCAAATATATAAAAATTACTAGTGAGAAATCACAAGTTGATAATGTTTAATTATGCTAGTAGAAATCAATTTACCAAACTACTTTCTAAATTTTAAAGTATATATACAAATTCTAAACAAAGCTTGACTACTTTATAACAAATGATTTAAATTTGAGATAATATCCTTCCCCTTGCAATGAGTTTATGGTTAGTGAAAGATTTAGATTTTTAGAAATTGTATTGTGCCAAATAGGAGCATTCCTATTCTTCTGAGTGCATAAAGAACATTGGCTAATACTATGTTTGGTCCCTAAATCCATGGTTAGACTGAGAGGAAACTGACTCCCACTCCTGAGCTCCCACATACATCTCGCCTGGGGACTAACTCTCGCTCTAGTTTCTAAACGCTAAGATCGAATTGGGGATTTTAGTCTATCACCCTTAAAATCTCCAATTATATGCCAAACAAAGTATATTTCTTTATCTATTTTCACTCAACCCTATCGACTATATTCTCATCCATAGAACTGATTGTGATTCTTACTTTTTTGTAGAACTCATAGCCCTTTCAGATATTATGTTTCACAAGAAATTTTAACATTTCAATTGGCTAGATCGAAAAATAAATGGAAGACTGAGTGTAAAACCATCACTAGTATTTAACTTTCAAATAACATATCTAATCTATCTCTTCATTTCACTATATCTCAATGCAAGGAGAAAGACAATGAAATCTACTCAGAATTCATGAACATACGAGAAAAGATGGATTTTATATATAAAAGAAAGTTCATAAAAAGAATAATAAAAAAACACAACTTATCTGAAACTCTTCCCTAAGAAATATCCCTTGAAGTTCATTTGAATCTCTTTCTCTCTTTACAATAACAGTCAATTTTCTTTAGAAAAGTAAGGAAGAAGAAATCCTTCACTTTCCTCCCTCTCCTACAACTCTAGAAAGAACCCTTTTACACTTACACTAATTTTTCCTCTTCTCCTCAGCATCACCTCCCTTTCCTTTGGCATCTAGAGTACTCTAATATAGTGTAGGGACAAATTTCCCAAGAGTTGCCTCAAGCAACCCTCTAAAAGTCATCCAAATTCATTGAATCTACAAAAAATTTATGCACAACTGTCTTGGGCGCTGTTGGCGCCGGATTTGGGAGCGGTTGGCGTCAGAATCTGGTACCGTCGGCGCCCTTTCTCTGTCAAATGGTGCCGTCAGTGCCCATCCTAGCGTTGTCATCGTCGGACCACATTTCTAGATTTATGCTTTCTGGATGAGGGCGCAGTCGGCGCCCAGGGCCAATTTTCTCAAAATCACCTCAATTGGCTCTAAATTTCACCATTTTTGCTTCATTTTACTCTAAATGTCAAAAAATCAAAATACCTGCAATGAAACATGAGAAATACTATTCTTTAAAGCGCAATATCACAAAAAATGAGAAATACTATTCTTTAAAGCGCAATATCACAAAAAATGAGTATAAAAATAGGTAAAAAATCTAACATATTTTTGGTGCATCACAACTTCTTTTTGATTATGGAGCCACTGTTTAATCATCCTTAAATAGGAAGGTTCCAAAATCTTCAAATCTTCAAAGTGGGGTGGACCTCCAATAGGTGTGATAGGTTAGGAGCGGTTCATTGAAACAATTTTGATGTGAAGGCAACCCACTTCAAATCTTAGACCAGGTATTACACTAAATTTCATTCTCACAACCTTCCATTTAAACTTCAACAAAACAAACTTCATCAAAAATTTCAAAATAAAATAAAACTTCTTAAAGCATTGCAAATATACATTGATAAAACAAAACACAAAAAATTCAAATAAAAAAAGTTCGCATGAATAAATTTCAAAATGATGCCCAGTTCATAAGACAAGTGTGTTAATTTTAGTAATTTTGTTGAAATTACAAGGCATAGTATGTCATTGACTTTTGAAAATTCATCAAATGACATGGATGATAGACGATGTGGATGCCAAAGTTGTTCTTCTCATCCGATGGAAGCCTGTCCCGTGATAAAGTTACCTTCTACCCATGATCAAATATCAAGTTTGGGACAGGTTTCGACGATTTCAAAGTCGTTCTTGGCAAAACACTTTATGTTTTCTTCAAAACAACTGACCCAGTAATAGAAGAGCCTATAATCAAGTTTGACCTGAGCTGTTTGCAAGAGTTTCCTGCATTTAGAAAGCCTAAGGTCAAGGAAACTCTTACCAAGCCCGATGCTTCGACCACTAATATCAAAATTACACCAAAGCTCGACATAAGGAAGAATGACCGTCTAAAAGCTGCAACTGACTTTAAGATAGTTGACAAAAATTATATCGAGGCTACGTTAATGAGACTCCGAGCCGACATTGCATGATTGTCTGAATAAAAAGGAAAAGATAAATGTGATGAAGACTACGATATATTAGATTATATGCCACAACATCCTTGCGCGATGCTCCCTTACTAAATGATGAGAATGCCTTGGATAAGTTCTAAATGACCATTCAACAACGTGACAAACTTATCAACTGTCTTGAAAAAAAAAATTTGAGGAAATGACGACCGTTGTGCCAACTATTCAAGGGCAGTCATAGTTATCGCCGATAACGACTCCGAGTTGAGCCGACCAGACAATTGTTCACATTACGGATGAAAGAAAAAGTCTACCTCTGACAAACAACCGAAGAAGAATTCAATTCAGGGTCCAATACCATAAAAAGACATTAAAAACTTAATAGAACAGGAGGTGAAAGAAACCTTGGCTCAATTCAAAGGAGGAGCATCAATTCCGAAGGTCGACATACCCTGAAAAGTTTGACGTTGTCCAATATCCCAAGGGCTTTTTACTACCTCTATTCAAAACTTTTAGTGGAACAGGAAATCCTCGACAGTATGTAGCACAATTTCGGGCTAGCTTTGCATTATAGAAGGAAATGATGCACTATTATTCTGACAGTTTGTTAGCACTCTATCTGGAGTCGCTTTTGACTGGTACGCAGATCTGCCAAATGGTTCAGTAAAGTTATTCATGGAAATTGAAAATCTTTTTATCAATTTCTTTGTGGGAGTTTAAAACCAAATCATTATTAGTGCTCTTATGGTAGAGAAGCAGAAGCTGGGTGAGACTTTGGTGGAATACATCTTGTGCTGGAGAAGTCGCAGCATGAGATGTGAACCACAGCTCCAAGAACAACATACAATCGAGATTCTCTTGAAAAACATCCACGGTCCAATAACTTTTATGCTTAAAAGATTCATTATAAAAACATTTTAGAAACTACTCAATAAGATCAAAAGTTTGTAAGAGGGGGATTTCTAGAAAAGATTGAGGCCCAAAGCCGATGGATACATTTGAGAAGTCCGGAATTGTAGCTACATTAGACAAAGGCAAGAGTTTGATGCAGATTCAGGCCAAGCAACCACAACAAATCTACCAGCATTTGCAGCAGTACAATTGACATCACAAACAACAATCATTTCAACAGAGATCCTATAAAACAGAGGGAAGACAGGGTCCGTCTAAGGCTGAGCCACCTAGTAAAGTGTATTCATTCAAAAATGAAGAAATATTTAAAATATTCTAGGATTTAGTCAAGGATCAAATTTAGATTACTAGAGCCAAATAAGCCAAACGAAGTTCATAAGATGGATCACCCAAGATATTGCCCATATCACAGGTTGCTTGGGCACACCATAGAAGGTTGTATCAACTTTAAAGAATGGCTCGAAAAGAACTCCAAGAATGAAAATATAGCGATATCAAAAGAATATTTAAGAGAATATGAAAAGGGTTCCATTAATATGATTTTGGTCGAGCCAATTGTTCCAATTGACCATTATGCACTGGAGGAAAGATGGAGTACAAATTAGGCCAAGTCATTAAAGGAGACCATAAACTGGGTCTGAACTGTTTCAATGCAAGTTGCAATGAAGAGTTAAGGGAATGCTACCCTTTTTACCACCACAGATGACAATACTCTGACATTAGATAGCAATAAGAAGTTACTTGATAATGTATTTGGTTTGCACTCCAGGGACCACACTTTTGACCAATGTGTTGATGTTATTAACGTGATACCCCGTCTCAAAGCATCATCATTATAGGAGAATTAGAATAAACCTAGGGCCGCTGGATCGATAATAATAGAAAGTTCTTAGGGCTATCTCCCTAAAGAGGAACTTGAGTCAGATGTTTTTGATGTCGATCACACAACAACACTATTGCTTGATGAAAGGAACAATGACAATAAAAAATATTCGACTGACCTTAAAATAATCCTCGGAGAGACTTAAAGTTGACATTGTGCAGCTATTTGAAGAACAAGAGAGAACTATGGATGATTAAAACTATGATATATCAGGTTACATGGATGTAGAATTTGCAGAAATCAATGTTGTTGAGGCCAAGATCTCATCTTCCTTTTGTGACACTCTATTACCCATTGAGGAGAACATCATGACTGAATTACAAGAGTCCATTCTAAAATAAGGTCAATGAATCAACTTAATAGAGAAGAAGATAGATGAATTGGCTGCTATTGTGGCTACTATTCAAGGGCAATTTCAATCACTGCAAATAACATCGCCATAGATGAACCAATCAGAGATGGTTAACTTCACGAACAAAAAGAAAGAATTCGCTTCCACCAGGATTGCTACTACTACTCTTGTAGGGTTTGTTGTTACTACGCGCGTCATTGATCCCTCCAATATTTATGCTTATGTTTTATTTATGAAATGATATTATAATATGAGATTCTATGCAAGTATATGTATCGTTATCAAGTAATAAAGAACTTTCTGGTTAAACCCCGAGATATCAAACCCACAGGGATTGTGATAAACAATGAAAATAGAAAAATTAACTTTCTACTTTTCAAGGAGATCTTATTCAAACTAAAGATAATATTATAGGAAATAAAAGTTGATTTTTTTGGTTAATTTTTTATAATTTGAAATAAAAGTAAACAACTTTAACTAAACTTTTATAAGATGTAAGAAAATGCCAATAAAATATATGTTTTCCTTCTTATGAATCAGTAACAAATTATGAAATTTTGTTTTAGAAGTATACTAAATATGTTGTGTCAAATAGGAGCAATTATATTCTTTACCCTTATTGGAGATTCTATAAAGAATATAGGCTAATCTATTATTTCATAAATCTTGAAGACGGGTTAGTCAGAAAATATACTAGCTCTCACTCTAGAGTTTCCTCGATTCCCTTTACCCGAGGCTAACATCTCGTATCAAAACATAAAACAATAAATCAAATTAGGGGCTTTAGTCTGTCACTTTAATGTTCTCTAATTCTACACCCATCAATGTATATCTCTATATTTATTTGAACTCAACTATATGAATTACAGTCTCATCCATATAATCTCATGTGACTCTTTCCAATTGTTGACTAAGACAATACCATGTCGGTTCTTACATGTTCTCACAACATATTTTAACATCTTAATTGGTGAAATTAAGAAGTAAATGAAAAACAAGGTTTTGAATCATCACAACTTCTTCCAACATTGAAATCCTATACTTCACACAACATACTTCCATAACTTTATTACTTCATCATATTTAAGGAAAAAGATAAGAAAACTACTTAGAATTCATGGAGAAAATGTAATCACAACTTGGTTTAAAAGAAAAAATCATAGTGAAAACCCAAAACTCTTAACTAAAAACCAAATGTAATGACAAAGATAAAGACTTATCTGTAAATTCTCTCCACAATAACTCTTGAAGTTCCTTTGAAACTTTTCTTTTTCTTTCAAGACTCCTTAGAGGTTGGCGCCCAACTCTGAAGACTCTGAATGTCAAATTTAATTCTAATACAAACTAAATTTAAGTAGAAGTTGTGGAGTAGTAGTTAATGATAGAACTTTCTTACATTACTTACACACTCTACAACAACCACACTAAAAACACTCTTACAACACTCTAACTAGACTCTCTAAAACCTCTAAACACACATGCATTTAACCCTCTCTTTAACTGATCTTCAAGTCTTCTTTAATACTTCTTAAAGAGGTGCTTTCGTATCTCTTCAAATTGTGTCCACATTCAACGTATCTTCTAAAATATGCATCAATTCAAGAGTATTTTGAATGAAAATTGGCGCCAATAGGAAGTTACCCACGTTCTCACCAAGAGATGCGTAAAAAAAGCTCTTCAAAATCACAACAAAAATTAAATAACTCTGCTTTTGTAATTGTCGCGCTTAAGCGCGAGGTTCCGACACTCAGCCGAGGTTCATCTGGAGTGTAAGCTCCAACTCGGGGCGCATAGTTGCAGGGCCTTGGAGCGTAAGCGTGGGTTCAGGGGCTTAGTTGTCACAGATCACTTCAATTTTCTTCATTTTTGCTCTAATTCTGATACATTTTCACTCCTTTCATCATATTCATCCATATAATCATACCGGTAAGAAAAATACATAAAATACACTCCATTAAAGTGCAATATCATCAAAAATAGGTATAAAATGTGTATAAAAATACTATATATTTTAGGTGTATCAAAATTCCCCCAAACTTGAAATATTACTTGTCCTCAAGTGACAGTATAATCATATAAAATCAAAAACATTCAAATTATGTGGATGGTTTGTTTAGAAGTTTTTAAAATTTTGTTCTAGAAATGTAGCAGTCCAATTTAGAAATCATTTTAGTAAATGAGGCCTACTTAAAGTTTAGAAATCTCTTATGTAAAAGTTTATGAAAAATATGAGTTCCTATCTTATTCAGAAATACATGTAGATTTCTCAAAATACAGGGTTTAGGCATTTTATTTCCTTTAAAAATCTTTACTAAAATAGTTATACTAACTATATTATATTTTTGAGCTTCAAGAATTTCTCAAATCTTATTCTCTTAAAATATTAGGTGTGGAACTAATTTTTGATTAGACCCATAAATACTCAAGCTTCTCCTTCCTTTTTTTACATATATTTTATTTATTTATTTTTCTTTTCCTTTTCTTTTTCTTTTTCTTTCTTCTTTTTCTTTTTTTATATAAGACAAGTATTACTATATCTGAATAGTCCTTTAAGAATTTTGAATTCCACCATTCCTTTCCTAAAGCATAAGGTAGATATATATCTTTGACTTAGAAATATAATAAAAGATTTGAAAACTATTTTTAATAAAAGAAATTTAAGTATTAAAAACAAAAGTCTAATCCTTCTATTTTTCCAAAAATATAACTTTTCTTACTAATGATAGTTACAAAATATTCATCATTTCTTCACCAAGAAATTTTTAACTTTAAATTCTTCATCATTACTATAGATTTTAACTAATTTTCTTACTCATTTCTATATTCAAAGTTTTACTTCTCTAATATAACTTCATTCATATAATTATTTTTCAATCAAAATCAAATTTTATTTATAGCACATTTGTGATCAAATAAAGTTTTAAGTTTCTTTTTGAAAATTATTTTTAATTCCCCCTAAACTTTAAAGATTTCATAACAAAATATTTCACATCAAACCAAATTAGGGGGCTTTAGCCTGTCACTCTAAAGTCCTCTAATTTTACATCTCATAATAAGCATATCTTTCTATATATTTGTACCCAACCATATGGACTACAATTCTCATCCATACAATTGCATGCGATTGTTTCCAGTTGTTGATTGAAACAATACTGCAATGGATCTTACATAATCTCCCAACAAATTTTAACATCTTAATTGGCCAAATCAAGAAGTAAATGAAGTGCAAGGTAGTGAATCATCACAACTTTTCCAACATTGAAATTCTATACTCACACAACTTCCTTCCATAATTTAATTACTTCATCATTTAAAAGGAAAAAAGATAAAGAAAATTACTCAGAATCCATAGAGAAAACACAATCACAACTTGATTTGAAAGTAAAAATCATAGTGAAAATACAACAAGTCTTACTTTAAAACCAAATGTAAAATAAAGTTAAACACTTTTCCTAAAATCCTCTCCACATGACTCTTGAAGTTCCTTTGACACTTTACTTTCCCTTTACAAGAGACAATAGAGGTTTGCGCCTAACTCTGTTGACTCCAAATCTCTATTATACCCTTTATAAAAACTTGACTCTTAACACTAATCACACTCTCCAACAACAACCATTTTTTTGATATTCAAGTCTTCTTTTTAAACGTTTCCCAAAGGTGCTTTGGTGTCTCTTCAAAATATGTCCAGATTCAATTTATCCATCAAGAATGCATCCATCCGTTCAAATTTTAAATGAGTTTTGGCCCTTCTGGGAAGTTAGTGAAGTTTAAACCAAAGGATACTTTAAAAACCCCTTCAGATTTGTCCCAAAATCAAATAAAATTCATCACTTTAACTGTGGCTCCTATGCGCCAAGGGCCAATTTTTTACACCTTTCAATTTTTGCTCCAAATTTGATTCTTTATTCATCCATTCATCATAGTCACTCATTTTAATCATAACTGCAAGAAAAATACAAAAATACCTTCCGTTAAAGTGCAATATCATCAAAAATAGGTATAAAAATATATTTAAAAACACTATATATTTTAGGTATATCAAAATCCCCCAAATTTAAAATGGCAATTGTCCTCAAGTGACACTTAATCAAATAGAAAATCTTAACATGCAAATTATGTAAATGAGTTTCTTTAGGAAGGTTTCAAAATTTTGTTCTAGAAATGAAATAGTCCAATGTAGAAAAAATTTTAGTAATTGAGATCAACTTAAAATTTAGAAGGTTCTTAAGTAAAGGATAACGAAAGTATTAGTTCCTATCTAATTCAAAAATACTTGTACATTTTTTTAAATATAGGATTCAAACATTTCTTCTTCTTCACTTAAAAATTTTCATTTGGAAATAATTTTACTTAGTATATTGTAACCTTAAGCTTTAAATTTTCTCAAAACTTATATTTTTAAACTTTAGCTATGGAACCATTTTTTGATTAGGCCATTAAATTTTCAAGCTTCTCCTTTCTTTTCACATACTATATTTTTTTCTTTCTTTTTTTTTCTTTTTTTTTTTCTTTTTTTTCTTTTTTTGATTTTTTTTCTTTTTCTTTTTTTTTACAAGGCAAGTATTACTATATCTGGATAGATCTTTAATAATTTTAAATTCCACCCTTCTATTTAAAAAGGTCTTATATATATCTTTCACTTAAAATTATAATAATAGTGTTGAAAGTTATTATTTAATAAAAGAAATTTATACATTGAAAAATAAAAGTCAAATATTTTATTTTTACTAATATACAACATTTCCTACTAATGATAATTTAACTATATTTGACATTTCTTTACTAAAAAAAAATAACTTTAAAATTTTCATCTTTACTATAAATTTTAACTAAATTCTCTTACTCATTTCTATATTTAAAGTTTTACTTCCCTAATATAACTTCATATACATAATTGTTTTCAATCAAACATTAGATTTTATTTAAATATTCTTGAGAACAAATAAAATTTTAATTTTTAAAAGTTTGTTTTTAAATTCCCCCCAAACTTTAATTTTTAGTTAGGATTAAACATTTATACATAAAATGATACATGGGTAAGAATTAAAAACGAGAATAACATGCTTGCAGAAATCTTAATATTCTAAATATGCGAGTACAACAGTTTAAAAACAAGGAGTAAAAAGAAATCAAATTCAGTTTTTTAGTTTTTTATAAAAAGGAAATTTCAAATTTTCAAAGGACTTCTACAATAGCGAAGGTTTTCAAAGCAAATACACATCAACAAAAATCACAACATACTAGAAAATAAATGGTATCAAATTTTGAAAAGTTTAAACATGCTATATAAATAGTGGTTTCTAATAGTGTTCTAAGATTTTCTAATATTTATAGGAATTAAATTAGACAATACTAAAAACTTAAACACTTGAAACACATAAAAGCATTATTACCACAAACACTTCACATATTATATCATAAAACCTCAATCTAACACAAACATCTGAATGTGCGTAATATAAATACTCCAACTATAATCTACGCAACATCAGAGTCCATAGCTAAATACAAAAACAAATAAAACTCTAAACATCACAAAACACAAATTCAGACATCACAAACTCAACACAACAATTCTAATCATCATCATCATCCTCATCATCATCATCTTCATTCCAGTCTCTATATGGCACACAAGGTATATAAAAAGGATGAGGAGGTATCTTAGCACTGTGATCTCCTCTAATCACTCTGTCCTGATAATTCTCCTTGTATTTATCATGTTTAACAATATACCTTTCAATATTTCCAATCTTACCATCCATATCTCTAACATGCTCTCTGGCAAGACTCATCTTCTTTAAAATCTTCTGTAATAATCCAGTTTGTGAATCTCTAGAGGATGATGCATGTGCAGTAGAAGCATGTGAAGTAGAAACAACAGAAGCAGAAGCAATGGAAGCTCTAACAGATCCTCCTTTCCAGCCAAATACTGAATGTATAGTATAAATATTCACATTTACACTGGTAATAGGTATAAGTGGTTGAAGAACTTCTTCCCATGTTTCAGACTTAACGCTAAACTGCTCAAAGTGAATAAATCAGAGATGGAAATCTCATACATGTAGTAGTAGTATCTCTGGCATAGTTCAGAATATAATAAAAAATAATAGCCCTATTATTTAAAGGCTTTCCCTGCTGAATACAATGGTTCAGAGTAGCTCTCTCCCTTGCAACTTCACCGACATGACTTGAAGACAGAAGCTTAGATGAGATAAAACATGCCTTTGAAGTGGCATTCAATTAAGAGGCTTGAAAATTCACTCTTCTTTCATTTGTAATCTTCCACAAACCTCTTCCATCAGTAAGAAAGACCATAATCTCATCTAACTCTCCCTTAGAAGGATGAAAATTCGTATAAAAACAAAACATTGCAGGAGATAATCGGTAAAAAATATTAATTACCGCAGATGAAAAATCCCCTTGTTGCCTCCTAACCATCACCAAATTGTTTTCTGCTGCTGCCAAGTTAGCATAGAACTCTCTCACCACAGAAACCACTGCAATAGCGGAGAAGCAATAATATCTTTCCCAATTCTTTCTAGCAATCATCTCATCAATCTCTCTTGCTGGCTTACTAAAAACTCATTCTAGAATTAATTTTTTGTGATGTGAGTGCATCGACGTAACAATTCTCTGCTTTAGAACTGACAAATTTGTCGGAATCAAATTTTGCTTTTTCTTTCGAGCATTTTGATTTTGGAGCCATCTCTAAAAATTCACTAAAAATTGACCATAAATTCTAAATTTAAACTAAACTTGTTAACTCAACTTCCAAAGGCAAACTCCACTAAATCCAACCAATTTCTCATGCTTTTCTCAAATTTTCACCATGAATAGTGATTTTTAGATTTTTCCAAAATGTACTCAAAATACATGGTAAAAATAAAAATTTTTTTACTTAGCAGTAGTGATAATACCTTAAGGAATTCAAATCAAATAAATTTTGACTAAATCGGCTCTAAAATGATTCAAATAATGATGCTCTAGGCTCCTATTTCGTGAAACCGAGAGGTTGAAGGTCATGGGGGTGTTAAAAATGACAATATTTGGGTTTTTACCGGTGCCTTGCGTGAGGCATACAGCGCTTAGCTGCTAAATCTGGCGCTTATGTGCCGTCGGTTTGTTGTTTAGGCACTAATGCCCAAATTTTGACAATTAATTTAATTTCATCAAAAATCCAAGTTAATCACCTTTAGTCACTTCAAATAATTATTTCTCCCCATAAACTCTTCTAATACTCCAAAAGTACTCTTTAATTTGCAATGATTCTACACAAATTTCACACAAACACATTTATATTTCATTAAATATTAAAACATACTTAATACAAACTACAAATATCTATCTAAACATTTTGGATGAAATTCCCCAAATACATAAATTCAAACACATGTAATTAAACACTAACATACACCATTGAGAAGTATCAAACATATGTAAAGTGCAATAAACACAAACTTTTAAAAGAAGACACACTTAAAACACTAAACACACATAATCAAACCACAGGACCACACATAATTTAATTCCATTTTCCGTTAGGTGGATTATATCCAGAACTACCATTAGTTCTATTTGAACCATCTGGAATGAAAATCTAATAAAATGGGCGATGATTTAAAGATCTTACATCTTATTCTTATATCCATTTGTTCTTCAGATACATCGCTCTATTCGCTTCTTCTGCATGACTTGTATGACTGAATTGCATTTTGAGTTTCCATCCAATGTGAGCTAAATGAGCATTAATTTCATTTACCTTTGCATCAATAGACTCCACATCGGCCTCGATCTTTGTAATCCTTTCTGCTATTCCTTGGATACTCACAGCCAGAAATTCATTATATAACTCTTGCGCACTATCACAAATAAACTTCTTGTTGGCTTCTTCTTTCTTCTTAATCTTGCTCTCCCAAGAAGACATTTTTGAACTTAAAATACCCTTTCAGAAGACTCAAGAATGAAAATAAGAACTCAAGCAGTTATTTCATAAATTCAGGGCCTTTTTATAGACTTGGGAAGGCACAAAACCGACCATAGTCATATTAAAACTTTTTAATAACTCTAAAAAATACTTACCCACGATTTTGGCTTCTAGAACCTCATTTTTACACTTCTTTATAACTGTGGCACTTATGAGCCAAACAGCGGCGCATAGCCGCCAGTGCATATTTTGTCACAGTTCTGTAAACATCAAAATTCTCATTCTGACTGCTCTAAGTCATTAAATAAGGTCAAATATACACCACTATAATATAAAAAACTCCAACATGCGACCACATTTCTCAAATCAAACCAAATAAAAGCACACAAAACAAACATAAAACAAAGTACACCGATCCCACAAAGCTCTTGGTTTAACGTCATCAGCCTGACATACACCAAGTTTATTCTGAGCGACCCAACATCAAATTCTCATCAAATTTAGATTGATCGACTAAAAAGTATGGTTTAAGTCTATAACCGTTCACTTTAAATATTTTTCCAATCTTAGGATCTAATATCCACAGCTCCATATGAATAAACTTTCATTACAATAAATGGGCTTGTCCATCAGGACTTAAGTTTTCCACCAAAAATTCTCAATCTACCATTATACAGTAAAACTTTTTGCCCTGGCTCAAGATTTTTTGTATGAATCGTCCGATCATGCCGTAACTTCATATTTTCTTTATAAATCTTAGCATTTTCATAAGATTCATTCCTTATCTCTTCAAGCTTATTTAGTTACAACAATCTCTTTTCTACAGCATCTTTCATATAAAAATTGAACTCTTTAATAGGCCAATATGCCTTATGCTCATGTTTAACTAGTAAATGACAAGATTTTCCAAAAATAGCTTATATGGAGACATTCTAATAAAAGTTCTTTAGGTAGTCCTATAGGCCCACAAAGCATAATACAATTTTATTAATCAGTCATTTCTATTTGGATTAACAGTCTTTTTCAATATTCTCTTAATTTCACGATTGAATAATTCAACCAAACCACTTGTCTGCAGATAATAAGCAGTAGCAATGCGATGGTTAATATGATATTTCTTTGCTAGCTTTTCCATAATCACATTTATAAATGACTTCCCTCATCAGTTATGATTATTCTTGGTATTTTAAATCTGCAAAATATATTCTTATTTAAAAACTTTGCAACACTTTGAGCATCACATTGTGGTAAAGCAACAGCTTCTATCCATTTAGATACATAATCTACTGTTATCAAAATATATAAATTTCCGAAAGATGGTATAAATGGTCCTATGAAATCTAATCCTTAAATGTCAAATATTTCAACTTCCAACATATAATTGAGGGGCAACTCATTTCTTCTAGAAATATTGCCTACACGTTGACATTGATCACAATTTTTAATATAAACATTAACATCGTTAAAAATTGTAGGCCAATAAAATACAGATTATAAGATTTTATATGCAGTTTTATCAACTCCAAAATGTCCCCCGTAATCAGAATTACGACATTTTTGAATAATTTCATAAGTTTCTTCTAAAGACACACATCTTCGAATAATCAAATTATTTCCGTGTTTATATAAAAACTGGTCATCCCAAAAATAAGTCTTAGCTTCAGATAGAAATTTCTTCCTCTCTTGGTATGTCAAACCATAGGGTAAAATATCACTAACAATAAAGTTTACAATATCCACATACCAAGGGACACACCACTCATTAACAACGAGCAATTTTTCATCAGGAAAATGTTTTTTTAATTTCTTCAGCCTGACAAAGAGATTTTTTAGTTTCAAGCCTGAACAGATGATTAGTAATTTGATTATTAGCACTCTTCCTATCTACTATCTCGAAATCAAATTCTTGAAAAAGAAAAATCCATCTTATCAATCTTGGTTTTACATACTTCTTCTTCACTAAATACTTAATAGCAGAATGATCAGTATGCACCACACATTTAGTTCCAATTAAATATGATATGAATTTGTCAAAGACAAATACTATAGCTAATAAATTTTTCTAAGTAGTGGTAAAATTAATTTGAGCTTCATTAAGTGTTTTACTTGCATAGTAAATCACTCTAAAAATCTTATCATATTTCTCACCTAAAATAGCTCCAATAGCATAATCATTAGCATAACACATTAATTTAAAAGATTTTTCCCAATTAAGTGAAACTATAACAGGTGCAGTGATTAATTTTTCTTTTAAAGTTCCAAAAGCTTTTAAGCAATCATCATCAAAATTAATAATTACATCTTTTTCCACTAAATGACATAGGCTTTGAAATTTTTGAAAAGTCTTTAATATAACACCTGTAAAATCCAACATGTCCCAGAAAACTTCTAATTCTCCTTACATTAGTTGGGCAAGGTAAATTAAAGATCACTTGAATTTTTATAAGATCTACTTCCATACCATTTTCTGATATACGATGTCCCAAAACAATTCCTCCTGCTATTATAAATTGACATTTCTCCCAGTTAAGGACAAAATTAGTTTCTTCACAGCGCTTCAGAACTCTTGATAAATGTTCTAAACATGATTTAAATGAAATTCCAAACACCGAAAAGTCATCCATAAAAACTTCAATCCCTTTTTCAATTAAATCACAAAAAATTACCATTATACATCTCTGAAATGTAGTAGAGGCATTACATAAACCAAATGACATTCTACTAAAAGCAAATGTATCATAAGGACTGGTAAACACTGTATTATCTTGATCCTCAGGAGCAATTTGTATTTGGTGGTACCTAGTATATCCATCCAGAAAATAAAAGTTTTATGCCCAACCAGAGTATCCCACATATGATCTAGAAAGGGTAGTGAAAATTGGTCTATCCTAGTTTATCTTATAATCAATGCATATTCGCCACCCTGTAATTTGTCTTGCTGGTATAATTTCATTCTTTTCATTAACAATCACAGTAACTCCTCATTTCTTAGGAACACAGTGAAAAGGACTAACCCATGCACTATCTAAAATAGGATAGATAATTTCAGCATCTAACCACTTTAAAATTTCTTTCTAACCAACTTCTTTCATGATAAGATTTAGTCTCTTTTGAGGATCAGCCCCAGGTTTGCAGTTATCCTCCATAAAGATTCTATGCATACAAATTGAAGTACTGATTCCCTTAATATTAGTTATTGTCCATCCAAAAGCTTTCTTATATTTCTTTAAAATTTCAAGCAAACTCTCTTCTCTTTTAGTTAATTGAGAGAAAATTTTAACTGTCAAAGTTGAGGAATCACCTAAAAATGCATACTTTAAATGATTAGGAAGCATCTTTAAATCAAGTTCAGGAGGTTTTTCAATTGATGGACTAAAAGATTCATCTTTTTTAGTCATGTCCAAAAATTTAAAATTTTCATGAACATAATTTAAATCTTCCTCATGAAAATCTTCAGAATCTTGTAATTCATCTTCTTACTTGTGTTCCAATTATTTACTTTCATATTTTTATTCATAAGTTTACTTGAAATGTCATTCACTCAAATATTTGATAACATCCATCCTAAAATATTCATCATCTTTACCTCTTGCAGGATATTTCATTGACTTTGAAATATTGAATGTAATAGTTTGATCATTAACTCACATCGTTAATTCCTCTTTTTGCACATCTATCATCGCTCTGCCTGTGGCTAGAAAATGTATCTCTAAAATTATGGGTATCTCTTTATCTTCCTCCATATCTAACACAATGAAATCAACAAGAAAAATAAATTGATCCACATTCACCAAAAACTCCTTTATAACTTCTTTAGGATATGTGATCGAACGATCAGCTAATTGCAAAGTTACAGTGGTAGGTGCTATTTCTCCTAATCCTAGTTTTTTGAATATTGATAATGGCATAAGGTTAATGTTTGCACCCAAATCACATAATGCTTTTCCAAAAAAATTATCTCCGATAGCACATGGAATTGTGAAACTTTCAGGATCTTTATGTTTTTCAGGAAGCTTTTTTTGAATTATTATACTGCACTCTACACTAAGGGTAATAGTCTCATTATCTTCAAACTTTCTCTTTCTATTGAGAATATCCTTCATAAATTTCACATAGTTTGATAATTGTTCTAAGGATTCAGCAAATGGAATGTTGATTGTATGCTTCTTAAATATCTCCAAAAATTTTAAAAATTTCTTATCCAATTTTTATTGTCGAAGTCTCTGAGGAAATGGAGGTGGTGGTTTTTCTAATACAATATGAGGGGGATAAATAGGTCTTTCTAAACCTTTCGGAGCGTCCACTTTTGGTTCTTCAATCTCTTTTTTAACTCTACGTTCTAACTCTCTTCCACTTCTCAACAGAATAACTTGTACTTGCTCTTTAGTCTTGTCTCTTGCATTTACTTCGGTATTACTAGGAAGCGTTCCTTGGGATCTATTACTTAATGAATTGGCAATCTGTCCCAACTGATTCTCAATATTTCTGATTGTAACTCCTTGACTTTGTAATTGATTTCACATTTGTAACACCACTTTTTCAATAGACAACTTCTTCTCCTTAAATTGTTTTTTGTTAAAACCCAGAGGATAAGTTGGTCTATAATTATTATTCCCTTGGTTGTTCGAGTTTCCTAATAGGTTTACTTGTTTGTTCCCCATTGTTGATTACTACCACCCTGATTATTGGTATCCCAGTTAAAGTTTGGATGGTTTTTCCAACCTGGGTTATAATAATTTGAATATGAGTTATTAGGCTTACCTATGACATTTAAAGTTTCTGGTGAAGTTTAAGAATCAAGCATTTAGCTTAATGAATTTTATTCAATCATGGAAGTTGGCTGAGAAAAATTCATCCCAAATTTGTCTATCTTCCTTGGAATTACAACAACTTAATTTGCTAGCATCCCAAAAGCATCATTTTCATGAATTTTGGCTACCTTTTAGGATTTAACCTTTCAGAAGGCCATTGAAAATTATTAGTAGTCATTTCTTCAATTAAAGCATAAGTATCAGCAAACTGTTTAGACATCAATGAACCATAGAGCGACATCGATAATAGATCAAAGATATCCAACAAATCCATTATAAAAGGTCTGAATTATTAACAAATCTGATATCGGATGATGTGGACACTTTCTTAAGAGATCTTTAAAACATTCCCATGCTTCATATATAGATTCCACTTCAAACTGATAAAAAGATGTGATATCATTTCTAAGCTTCACAGTCTTCGATGGTGGAAAATATTTAGCAAGGATTTTTTGTGCTAAATCACCCCAAGTTCTGATAGATCCAGGTGCTAACAAAGTTAACCAAATATTAGCTTTATCCCTTAGTGAAAAGAGAAAAGTCTAGGTCTAATATAATCATCCGAAACACCATTATTTTTTAAAAGTAGCACACAATTCTAGAAAATTGACAAGATGCAAATTAGGATCTTCAGTTGGTGCTCCCCCAACTGATTATTAGATACCATTTGGATAATAATAGGTTTAAGTTCAAATGAATTAGAAACTACAGTAGGGTGTTTAAGACTACCATGAAGTTTATCCACTGTAGGGTTAATATAATCTCTTAAAGGTCTGATTTTTTTATAGATTTCAACATTTTGATGATCTTAATTTGTCATGTCTTGAATATTTTTATCTTTTTCTGAATTTTTAATTTTTTTGATTTTTTGATAGTTTTTTATAATTTAGAATCGTAAGACACAAGTCCCTCAGAACCTGACTACGCATACAAAATTAACAAAATAAAATAAAACACACTAACAAAAATAATGAAAAGTAAAAACTTAATTTTTTCTTGAATTTTCTTTAAATAAACTTTTAGTTAATCTCCCCGGCAACGACACAAAAAATTTTTTCCCCGAATATTTATCCTTTCGTTTTTCAATTTATATTTCTTTCCAATGATATTATCTCTTTCTTTGCAACGGCACCAAAAATTTGACTCTGTCGAATATTTATGCTTATGATTTAAATAGGAAATTATACTTTAATTTTTTATAATATGGGATACTACGCAAGTATACATATCATTTATCTAGTAATATATAACTTTTTGATTAAGCTGCGAGATATCGAACCCACAGAGAAATGTCTAAAATTTTAAAGAAATAAGAAAAATAACTTTTTACTTTTTTAAAATGATTTTGTAAAGTATGTTTTAAGATATAAAATTTTTCAATTTTTTTGTATTTTTTGAATAAAATGTAAAGCAAATAACTAAAGTTAACTCAACTATAAAATAGTATGAAAGTAAATGAAAATAAAATATCTTTTTCCTCTTTCAATGAATTAGTAACATTTATGGAATTTTTTTAGAAGTATCTAAAATGTGTTATGCCAAATAGAAGAAATTATATTCTTTACCTTTACTTGGTTCTATAAAGAATATTGGTTAATTTGATGCTTCGAAATCTTGTAAATGGGTTAGGTAGGAAAGATACTAGATCTTACTCTAGAGTTCCTCAGATTCCATCCACCTGGGGGCTAACATCTCATAACAAAAATTTTCACATAATACCAAATCAAGGGGTTTAGTTTATCACTCTAAAGTCATCTAATTTTACTCCCAATTATAAGTATATGTTCTTATTTATTTGCACCCAACCATATAGACCACAATTCTCATCCATATAATTGCATGTGATACTTTCCAATTGTTGATTGAGATAATACCGCAATAGATCTTACATAATCTCCCAACAAGTTTTAACATCTTATTTGGCCAAATCAAGAAGTAACTGAAGTGCAAGGTATTGAATCATCACAACTTCTTACAATATTGAAGTCCTATACTTTACAAACCTTCCTTCCATAATTTAATTACTTCATCATTTAAAAGGAAAAAGATAAAGAAAACTACTCAGAATCCATGGAGAAAACACAATCACAACTTGATTTGAAAGTAGAAATCATAGTAAAAACACATGTCTTACTTTAAAACCAAATGTAAAACAAAGTTAAACACTTTTATTAAAATTCTCTCCACAAGACTCTTGAAGTTCGTTTGACACTTTGCTTTCTCTTTACAAGACACAATAGAGGTTGGCGCCCAACTCTGTTGACTCCAAATCTCTAATCTACTCTTAATAAAACCTAGATACAATTGATAATAAAAGTGGTGAAGTGGAAAGATGTGCTCTCTAAGATAAACTTGACTCTTAACACTAATCACACCCTTCAACAAAAATCATTTTTCTGATCTTCAACTCTTCTTTTTAATATTTTCCAAAAGGTGCCTTGGTGTCTCTTCAAAATATGTTCATATTCAATGTATCCATCAAGAATGCATCCACCCATTCAAATTTTAAATGAGTTTTGGCGCTGATCAGAAGTTAGTGAAGTTTATACAAAGGCATGCTTCAAAAACCCCTTCAAATTTATGCTAAAATCAAATAAAATTCATCACTTTAACTGTGACGCATATGAGCCAAGGGTCCGGCGCTTAGCCGCCAAAAGCTAATTTTTTACACCTTTCAATTTTTGCTCCAAATTTGATCATTTATTGCTCATTTCATCATAGTCACTCATTTTAATCATATCTGTAAGAAAAACACAATGATACATTCCATTAAAGTGCAATATCAACAAAAATAGGTAAAAAATGTATTTAAAAATACTATATATTTTAAGTATATCAAAATCTCCCAAACTTAAAATGTTACTTGTCCTCAAGTGACACTTAATCACATAAAAAAATCTTAACATGCAAATTATGTAAATGAGTTTCTTTAGGAAGATTTCAAAATTTTGTTCTAGAAATGAAATAGTCCAATTTAGAAAAAAATTTAGTAAAGGAGATTAACTTAAAGTTTAGATGGTTCTTAAGCAAAGGATAATGAAAAATATTAGTTCCTATCTAATTCAAAAATACTTGTAGATTTTTCAAAATATAGGATTCAAACATTTCATTTTCCTCAATTAAAAATTTTCATTTGGAAATAATTTTACTTACTATATTATAACCTTAAGCTTTAGATTTTCTCAAAACTTATATTTTTAAACTTTAGGTATGGAACCAATTTTTGATTAGACCCTTAAATCCTCAAGCTTCTCCTTCCTTTTTACATACTATATTTTTTTTCTTTTTCAACTTTTTTTTTCTTTTTTTTTCTTTTTCAACTTTTTTTTATTTTTAATTTTTTTACAAGGCAATGATTACTATATCTGGATATGCCTTTAATGATTTTGAATTCCACCATTCCATTTAAAAATGTCTGATATATATCTTTCACTTATAATTATAATAACAGTGTTGAAAATTATTATTTAATAAAAGAAATTTAAGTTTTGAAAAATAAAAATCAAATATTTTATTTTTACAAATATTCAACATTTCCTATTAATGATAGTTTAACAATATTTAATATTTGTTTACTAGGAAAATTTTAACTTTAAAATTTTCATCATTACTATAAATTTTAACTAAATTATTTTTCTCATTTCTATATTCAAAAATTTGCTTCCCTAATATAACTTCATATACATAATTGTTTTCAATCAAAAATCAAATTTTTTTTAAGTATTCTTGAGAACAAATAAAATTTTAGTTTTTCAAAGTTTGTTTTTAAATTCCTCCTAAACTTTAATTTTTAGTTAGGATTAAACATTTAAGCATAAAAATGATACATGGGTAAGAAAATTAAAACTAGAAAAACATGCTTGCATAAATCTTAATATTCTAAATATACAAGCATAATAGCTTAAAAACTAGGAGTAAAAAGAAATCAAATTCAGTTTTTCAGTTTTTTATAAAATAGAAATTTCAAAATTTCAAAGGACTTATACAATAGTGGATATTTTCAAAGCAAATACACACCAACACAAATCACAACATATTAGAAAATAAATGGTAGCAAATTTTGAAAAATTTATACATGCTTTATAAAGAGTGGTTTTTAATATTTATAGGAATTAAATTAGACACTACTAAAAACTTAAATACTAGAAACACATAAAAATATTTACTACCACAAATACATCACACATTACATCATAAAACCTCAATCTAACACATAAACATCATAATGTGCATAATAGAAATAATCCAACTATAATCTACACAATATCAGAGTCCATAGAAAAATATAACAACAAATAAAACTCTAATATAAACTACATTTAAGTAGAAGTGGTGAAGTGGAGTAGTAGTTAATGATAGAACTCCCTTACATTACTTACAAATTTTACAATAACCACACTAAAAACACTCTTACAACACTCTAACTAGACTTTCTGAAACCTCTAAACACACACATGTTTGACCCTCTCTTTAAATGATCTTCAAGTCTTCATTTAATAACTTTTCAACAGGTGCCTTTATATTTCTTCAAATTGTGTCCAAATTCAACGTATCTTCCAAAAGATGCATCCATTCAAGAGTATTTTATGAAATTTGGTGTCAATAGGAAGTTACCCACGTTCTCACCAAGAAATGCCTCAGAAACCTCTTCAAAATTGCACCAAAAATTAAATAATTTTGCTTTTGTATCTGCTGCACTTAAGTGCAAGGTTCTGGCTCTTAATTGCAATTCATCTGGTGTGTAAGCTCCAACTCTAGGCACATAGCCGCGGGGCCTTGGTGCGTAAGCGCAAGTTCAGGAGCTTAGCCGCCATATATCACTTTTTCAATTTTTTGATTTTTGCGCTAATTTTGATACTTTTTCACTCTTTTCATATCTATTTAATCATACACGCAAGAAAAATACACAAAATATCTTCCATTAAAGTGCAATATCCTAAAAAATAGGTATAAAAATACTATATATTTTAGGTGTATCAGTCTTCTCTCTATCATCAAAAGTAAAAATAATTTTGTATGAGGGAAAGTCTGCTGAAGTTTTTACCACGATAACATCTGTGTTCGAAGTCGGATCAAGCTCCAAGTTTGCACCACTCACTAAAGCATAAAAAAGGAAGCAATATCAGCAGATCCTTATAGCTAAGTAGGCAAAGAATCCAAAGACAGTTCTTGCTGAAGGAGTTCCTCTTTCGGAAGAAACAGTTACCAAGTATAATTGAAAACTTTCGAGAATGATCAATCGATTAAACAAAAGATATCCTTTTAAATATGAAGCTGTGGAGGAGATGTTCTGAATTCTGATTAAGCGTGAGTTCAAGCTCCCCGAATTGAAGAGACAAGATAAAGTCAACAAGAAAGGACATCCAAATACTGTCTGTACCGTAGACTTATCAAACATAGCAAAGAAGATTCATTCAGCTTTAAGAACTGGCTTGAGTATAATTTGAAGAATGGGAACATAACGATCCTGAAAGAGTATTTGAAAAGACTTGAAATAGGTTCAATCATTATGATTTTGGCTGGTCCGATTGTTCCAATTGACTTCAACGAATGAAATACTGTCTAGGTAAAACCTTTGAAGAAATATTGAGCAAGATTCAGACTCGTTCAGCGTAGTCTACGATACAGAGTTCGAATCCTCTTCCCTATTGATGGATGGCATGTTTCATCTTTAGATTATCACTACTGGTAAAAATGGATATTAACAAGATTATTGTTACTTCGTCCCAACCCTTCCACCACAACAAAAAATAAAAGGAGCTTGTCATTGTTCATAGCTCATATGTATTTGAAATGGATGATGTTTTGTTGGTTAGATTCTACAAACAATTTTTAATGTTCAAATTGCATTCAAGAAAGGAGTACTTCATGATGAAGATTTTGGTGTTTTAATAATTATGAATAAAGGGTAGAATGAAATTAATAATTTACTAATTCAATCCTTCGCTTTAAGAAAATTGGACTGGGTTCTATGTATATTTTATAATAAAATAGTGTGTTTAAAATAAGAGTAATTGACTCAGGATATCACAAGTCTTTTAATATTCCGCCGAATGATTGAGCCTGGACTTTTGAATGGACTACAATATCTCAGAATTCATATTAAGGAGCATTTCAGAAATATTAATTAAGCGAGTTCATAAATTCAAAATCCTTAAAAGAATATGCTCTACTTATAATTTGAGGAGGTTGTAAGAATCCCTGGATCTAAAAAAGATCAGACGATTGCTTAAGGATTAATTAAATCAAATTTTGATCCATGAGGAATTATTTGTCAGCCTGACGACGTTAAACCTAGTGCTTTATGGGAAGAAACCCATAGTAATCAGTGTGGTTTGATTTAATGTGCTTGAGAGTTATGATTGTTAATGTTATATTATGTTTGCTTTAGTGTGAATTAATCAGATTGATTGATGATTGGTGGATGTTTGTATTGTTAGTGGTTTGATTTGATCTTTGTCTGTGTCATGAAGGTAGTGATTCCTTAACTTCTAATTATGCCTAAACTGTATATTCTCTTATAGTAGTTGGATGACGAGCCCACAACGACTCGGATCTCACCTGGACTTGAGTTTTATAGGAGGCATCTTACTTACTTTTTTTTTTACTTTCTTTTAATTTTGTAAGATTCATGAATCTATTTGATGAATAACATGTGGAAAATCATATAAAATTTATTCTGTTAGAAATTAAATGTAAGTTAGTGTGATGCGATGAGTTATATAATGATTTAACCTCAGTTGTTGTTTGTTTATGAATCTGCGAGTTTCTATATTGGAGTTTGTGTCTCTATGATTGTGAGTCATGTTGAATGAGTCATTGGAGATGAAAAAACTTATCTTAATATTTTAAACTTGTTAGCATCCAACAATTCTTTTATTAAGTTTAAAATGTATTCTTGTTTAATCTTCAGTTTGTACCTGTTCTACTATTTGAAATTCCTTTATAATGTTATGTCAAGCATGTTTAGGCAAGATTTACTTTCTACTGCAATATTTTACCATGTGTTATTAGTTGATATTTTTGTAGGATGTGTGGTAAATTATAAAAGTGATATTTCTCTGTCGCACATTTTTGTACTTCATTGTTACATATGTTTGAGCTTTTAAATTTGAGGGGGAAAAGAAAAATGTTTCAATTTTAAACCTTACTTGTTTTCAAAAGTACTACAAATAAATTTGTATTTTATTTCAAATGATTATTGCTATGTGGAGTCATCTTAAGAATGTTAGAATTTGAAGTATAGAAATGGGGTATGATACCTTAGTTGATATTTTTTAGTGAAAAGGGTGTACCTAGAGTTAACGATATTTAGTAGAGAACTTGGGAAAAAAATAACTATTTCTAGTAGGAAGAATTGTATTTTTGAAAAACTAAGGATTCTTAGAATTTTTATTTTTAAACATTTAAAGCTCTTTTAGAATGTATTTAAAAAAAATAAAAGAATACATCTTTTCAAGTGAAGGAAAGTAATAAGTTTTAACTTTAAAAGATGATAGTGGAATTTAAAATTATTTAAAGACTTCTACAGACATAGTAATCCTCACATAAAAAAGGAACTAAAATAAAAGAATGGATTAAAAAGATCCTGAAAAAGAAAATAAATGCAAAAAAAAATGTGAGGTGAAGCTTAAGGAGGGGTCCTATACAAAAATTGGTTTCAGTTGAGTCTTCCTAGAGTAAAGAACTTAGAACAACACTGAGCTTGGTTTTGTTACTTATATTATTAAAAATTATTTTTAAGAGAGTTCTTAAGTCTATAAAGTAAAGTTGATATGATCCGAAGTTTGAAAAATCTAAATATATTTCTGAATTAGATAGGAAAACAAATTTCCAAGTTTGATGATACCCTGGGCTAATCTGACTCACTAGAAGTTCTTCTAGGTCAAACTATCACATTTTTAGAACAAAACTTTAGCAGTTCTAATGGATGACCCATTATCTCTAATCTTCATAAATTCTTTTTAAAAGTGGAGTATTACTTGAGGACAAGTAATATTTAAGTTTGGGGATATTTTATGTGCCTAAAAAATGTTCAACTTTTCATATACTTTTAATGCCTATATTTGGTGTTTTTAATGATATTGCACTTTAAATTAATGTATTTTGCATGTTTTTGGTTTGAGGTATAAGAAATGAAATTTTTGAGAAAATGAAGCAGAAACGGTGTAATTTGGATCCAAAACAAGCAAGGAAGAAAATTTTGACCTGACACATTTTGATATATTTTTCTATGCTTAATCTGATTTACATTTAACACATATTTCTGAATGAAATTACACTTTAAAGAAAGGTTGTTTTCATGCCTATCTTCAGGTATATATGTTAGGAGCGAAATGCAACTGAAATAGGACAAACAGAGCTAAAATGGAGCCAAACGAAGTGAAACGGTGGAGCTACGATTAGGGTGGCAGTCTAAGCACTGAAACTGGCTCTTAAGCACCAGTCACGATAGGAAAATGACGCCCAAGTGCCGAAAATTGGTGCTTAGGTGCCAGAGACGATTTTCGACTGTTTTGAACGATTATTGGTCATTTTGGGATGTTCTGGAAGCTTCTGGGCGGTTATGAATGCCCCAAGATGATATTAAATGAATATAAACACTTTTGAATGGAGAGATGTGCCTCTTAGAGTAAAAAAATGTGTCTCTCGGAATGAAGGGGCACTTAAGGAACCCATTGGAAGATTCATTGTATATGGACACTTTTGAAGAGATACTTAAGCACCTCTTGGAAAATTATAAAAACACTATTTACACTCGTGAGAGGAGAACTAATTAAAAGAGGAAAAGAAGGCTTGGAGAAGAAGAAGAAGAAGGCATGGGCGAGAGCCCCAAGTGGGGCGACAAGTGACACGCCTAAAATATATATGTTTTTTGTTTTATATTTTACTCATTTTTTATGATATCACACTTTAAAGGAAGATATTTTGTATATTTTTTTGTTTTAGGTACAAGAAATGGTGATTGGAGCAAAAGGAAGCAAAAATGGTGTAATTTGGAGCAAAAATGAGCAAGAAAGCAAATTTTGGTCTAACACATTTCGATAAGTCTTTCTATGTGTAATCTATTTTTCACTTCTTGCATATTTTTGAATGAGATTACACATTAAAAGTGGTTATTTTTATGCTTATTTTGTAAGACTATCTTTTAGGAGAACAACACAACTGAAACAGGGCGAATCAGAGCTAAAACAGAGCCAAATAGAGCAAAATGGTGGAGCGCAGAATGGGCGCCGGTGGCGCCAGAAACCCGAGGGCACGAAATTTGGGCGCCGACAGCACCAAAATACGGCGCCAGCGGTGCCATGAGCTGTTATTGGCCATATACATTGAGCCTGGATGCTTTTTGGCAGGTTTCTTCATGCACCTCTTGCGAAATTTGTCCCTACACTATTTTAAACCGAATTTGAAGCCATAAAGTAGTGGAGATGATAGGAAAAATGTGGAGAATGATTAGATATCTTAAAATAGGAGTAGAAATGTAGATTTCTATCTTTCTGGAGAGATTAGTGAGGGGATTTTGAGAGAATCTATAAGGGAATGTTCTAGCATTGCATGGATTTGCGGGAGACTTTAAGGGAGATATTTTCATCTTTTTTTAAGGGAAAAGAGCTAAGTATTGTGCTCTTTATTATCTTATGATTTTGTAAACACTTATTTTATGGATTTTCGTTGAAATGAAGTTTTCCGTTGTGTTTTATTCGTGCTTTGTGATGTCTTTCTCTTACTCTTTCTTGTTTGAAAATAGTGGCATAAGAAACTTATGTCATTGTTTTCATTCTAATTTTCTTTTGCAATGAGTAGGATTCATGTTTAGGATATTGGGATGCTTTCTAAAAGAAATTTAATTATAAATGTGATGGTTTTTATTTGCGCTTCATTTACATTACAAAAAGAGCTCGTTGTAGTGTTAAAATTTGTTGTAATTGCATTGACCCAAAAGGCCAGGGTAATTCTCAACAAAGTGGAACCACATTCAATGTTCGTGAATGAATTGCGTAGTACATGGGGATTGAGTGCAAATAAATAAGGAAATATGGTTTCATGGGCGTCGAATTGGAGGTTTAAGGGTGACAGGCTGAGATCCTCAATTTGGTCCTAAAACTTGGTAACTAAAGCTAGGGTTAGCCTTCAGGTGAAGGGCAGTGAGAGCTCTGAAGTGAGAGCAAGTATCTTCCCAGCCTAACCTTGGATTTAGGGACTAAGCGTAGAATTTGCCAATGTTCTTTATAGCACTCTGAAGAGGGAGTACTTTGAAGAGGGTAAAGAATATGATTGCTCCTATTTGACACATAAAATATTTAATGCATCTCATTCTTATACATTATTCAATTCGTTACATGAGAATAGTAGTTTTTATTATCTCAAAATTCACCAAACCAATTCCTCCAAAAAGAGTTATCTTTAGAAGTAATATTTGCATTTAGGAGTACTTATTATCCTTACATATAATTATCTATATTTAGGAGTAGTTGTTAGAAACACCACTTATATCACCATTCCAAACTAAGGATTTTAGTCGTAGACTAGGAACCTCTCTACGTTTTTATCTAATTTGAATGTACTTAAAAATATAAGAATTTGGCATCACTACTAAAAGATATAAATCCTTAGCAACAACATCAAAGGCTTGACTTTGAGCGTAATTTTAACTTTAGTTACAATTAAATATTTAATATTTTAATCGTAAAGTTACTTTCAAATGCAAGTATACATATCGTTCAAGTAATACAGGGCTCTAATGGAGTCCTAGATATCGATCCCACATAAAATATATTAAAGCCTACGAACTAGGATTATAAAAAACAATTCAGAATCACAACTAAATCGAATTGTCTATCTGTCACTAATATGCAATCGACAACAATATGAAACTTATATTAAAAACTAGTTTTACTAACAATTTTACTAATACTACTACTATAGTTAAGTTCAAATACAGATAATAGCAAGAATCTTTCTCCTTAGTTAAGATATTTAAGTAAAATGATAATTATAATTAGTTTTAATGTGCTATGCTAAATAGGAGCATACCTATTCTTTACCCTTTGGTCCAGGCATAAAGAACATTGAGTAATCCTATGCTTGGTTACTAATTTTGCGGCTAGGCTGGGAGGATACCGGCTCTCACTTTAGAACTCCCACGTTCCCCTCACCCGAGGGCTAACAATCTACACATCAGCACCCAAACGATAGGACTGAATTGAGGATTTTAGCATGTCACTCTAAAATCTCCAATTCTACACCCGATTAATATTATTTCCCTATTTATTTGCACTTCTCTCTTCAAGGATTTACCCGTCTACCTTGGGAAGAGAAATATGATACATACAAGTTAAAAATCCTTAGCCCACGGTCAGGTCTTAAGAATTCTTCACGGATTTTAACAATACAAATGACCAATTCATATATTAAAGTAAGTTTAGGTATAGTACCATCAAAACTTCTTTTATAATATATTTAATAAACTAATTATATAATCATTTCACAAAAACATCAAAACCAGAAGAAAGATAGAACAACTACTCAGAATTCGTGAGGAGGATGCAATAAAACTTAGATTTCATATAATAAAGTGAAGTTCTACACACTAAAAACAAATAAACCCTACTTATCTCAAATTCCTCCCCAAACAAACTCCTTGAAGTTCCTCTGGATCTTTTCCTTGGAATTCTCATTTGAAACATCAATGTGGAAGAGTTCTCTCACTTCCCTTCCACTCTTGCAACCTCTCGAAGAATTCCTTACAAATTCTCTATTTGAACTCACAACTCACTAAATTAAACTCACTAATAAACTCTCTTTTACACTATGGACTCACTAATAATCACTTAAGAGACCAGAAGAAGAGCCATTTTTTGGCCAAAATTCATTCCTTTTTAAAGTTATAGAAGAGTCTCTAAGGGTTGTGAAGGCACCCCTTCGAAAATCGTCCACATACGACGTATTTCTAGAAAGATCCATCGATCCCGCGGTCGGTGGCCTCGAGGCGCCGTCGGCGGCCTTCTAGAAACAGTGCATTTAAACAGACCCCGCCATCAACGGCCTCTATCCTCGCCGTCGGCGGCGTCCCTTGCAATTAATTCTGAACTTACGGGAAAATCATGCCGTCGACGGCCTCGACCTCGCCGTCGGCGGCCTAGGTCAAATTTGCACAATTTAGTCCTTTTTTGCTCAAAATCCGCTCCTTTTTATATAATTTCATTCATTTGTCCTTAAATCTTCATATATGTAGAAAAACAGCAAAAATACCTTTCTTTAAAGTGCAATATCATCAAAATCAGTATAAAATAAGCATCAAAATCTTGACCTTTTTTCCTTGGGTCAAAATCCCCCAATCTTAACTATTACTTGCCCTTAAGTAATCCTTAATACTACATAAAAGTTCTGATTCATCGTGGTAAAGTTTTAATTCAGAAATACTATAATTTTGATTTAAATAAATATTATAATAAGAATTCTCAAAAAGATTTTTAAATAAATAGATTAATTTTGTAGGTATAATGTTATTTAGTCATCAAGTCTACGAGTTCTAGTTTTCTATTCATTTTAAGAATGACTATATATTGCAATATTAATTCACTTAGAATATTCAGAAGATAGGAAATTCATGAAGAAACTATAAGTAAGAAACTAGTCATAAATATAAGTTCAGAAATATTTTCAGTTTTCTTTTTAGGTTAATCCAAGTGAAGCCAATTTTTGATAAGGCATATCCTCAAGCTTCTCCTCACTTATTTTCTTTTTTTCTTTTCTTTTCTTTTCAGGGAATGTTTTCCATGCCTTTTTCTTTTTCTATTTCTTTTTCTTTTTCAAGTGAGGATTACTATATCTGGATAGCCTGTTAATAATTTTGAACTTCACTCTTCTTTTTCTAAATTTGAAACTTTCAAACATTCTTTACCTTATATGTACTTCATAGTTTTTACATTATTGAATCCCAATCTTTTCATTCTCAACTAAATTCCTAAGATTCTTAATATCTCAAAATATAATTTTCCTTACTTTAAATAGTTTACTATAGTCTTATCCCCTTATACTAAATATCTTACTCTACAAAATTAATTTTCATTATCAAAAATTTTTTTTTGAATCTTTTACAATATTTAAATAAAATCTAAATATACTTATCTAAATTAAATTTTATCACAAAAATCATATTAATAATTTTTGTAAATATATTATTTGAGAACGTATAGTAGTTAAGATTTTTCTTCCCGTCCCCAAACTTAAAATTTTCTATAAATAACAATGGTACACGGGTGAAAAGAAAAATTCTAAATATAAATTCATACCTTTGCACTTTAAGCTTTTTTGTCTTATTGAAATTTGCAGGTTCTTCTTAAAATCTCTAATTTCAACTGACCTGTAATATCAAACTCCTTTCTACACAATACAGTTTAGATTTTTTGCTGGGGTAATGAAATTTTAAAATAAGTATATAAAACTATACATTAAACAAAAATAACTAACTATACTATACATGACATATGCATTTCACAACACAGAACAAACAATTTACTAATTTAAACTAAACAGTTTACAATTACATTTACTATTACAGATATCACAGGCATCTAGAAATTAAAATGCAAACTACCACACTAAACACATATCACAGAAAATAAAGCGTAGTCCATAATACAATCCATAAAAATAGAAGTTTAACAACTTAAAAAAAACAAGCATAAACACAAACAATACATCACTATCAAATGATCAAGCATCAAAATCCCACACAATGTCTTCATCACCCTGGTCAGTAGGAGGATTGGGCTGATACTGAGTATATCTGGGGTACTCTGGAAAAGTCACAACGGGCTCTCCTCGGTAGTATCTAGCCTGAGCATCGTAATAAGCCATCTCAAAATCTGAATGCCTTTGAAGATACTTACTATCATGATCATGTCTTTGCTCTAATCTTTTAATCCTGTGATCAATCCTTTCTAATCTTTCATCTACTTTCTCAAAACTTTTCCTCTGCAGGGTCATGGCATTCATCAGATCATACAAGGTGGGGGAACTAGAGGCAGGAGGGTCATAGCTAGTAGAAGGGATATCCCTACTAGTAGATGGTTCATTGCTCCTACTCCCTGATCTCCATTCCTCAAGGGATGTATAAGTCTTTATATTTCCTTTAGTAATGGGTCTCATAGGATAAACTCATTCCTCATCATCTCTTGCTTCAAAACCGCACAATTGACAAAGTTTGAAAGAGTGATGTACCTCAATTGGGTTTTCGCATTAACGAATCGAGTTTCGTCGAATTCAAGTCTTCTCTTTTGCCTTGGAGCCATCGTTTCGATCTATCAAATCATAAAAAAAATTCCAACTAATCTCCAAAATAATAACACAATGGCTTCTAACTGGGGTTTAAATCAGTCTAAATCAATTTCCATGAATTCCTTCCAAGTCTTTTTTCCACATTTTCAAATTTCTCAAAATTTCTCAATGTGGAAGAAATTCATGGTGAAAATAAAAAATTTTTACATAGGAGTGAAGCTCTTACCAAGGGAAGATGAAATCCGGTGTTAGAATTTGTTGAAATTGCTCCAAATCCAAGATCTCTCAAGCCCTAGGTCGGTTTTTTGAGTAAAAAGGGGAAGAAGATGATGAATTGTGCATTTGACCGGTCAAAATTGCGGTAAATAGGTATTTTTCATGACCGCACCGTTGGCGGGCTCGTTTGCGTCGTCGGCAAGCTCTGTGTTGTTAATTTCCTATTCTTTTCGGGAAAATCGTGCCGTCGGCAGCCTCGATGGCGCTGTCGGCGAGATTCTCTAAAATTAAACATTTTGTGATTTTGCTTAATTTTAAGCCTCGTCGTCATCCGTTCGATCCTTTTTATTATATATCTTAATTAATTTAGTGATGTATTAACACCAATATATACACAACAAACTTCACTTTTCTATATTGAATCAAAGTTTTTGCAACACACAATACATAACACACATAAGTAGGTATTCTTTCAACCTAAATCCATCTCTCAGTCACAATCCAAGTCACAACACTCAAAACGCTGAAAACAAATATTTCAAACTTAATCTCATCTATACTGAGATTAAAAGCAAGCTAATCAAACACACTAACATACAAACATTGTTTAAATCAAACACAATATACTGAAATAAACTAAATAAGTCCACTACTCTTCTGAACTAGTACTAGTCTCTCCTTTGATATCTCCCATTGTTTGAACATGGACAAACGAGTTGTAAAAATGTCGGAATGAGAATTCTTCAGTGGAATCTTCATCAATCAATCCCATCCTTTTCATCAATTGCACCAAACTTGCTTTAAATTGCCCAGTATGGTCAAAATGTTCTTTCATTCTCCAATCGATGTGATCGAAGAAATTAAACATATTGTTAACTGTGCTCGTTAAGTTCTGTACCTGATTCTCCAGACTTTTGATTCTATGCATGAGTATTGGTGTCTTGTCGGCTACTGAAGGTTGAACTGGAACATAATTATGCGAAGCTTGATCCAAAATCAAACTTACTTCACTCTCTCCATTATTGGCTGGGAACATCTGAGTTGGATGTAAGGGTTTCCAGGGTAGTAATATCTTCTCCCAAACCTTGTACGAAACTTGAAACAAACTGCAAATCGAGAAAATTGTGGAAGGATGTCCAAGCCCTTGGGATGATCCTTGAATGATCAGGCCAAAAACAGATTTCACAATAATCGATCCAATATCAATGGGCCATCCCATCTGAATGCAGTAGTTTAAGATTGAACTTTCTTTCGTAACCTTGCTAATTTTTATCGTTGACAACAATTTCGTAGAGATGAAAAAGTACAAGTGTTTCGAAACAGGATTAAAGAGAGTAGTAGAGAAACTAACATACCCGTTCTCTCTAACTTCCCAGTGATCAGTTTCGTAAATCAAATATTCATAAATCTCGTTCATCCTTTCTCTCGTCGGCACGAAATTTGAAAAGTAATAGACTGGAACATTCTTAAGCATATATAACTCATTAATTCTCTCGGAATTAAATGTAATCCACCTACCTTGCACATAAACGCTTCCTTGGTTGATTCCATGTAAATTTACGTAGAATTCTTTAACCACTGGAACGATTACTGCGGAAGTAGTGTAGCAGAACACTTCCCATCTTCTTCGCACGATCATTTCTTCGATTGGTGACAAAGAATTAATTTATCCTCTATTGACAAATCCACTTTCTTTAATAAATTTTTTCTTCGAGATTACCTTGTTGAAAAGTCACTGCGCCTTCGCACTGATGAACTTTCTCCTGTTGTAAACTCAAAATCTAGGGTTGTCAATAGAATTCGAAGCCATTTGAGAAGAATTGAAGAGAGTACCCATTTGTTTTTGGGAGTTTGAAGGGTTTAGGAACCGTCCATAGGAGTTTATAAAGGACGAATTCGCTAAAAACTGCCAAAAATTATCGTTTAAAAATTTTCCACTTGCCGATCCCGCTGTTGGCGGCCTGTTGACCTCATTTTTGATGAGGTCTTCTCTTCTTCTTTTTAGTACTTAGGATCTAGCCTTAGGCTTTTCCTTTGACTATCTTAGAGGACTAGAATTGGGACCCACCACTTAGAAATTCAAACCACTTCTTAACTCCCCGCAAACTCCACAAACTCGACCGTAGACCCCTAATCACCTAGAGGGTCGAAATCAAATGTGGAAGTTTAAAGGATGAGTTCCTATGGGACTCTTTGGCCTAGGACTACCCCAGGTGGCCCTGGTCCAGTGAAGAGGCCGGCTTACACACACACTACACTTATACATTACACTTTCACACACATCCTAGAAGCACACCCATACCTAACTCGACCTCCCGACTCATAAATGTGACTCACATGGATGGTCCTTAACCCCTAAGCCCTCGGCTAGAGGTTAAGAACAACATAGTGAATGCCTCAAATGAGTCCCTTCATGGCTCATGTAGGCTTGATATGGCTTCATAGCTCAACTAAAATGATTTCATTCCACTTACATTTACCCAATCTTCAATTTTCCAAATTTTCAATTTTCCAAATTTTCAATTTTCCAAATTTTCAATTTTTGACCCCCGGGACCCTACACCCGCCTAGCCTACCAAAAACCCTTGAAATCCTCCAAAATTTTCAAATCACCCAAAATCCCTCAAAATCAATCCCAAACATTTCCACATTAGTCAAATTGATCATCCATACCCAAAAATACCAAAAATTCCAAAAATACCTCCCAATACCCTCCAAATACCCAAAATACCCCTCTCGACCCAAAAATCCAAAAATTCAGAAAATTCCCAGAAAATTCCAGAAAATCCCAAATATTCCCAATTTCATTTTGTTCAACTACACCATGGGCCAGTTTTGTCAATTTACCCCACTTTTATCAAAAGCCCCAATTTGACCCATTTTAACCCTAAATGAACCCAATGTCAAACCAAACCTACCCAATTGACCCAAATCCTGGTCCAATTCAATTATAAACTTCAATTCAACAATCCCAACACCAATCTAGACCAAATCCAAGTCCAATTTGATTGACATTTGGATCCAATTTCACTTTTGGCCTTAAAGCCCAATTTGGACCCATGACCCAAACCTAACCCAAACTCACCCAATTCAACTCCAATTAACCCCAAATGTTTGCTAAACCTTCCTTAACATCCCTACAAACAAAACCCTAATATGATTTGCCCAAAATTTAGACCCAAACCCCACTCAAATTCAACCCAAAACCAAAAAGCCCAATTTTGACCTAAACCCAAACCTAACCCAAATAAGCACAAACCCCAAAATCAAAACCCAACCAAAGCCAAAACCCCTTTGAAACACTCCCATAAACATTTCCCAACATTCATTTTACATCAATTTCAACCCTAGCCCAACATTGGCCCAAGTTAGCCCAATTCGACCTATATTGGCCCATTCACCAAAGAAGCCCAAATTCAACCCAATTCAAACTCAAATCACTCCCAATTTGCTTCAAATCACTCATGACACATCCATGAGCTAAACCCAACAATTATTTGGCCCAAACTTCTACAAAATTCCCATCCATAAATCTATTTTTTAAACCAAAAGCCCAATTACATGAAACCTTCCTAAAAGCCCACATTTCATGCTAAAGCCCATATGAAAATTGCTCTACATCACACCCTTAATTAAAATCAATCCCTAAATTCATCATGAAGCCATTCCAAATTAAGCCCCATACAAATTCCCATCAAAATACCAAAATTTTTCTTAAATCCATTTCCATGAAATTGACTCAACTTTTCCCAAGCCAGAAGATGAGTCATGAAGCCATGCATGAGCCACATGGAAGCCATGAGAGCCTCTTTACATGTCACCATGCCATTTTGGGCAAAAGGAGGAGACTCTTTCCTTAATTCCTAAAGGTGATTAACCACTCCCATGATTCCACTAAACCTCGCTTAAGCTTAATCGTACTTGGATGGTGACCATTCCCCACCGATTAAGCCGACCTAAATCACTTTTCCTTCGACTTAAACCAAGCCTTGGGTGGTTCACCTAGCCCAAATGGATGGGTCGACCAATTGAGCCAAAATGAGCCCTTTCCCATTCCATTCTAATCCAAGCCTTTTACACATGGCATTTGCCAATCGACCGCACTAAGCCCCGTACCCCGACCTCCCCGACCTCGAGGGTGACTCCGACTCCGGCCGGCCGACCACCACGACCGCCGAAACCACCACGCCGAGAGCTCACAAGTGAGCCCAAACTTGGAATTCTCACTCGCCGAGCCGCCCCATCCCCAATGGCCATCGCAGCCTATTCTTCCCATGACTAGTAGCAATGATCCCAGCCCTCGCCATCCCCGCGAGGCTCTCCGACCACCTCTATTTAAACCCGACCCCCTCACAACCACGAGAAGAGAGTTGCACAAACCTCGCCGAAACTCGCCAAAATTGTTCCAAACCCTTCTCCATACTTAGAGCAGCTGATCCCCAGATGTCAATTCGCCCTAATCCCCACCAACGAATCCAATATCTCAACTCGAAATTTCACCCAAAACTAGGACACTTTGCCACAGACGAGCCAATCCTCAAATCGATCGGTCCTACACCTTCACCGGACCAAGAGGTGAAGTTTCCCACCGAAAGCCCCATCTCCAGAGCCACTCAGCTTGCTCCAGCCTCCAAGCTTTGTGATCGAGCTGTGGTCACTTTCATAGCTAGGCAATTCACTGCACCAGGAGACTTCATCCGGAGCTTGTCGGGATCCAATCGAAGGTGACACAACCCTCGGATCGAGCCACACTTCTCCGAGCAAAGGTATGAGCTAATTCTTCATCCCGAGCTTCTGGAGATTCTCCATTTCAAATGCTTTAATTTCAATGCATGATCACCATATAGATGTATTCGTCTCTTCAAGACGAATCCATAGAGCATAAGAACATGAAAATCCATCGAGTATCGAGTGAGATATTAGGGATTTAGTGTGGACGGCTCTCGAGCGAGGACGCTTGGGGATGATGAACGGATGCCGTTCATTTAATACACGCGCGGACGGACGGCCGAGATCGCACCGGATCGGGAGATGGAACGACACGGCCGAGGCCCCGAGAGCCGAGTCGGATGGCGGCGTCGAACCGAACACGCCGCGCGGCCTTTCGGAGTCGCCTAGGCTGACGCGGCGCCGCGTGGATAAATAGAAAATTAGTGGTATTTTTGATTTATTTAATTCCCCTAAACTTCAAAAATCCATAACTTCGTGTAGAAAAATCATAAAAATAAAATAAAAATACCTCTCGCTCAAGTGAACGGAGGAGAATAATGTGGAAAAGAAATTATTTAAGTTCATCAAGTATTTTATTTTTAATGATTTATTTCCCTTCGCATCGTTTTAATTCTCCATGCATATAGAAATTCACCATGGCATGAGACCATAGGGCTTTTAAGCCTTTGAATTTGGGAACATTCCCCGAATTTTCCAAAGTCGAGGCCATCCCTATGAGGAGTTATTGATTTTTCAAATTCATGTTGTCGTTTTAAGTATTTTAATTCCAATAATTAAGCATGTTGTGAAATAAATTCTAGGAAAATTTGGTGATGTCTCTTACGACCGTAGGACCCTAGGAAAAATAGGTTTTGAGTCATTTCATTTAAAATAACTCTAATCGGTTCAAACACCCAAAATAGTCCTTAATTAATTAGAGCTAACCATACATCAAATTGGCTTGAAATCAATTCTCCACTCGACCTTTAGGATCGGAGGAGCTCACAATAAAAATTTGAGGTCAATTGACTTGGTTAGCTCTACTAAATGGGTTGATTAAGCCCATTTAGTCAATTTGAAATTTAAAAATTCATAACTTTCAAAATACTTTTTAAAAACTCACCAAATCGGTTTTGGAGCCTCTCGATATCGTGGGAATTTAAGAAAATTAAAATTTTAATTTTCTAAAAAAGTTAATTTTTTGGTATTATTTTAATATTTTAATAATTAAAAAAATAATAAAAATCAAAAAAATAATAAAATTCACCAAAATATCACATTTTGAATTTTAATCACTTAGGAATAAACCCCATATTTTTCTTAGGTCTATTTAATGAGATATTAAATTTTAAAGCCCTAAGGTAATTTTAAAATTAAAAAATATATTTTCTAAGCATTTTCATTAAAATAATTATAATAAATCAAAGAAAAATCGGAAAATTGCAAAAATTGATTCTCCGATTTCCTTGATATCGTAGAGATTTTGAAAAATATAAAACGTCTTGTTGGACGATCGGGAATACCTCGGATGATGTAACCTACGTGTTCGTTAACGGATTTCCCGAGCGTCTAAATGAAAGTGTGGAACTCATTCAACTGAGTTTAGCAAATTCATCCTGACTAAGTGAATCCGATAAAAATAACGATGCCGAAGGATGGAACCGTGGGATCTTAACCGGTGTCGTTATAATCAACTTTAAGATTTGTTTTAATTAAAACACAAAAACACTTGGAAATTAAGATTTTCTCTAAACCAAAATACTTCTCTCATCTCCTGATTTATGACTTCTATAACTAAACCTCTGCAACAACAAGGAGCTTGGAGCATGGCGGGCAGCACGACCATCGTCGTCAATGAAAACTTCGAATCTACATCGCCTAAACCTTCTTAGAATTAAATAACCAATCCATAGGACTTCGAGGTAATTTGCTCAGTGCAACATAAATCCTCAACCTTTTGTTAGGCATTTGCATTGCAAATTAAGCCCTAACCGGTCTTAGGATTTCCGAGGTAGTCGTCCGATACGACATAAACCCTCACATCTTCCAGGCTATTTGTATGATTCTATCATATAAATATAAGTCCTAATTAATTAAAATTGGCAAGATTAAAATATTAAATAAATATTAGGACTTTCCTAAATCCAATCCAAACAATAGGATAGTCGAGAAATTACCGAAGTTCACTTCGAATCCGTAATTTCTCCTACCTTTCTTCCTTTGAAATCCCAAAATAAAATCTTCCAAATTCGATCCATTCCCTATCGAAATTCCAAAATTCAATCCTTTCGAAAACTTAAACTTTGAAATTCTTGAGAGCGAATTACCGATTATTATCGAGAGTTTTTTAGGTGATTCCCGTCACTTAAGATGTAATTAACTATGTGGGCTCGCCCTTATAGGGAATTTTAAAGAACCTGAGTAATATAAACCCTGTTTAATTCTTTCATATTAAGCGGTGAATTTGTCGGCTTATAAAATTGGTTCGCGTAGCCAAACGGATGTCGCGAATCTTCTGGTTTATTTAATCGAGCCCCATCGTCGAGCGAGTGTGCCTATTCTTCGGGATAGTATACACGGCTTGTGGTACGGTGCTCGTTTATATAAACTATTTGGGATGTGAGATCGGTTTCGATTTCATATCTTAAAATCTTCAAATTTAAAAATTATTTTCAGAAATCAAATACTACTTTTCAAATTACTTATTTAAATTAAATAAAAAAAATTCGCCGCACAATTTCTGTAGGCGACCCCTTTTCAAAATAAAACACAACCTAAAAAATAATGCCGACACGGCCTCGAAGGCTCCTTCGGTGAGCCTTATGCAATTAAATACCAAAGCTCTTAGGAAAAACCCGCCGTCGGCGGCTTCGAACGCGCTGTCGGCGCCCTAGGCAAAAAATTGCATAAAAACGCTGTGGTCCAATAAGTTCCAAATTTTCTCTATGGATTCAAATTCTATGATAATCAAATGGAAAATATAAGTATTAAGACTTAATATTACTATAAATGAACTAAAATTTCAAACAAACACACAACTATTAAAGATAAATATGGTTTGCCTCCTATAAAACGCTTGGTTTAACGTCGTCAGCTAGACCTATTCAGGTGTTATTCAGGTTGACCGAGCATTACAAACCACTTTAAAATTTGGTTTTTTACCCTCAAAATATGGTTTTAATCTATGTCCATTTACTTTAAATCTATTCTCAGTCTTCGGATCTTCAATTTCGACAGCTCCATAAGTATAAACTTGAGTTACAATAAAGGTTCCTAATTAATGAGACTTCAATTTCCCAGGAAATAATTTTAGCCTTGTATTGTAAAGCAAAACTTCTTGTCCTGATTCAAAGTTCTCTTAGTTAATCTTCCGATCATGTCTTAAATTTAGTTTTTCCTTATAAATTCTGTTGTTATTGTAAGATTTATTTCTTAATTATTCTAATTCATTTAATTGCAGCTTTCTCTTCTCACCAGCATTTTTCAAATTATAATTGAATTCTTTAATCGCCCAAAAAGCTTTATGCTCCAATTCTACTGGTAAGCAACAAGTTTTTCCATATATAAGCCTGTAAGGTGTCATACCACTAGGAGTTTTATAAGCAGTCTTGTATGCCCAAAATGCAGTATCTAGTCTTGCAGACCAGTCTACACTATTAGGATTTACAGTCTTTTGTAAAATTTGTTTGATCTCAAGATTAGAAACTTCAGCTAAACCACTTGTTTAAGGATGATAGGCAGTAGAGAATTTATGAGCAATACTAAACTTTTCTGCCAATCTTTGAATGTATTTATTCCTAAAATGGGATCCTCCGTCAGTGATAATCACTCCCAGCATACCGTATTTTGTGAAAATGTTTTTCATTAAAAATCTTAAAACACTTTTAGCATCACACCGAGGTAAAGCTTGTGCTTCTATCCACTTTGATACATAATCAACAGCAATCAAAATATATATGTTCCCAAATTAAGGAATAAATGGTCCCACGAAATCTAATCCCCAAACATAAAAAATCTCAACTTCTAATATAAAATTTAGAGGCATTTCATTTCTTCTAGATATATTAGCTACTCGTTGGCATCTATCACAGGTTTTGATATATCTATAAATATCTTTAAAAAGAGTAGGCCAATAAAATCCAGCATGTAAAATTTTATATGAAGTTTTATAAATTCTAAAATGTCCTCCAAAATCAGAATCATGTCATTTCTGAATGATCTGTTCAGTTTCTTCATAAGGCACACATCTCCTAATAATAAGATCATTCCATTGCTTATATAAATATGGTTCATCTCAAAAATATAATTTTGAATCATGAACAAATTTTTTCTGTTGCTGCAATGTTAACATAGGTGGCATAATTTCGTTTACTAAATAATTTACTATATCTGCATACCAAGGTATTTTCCACTCATTAATATTATAAAATTTTTCATCAGGGAACTGTTTATTATTTCTTTGTCGGTATTAGATAATACATTATATTTTAGTCTCGACAAACGATCGGCAATTTGATTCTCAATTATTTTTCTATCAATCACCACAAAATCAAATTCTTACATTAAAAGTACCCATCTAATTAATATTGGTTTAGTATCCTTATTTTGCATCAGATATTTAATAGCAGAATGATCAGTATGCACAATACATTTTGTTCCAATTAAATATGATCTAAATTTGTCAAAAGCATATACAATAGCCAGTAACTCTTTTTCAGTAACTATATTGTTAATTTGAGCATCATTAAGAGTTCTATTAGTGTAGTATATAACCTTACAAATTTTGTTATATTTTTGACCAAGAACAGCTCCAATAGCATAATCACTAGCATCACACATTAGTTCGAACAGTTTCTCCCAGTCAGGTGAAACTATTACAGGTGCTGTGATTAGTTTATCCTTTAATAATTGAAAGACATTCAAGCAGTTTTCAGTAAATTCAAATTTCTTATCTTTTTCTAAAATTTAGCATAGAGGCTTTGTAATTTTTGAAAAATCTTTAATATAACGCATATAGAAATGAGCATATCCAAGAAAACTTCTTACCCATCTCACTGTAGTAGGAGGTGGTAATTTAGTTATTACTTGAATTTTTGCAGGGTCTACTTCCATGCCATTTTCTAAAATTTTATGCCCTAATACAATTCCTCCTGCAACCATAAATTTGACATTTCTCCCAATTTAGAACTAAGTTAGTTTTTTCGCATAGTTCTAAAACTTTTTCAAGATGATTTAAGCATGCATCAAATGATGTTCCAAACATAGAGAAATCATCCATAAATACTTCAATTCCATTGTCTATTAATTTACTAAAAATCGACATCATAAATCTCTGGAATGTTGCAGGTGCATTACATAGTCCAAAAGGCATCCTTCGAAAGCGAAGTTCCGTAAGGACTAGTAAAAGTTTTTTCTCTTGATCCTCAGGAGCAATAGGTATCCGATGGTAACCAGTATATCCATCCAGAAAGTAAAAGTACTTATGTCCAACAAGTCTATCCAACATTTGGTCTAGGAAAGGAAGAGAAAAATGATCTTTTCGCGTGGCTGCATTTAATTTTCGATATTCTATACAAATACGCCATCCAGAAATTTATCTGATAGGAATTAATCATTTATTTTCATTTTCTTCAATAGTTATTCCTCCTTTTTTGGGAACACAATGAATTGGACTTACCTAAGTACTATCTGAAATAGGATATATAATTCCAGCATGTAACTATTTTGAAATTTTTTTTAACTACTTCTTTCATTATAGGGTTTAGTCTCCTTTGAGGGTCAATTCTTGGTTTATGTTCTTCATTTAATAAAATTCTGTGCATACAAATCAAATGAATAATTCCTTTAATATCAGCTAAAGTCCAACCAAAAGCTTTTTTGCATTTTTTTAATGTATCCATTAATTTTTGTTCTTGAATTTCATTTAAATCTGAGGATACAATTACTGGTAATGTTGAAAACTCTCCTAAAAATACATACTTCAAATGATTTGGAAGATTCTTTAATTTCAGTTCAGGGGGTTTTACAACAGATGAAATTAATGTTTGATTTTCTGGTGATGTTGAATTAAGCGTTTCATATTTTTCCTGAATATAGTTAGCTTCATTACTTTCTATTTCTTCAAAATTATCTTTTTCTGTATCTTATTTTTCTTAATAATTTTCTTGGAAATATTCTCTTCCTAAATAATCACATATATCCATTCTGAAACATTCATCATCTTTTTCATTGATGGATATTTCATTGACTTTCGAGATGCTAAAGGTTACTTCTGGTCATTTACTCTCGTAATCAATTCTCCTTTTGAACGTCTATTATAGCTCTTCCTGTAGTTGGAATGTTCTTCCTAAAATGATTGGAATTTCTTTATCTTCTTCCATATCTAGAATGATAAAGTCCACAGGAAAAATAAACTTATCAACCTTGACCAAAACATCTTCTACAATTCCCTTAGGATGTCACATAGATCGATCAGGTAACTGTAAATTTACAGAAGTTGGTGCAATCTCTCAAATTTCTAACCTTTTAAAAGTTGATAGAGACATCAGATATATGCTAGCTCCCAAATCACATAATCCTCGCCCATAAAATTTTTCACCAATAGCACACGGAATAGTGAAACTACCAGGATCTTTACGTTTTTCAGGAATTTTTCTTTGAATTATAGCACTACACTCTTCACTGAGTGCAACAGTCTCATGATGTAATAACTTCCTCTTTTTGTTGAGTATATCCTTCATAAATTTAACATAATCTGGCATTTGTTCTAAAGCTTCAACAAAAGAAATATTTATTGACAATTTTTTCAAAATGTCTAAGAATTTAGCAAATCTTTTTACTTTATCTTGTTGCCTTAGTCTTTGAGGAAATGGTGGAGGTGGTTTTTTAACAGTAATTTTCATAGGTTTCGAAGGAAAATCAGGATATAAACTTTCATTTTCTCCTTCAGTTTCTTCTTTTTTTCCTTTTTAACTACAGTTTCTTTTTAAACTCTTGATTCCAAATCTTTTCTACTTCTTAATTGAATAGCTTTGATTTGTTCTTTTCCTTGATCTTTAGGATTTACTTTAACATTGCTAAGTAAAGTTCCAACAGGTCTATTGCTTAATGCAGAAGCAATTTGCCCTAATAGGTTTTCTATGTTTTTAATAGCATTTTCTTGATTTTGTAATTGATTACTCGTATTCAAAAGTAATTCTTCCATAGACAACTTCTTCTCCTTGAATTGTGAATTATTATAAAAACCTGGTGGATTAGAAGGTCTATAATTGGAATTACCTTGATTATTTATATTTCCTAATGGGTTTACAGGATTGTTCCCCCACTGAGGATTCTTTTTATTATTTTGGTTATTCTAATTAAAATTTGTATGATTCTTCCAACCTGAATTATAATAGTTTGAATAAGAATTATTTTGTCTATTATTTATTGCATTTATTGTTTCATATGAAGATTGAGCATCTATGATTTGTCCTAATGAATTTTCTTCTAACACTGGAGGTGTTTGAGAACAATTCATTCCATATTGTTCTATTTTCTTTGAAAGAGCAGTAATTTGAGAAACTATCATAGTTAAAGCATCAAAATCATGAACACTGGCTACTTTCTTAGGATTTAACCTTTCAGCAGGCCATTGAAAACCATTTCTTCTATTAATGTATAGGCTTCTTCAAAAGGTTTAGACATTAGTTATCCACCAGCAACATCGTCAATTATAGATCTAAGAGATCCTACTAATCCATTATAAAATGTTTGAATAATTAACCAATCTGGTAAAACATGATGTGGAAATTTTCTAAGAAGTTCTTTAAATCTTTCCCAAGATTCATATATTGATTCTCCCTCATATTGACTAAAAGATGTGATATCGTTTCTAAGCTTAGCAGTCTTAGATGGTGGAAAATATTTCGATAAGAATTTTTGTGAAAGTTCTCCCCAAGTTATTATAGATCTAGGTGCTAATGAATTTAACCAAGCCTTAGCCTTATCTCTTATTGAAAAAGAAAAAAGTCTAAGTCTGACAGCATTATCAGACACTCTATCGTACTTAAAAGTAGCACAAAGTTCTAAGAAACTTACAAAATGTAAATTAGGATCTTCATTTGCAGTTCCACCAAATTAATTGTTTTGTACCATTTGGATAATTCCAGATTTAAGCTCAAATGAATTAGCAGCTACATCAGGATTTTGAATAGTTAAGTCAATTTCATCTAATGTAGGGTTAGCATAATCTCTTAATGGTCAAGATTGTTGTTCATTTTCTATTCTTTGGTTGTTTACGTTAATTTCCATTGTTTCAGAATTTATAGATTCTTTTCTTAGTTTTCTAATTATCCTAACAGTGCGTTCTAATTTCGAATCGTAAAGTATAAGATTTTCATAACCAAATTTGCGCATACATTCGAAATCAGTACATAGCAAAAACATTTAACTAAAATAAGTTGCAATTCTATAAAGGTTTCCTAAATTGTTGTCTGTTACTCTAATTATGTTATATTCCTATAACATATAAAATATTTCCTAACAACGACGCCAAAAACTTGAACCACCCCGCACTTTTATCCAATTTGAATGTACTTAAAAATATAAGAATTTGACACCACTACTAAAAGATATAAATCCTTAGCAACAGCGCCAAAGACTCGACTTTGAGCGTAATTTCAACTTTAGTAACAATTAAATATTTTAATCTTTTAATCACAGAGTTACTTTCAAACGCAAATATGTGTATCTTTCAAGTAATACAGAGCTCCAATGGAGTCCTGGATATCGGTCTCTCAGAGAATATATTTAAAGCCTACGGACTAGGATTATAAAAACTAATTCAGAATCATAACTAAATGGAATTGCCTATCTGTCACTAATATGCAATCGACAATAATATGAAACTTATATTAAAAACTAGTTTTACTAACAATTTTACTAATACTACTACTAGAGTTAAGTTCAAATACAGATAATAGCAAGAATTTTTCTCCTTAGTTAAGATATTTAAGTGAAATGATAATTATAATTAGTTTTAATGTGATGTGCCAAATAGGAGCTTACCTATTCTTTACCCTTTGGTCCAGGCATAAATAACATTGACTAATCCTATGCTTGGTTACTGATTCTGCGGCTAGGCTGGGAGGATACCGACTCTCATTTCGGAGCTCCCACGTTCCCCTCACCCGAGGGCTAACAATCTACACATCAACACCTAAACGATAAGATTGAATTGAGGATTTTAGCCTGTCACTCTAAAATCTCCAATTCTACACCCGATTAATATTATTTTCTTATTTATTTGCACTTCTCTCTTCAAGGATTTACCCGTCTACCTTGCAAAGATAAATGTGATACATACAAGTTAAAAATTCTTAGCCTACGGTCAGGTCTTAAGAATTCTTCACAGATTTTAACAATACAAATGACCAATTTGTATAGTAAAGTAAGTTTAGGTATAGTACCATCACAGCTTCTTTTATAATTTATTTAATAGACTAATTATATAATCATTTCACAAAAACATAAAGACCAGGAGAAAGATAGAACAACTACTCAGAATTCATGAAGATGATGCAATAAAACTTAGATTTCATATAATAAAGTAAAGTTCTACACACTAAAAACAAATAAACACTACTTATCTCAAATTCCTCCCCAAACAAACTCCTTGAAGTTCCTTTAGATCTTTTCATTGGAATTCTCTTTTGAAACATCAATGTGGAAGAGTTCTCTCACTTCCCTTCCACTCTTGCAATCTCTCAAAGAATTCCTTACAAATTCTCTATTTAAACTCACAACCCACTAAATTAAACTCACTAATAAACTCTCTTTTACACTATGGACTCACTAATAATCACTTAAGCGACCAGAAGAAGAGCCATTTTTGGCCAAAATTCGTTCCTTTTAAAGTTATAGAAGAGTCTCTAAGGGTTGTGAAGGCACCCTTCGAAAATCATCCACATTCGACGTATTTCTGGAAAGATCCATCGATCCCGCAGTCAGGGGCGTCGAGGCCCCGTCGGCGGCCTTCTAGAAACAGTGTATTTAAACAGACCCCACTGTCAGCGGCCTCTATCCTCGCAGTCGGCGGCCTAGGTCAAATTTGCATAATTTAGTCCTTTTTCTCCAAATTTGCAAATTTTTACATATTTTCGTTCCTTTATTCTTATATCTTCATACCTGCAGAAAAATGATACACCTAAAATATATAGTATTTTTATGCATATTTTTATACCTATTTTTAATGATATTGCACGTTAATGGAAGATATTTTGTGTTTTTCTTGCAGGTATGATGAAAATGGATGGTCGTGATGAAAGGAGCAAAATTAGATCAAATTTGGAGCAAAAAAATGAAAAATAAAAAAAATTGGCACTGGAGGCTAAGCGCAGCTGGGCCGGCGCTTAGCCGCCACAGTTAAAAATCAAATTTCAAATAGATTTGGCCCCAATTTCAAAGGGGATGGGATGCAACTCTTGGTGGTAACATCCATAACTTCCTTTGAGCAGCAAGTTTGAATGAAGGGGTGCATTCCTTGGTAGATACATTGAATCTTGACACATTTTGAAGAGACACTAAGGCACGTTTTGGTTTACTATTTAAAGAGAGTCTTAGAAAAGATTAGGAGACTCTTCCTTTGCATTTTGAATGGTTCTTTCTTTCTTTCTTTCTTTTGTTCTTCCACTGCATTTTTAAGAGTTTTTATTTTAGAGTAGGAGTAGAGAGTAGAAAGGAGAAAAGGGTCGGAATGAAGTATTCTTCTTCCCACTTCTTTTCTTTCTTTTAGTTTAGTTTTTATTGAAGTCTGAAGTCTGTATTCTGAGTCATCAGAGTTGGGAGACTTTCTCTGAGAAGCAGTTTAACAAAGAGTCAAAGTTCAGAGGAACTTCCTTAGTCTTATGGAGATGATTTTTTAGATAAGTGTTTACTTTTATTTAGTTTATTAATACTTTTTTTCGTTTATTATTTTTTTAGTATTATTTTTAATTTCAAATCAATGTGTTTTTATATTTTCTCAATGCATTCTGAGTAGTTTACTTTATCTTTTTCTTTCTTAAATGGAGAAGTAATTAATTTAAATAAAATTTTTGTGGAAAGTATAAGTGTTTAAAAGTTGGAAGAAGTTGTGAAGATTGATTCTAAAAACTTTGTTTACTTCTTAATTTGGCTTGTTAAGTTGTAAAATTTCTTGAGATTATGTAAGATCCAATGCGGTATTCTCTCATAAAAGTTAGTAGGAATCACATGAAATTATATGGGTGAGAACTGTAGTTCATATAATTTCATGTAATATTAGAAGATATTTTTATAAAAGGGAGTACAATTAGAGTATTTTAGAGTGACAGGCTAAAATGCCCTAATTTGGTTTGAAGTTTTGAGTTTTGTTATGAGAAGTTAGCCACCAGGTGGTGGGAATCGAGGGAACTCTAGAGTGAGAGACTGGTATCTTCCCTGCCTAATCATGTTCAAAATAATATAAATTTCAAATTAACATATGTTCTTTATAGAACCAAGTAAGGGTAAAGAACACATTTGCTTCTATCTGTCACAAAAAAAATTTGAATACTTCCATAACAATACTTTAAGAATTATTACTACTTCATGAAAGGAAAGAAAAAGATATTCTAGTTAATAGTATTTTACATCCAGTGTTATTCATTATTGTAATTTTAGTTTCTTGTTTAGCATTTTATTAAGAAAATTTCAAAAGACATATCAACCTTCAAAAATTTTCAAAATCGAGACATACTTTTTCGAAAACAATCAAAGAAAGTAAAAAGATAATTTCTCTGATTCCTTTAAAGATTTTACATTTTCCTTGTGGGTTCGATATCTCGGGGCTTAATCAGAAAGTCCTATATTACTGGATAAACGATACGTATACTTGCGTAGTATCCCACATTATAAAATCATAATTTTTATATCTAAATCACATATATTTGGTGTGGAGTCAAGGTTTTGGCACACATACATATATTCTTCGCGGCCCAAGTTTTTGGCGCCGTTGCCAATTTTCATATCATATTTGTAAGCACATATATCTACCGGACGGGATCAAGTTTTTGGCGTTGTTTGCCGGGAATCAAGTTTTTAGGGTCGTTACATTTACAGGACAATATCAAGTTTTTGGCGCAGTTACATTTATTGGGGATCAAGTTTTTGGCGCCGTTGCCGGGAAAAATTAATTAAATTGCATTTTAAAGAGAATTAAGAAATTATAAATTTTTACTTTTCTTTGTTTTTGTTAGTGTGCTGTATTTTATTTTGTTTTATTGTTGTATACGTAGTTCAGGTTCTGAAAGACTTGTGCCTTACGATTCTGAATTAGAAAGAACTATCAGAAAAATCAAAAAAAATTGAAAATACAGAAAAAGAAAAAAAATATTCAAGAAATGACAAATCATCAAAATCAAAATGTTGGCATCCATCAAGAATTAAGACCTTTAAGAGATTATGTTAACCCTACAGTAAATGAACTTCGTGGTAAGTATTCAAAACCTCGTTAGTAATTGCTAATTCTTTTGAGCTTAAACCCGTTATTATCCAAATGGTGTCAAATAATCAGTTTGGGGGAGCAACAACTGAAGATCCTAATTTGCATCTTGCTAGTTTTCTAGAGTTGTGTGCTACTTTTAAATTTGATGGTATTTCGGATGATGCTATTAGACTTAGACTTTTTCCTTTCTCACTAAGGGATAAAGCTAAAATGTGGTTACATTCGTTAGCACCTGGATCAATTAGAACTTGGGGTGAACTGTCACAAAAATTCCTTGCTAAATATTTTCCACCATCTAAGACTTCTAAGTTGAGAAATTATATAACATCTTTTTGTCAGTTTGAAGGGGAATCAATATATGAAGCATGGGAAAGATTTAAAAATCTCCTCAGGAAATGTCCACATCATGCGATGCTAGATTGGTTAATAATTCAAACTTTTTATAATGCATTAGTTGGATCTCTTAGATCAATCATCGATGCTGCTGCTAGTGGATCATTAATGTCTAAACAGTTTTCTGATGCTTATGCTTTAATTGAAGAAATGGCTACTAATAGTTTTCAATAGCCTTCTGAAAGGTTAAATCCTAAAAAGGTAGCCGGTGTTTATGAAAATGATGCTTTTACAATGTTAGCAAATCAAGTTGCTGTCTCGTATCGAGGAAGATAGACTCAATTTGGGATGAATTTTTCTCGCCAAATCTCATGATTGAAGAAAATTCATTAGGCCGAATGGTTGATTCTTATTCTTCACCAGAAACTGTGAATGTTATAATCAAACCTAACAACCCATATTCCAATTATTATAACCCAGGTTAGAAGAATCATCCAAATTTTAACTGAAATAACAATAATTAGGGTGTTGTTAATCAACAATGGGGGAACACCCAAGTAAACCCATTGGGGAATTGGAACAACCAAGGTAATAATAATAATAGATTAACTTATCCTTCAGGTTATAACACTGCTTTACAAAATAAGGAGAAGAAGTTGTTTATGGAAGAAGTAGTATCATATATGGGAAATCAATTACAAATTCAAGGAGCAACCATCAGAAATATTGAAAATCAACTGGGATAAATTGCAAATGCCTTAAGTAATAGATCCCGAGGAATGCTTCCAAGTAATGTCGAAGTGAATCCAAGAGAAAATAATAAAGAACAAGTGAAAGCAATTCAACTGAGAAGTGGAAAAGAATTGGAAGGTAGAGTTCAAAAAGAAACTGAAGTAGAGAAAGAAGAGATTGAAAGACCTAAAGAGGATGCTCTAAAAGGTTTTGAAAGACCTTTTTCTCCGCCTAAGGTTGATTTAGAAAAACCACCACCTCCATTTCCTCAGAGACTTCGTCAACAAAAGTTGGATAAGCAATTTTCAAAATTCTTGGAGAAATTAAAGAAGCTTACCATCAATATTCCATTTGCTGAAGCCCTAGAACAAATGTCAAGCTATGTAAAATTTATGAAGGATATTCTTAATAAAAAGAAGAAGTTTGAAGAAAATGAGACTGTTGCACTTAGTGAGGAGTACAGTGCGATAATTCAGAAAAAGCTTCCTGAAAAACTTAAAGATCCTGGTAGTTTCACAATTCCATGTGCAATCGGAGAAAGATTCTATAAAAAAGCTTTATGTGATTTGGGTGCAAGCATTACCCTTATGCCTCTATCAATATTCAAAAGACTGAGACTAGGAGAAATAACCCCAACTACTATAACTCTGCAATTAGCAGATCGTTCGATCACATATCCTAAAGGAGTTATAGAAGATGTTTTGGTAAAAGTGGATCAATTTATTTTTCCTGTGGATTTCATTGTGTTAGGTATGAAGGAAGATAAAGAGATACCCATAATTTTGGGGAGACCTTTTCTAGCTACAAGCGGAGCCATGATAGATGTGCAAAAAGGGTAATTAACGATGAGGGTTAATGATCAGACTGTTACATTTAATATTTCAAAATCGATGAAATATCCTGCAAGAAGTAAAGAAGATTAGTGATTTAGGATGGATGTTATCGAATATTTAAGTGAATGTCATTTCAAATCAACTTATGAAGAGAAAGCTGAAAGATAAAAAATTGAATATAAGAAAGAAGAGGAGTTATTTGATTCTGATGATTTTCAAGAAGAAGATTTAAAGTATGTTCATGAAAGTTTTGAATTGTTGGATATGACTAAAAAAGATAAATTTTAAAGTCCATCAATTGAAAAACCTCCTGAACTTGAGTTAAAAATGCTTCCTGATCATTTGAAGTATGTTTTTCTAGGTGAATCCTCAACCTTGCCTGTTATAATTTCCTCTCAATTAAATGAAAAAGAAGAAGAGAGTTTACTTGAAATTCTAAAGAAGAGATTTGCGAACAGGATAAAAATGCTTCCTGAACTTGAGAGAAGAAGAGATGACAGCTACAATGTCAGTTGATACAGAAGATTTGTGTCAACCATTAATAGAATATTTGAAAATAGGAAGAATACTAGATGAAAAGTCAATAACACATCAAATTCAGAATAGGGCTTTGTCGTATGCCTTAATCGATAATGTTTTGTACAGAAGATCTTTCGATCAGATGTGGCTCAGATGTCTCAGTAGGGCAGAAGCACAGAATATCATTAAAGAAGTACATGCCAGATTGTGTGGCATTCACCAATTAGAATAAAAAATGAAGATGAAGATTAAGAGACTCTGATACTACTAACTGGCAATGATGACCGACTGCATGGATATAGCTAAGAAATGTCATTAGTGCCAAGTGCACAGAGTGGTCTTGCACCAACCTTCGAATGTTCTACACCCGACGATTACCTCGTGGCCATTCAAGTGTTGGGGTATGGATATAGTAGGTCTGATAGACCATCCGTCTTTAAAAGGACAAAGATTTTTACTCGCTGCTATGGATTACTTCTCCAAATGGGCAGAGGTAGTTTCGCTACGGTAAGTTACAGCACAGCAGGTTCTACAGTTTTTTAAGAATCAGGTTGTCTACCAATTTAGTGTGCCACGAAGGATCATTTTAGATAATGGGTCCACTTTCAATAGTACGAAGATCAATAACTTCGTCAGAAAACACGAGATAGACTGGCGATACTTAATGATCTGCTACCCCATAGCGAATGTCTTGGCAGAAGCCTTCAACAAGATACTCGTACAGATCTTAAAGAAGACACTTGATGACAATGAAAGAGGATGACACGAGAAGTTACTAGAAGTTTTGTGGGCCTAGAATGCCGATGAAGTCTATACCTTACACACTTGTGTACGGGTCTGAGGCAGTTCTTCTGCTAGAAGTTCAACTATCGTTACTTTACAACGTTGTCGCCAATCAAAATACAACAAAAGAAAATGATAAATTATGACTTGTAGAATTAGAAGGTTGTTTACCTCATTTTTGGTTGAGGTTTAGTCTCTCTTTGGATAGCCTAGGGTCTAGCTTTAAAACTTTCTGGTGACTTTTTTAGAAGACTAGCAATTGAACTCTACCACATAGAAATTCCACATGCTTGTTTCCTTCACTTGGAATTTTCATATGCTTAAGGCCTAACCTCCAGCTTTTGTGAGGATGAGAGCAAGCATAAGGAAGTTCAAGTGAGATTCCTTTAGGTGGTCAGGCCTTAGGGTAAACCCTGGGAGGTTTGGAACACATTCACACCTACACATTACACTTATATTCACAATTCTGAACCAAACATATCCCATTTTGATTCCTTAAGACTTTGGAAACTCATATGGGTGGTTCCACCAACTTTAAGCCTATGGCTAAAATGGTTAAGACCAGCACATAAAGGACCAAAGAGGGTTTTCCTTGGTCCATGACTCAGCTAGAATGGTCTCATTCTTCCTACCTTAAAGTCATTTCAATTTCCGCAAAATTTCATTTTTGACCCAAAATCACCAAATTGCCCCTTAAAAGGCCCAAATTTCCAAAATTGTCCAAAATTACCCAAGCTCTCCAAAAACCATTCCAAAGCTTTCCCCTCATCATACTGTGAATTTTGATAGTAAACATGTCATACTTCCGAGCTACATTTGGACCCCTCGAGGCCAAAATAGTCGATACTTGAACGACATTTTGGGCCGCATAAAACCCTCTACATTTATCAAAAATTCCCCCAGACACTGTCACCTGACTCCAAATTTCATTTTAAACTACCTCAAGCTTTCAGTTCAGCCTTTTGATCACTTATCCTAAAAATCCTCAAAATGACCTAAATACCCCCACCTGACCCGAAATTCCAAAAAATTCCAACAATTTTAAAAAATCCCAAAAATTTCCAAAACCTCTCAAACATCTCCAATTTCATTTTCTTTAACTACAAAATAGCTTAATTTGATCAATTTTACCCAATTTCACCAAAAGCACCAATTTTGACTTAAGCCTCAATTTGACCCAAATTGAAAACAATGTCAGTCAATTTCCCCCCAATTTAAATTTTAAATCCTTCGTAATACTCCCCTAAACCAAATTCAACATTCAGTTTCCCTAATTTGACCCTAAATTTCACCCAAATCTGATTTAAATTGAAACCTCAAATTTGACTTATTTTTTCCCCGTTCGACAACGAAGTTGCCCGAACGACCTCAGATTGAAAAACGGACTGAGCCATTACGTTTGAAAAGTCGAAATTACTTGGAAAGGACCTATAACCTGCTACGATTTTGTGCACGAAAAAAAGGATCAAAATTCAGCTCGTTTTCGTCAATAATTAAAAGTTTACATTTTAACCACCCAAATCCCTAACCTAAACCCATCTCACTCCTAAACCTAGCAGCAGCCCCTTTCCCCTCCCTCTCTTTCGTGAAACCGACACTAGTTTTTCATCCCCGAATATTTATGCTTACAATATTTACTTTATATTATCTCTTTCTTTGTAACGACGCCAAAAACTTGATGTCGTCCGAATTTTTATGCTTATGATTTAGATAGGAAATTATACTTTAATTATTTATGAAATGGGATACTACGCAAGTATACGTATCATTTATCAAATAATATAGAACTTTTAATTAAGCCCCGAAATATCAAACACACAGAGAAATGTTTAAAAATTTAATCAAATAAGAAAAATAACTTTTTACTTTTTAAAATGATTTTGTAATGTATGTTTTAAGATATAATGTTTTTCAAATTGATTTTGGTATTTTCTAAATAAACAGTAAAACAAACAACTAAAGTTAACACAAATTTAAAATAATATAAAAGCCAATGAGAATAAAATATATTTTTTCTTAATTGGGAGAAATGTCAATTTATGGTTACAGGCGGCATTGTATTAGGGCATAAAATTTCGGAAAAAGGCATGGAAGTAGACCTTGCAAAAATTCAAGTAATAGCTAAATTACCACCTCCAACTTCGGTAAAAGGGGTAAGAAGTTTTCTTGGACATGCTGGATTTTACAGACGTTATATTAATGATTTTTCAAAAATTACTAAACCTCTATGCCAACTTCTTGAAAAGGACAAGAAATTTGAATTTACAACTGAATGCCTGAATGCTTTCAAATTATTAAAAGATAAATTAATTACGAGCACCTATAATAGTTTCACCTAATTGGGAAAAACCATTTGAATTTATGTGTGATGCTAGTGATTATGCTTATAGGAGCGATTCTTGAGCGAAGATATGATAAGATTTTCAAAGTTATATATTATGCTTAGTAAAACTCTAAATGATCGTTGAAATAAATTATACGATTCTTGAAAGAGAATTAATAAGCAGTTGTATATGCTTTTAATAAATTTTGGCATTATCTAATAGGAGCTAAATGTATTGTGCATACCGATCGTTACTGCTATAAAATATTTAATGCAAAAGAAAGATTCTAAACCAAGATTAATTAGATGGATGTTATTAATGCAAGAATTTGATTTTGAGATAATTAACAAAAAGGAATCGATAATCGAATTGTCGATCATTTATCAAGATTAGAAAATCATGAATTATCTAATATTGATAATGAAATTTTAGACAGTTTTCACGATGAACAACTTTATAATATAAATGACTTGAAAATACCTTGGTATGCCGATATAGTAAATTATATTGTAAGTGACATTTTACCACCTATGTTAACTTTGCAACAACAAAAAAAATTCATTCACAATACTAAATCCTACTTTTGGGATGAACAATACTTATATAAGCAATGTAAGGATCTAATTATTAGAAGATGCGTGCCTTATGAAGAAACTGAACCAATTATTCAAAAATATCATGACTCTGACTTTGGAGGACATTTTGGGACGAATAAAGCTGCATATAAAATTCTACGATACGGATTCTACCTGCCTATTCTATTTAGAGATGTATATAGATATATAAAAACCTGCGATAAATGCCAAAGAGTAGGAAACATATCTAGAAAAAATGAAATGCTCTGAATTTTATATTAGAAGTTGAAATTTTTGATGTTTGGGGATTAGATTTTATGGGACCTTTTATTTCGTCCTTTGGAAACTCATATATATTAGTAGCTGTTGATTATGTTTCCAAATGGATTGAAACACAAGTTTTATCTAGGTGTGATGCTAAAAGTGTTTCAAAATTTTTAATGAAAAATATTTTTACTAGATTTGGAATGCCGAGAGTGATTATCATCGACGGAGGAACTCATTTTAGAAACAAATATATTCACAAACTAGTAGAAAAATATAATATTATGTATAAGATATCAACTGCTTATCATCCACAAACTAGTGGATTAGCTGAAGTTTCTAATCGAGAGATTAATCGTATATTAGAAAAGTCTGTAAACCCTAATAGATCAGACTGGTCTATAAGACTAGACACTGCATTATAGGCATACAAGACTGCTTATAAAACTCCGATTGGAATGACTCCTTATAGGCTTATATATGGAAAAACTTGCCACTTACTAGTTGAATTATAACATAAAGCATATTAGGCGATTAAGAATTTAATTATAATATGAAAGAAGCTGGTGAGAAGAGATTGTTGCAGTTAAATGAATTGGAAGAATTAAGAAATGAATCATATGATAATGATAAGATTTATAAAGAAAGAATGAAATTATGGCATGATCGAAAGATTAATCAGAGAAATTTTAAACCAGGATAAGAAGTTTTGCTTTATAATACTAGATTGAAATTATTTCCTGGGAAATTAAAATCTCGATGGTTAGGACCTTTCACCATAACTCAAAATATTTTCATATGGAACTATAGAAATTGAAGATCTAAAACAGGACATAGATTTAAAGTAAATGGACATAGATTAAAACCATATTTCGAAAATAGAAGACCAAATTTTAAAGAGGTTTTAATGCTTAGTCGACACGAACACTAACTAAATTAGGTCGAGTGACGACATTAAACCAAGCACTTTATGGGAGGCAACCCATAGTAGTCTTTTATTTTTAAATATCTACATATTAGTGAGTCTATATTATTAAAACAAATCTTACTACTCCAATTTTTATTAGAATCATCACAAAATTGAACCTATTGGATGAGATCAGAAAATATTCGGACCAGAGCGAAAATGGGCGATTTTTACGAATCTCGCCGACAGCTAGCTCGAGCCCGCTGACAGCGAGATCGTGGACCATTACTTCATTCGGTTTTATAACCTAAGTCGCCGACAATAGAAACTTCCGCCGACGGCGAGGTAGTTGAAAATTTGGTTTCTTAAAGATTTTTCGTCTTTGTTTTGGACGGATCTAAGCCATTCCTTCATAAGAAATTATTCCAAATCCGATTTTACACCATTTTTTTCCTTAGGAACGACTAGAGACCAATCCTTTCCATCCAAAATGACCTCCAAATTCTTAGAAACCACAAAAACTGAAGCTTTCAACCGGAGAAAATTCGTCAGTTCGGAGGTACAGTGAATCTTCAACAAAGACTTGATGAAGAGAAGACTTATTAAAGAAAGAGGATTCGTCAATAGAGGAGTAGAGAATTCTACTACAAAAATCGAAGAAATGATCGCACAGCGGCATTGGAAGGTATTTTGTTATACGACATCTGCTGTAGTTATACCAGTAGTTAAAGAGTTTTACTCTAATTTACATGTGATCAACAATGGAAATGTCTACGTCAGAGGAAGATGGGTAACATTTACTCCTGCAAGGGTAAATGAATTGTTTTCTATAGAAAATACCTCTGTTTGTCATTATTCCAACTTTGTACCTTCAAGATGTAATATGAACAAAATCTATAGATACCTGACAGATGAACCGGATGATTGGGAGTTACGAGAAGACGGGTATGTCAGTTTTTCTGCATCACTTCTTAACCTTGTCTCAAAGCACTGGCATTTCTTTATATCATCAAAATTATTACCTACCATGAGAGTAAAAAAAGTTTCAAAGGAATGCGCTATTTTAAACTACTGTATTCAAATTGGATTACCTATCGATGTTGGATCAATAATAGTAAAGTCTGCATTGAGATTAATTGTGCATGGGTCAGTGCATGGACTTGGACACCCATCTACTTATATTTGCTTTATGCGATCGATACCAAGTTTCTTATGAGGCTTGGGAAAAAGTACTTTTACCATGGAAACCCCTGGATCCCACTGATATGTTTCCCACTTTGGATAACAATGATGAGACACTGTTATTTCTAACAGAGCATCACAGAACAATCCTTTAGCAAGGCCCTTTACTGATAAGACTAATTTAATTCTGAAGAAGATTAAAGGATTGGAGAAAGAATTGCAAAATGTTATGAATTCCATTGACAATATCTCTGATATATTTGATCACATTGACTGGAGAATGAAGGAGCACTTTGATCATACTAGACATCTGGAGGCCGGTTTTATTCATCTACTAAGACAGAAAGGATGGATTAATGAAGAATCTACTACAGAATTCCCTTTCAGGTCTTTCTACAATTTATTTGTGCACCTGCGTTGCATCGGAAATATCGGAGAAGATGTTAGTTCGGATGCGAAGAGTAGGAAAGATTTCTATGTTTTTGTTATATTTGTATATATATGTGTGTGTTTTGGAGTTAGGTTTTATTATGAGTCGAACTTTGATTTGATCATCTCAGATTTGATGAGATTTTATGTAAATTGTTATGTCTCAGCATTTAGAGTGTTGTAGTGTGGATTGCGATGCTGGGTATTATGGATTTGAACATTTAAGTTAAGTATGTGTTAAGTTATTAGTGTGAAATTTGTAAATCTCATGGATTTCATATATAAAGTTATATTATTTGTGTTGTGTGACTTTTTGAGAGTATAAGTATCTAATCTTCGTATTATTATTAAATTAAGTGATCAGAAGATTGATTAAGGGCAATTCGAGGTTGAAAATGATTGACGAATTTAAAAATTTAAAATTTTTGGGACCTCGCCGATGGCGAAAATTATCTCGCCGACAGCGAGAAAACCCGCTGACAGCGAAACCGAGCTCGCTGACGGTGGATTTTTCCCGAAACTTTTGCCTTATGAAATTAATTAGCTCACCGACGATGAGAAAAATCTCGCTGACAGCGAGAACGCAAAAAGACCTATATTTGACCAGTCAACCAACACTATTCATCATCCCTTTCCTCAAATTTTCGAAAAAACTGACCTAGGGCTTGAGAGATCTCGGATTTGAAGCGATTTCAACACTTTTTGACACCGAATTTCATCTTCCCTTGGTAAGAGCTTCACTCCTATGAAAAAATTTTTGATTTTCACCATTGATTTCTTCTACATTGAGATATTTTGAAAAATTATGAAATGTGAAGAAAATACTTGGAAGAATTTCATAGAAGTTGATTTAAATGGATTTTAGTTGTTGTAGGAAGCCTTCTTAGTAATAATTTAGAATTTAGTTAAAATTTTTACAAATTTCACAGATCGAGAAATGGCTCCACGACAAAAGCGACAAATAGATTATGACGAAACTCGATTCATTAATGCAAGAGCACAAACTCGATATTTTTAAAACATACAAGCGAGAAAATGCATTCAAGATCGAGTTTTCAATAATCCTGGAGGAGAAGTTGAGCGAATCATTAAGGAACGAGGATGGGAAAACTTCTGTTACGTAACCAACAGAGCAGCTGTGGAAGTGGTGAAGAAATTTTATACAAATTTAACACAGGCTGAAGATGCACCGGTTAAGGTTAGAGGATTTGTTGTAGATTTCAATGCTGCCAGAATAAACGCTTATTATGAAGTACGAGACACCTACACCAGCGAATATGAAACTTTTGGAACTATGGAAGGACCACTGGAAGAGGTGATCGACTTTCTCACTGATGGGAAAGGAGTCTGGAAGATAAAACAGCGGGAACGGGTAAACTTCCCATAAGAGTATTAATGTGGGAAATGTTATATATAAAAACATATTAGCCACTGCTAGAAATGAAAGTGGAGGAGGACTAGGACAACCTGGTCTTATCTTTGCACTTTGCCAATTATCTGGGGTAGAGGCAAGAGATGATGAGGAATGGATTGAACCTATAAAACCCCTTACTCAGGCTAATATAAAGAAATATGAATCCCACAAAGGATGAAGATGCGGGACAAGGGATTATGTACCTTCTTCGAGTAGAGATATACCCTCTACTAGTTATGAACCACCCCCTCAGTACACCACTCCTACCCTTCAAGATCTGATGAATGAATTAACCCTGAGTAGAAAGAGTTTTGAGTTATTTGGAGAAAATATGGAAAGAAGATTTGAGCATATAGATCAAAGGATAGGAGGCTTGGAGAGAAGACACGATTATGATAGTGAATATCTCCAGACGACATTCGAAGTACGAGATTGCATACTATGAAGCTGAGCGTCGATATAGGAGTGGTGATTTAGATGTTGTCTTTCCTGAGTGCCCCCATTATTCACAGTACCAGCATGCTCAGCCTTCTCAGCCTGGAGATCAGGGAGATGACATAGTTTGGGATTTTAATGTAGAAGATTAGAGCCTTTGTTTAGTTTGTTTGGTTTGTTTAGATTTGTTGTTTTGCAAACTTTATTATTCTGTGTGTAATATTTCAGTACTTTATGTGGACTTTGGACTTAGTATGTTTGTTTGTTTGCTTGAGCTGTGATATTAGATTTCTTATGTGTGTTAAATTAGGTGCAAATTTTTATATATATATATAGGATGTTAGTCTTTCTTTAATGTATTGTTTAAGTTTTAAATGTGTGTGTAATAATAGATTAAGTTTTCTTTGTTATGTTTGATACTTATTTTAAAATTTCATCCCTGCACTTTCTTTTAAATATTATATGTGGAAGAATACTAACAGTACGAGTTACGTAAGTAATGAAAAAGCTTGCAAAAATTTCAAAGAAAAGAAATACCTAAAGCTTCGAAGATATGATGAATTTTATTATATTCTTTCCCTTTTTCACTATTTAGTATAGATAGAAAAATTTAAGTTTGGGGGAAGGTAAAAATACAAATTTAATTATTAAATTGTTCTCAATTTCTATTTTCAAAAATTATTATTAAAAGATTTTCTATAAGTAGTTTTTCAATTCAATAAATATGAGTTACTTTATTTAATTATTATATAAAGTTAAAGAAAATATTTCTAGTAATTCAATTAATTAATGGAATAAGATATTTAGTTAAAAGGAAAAAGAATATAGTGAACTATTTAAAGTAAGGGAAACTATATTCTAAAAATTGAAAATTCTTAAGTATTTAAGTGAAAAAGAAAGGATAGAAACTCAATGAAGTAAGGGCTATGAAATATATATAAGCAAAGAAATATTCTAAGTTTCAAATTTAGGAAGAGAAATTGAAGTTTAAAATTATTAATAGGCTATCCAGATAGAGTAATCCTCACTTGAAAAAGAAAAAGAAAAAGAAGGATTGAAAATCAATCCAAAAAGAAAAGAAAAGAAAAGAAAATAAAAATATAAAGTGAGGAGGAGCTTGAGGATATGTCTTATCAAAAATTGGCTTCAATGAATTCAACCTAAAGGGTAAAACTTAATTATATTTCTAAACTTATATTTATGGATTAGTATTTTACTAAATAGTGTTTTCTTGAATTTCCTATCATCTAAATATCTTAAGTAATTTACTATTTTTAATATAGTCATTCACGAAATAAATAGAAAGCTAGAAATCTTAGACACGATAACTAAATAATCTTATCTACTATAAAGTTAATTTAATTACTCGAAATATTTATATTTAACTTTATTATAATGTTATTTAAATTTAATTCATATTATACGAGTTGAAAAATTCTATTATAGAAATCATTATTTTTTATTTAGTATTAAAATTACTCGAGGACGAAGTAATAATTAAGTTTGGGGGATTTTGATCACGAGAAAAATACATCAAGAAATTCATATATATTTTTGATGAAATTGCACTTTAAAGAAAAGTATTTTCTTTATTTTATTGTAGGAATGAAGATTTATAAGTGATGGAAGCAAAAAGCATGAAATGGAGCGAATTTGGATCAAAAAGGAGGAAATTCATGCAAATATAACTACTTCGCCGACGGCGAGATCGAGGCCCCCGATGACGAGATCGTGAGGAGAATTTCTGAAGGAATTATAACTACCTCACCGACAATGAAGCTCCGAGCTCGCCGAGCGGCCGAGATCGCGCGGTTTGAAGACCTTCTAGAAGCCCCGCTGACGGCGAGGTCATTTCCATCCGACGGCGAGACAGTTCAAAATGGATATACATTGAACCTGGACACTTTTTGAAGAGGTGTTTAAGCACCCGTTGGATCTTTATTACCTCTATAAATAGAGACCGAATTCTAGTGATTTAGTGTCCCTTTTAGAGTCTCTTTCTATTGTCTTAAGTGTCATTTGTGTGTCTAATTTAGTTTGAGTGTGTTTTGTGAGTTCATTAGTTTAATTGAGTGCTATTTAGTTTTCTGTACTAGAAGGAAAAGTCAAAGTAAGTTCAAGGAGTCTGCTTGGGGAGGAAATTAAGATAAGTATCTTTGTTTATTGTTATTAACTTTAAATGAAATCCATGCTTTGTTTTATTCCCATGCATTACGAGTAGTTTTCTTAGTCTTTCTCCTTGTTTATGAAAATTATGCGGATTGATGAAATTAAATAGAAGCACCTAATATAATATAAATAAATTGTGATAATTTTTACTTAAAACATAATTTACTTTCAATCCGACCAATTGAGTAGTTAAAATATGTTGAATTATCAACTATAGTAAAAATTACATCCAATATTCGGGGAAGTCAAAAGCCTTGGAAGGCGGGTGCAAATAAATAGGGAAATATTAATTATCGGACGTAGAATTGGATATTTTAGTGTGACAGACTAAAATACTCTATTCGGTCCTATTGTTTGAGAGCTGAAGTGTAGATGTTAGTCCTCAGATGAGGGGAACGTGGGAGCTCTGAAGTGGCAGCCAATATTCTCCCGAGCTACAGTTGCAGATTCGATAATCAAAGCATAGGATTAGTCGATATTCTTTGCACTCGAACCAAAGGGTAAAGAATAGGAATGCTCCTATTTGTCACAATACAATTTAAAAATTCTACTTAAATTCATCATTCACTTAATTTTATAAAAACAAGGAGAATGATACTTTTTCTGAATTATTTAAATAAACTTATTTGAAGCATTAGTTTACTTTAGTTTATTATAGTTACTTTGAATTTCTGTTCACTTTATTCGTAAGTAATTACTTTAAATTTAGCTGATAACAAATCTGTTAAAAACTTCCCTGTGGGATCGATAACCAGGACTCCACTAGAGCCCTGTATTACTTGATACGATACGTATACTTGTGTAGAATCCACATTATACATTCCATCATAAAATCAAATATACATATTTATTAAAGCGGGATCAAGTTATTGGTACCGTTGCTATTAACATAATTTGCAAACATATAAAAAGTGGGTCAGTCGCAATCTTTTCTTAACACACAATACTTTAAGTCCCTTAACATTTCAAAAATACAATTTTCTTTACTTTAAATAATTAACTATAATCAAATCCTTTCATACCAAATCTCTTACCCTTATAAAATTAAGCTTTATTACTAACTACTTTCATCCAATCCTTCCATAATATTCAACTGAAAAAAAAGTTTTAGTTACCTATAGCAAGGTTTAACTGCCAGAAGTTATGCTAATAATTTTTGAAAATATAATAACTGAGAAAAATATGAGTTAATATTTCTCTACCCTCCCCCAAACTTAAATTTTTCAATAAATTTGAAACAATAGAGAATAAAAGAAAACTATCATTTTTGTGCTGAGATCTTGAAATCTTCAACAACTATCTGATATTAGTTAAAATTTACAACTAGCAGGCATGAAACAATTAGAAACAGTGATATAAAATTTTAAATATTTGCAGGGTAAAGAGATTTTAAATTTAAACATCTAAATATCCAACAAAACACCATAACTACTAAAAAAACTATCACAACACTGCACAATTCATTTAACAATTTCAATTTTTCAATACAACATAACAGCACACCAACAGGGTTACACATCACATGAATAGCAAATAACTACTACATCACAACAGTACAACACAACACAATGAGATCAATAGAAATAGAAACAAACAATCTACCAATCTTCATCACCAGGATCAACAGTAGTGTCATCAGCAAGGTCAGGTCTATACGGTGTATAGCTGGCGCAAGTAGGAAATATCACATTAGACTCCCCCCTCATAAATCTGACCTGAGCATCATAATAGGTAATATCGAACTCAACTCTCCTCGTCAAATAATCTTCATTCACATCACAGCTGGCCTTAAACACATCCATCCTACCATGGAGTCTATCCACACTAGCACTCTGTAATCTCAGTTGCTCCATAATATCAAATAAAGTAGGCGGCTTAGATGTAGATGAAACATCATAACTTGTAGTAGGAATATCAGTACTCCTAATCTTAACTCGGGCTCCTACATAAGACTCATAAGTACACTTCTTCAGAACTGTTGAACTCCACACCAAACTAAACACAGAGCATGAACTAAGGTAGGATGCCCTAATCCACTAGTGGTCTCGCCTCTAGCAATAGTCTGAATGTTCTTGTAGGCAATAGTTCCAATATCAATCTTTCTCATCTTCGGAATACAATAGTTTAGAATTGCTCTATCCCTTGTAACTTTGCTGTGGTGATAAGAAGGTGATAATCTTGCAGAGATGAAATAGTGCCAAACTTTTGATGCTACATTCAATGTGGAAACGGGGAAGTTAATCATCTGTTTTTGACTTATTTTCCTTTCCCCCCTTCCATCCGTCAGAAAAGCAATCACTTCTCTCATATTTTCCTCTCGAGTATCAAAGTTTTCAATATAACAAAAAAATGGTTCCCGAGTATGATAGAAGGAATTAATACGCTGAGGAGTAAACTCAACCATTTTTCCTCTAACTAACACATACTCAGTCTCAGTCCAGGGCACATTAGCATAGAACTCTCTAACAACTCCCATAATAGCATTTGCAGTAAAATAATAAAATCGTTCCTAGTTCCGCTCTGCAATTAACTGTTCTACAAATCCACCAAGACTATCAAAAGCTCGATCCTGGATACACTTCATATTGTAAAGGTAAGAGTTAAAGCGAAATTGCGCTTTAATATTAATGAAATTTTCTTCATCAAAATCCAATTTTCTCTTCCCTTTACTCAATCTTAGAGCCATGTGAATTTCTAAAATTTACAATAAAATTCCAATAAATCCCAAATTCACAATGTAACAAACTCCAAATATTATTCTAAACAAGTAAGAGCAATTTCATCATGGAAATCTCAAAATCTCTTTAAAAATCCAAAAATTCCAACCTAAGCAATGTGAGTGATTTTCATGGTGAAAATAAAAAATTTTTAAATTAAAGTGAAGCTCTAACCAAGAGAAGTGTAGAACCAGTCTCGAAAAGCTTTGAAATCACTTCAAATCTGAGATCTAGCAAACCTTAGGTCTTCAAAATCACGAAAATGAAGGAGGAAGAAGAAAGCAATGGAAAAATTCGTGGGTCCTAGGTTCAATATTTTATAAAAATGCCAAACTCTTTGGATTTGGGCGCCGGCGGCGCCAGTCCAAAATTTTTTCTGGGTCCAAAAATTTTTTCATAATTTTGATCGTTTCGACTTCCACAATGATGTTTAACACTTCAATAAGAATCTACTTCATCTCACAAGCAATAATTAACACAATTCTTTACACAAATAATACACAACAAACCTTTATATATAAAATCCAAATTACAATATAAACACCAAATATGTCTTTCAAACCAAACCAACAACTCTTAGATGTTTAGTGTTGCAAGTACGCTATGATAAGAAAACACTAAAATCTAAGCACACAATGAAAGTAAGCATATCCAAATTTAAGTTCAAATTACAAAGCAAAGCAAAGTAAATACCACACACACCAAGCAAAATTAAGCAAAGTAAACTAAACACACAACAAACATAAGTAGAATCCAATAATTACTCCACATCGGTTTCAGAACTATCTTCTCCTCTGATGTCTCCAATTGATTGCTGATGCACAAACAAATTATAGAATGGATGAAATGGAAATTCGTCAGATGAATCCTCAGCAATCACCACATTCTTCTTCATCAGATTAATCAAGCCCATCTCAATTCGACCAGTGTGATCAAATTATTCCTTCATCCTCCAATCTATATGATCGAATAAATCACAAATGTTATTGATTACATTAATAACGTTTTGTACCTCTTTCTCCAACTGTTTGAACCTCTTTAATATCATTCGGGAACTTTTAGGAAAATAGGGTTGAATCGGTTGTGAAGTCTATGTTGGTTGATCAGCAAGCAAATTCATATCATCTTCATCTCCCACTGTTTGGTAGTCATAAGGATTAGTTGGATCAATAGACCTCCATGGAAGAAGAACCTTTTCCAAACTCTCATATGGAACTTGTGATTTACTACCTAACAGAAATATGGTGGATGGGTGTCCAAGTCCATATTATGATCCATGAACAATTAATACCAAAACTGATTTCACAATTATATTACCAATGTCAATCGGCCTCCCGGTTTGAATACAAAAATTCAAAATGGCACTTTCCTTGGTTACCTTGCTAATCTTCAATGTTGGAAATAACTTTGCCGAAATAAAGTAATGCAACTACTTTGACACTAGATTTAGACATGCAGATGGGAAACTAATATATCCACTTTCTCTAATTTCCCAATCCTCATTCTCATCTGTCAAATAACGACACACATCATTCATATTATCACTTGTGGCATTGAAATTAGAATAATGACAAATAGTTAAATTCTCAATCATAAAGAGATCGTTAATTCTTGCAGGAGTGAATTACACAAACCTACCTCGCACAAATACGAACCCTTGGTTGATCCTGTGAAGATTTGCATAGAATTCTTTCACGACCGGAACAACTACGACAGCGGTAGTGTAGCGAAGCACTTCCCAATGTCTCTCCTTAATTATCTCTTCAATTTTAGTAGTAGGATTATCCATACCTCGATTTATGAAGCCTCTTTCCTTGATAATCCTCCTCTTCATCATCACTTTATTGAACAATCACTGCGCCTCGAAACTTATAAACTTCCTTCGGTTAAAAATGCGAGATCGAGGGGTTTCTATAGAGTAGGAATCCATGGGATGTGAATTGGGAATGTTAGTTTTTGTTTTTATGGATTTAGGAAGTCTAAAATGGAGTTTAGGGAGTTATAAGGACGAAGATCCCGCTCAAAACTGCTAAAACCTGCATTTTGAAACTTAAAAAATAGTGAACAAGTTTTGGGTGCCGGCAGCACTCGATTGGGCACAGGCGACGCTCAAACCTGTAAGTTCAGCAATACTCTGTGATAGGGCACCGGTGGTTCCTATTCTGGCGCCGGCGGTGCCAGTGGTAAAAAATTCTCACCGAACTTCGTTTGGCCCAAAATATTCCAATATCTCAATTTGATCCACCGTTTGTCAATTTTAAAAGTATTTAGGAGTAATTAGGATTAAAAAATAACTATTTAAAAAGCACAACTACATCAAATAAGCAAACACACCACAAAGATACGTATGGGTTGCCTCCCATAAAGTTCTTGGTTTTACATCGTCAGCCCGACAAACCATATAGTTAATCAAGATGACTTAGCATTAAAACCTCTTTGAAGTCAGGTTAAAACACGTCAAAGTAAGGCTTTAATCGATGCCCATTAACTTTGAAAATATTTCCAGTATCAGAATCTTTAATATCAACAGATCCAAAAGAATGAACTTTTACAGCTGTAAAAGGTCCTAACCATCTAGACTTGAACTTTCCAGGAAATAACTTCAATCTTGTGTTGTGTAACAAAGCTTTTTGTCCAAATTCTAATTTCTTTCTCAATATCTTCCGATCATTCCACAATTTCATTTTCTCTTTATAGATCCTATCATTGTGATAAGATGCATTTCTAATCTCTTCTAATTAATTTAATTGCATGAATCTTTTTTCTCCATCATTTTTCAAATTAAAATTCAACTCTTTTATCTCTCAATATGCTTTATGCTCCAATTCAACCGGTAAATGGCAAGTTTTACCAAACACTAATCTATAAGGAGACATTCCAATAGGGGTTTTAAAAGCAGTCCTATAAGCCCATAAAACAATATCTAATCGAGCAGACCAATCTAATTTATGATTATCCACAGTTTTCTCCAAAATTCTTTTAATTTCACGATTAGACACTTCTGCTAAACCATAATAGTATAAAGTTGTTCATCAGGGAAAGTTTCTATAACTTCCTTCTCAAATTCAGATAATTTACATACTCTAATCTTGACAGATCATCAGCTATTTGGTTATCAACTCCATTCCTATCAACTATCATAAAATCAAATTCTTGCAGAAGAAATATCCATCTAATTAGTCTAGGTTTTGCATCCTTCTTTTGCATTAAATATTTGATAGCGAAATGGTCTGTATGCACAATACTTTTAGCTCCAATTAAATAAGGTCTAAACTTTTCAAAAGTAAATACTATAGCTAATAACTCTCTTTTAGTAACGGTATAATTAATTTGAGCCTCATTAAGAGTTTTACTACCATAGTAAATGACTTTGAAAACTTTATCATGCATTTGCCTTAATGCTACTCCGATCTCATAATCACTCGCATCACACATAAGTTCAAATAGTTTCTTCCAAACTGGTGAAATAATTATAGATACAGTGATTAATTTCTCTTTCAATAATTTGAAAGCTCTCAAGCATTCATCATTAAAATCAAATTTTATATCATTTTCTAAAAGTTGGCACAAAGTTTTAGTAATTTTAGAAAAATCTTTAACATATTGCCTGTAAAATCCAGCGTGTCCTAAGAAACTCCTCACCTCTCTCACAATAGTGGTAGGCGGCAATCTCTCAATCACTCTAATTTTAGCAGGATCGACCTCCATACTATATTTTTAGAAATTTTATGCCCAAGTACAATTCCTCCAACATCCATAAATTGACATTTGTCCCAATTCAAAACTAGATTTATTTTCTCGCAGAGCTCCAAAACTTTTGCTAAGTTTTCCAGGAAAATTTCAAATGAAGTCTCAAATATAGAGAAATCATCCATAAAAACTTCTATTCAATTATCTATCATACTACTGAAGATAGACATCATACATCTCTGAAATGTTGCAGTTGCATTACACATTCCAAACGACATTCTTTGAAAAGTAAAGGTTCCATAAGGGCTAGTAAATGTTGTCTTTTCTTGATCCTTAAGAGCAATAGGTATTTGATGCTAACCAGTATATCCATCCAGAAAGCAACAGTACTTATGTCCAACAAGTCTCTCTAGCATTTGATCGAGAAAAGGAAAAGGAAATTGATCTTTTCTGGTGGCGTCGTTTAATTTCCTATAGTCAATACAAATTCGCCATCCATTAATTTATCTTGTGAGTATAATTTCATTACATTCATTCACTTCAACAATCACTCCTCCCATTTTCGGTACACAATGTATTGGACTCACCCAAGCACTATCCGAAATAAGATAAATAATTCCAGCATCCAGCCATTTTAAAATCTCTTTCTTAACTACTCTTTCATTATTGGATTCAATCTCCTTTTGTGGATTAACTCTCGGTTTATGTTCTTCAACTAATAAAATTCTGTACATACAAATCGAAGGAATAACTCCTTTACTATCTGCCAAAGTCCATCCAAAAGCTTTCTTGTATCTTTTCAAAATTTCCAACAACTTCTGCTCTTTATAATCGTTTAACTCCGAAGATACAATAACTGGCAGGGTAGATGATTCTCCTAAAAACATATACTTTAAATGATTAGGGAGAATTTTCATCTCAAGTTAAGGAGGTTTTATTATAGATATAATTAAGCTTTTATTTCCACCTTCTATAGTGTCTAATACTTCGAATCTCTCCTGAACATACTCCAAATCTTCATTCTTCTTAATATTTGAATTTTCTTCATTTTCAATTTCTTTTTCAAACATATTTTCATACTCTACTTCTTTTTCAAATATATTTTAGAAATTATTGTTTCTCAAATATTCAGAGACTTCCATCCTAAAACATTCATTATCTTTTTCTATTGAGGGATACTTCATAGATTTCAAAATATTAAAGGTCACCTCTTGATCATTAACTCTCATAGTTAATTCTTTTTTTTGAACATCAATCACTGCTCTTCCAGTAGCAAGGAATGGTTTTCCCAAAATGATTAGAATTTCTTTATCTTCCTCCAAATAAAGTACAATAAAATTCACAGGAAAGATAAATTTATCCACATTCACTAACACATCTTCCACCACTCCTTTAGGGTAAGTAATGGAACGATCGACCAACTAAAGAGTCTTAGATGTAGGAGAAATTTCTTCTATTTCCAACCTTTTAAAAGTTGATAAAGGCATAAGATTAATACTTGCTCTCAGATCACATAAGGCTTTTCTGAAAAAAATTTCACCTATATCACACGAAATTGTGAAACTACCAGGATCTTTATGTCTTTCCGGAAGCTTCTAAATAATTACACAACACTCTCCACTAAGTGCAACAATTTCATGATCTGTAAACTTTCTTTTCTTTCTCAGGATATCCTTCATAGACCTGGCATAGTGAGGCATTTGTTCTAATGCTTCAACAAAAGGAATATTTATCGTTAATTTCTTAAGGATCTCCAAAAAATTTCCAAATCTGTTATCCCTGTTTTGTTTCTTCAATCTTTGAGAAAATGGAGGTGGTGGTTTTTCAACAATTATCTTCATTGGCTCAAGAGGATAATCCAGGTCTGGATAAATCTTGTTTGAACCTTTTTCGGTTTCCACCTTCTCGTTTTCTATTTTAACTTCTTTTTACACTCTAGTTTCCAATTCTTTTCCACTCCTTAATTGAATAGCCTTAAGTTGTTCCTTTTTTTGATCTTTTGGATTGATCTTAACATTACATGGAAGTGTTCTAGATGGTCTATTATTAAGTGCAGTAAAAATATCTCTCAATTGATTTTCAATATTTTCATAGCAACACCTTGAGCTTGTAATTGATTTCCTATATTCAGAATCATTTCTTCATTAGACAACTTCTTATCCTTAAATTGCGGGTTACTTTTGAATCCAGGAAGATAATATGGTCTAAATATGGTATTTCCTTGATTGTTCGAATTTCCAATTGGATTTATAGAACTGTTCCCCCAATGTGAGTTAACATTGGCATTGCTATTATTCCAATTGAAATTTGGGTGATTCTTCCAACCAGGATTATAATAATTCGAATAAGGATTGTTAGGTCTATTAATATCCTTTAAAGTCTCGTAAGGTGTTTGAGATTATGTTATCTATCCAAATGAATTTTCCTCCAACACTTGAGGTGATTGAGAATAATTCATTCCATATTGATCTATTTTCTTAGAAAGGGCTGTAATTTAAGAAACTATCATAGTCATCATATCTGAATCATGAACACTTGCTACTTTCTTAGGATTTACCCGTTCAGAGGGCCATTGAAAATTATTAGTAGCCATTTCTTCAATTAATGCGTATGCTTCATCAAAAGGTTTTGACATTAACGATCCACCAAGATGACAGCATCTATAATAGATCTCAATGATCCCACTAATCCATTATAAAATGTTTGAATTATTAACCAATCTGGTAAAACATGATGTGGGCATATCCTAAGAAGATCTTTAAATCTATCCCAAGCTTCATATATTGACTCTCCTTCAAACTAGCAAAAGGATGTAATATCATTTCTTAGTTTAGAAGTCTTTGATGGAGGGAGTCTTTGATGGAGGGAAATATTTTGATAGAAACTTCTGAGATAATTCTCCCCAAGTTCTAATAGATCTAGGTGCTAACGAGTTTAACCACGCCTTAGCTTTATCCCTTAATGAAAAAGGAAAAAGTCTAAGTCTGACAGCGTCACTAGACACTCTGTCATATTTAAAAGTAGCACACAATTCTAAAAAACTAGCGAGATGTAAATTTGGATCCTCATTAGGTGTTCCTTCGAATTGATTATTTTGTACCATTTGGATAATAGCACGTTTATGTTCAAATGAATTGGCAGAAACATCAGGATTTTGAATAATTATGTGAATTTCTTCTGCTGTTGGGTTAGCATAATCTCTTAAAGGTCTTGGCAAAATTCCAATACCATTTCTCTGATTATTTTGATTATTCACCATTTCACAAGGATTTTAGATTTGTTTTTATTTTTTTCTATTTTTTTTGACAATACGCTCTAGCTTCGAATCATAAGGCACTAAACCTATAGATCCACTACGACGCATATACAATCACACAAAATACTTTTAAAAAGTAAACTAATACACAATCACACACTACAATGTAAGGGTTTTTTGTTACTATATTATCAATAAATACCGTTTATACTTCCATCCTTACTTAGTTACTTCGTTACCTTCGCCGGCAACGACACCAAAAACTTGACTGGACGATTTACAGACTTTTATTTTGCAAGAATTTATGAACTAAAATTTATATATGTTTATAATGATTTTGTAAATTCCAAGCACTCAACACAAGTATACGTATCTTATCAAGTAATACAAGGCTCTAATGGAGTCCTAGTTATCGATCCCATAGGGAAGCTATAAAGTAGAAGAAAGTGTTTCACAATAGGTAATGTAGTACTGAAATCCGATACTCAAATTGCACTTAAATTTTAATACTCTCTTCTACTAACACTATGCAGAAAACTATAATAATTAATCAAACTACAATTACTTCTAATAACTTTGAAAACAAAATTAACTAACAGGCTCACACTAAGCTATATATTTGAAAAGTTTTTGATATATGAGAAAAGTATCTTTCCTCTTGCAATGAGAATATGATGTGTGGATGATATGAAACAATTATCTATGTTATTGTGCCAAATAGGAGCATTTACCCTTAAAAGAGTACCCCCTCTTCCAAGCATGAAAAGAACATTGAAATATCCTAAGTTTAGTCGATAAATCTAAGGCTAAGCTAGGAGGATACTGACTCTCACTACAGAGCTACCACTCACCCTTCACCTGAAGGCTAACCTGCGATTTTAGTTACTAATCTTAAGACCAAATTGGGCATCTCAGCCTGTCACCTTGAAACCTCAAAATTGAAGTTCATCAAAACGCATTTCCCTATTAATTTGCACTCAATTCCCATGAACTATGCAATTCATCCATGGAAATTAAATGGATTCTTCATTATTGTTGTAGGACACTAAATCCTTTCAGAATTAATGTTCAATAACATATTTTAACAATTCAATTGGCCAAATCAAAAATTAAATTAAGTTTGAAATGAAAAACCATCACAATTTCTTCAATACATTAAAAGCACTTCAAATCCATATCAATCCATCATCACATCTTTATGCAAGAAGAAATACAAAGGAGTCTACTCAGAATTCATGAAGAAGATACATTAAAACAGGGATTTTATATATAGAAGAAAAGTCATACAAACCACAAAAGAAAATACAACTTATCTCTTTCTCTTCCCCAATACAATTCCATTGAAGCTCCTTTGAATCATTTTCTCTCTTCTTTACAACACTTAATTCCCTCTTTAGAATGAAAAGGAAGAAGAAATCTCTCACTTTACTTCTTCTCCTTCACCCTTAGAGAAGAACTCCTCTCAAACACTTTTCTCCTAAGCCCTAACACTCAACACACACTCTTCCTCTCTAAAACTTCAGAACACACACTCAAAACCGACACCATATTCATCCAAAAATAGTTACTTATATCATAGTTATCTTTTTTGTATCATTAGGCAAGAAAGATACTAGCTCTTACTCTAGAGTTCCCTCGATTCTCTCCATCTGTGGGCTAACATCTCATAACAAAATTTTTCACATCAAACCAAATTAGGGGGCTTTAGCCTGTCACTCTAATTTTTTTTAATTTTACTCCCCATTGTAAGCATATCTTCCTATTTATTTGCATCCATTCATATGAACTACAATTCTCATCCATATAATTATTGATTGAGACAATACCGCAATGGATCTTACATAATCTCACAACAAATTTTAACATCTTAATTGACCAAATCAAAAAGAAAATGAGGTGCAAGGTAGTGAATTATCACAACTTCTTCCAACAATGAAATCCTATTCTTTATAGAACTTCCTTCCATAATTTAATTACTTCACCATTAAAATAAAAAAGTAAAAGAAAACTACTCAGAATCTATGGAGAAAACACAATCACAACTTGATTTGAAAGTAGAAATCATAGTGAAAACACAACAATTTATCTGAAAATGAAAAACAAAGTTAAACACTTATCTGAAAATCCTCCCCACAAGACTTTTCAAATTCCTTTGAAACTTTGCTTTCCCCTTACATGACACAATAGAGGTTGGCGCCCAACTCTATTGACTCCAAATCTCTATTCTACTCTTAATAAAAACTGTATACAATTGATAATAAAAGTGGTGAAGTGGAAAGGTGTACCCTTAATAACTCTCTAACATAAACTTGACTCTTAACACTAATCATACTCTCCAACAACAACCATTATTCTGATCTTCAAGTCTTCTTTTTAAACTTTTCAGAAAGGTGCCTTAGTGTCTCTTCAAAATATGTCCAGATTCAATGTATACACCAATATTGCTTCCATCCATTCAAATTTTAAATGAATTTTAGCGCTGATGGGAAGTTAGTGAAGTTAAAACCAAAGGACGCTTCAAAAACCCCTTCAAATTCGCGCCAAATTTAAATAAATTCGTCAGTTTAACTGTGGCTCCTATGAGCCAGCCATCCGACACTTAGGCGCCTGAGGCCAATTTTGCACATCTTTCAAATTTTGCTCCAATTTGATTCTCATTTGCTCCTTTCATCATAATCACTCATTTTAATCATACATGCAAGAAAAACACAAAAATACCTTCAATTAAAGTGTAATATCATCAGAAATAGGTATAAAAATATTCTTAAAAACACTATATATTTTACGTATATTAAAATCCCCCAAACTTAAAATGTTACTTGTTCTCAAGTGAAACTTAATCACTTAGAAAATATTAACATGCAAATTATGTAAATGAGTTTCTTTAAGAATGTTTCAAAATTTTATTCTAGAAATGAAAATAGTCCAATTTAGAAAAAAAAAAATAGTAAATGAGACCAAATTAAAGTTTAGAAGGTTCTTAAGTAAAGGATAATGAAAAATATAATTTCTTATCTAATTCGGAAATTCTTGTAGATTTTTCAAAATATAGGATTCAAACATTTTATCTTTCTCACTTAAAATTTTTTTTTTAGAAATAATTTTACTTACTATATTATAACCTTAAGCTTTCGATTTTCTCAAAACTTATTTTTAAAACTTTATGTATGGAACCAATTTTTTATTAGGCCCTTAAATTCTCAAGCTTCTCCTTCCTTTTTACATAATATTTTTCTCTCTTTCTTATTTTTCTTTTTTTCTTCTTTCTTTTTTTTATAAGGTAAGGATTACTATATCTGGATAGACCTTTAATGATTTTGAATTCCTCACTTTCATTTACAATAAAGTTCTGATATATATCATTCACTTAAAAATCATAACAATAGTATTGAAAATTATTTCTCAATAAAAGAAATTTAAGCTTTGAAAAATAAAAGTTAAATCTTCTATTTATCCAAAAATACAACACTTCTTACTAAAGATAGTTTAAAATATTAAACATTTCTTTACTATAAAATTTTAACTTTAAATTTTTCATAATTACTATAAATTTTAACTAAATTCTCTTACTCATTTCTATATTCAAAATTTTGCTTCCCTAATATAACTTTATATACATAAATATTTTCAATCAAAAATCAAATTTTATTTAAGTATTCTTGAGAACAAATAAAATTTTAGTTTTTGAAAATTTATTTTTAATTTCTCCCCAAACTTTAATCTTTTAGTAGGATAAAACATTTAAGCATAAAAATGATACCTGGGTAAGAACTAAAAACTAGAACAACATGCTTGCAGGAATTTTAATATTCTAAATATGCAAGTATAACAGTTTAAAAACAAGGGGTAAAAAGAAATTTAATTCAATTTTTCAGTTTTGCATAAAATAGAAATTTCAAAATTTCTAAGGACTTCTACAATAATGGAGGTTTTCAAAGCAAATACACACCACAAATCACAACATACTAGAAAATAAATGGTAGCAAATTTTGAAAAGTTTAAACATGTTATATAAATATTGGTTTCTAATAGTGTTATAAATTTTTCTAATATTTATAGAAATTAAATTAGAAACTACTAAAAACTTAAGCACTAGAAACACATAAAAACATTTACTACCAGAAAAACATCACATAATACAACATAAAACCTCAATCCAACACATAAACATCCGAATGTGCATAATTGAAATAGTCCAACTATATTCTACACAACATCAGAGTTCACAGTAAAATACATCACATCACATATGAAAAAATCAAAATAAAACATCACAACACATAAGAAAATCACAACACAACATCACAAACTCAACACAACAATCCTAATCATCATCTTCATCTTCATCATCTTCATTCCAGTCTTTGAATGACACACAAGGTATATAAAAAGGATGAGGGGGCATCTAAGCACTATGATCTCTTCTAATCACTCTGTCCATGCACTAATGATAGTTCACCTCATATTCATCATGTTTTATAATATACCTTTCAATATTTAAAATTTTATGATCCATATTTCTAACATGCTCTCTGGTAAGACTCACCTTCTTCAAAATCTTCTGTAGTAATCCAGTTTATGAATCTTTGAAAGATGATGCATGTACAGTAGAAGAACGAGAAGTAGAAGCAGTAGAAGCAAAAGCATTGGAAGCTCTAACAAATCCTCCTTTCCAACCAAATATTGAATGTACAGTGTAAGTGTTCACATTTACACTGGTAATAGGTCTAAGTAGCTGAAGAACCTCTTCCCATGTATCAACCTTAACACCATACTGCTCACAAAATGAATAAATCAAAGATGGAAATCCCTTACTTGCAGTACTAGCAACTCTTGCACAGTTCATAATATAATAAAATATAATAGGCCCAATATCTAAAGGCTTTCTTTGCTGAATACAATGGTTCAAAAGCTTAGATGAGATAAAATAATGTCATGTCTTTGAAGTGGCATTCAACTTAGAGGCTTGAAAGTTTACGCTTCTGTCATTTGTAATCTTCAACAAACCTCTTCCATCAGTAAGAAAGGTCATAATCTAATCTAGCTCTCCCTCAGAAGGATGAAAATTCTCATAAAAAAAACATTGGAAGAGGTAATTGGTAAAAATTATTAATTACCACAGATGAAAAATCCACTTGTTGCGTCCTAGCCATCACTAGATTGTCTTCTATTGCAAGCAAGTTAGCATAGAACTCTCTCAACACAGAAACAACTGCAACAGCGGAGAAGCAACAGTATCTTTCCCAATTCTTTCTAGTAATCATCTCTTCAATTTCTCCTCATGGCTTACTAAAAATTGCTCTAGAATCAATTTCTATGATGCAAGTGCATCGACGTAACAATTCTCCATTTTAGAACTGACAAATTTGTCAGAATCAACATTTTATTTTCCTTTTGATCGTTTTGACTTTGGAGCCATCTCTAAAAATTCACAACAAAATCACCATAAATTCTAAATTTAAACTAAACTTGTTAACTCAACTTCTAAAGGCAAACTCCACTAAATTAAAGGATCTTTTCATGCTTTTCTCAAATTTTCATCATGAATAGTGATTTTTAGATTTTTCAATAATGTACTCAAAATACATGGTGAAAATAAAAAATTTTTACTTAGGAGTAGTGATCATACCTTAAGGAACTCAAATCCAATAATTTTGATGAAATCAGCTCTAAAATGATCCAAATATTGATGCCTCAGGCTCCTATTTTACGAAACCGAGAGTTTGAAGGTGATGGGGATATTAAAAATGGCAAATTTCAAGCTTTTAACTGCTAAAAATCGATTTTTGCAACCGCGCCTATGCACGAGCATATGGCGCTTAGCCCAAATTTTGACAATTAAGTTAATTCCATCAAAAATCTAAATTAATCACCTTTAATCACTTCAATTAATTATTTCTCCCCACAAACTCTTCTAATACTCCAATTGTATATTAATTTTCAATGATTCCACATAAATTTCACAGTAACACAATCTTATATTTCATTAAATATTAAATCACACTTAATACAAACTATAAATTTCTATCAAAACTCTTTGGATGAAATTCACTAAATACATAAGTTCAAACACAAGTAATTAAACACTAACTTACATCATTAAGATGTTACAAACATATGTAAAATGCAAAAAACACAAACATTAATTAAAATCACACTTAAAAAACTAAACACATATAATCAAACCACAAGACCACACATAATTTAATTACAATCTCCATTCGGTGGAATATATCAAGAACCACCATTAGTTCCATTTGAACCATCTGGAATGTAAATTTGATAAAAAAGGCGATGATTAAAAGCTCTTACATCAACTTCTTCTATCCATTTGTTTGTCAGATACATCGATCTATTCGCTTCTTCCACATGACCTGTATGAATGAATTGCATTTTGAGTTGCCATCCAATGTGCGCTAAATGAGCATTAAATTCATTTACCTTTGCATCAATAGACTCAACATCGGCCTCGATCTTTGTAATCCTTTCTGCTATTCCTCGGGATACTCGTAGCCAGAAATTCATTATATAACTCTTGCACATTATCACAAATAAATTTCTTCATCTTAGCTTCCTCTTTCTTCTTAACTTCTCTCTCCCAAGAAGACATTTTTGCACTCTAAATACTCTTTCAGAAGACTCAGGAATGAAAATAAGAACTAGGGAAAGTATTTCATAAACTCAGGGCCTTATTATAGACTTGGGAATGTACAAAACCGACCCCAGACGTATTAAAACTCCTTAATAACTCTAAAAACTACTCACCCACAATTTTGGCTTCTAGAACCTCATTTTTCATGTTTTTTATAACTGTGGCGCCTATGCGCCAACCAGCGGCGCATAGCCGCCAGTGCACATTTTTGCACAGTTCTGCCAAATGTCAAAATCTTCATTTTGATTCCTTTAAGTCATTAAATAAGGTCAAATAAACACCACTATAGTATAAAAACTCCAAAATGCTACCACATTTCTCAAATCAAACCAAATAAAAGCACACAAAATAAATATAAAAAAAATCACCGATAAATATGGGTTGTAAAGTGCTTGGTTTTACGTCATCAGCCTGACATACCCAAAGCTTATTCTGAGTGGCCCAACATCAGATTCTCATCAGGTTTAGATTGATCGACTGAAAAGTAACGTTTAAGTTTATGACCGTTCACTTTAAATATTTTTCCAGTCTGAGGATCTTAAATATCCACAGCTCCATATGAATAAACTTTTATCACAATAAATGGGCTTGTCCACCTTGAATTAAGTTTTCTAGCAAAAATTCACAATCTAGCATTATATAGCAAAACTTTTTGCCCTGGCTTAAGATTTTTAGTAAGAATCTTCCGATCATACCACAACTTCATCTTTTTCTTTATAAATCTTAGCATTTTCATAAGATTCATTCCTTATCTCTTCAAGCTCATTTAGTTACAATAATCTCTTTTCTCCAGCATCTTTCAAATGAAATTGAACTCTTTAATAACCAAATATGTTTTATGCTCAAGTTCAACTGGTAAATGTCAAGCTTTTTCAAAAAATAACCTATATGGGGACATTCCTATAAGAGTTCAGTAGGCAGTCCTATAGGCCCAGAAAGCATAATTAAATTTGATTGACCAATCATTTCTATTTGGATTAACAGTTTTTTCCAATATTCTTTTAATTTCACGATTGGATAATTCAACCAATCCACTTGTCTGCGGATGATAAGCAGTAGCAATGTGATGGTTAATATGATATTTTTTACTAACTTTTCTATAATTGCATTTATAAATGACTTCCCCCATCAGTTATGATTACTCTTGGTATTCCAAATCCGTAAAATATGTTCTTACTTAAAAACTTTACAACACTTTGAGCAACACATCAAGGTAAAGCAACAATTTCTATCCATTTGGATACATAGTCTACTGCTATTAAAATGTATGTATTTCCAAAATATGGTATAAATGGTCCCATGAAATCTAATCCCCAAACGTCAAATATTTCAACTTCCAACATATAATTGAGGGGCATCTCATTTCTTCTAGAAATATTTCCTACACGTTGACATTGATCACATTTTTTAATATAAACATTAAAATCTTTAAAAATTGTAGGCCAATAAAATTCAGATTGTAAGATTTTATATGCAGTTTTATAAACTCCAAAATGACCTCCATAATTAGAATTATGACATTTTTGAATAATTTCATAAGTTTCTTCTAATGGCACACATATTCGAATAATCAAATCCTTTCCATGTTTATACAAAAATGGGTTATCCCAAAAATAAGTTCTGGCTTTAGATATAAATTTCTTCCACTCCTGGTATGTCAAATCATAGGGTAAAATATCATCGACAATAAAGTTTACAATGTTGGCATACCATGGAACACACCACTCATTAACAGTGAACAATTTTTCATTGGGAAAATTTTATTAATTTCTTCAACATCACAGCCTACAGGAAGACATGATATTCTTCTAAAACTAAATGTACCATAAGAACTGGTAAATGTTGTTTTCTCTTGATCTCTAGGAATATTTTGAATTTGGTGGTAACCAGTATATCCATTCAGAAAATAAAAGTATTTATGCCCAGCTAGTCTATCCAACATATGATCTAAAAAAGAAGTAGAAAATGATCTTTCCTGGTGGCAAGGTTTAATCTTATATAATCAATGCATAGTCGCCATCCTTTATCTTGTCTTACTGGTATTATTTCATTCGTTTCATTAACATTCATTGTCTCCTTTCTTAAGAACACAGTTAATAGGGCTAACCTATGCACTATCCGAAATAGGGTAGATACCAGCATCCAGCCACATTAAAATTTCTTTCTTAACAACTTCTTTCATGATAGGATTTAATCTCCTTTGAAGATCAGACCAAGGTTTGTAGTTATCCTCCATAAGGATTCTATGAATACAAATTGAAGGACTGATTCGTTTAATATTTGCTATTGTCAATCCAAAGGCTTTCTTATTTTTCTTTAAATTTTCAAGCAAACTCTCTTCTTCTCTTACAGTTAATTGAGAGGAATTTATAACTGGCAAAGTTGAGGAATCACCTAAAAAGGCATACTTTAAATGATTAGGAAACATCTTTAAATCAAGTTCAAAAGGTTTTTCAGTTGATGAACCAAAAGATTCAGCTTTTTAATTCATGCCCAAATTTCAAATTTTCATGGACATAATTTAAATCTTCCTCATGAAAGTCTTCAGAATCTTGTAATTCATCTTCTTGCTTGTGTTCCAATTCCTTACTTTCAGATTTCTCTTCATAAGTTGACTTGAAATGACATTCACTCAAATATTTGATAACATCCATCCTATAACATTCATCATCTTTACCTCTTGCAGGATATTTCATTAACTTTGAAATATTGAATGTAACAGTTTGATCATTAACTCCCATCGTTAATTCCCCTTTTTGCACATTTATCATCGCTCTATCTGTGGCTAAGAAAGGTCTCCCTAAAATTATGGGTATCTCTTTATCTTCCTCCATATCCAACACAATGAAAACAACAGGAAAAATAAATTGATCCACTTTCACAAAACATCCTCTATAACTCCTTTAGGATATGTGAGCGAACGATCAACTTATTGCAAAGCTAAAGTGGTAGGAGGTATTTCTTTTAATCCCAGTCTTTTGAATATTGATAATAGCATAAGGTTAATGCTTGCACCCAAATCACATAAACCTTTTCCAAAAAATCTGACTCCAATTGCACATGAATTTATGAAACTTTCAAGATCTTCAAGCTTTTCAGGAAGCTTTTTTCTGAAATATTGCACTGCACTCTTCACTAAGGGCAACAGTCTCATTATCTTCAAATTTCTTTTCTTTTTGTTAAGAATGTCCTTCATAAATTTCACATAGCTTGGAATTTGTTCCGAGGCTTCAACAAATAGAATGTTGATTGTAAGCTTCTTAAATATCTCCAAGAATTTTGAAAATTACTTATTAAATTTTTGTTGTCAAAGTCTCTGAGGAAATGGATGTGGTGGCTTTTCTAAATCTTCCTTAGGTGGAGAAATAGCTTTTTGCAAACCTTTCAGAGCATCCTATTTTGGTTTTTCAATTTCTTCTTTCTCTACTTCTGTCTCTTTTTGAATTTCACCTTCCAACTCTCTTTAACTTCTCAACTGAATAGCTTATACTTGCTCTTTAGTTTTGTCTCTTGGATTTACTTCTCTATCCCTAAGAAGTGTTTCTTGGGATCTATTACTTAATGAAATAGCAATCTGTCCCAATTGATTCTCAATATTTCTGATTGTAGCTTTTTGACTTTATAATTTATTTCTCATTTGTAACACCTCCTCCTCAGTAGAAAACTTCTTCTCCTTAAATTGTGAAGTATTGTTAAAGCATGGAGGATAGTTTGGTCTATAATTATTATTCCCTTAGTTATTCTATTTTTCCAATGGGTTTACTTGGTTGTTCCCCCATTTTTGATTACTACAACCCTAATTATTTGTATTCTAGTTAAAGTTTGGATGGTTTTTCCAACCTGGGTTATAATAATTGGAATATGGGTTATTAGGCTTACTTATAGTATTCAAAGTTTATGGTGAAGTTTGAGAATCAACCATTTGGCCTAATGAATTTTCTTCAATCATGGAAGTTAACTGAGAAAAATTCATCCTAAATTGGTCTATCTTCCTTGAAATTGCAACCACTTGATTTGCTAACATTGCAAAAGCATCACTTTCATGAATGTTGGCTACCTTTTTAGGATTTAACCTTTCAGAATGCCATTGAAAATTATTAGTAGCCATTTCTTCAATTATAGCAAGCATCAGCAAACTGTTTAGACATCAATGAACCACCACAGCGGCATCAATAATAGATCTAAGAGATCCAACTAATCCATTATAAAAAGTCTGAATTATTAACCAATCTGCTATCGAAAGATGTGGACACTTTCTTAAGAGATCTTTAAAACGTTCCCATGCTTCATATATAGATTCCACTTCAAACTGATAAAAAGATGTGATATCATTTCTAAGTTTCGCAGTCTTCAATGGTGGAAATATTTAGCAAGGAAATTTTGTGCTAAGTCACCACAAGTTCTGATAAATCCAGGTGTTAACCAATTTAATCAAATCTTAGCTTTATCCCTCATTGAAAAAGGAAAAATTCTAAGTCTAATAGCATCATCCTAAACACGGTCATATTTAAAAGTTGCGTACAATTCTAAAAAATTGACAAAATGTAAATTAGGATCTTCAGTTAGTGCTCCCCCAAACTGATTATTAGATACCATTTGGATAATAGTAGATTTAAGTTCAAATGAATTAGCAGCTACAGTAGGGAGTTGAATACTACCATGAAGTTGATCAACTGTAGGGTTAGCATAATCTCTTAAAGTTCTAAACTCTTGATGGATTTCAACATTTTGATGATCTTGATTTGCCATTTCTTGAATATTTTTATCTTTTTCTAAATTTTAATTATTTGATTTTTTTTATAGTTCTCTCTAATTCAGAATCGTAAGGCACAAGTCCTTCAGAACTTGAACTATGCATACAAAATTAACAAAATAAAATAAAACACACTAACAAAAACAATGAAAAGTAAAAAACTTATATTTTATTGTATTTTCTTTAAGTGAAATTTTAATTATCTTCCGCGGTAACGGATGCTGAAAACTTGATCCCCGAATATTTATTCTTATGATTTTTATTTTATATTATCTCTTTCTTTGCAACGGTGCCAAAAACTTGATATCATCCAAATTTTTATGCTTATGATTTAGATAGGAAATTATACTTTAATTATTTATAAAATGGGATGCTACGCAAGTATACGTATGCTTTATCAAGTAATACATGACTTTTTAATTAAGCCCCGAGATATAGAACCCACTGGGAAATGTCTAAATATTTAAAGAAATATGAAAAATAACTTTTTACTTTTTAAAATGATTTTGTAAAGTATGTTTTAAGATATAAAGTTTTTCAAATTTGTTATTGGTATTTTCTGAATAAAAAGTAAAGCAAACAACTAAAGTTAACAAAACTTTAAAATAGTAAGAAAGCAAATAAGAATAAAATATATTTTTCCTCTTTCAATGAATCAGTAATAATAATGGAATTTGGTTGTGGAAGTATCTAAAACGTGTTGTGTCAAATAGAAGCAATTATATTCTTTACCCTTACTTGGTTCTATAAAGAACTTTGGTTAATTTGATGAATTGAAATCTTGTAGATGGGTTAGGCAAGAAACTTACTAGCTCTCACTCTAGAGTTCTGTCGATTCCCTCCACCTGGGGGCTAACATCTCATTACAAAATTTTTCACATCAAACCAAATTAGGGGGCTTTAGCTTGTCACTCTAAAGTCCTCTAATTTTACTCCCCATTATAAGCATATCTTCTTGTTTATTTACACCCAATCATATGGACTACAATTCTCATCCATATAATTGCATATGATTACTTCCAATTTTTGATTGAGACAATACCACAATGGATCTTACATAATCTCACAACAAATTTTAACATCTTAATTGGCCAAATCAAGAAGTAAATGAATTTCATGGTAGTGAATCATCACAACTTCTTCCAACATTGAAATCCTATACTTCACACAACTTCCTTCCATAATTTAACTACTTCATCATTTAAAAGGAAAATGATAAAGAAAACTACTAAGATTCCATGGAGAAAAAACAGTCACAACTTAATTTGAAAATATAAATCTTGGTAAAAAAACAACAAGTTTTACTTAAAAATCAAATGTAAAACAAATTTAAACACTTATCTGAAAATCCTCTCCACAATACTCTTGAAGTTCCTTTAAAACTTTGTTTTCCCTTTACAAGACACAATAGAGGTTGGTGCCCAACTCTGTTGACTCCAAATCTCTATTCTACTCTTAATAAAAACTATATAAAATTGATAAAAAAAGTTGTGAAGTGGAAAGGTGTATTCTTAATAACTCTCTAACATAAACTTGACTCTTAACACTAATAACAGTCTCCAACAACAACCATTTTTCTGATCTTCAAGTTTTCTTTTTAAAATTTTCCAAAAGCTGTCTTAGTGTCTCTTCAAAATATGTCCAGATTCAATGTATCCACCAAGATTGCATCCATCTGTTCAAATTTTAAATGAATTTTGGCACTGATGGGAAGTTATTGAAGTTTAAACCAAAGGATGCTTCAAAAACCCCTTCAAATTAGTGCCAAATTTAAATAAATTTGTCTTTTTAACTGTGGCTCCTATGCGCCAGCCATTCGGTGCTTAGGCGCCAGAGGCCAATTTTGCACATCTTTCAATTTTTGGGCCAAATTTGATCCTCTTTTGCTCCTTTCATCATAATCACTCATTTTAATTATACCTGCAAGAAAAACACCAAAATACCTTCCATTAAAGTGCAATGTCATCCAAAATAAGTATAAAAATGTGCTTTAAAACACTATATATTTTAGGTATATCACCCCTCCCCTCTCATGTGAAAAAGCCATGGCTTCCTCCCCTTCCATGGTATTTCTTCCTCTCCAAGCCATGGAAGAATCTCTCCCATATTCCATCCCATCACCCTCTCCATGGAGTAGTCATGTCTTGCTGCGATTTTTCTTTCCACCATCATTTCATGGTTGTTTAAGGGCTGCATACCTTATGGACCAAGGGTTTTTACCCATAGGTAGGTTGGGGATCTTCTTCTTCTTCTTCTTCTTTAGCTATAAAATGGCTCTTTTTTTTCTCTTTATTTGGTTGGGCAATAATTGCAAGGGGTGGAAGTGCTGACAAAAATTTTAGGTAAATTGTTGAAGTAGCTTTGCATTGTTTGGTTTGCTCTCTAGGTGCTTTGGTTTGAACCTCCATTGTTTCTTTTGAAAACAAAAATTTTGAAGCAAGGTGATTTCTCCCCTTTTCTTCTTCTTTCTTGTTTGTTTGTTATTTATAGTTTTACTTGGAATTTGTCCTATTTATCTTATCTTTATAAAGAGAATGAGATAACAAGTTTGGTTTGTTCTCTAGGTGCTTTGGTTTGGCTAGCTCCTTAGTATATTTTCTTTAAACATGTTATAAGCCCTACAACCTATTGTTTTTCTTGAGAATGGCATCAAGTATGCATGGTTTTATGTATGCTAGAAATTTGACGCTTTATTTAGCTTGAAGCATTTGTTTCAAAACAAAAACAAAAAAAAAAGGATTTAAAAAAAAGAAAGGGAAGGAAGTTGGATAGAGAGTTTGAATGGTATGTTAGGCTTTCTCTTTTATGCTTCTCTAGGTTTGGTATATTTTACTTGGAAAGTCATGCATGTTTAGTTCCTATGGTTAACATGTCTTGAAAGCTATTCTAAAATCCTTTTATTGTATGGTCGGCTCTCTTTTATTTAGCTTTAAACTTTCTATGTGCATGCTTCTTTACTAATTATTTCATAAAAAAATGGCATCGAATCCATGTGGCTTCTATGGTTGGTTTTGGAATGATGGCTTTATATGACATGCTCTAATCTCTTTATTTATGCCCCTTTTATGTTTAGTAAGATACACTTGGAGGATCATGCATTTTTTAGTTCCTTTTTTTGGCATGCATTGGAGGAGGCTTTGTAGCTCTTTCCCTTTCTCCTTTTATTATTCAGTAATCAAATCCCCCTTTGCTAGCAGTGGGGTTTTGTATATGCATACCTCTAGTACTTGAAATTTGCAATGTTGTTTTAGCAAAAAAGGAGGAAGTTTACTTACTTGAGCATGAGAGCTTAAAGGTTTTGGTACCTTGCTTATAGACACTTGGGAGGCTTTGGTGCCTTACCATGAATTCTTTTCTCCTCTTTTCATTATTATTTTTGTTAAATTCTACATGCATACTACTCATTTCTAGGCTTGATGTATTTTACTTGAAGCTTTGGTGTTTTTGCTCCTCTGTTAGGTGTATGCATGCACAAGTGGTATTTCTTCTCTATGCTTGCTCTCTTTAATGCACGGCTCATGTATGATGGAATGTGGTGTTTCACTTTTAAAAGAGAAGTATGAGAGAGTATAAAATTGGAAAGTTTGAGAGATGAAATTACATGCTAACCTCGCTTTTGGATGGTTTAAAACTTTATGGTTACAATTGGCATGCTTTGGAAAATATTTGCTAGCTCTCTTTTAATTACTACTTGGCTAAACCCTCTTCTCTGTTCTTTATAATTTCATACTTTCTAATTTTTTTTATTGGATGAAATTGATGGCATCAAACATATGCCGCTTTAGTGTAGGAGCTTGAGATGTGAAGACTTATATACCATGCTCTACACTTTTTTTAATATCTTACTTGTTGGTATGCTACATTTGAAAACTACGCATGCTTAAGATATGGTGACTTTCTTTTACATTTTCAAAAAAAAGAAATCTAAAATTATAACTTTTTTTAAGTTTTGGAGCTTTGGAAATGCTACATTTCATATGTGCAAAGCCTCACATGTTCTTGCTCCAATTAGTGCATGGGTTTGCTCCCTCTTTTACATGCTACTAGTCCATTTTTACATGGAAGATTTCATGTGCTATGCTTTCTCCACTTATGATTTTTCTAAGCTTGATACACTTTATTTGAAGGATTTGTCATGCTTCATCTCATGTTGGTAAAATACTTTAAGCTTGGCATGTGTTAGTTGGAAAAATTGGCTTGTTCTACTTGATGTCACTAAGCATGTTTAGCTTTGGAACTTTGCTCCTTTGAAAGGGTGTATGCATGTGCATATGGCTTTGGGATTAAATGTTTGTTTAAGGCTTCAAATGACATGTTTTTACCTTATGTTCTCAAAGAAAAGGTTTGGCATGAAAGATTAAAAAAAGGGCAAAAGAAGGTGTGATTGCTAGATTGCATGGAATGTGATGGCTTTGCTTTTAACTATGTCTTTCCTATGCTTGATAGACTTTTTTTTGGAAGATTTGACTTGCTTTACCATGTTCCTTCAAAGATTCATATATGTTGGTTGGAAAGTTTAGCATGCTTTATTTATGTTATCAAACATGATTTAGCCTTGGGGCTTTGCATTTTGAAGCATGTGAGGATTCGTTTATTATTTGCAATTTTCGGATCTTGAAATGGCTACACATATAACACCAAAAAATTGAGAACATGTGTGCATTTTTTTCACTTATTTCATCAAGTATTTACATATATAACACCCAAGCTTTGATTTTGCACATGTTCCACCTTATTCTATACATAAAACAGTGTTTTACTTGTAATAACTTGAAGCTTTCCTTGCTTACTTGTAAGAGTTTGAAATTGTGGATGCACTTTTACAAAAATCTGAAAGGTATGAAAATCCAAAGCTTGGAAGGCTACACATGTTTAATTCTTATGGTTAATATGCCTTGAAGGTTATGTTGGATTTTCTTAAGTTTGACATGTTTTACACTTTCTTCATTATGCCTTTATGTTGAGATGTTTCATTTGGAAGGCTATACATGTTTGATTCTTTTGGGTTAGCATGTCTTGAATGTTACTTTGAATTTCTTTGTTATAAGGTTGGCCTTCTCTTAACTAACCTCAAACTTTCACATACACATCACCCAAATTTTAAAGCATTCACATACATCTCACATAAATTTCACTTTCCACCTACATCTCACTTTTACATACATGCAACACCTACACTTTACATAGAAAATTGCATTGTTAAGTATCTTGAGTTGGTTTAAATGTTATCTTTGCTGCCTCTATGTTAAAAATTGTATTGCTTGACACTTCTTGAGTTGGTTTTAATGTTATCTTTGCTACCCATATGTTAAAACCACATTGTTTGACACTTCTTGAGTCGGTTTAAATGTTATCTTTGTTTCCCCTATGTTAAAAGCTGCATTGTTTGACATTTCTTGGGTTGGTTTACTTGTTATCTTTACTGCCCCTATGTTAAAATCTGCATTATGGCCACCTTGCATGTTGGTTTAAATGTTTTCCTTGTTGTCGTCACTTAAAATCTACATTGGTGAGCATCATTTGTACTGCTTTTAAGTGAGAAAATCTGAGAGAGTAAAAGAAAATAAAAGATAGGAAGAAAGAAAGGTAAGAAAATGTAGGAGTGTGAAAAGAGAAAAAAGTGAGAAAGAAAAGAAAAAAAAGATAAAGAAGTGAGAAAGAAAAAGGAGGAAAAGGTGGAAAGGGAAGTTTCATGCTAGCCTCACCTTAAACATGTTAAGATCTTAAAGCTACTTATGCTTTACTTTTCGTCACCAAAACTTGGAACATGCGAGCATGTGTAGGGATACCTTAAAGCTTTCTCATTTGGAAGTTCTCTTACCTTTATATTTGCACTCTACATTATGTCTTTCTTTGCTCGTTATGTTTTTGCCTTCAAGATTTCCTATGTGGTAAGCTTTGTTGTGGTATGGTCTGAAATATTCATTTAGGGGAATGCTATTTAAAATTTCTTCTTATCTATTTTGTGCATTACTTTGCCATTGCACAAATGAGAAATTTATATTACTTGGAAATAAAGTATGCAAAAGAGGGAATACACTGGTTGGTAAGACTTTGCATTAGACATGTTGATTCATTATTATATCACTATAAATGTGGGAGACATTGGAATTGTTAGAAAAATTAGGCATTGTTATATATATACTTGTTGCACTTATTTGGTTATGTTAATTGCATTTGTGAAAGAGTGTTTTGGCTCCTTTATGGCTGCTCGGTTTTGCCCCATTTGGAGGGCTCGGTTTTCCCTCTTTTTGTTGCCTTTTTTGGAGGGCTTGGTTCCCCTCTTTTTGTTGCCTCTACTGCCACCCCAAGCATTTAATATATATATATATATATATATATATATATAAATTTGTCTCCCTTACCTAACATGCTTTATAGCTACCCCTTGCACCATGTTGAAGGGGCTCGATTTACATGTTTTAGTTGCTCTGTGGCTTTCACTTTTGCACCATATATGGAGCTTGATTTTATCCTTATACAAGTTCATATCTGTTACTTTGTGCGATTTTGAGGAACGACCCGCCTCCGTCATGTCGTGTTTTAGGTAGGGTCGTTTCCTCCTCTTTCTCTTCCTTGCCCCCTATCCTTTGTTACTTCATACTTCTTAGCTTGAATCCCATGCTTATGTAGGACACATAAGCATGCACATATAATCTTCTGCTATATGTGGAGCCATCTAGTAAGGTGTCGTAAGTAGGATGGTTGGGGGGACGATGATGACAGTGCATAAAAGAGGGATACGAGAAATTTCAAGAGTGGTATCTCTTGACTAAGAGACCCTGAAGAGGGTAGACGAAGGAATTTACGATACTACTCACCCTTAGGTTGCTAGTAGTCCTAATTCGATTAGGATAGTCAACTTGTGGATCACACTATTTTTATAAAATATACATATACATTTTTAAAAATACAAAACTACCTCCACAACAAAAATAGTCTCCCCACCCATAAGTTTTCACTTAAATGCAATCCAAATTGAAATGTATGAAAATTCACAGAGGTCCACAGTTGGCTATTTAAGTCGAGTTAGAACTACCTTCCATAGGGTGTCGGTTTGGAAGTTACTGCTTAAGGTTGGGATACATATAGCACAGCTCTAAGTCCTCTACGCCATCATGTTTACGGTCCTCCCGGACTTGTAGTCCATTTTCATGGTTTTCCTACATTCTTTTTCTAAGGATTTCCAACGAATTTCTTAGGGATTTTATACTAATTCTTCTACAAATTTTCTACGGATATCCTACGAGTTTTCCATAGGATTGTTATAGGTTTACCTTACAGTTTCTCCTCTTTTTCCTATGATTTTTCCCCCACATATTTGTTTTTCAGATTTCTTACGGGACATTCTTCGTCGACCTTTTGGTTTTCTTCCATCTTTCTATTGGTTTATTTCACAAGTCTCACACTTTGCCTTTCCTTCATACACTTCAGCACACACATACACCTGTTTAGTTCAGTTTGCTTTCTTTACTTTTTAGAGCACATATACCTGCTTAGTTCAGTTTGCTTTTCAGAGCATATATACTTGTTTAGTCCAGTTTGCTTGCTTTACATTTTAGAGCGTATACACCTGTTTAGCTTAGTTTGCTTTCTTTACTTTTCAGAGCATATACACTTGCTTAGTTTAGCTCCCCTGCTTTGCTTTCCATAACATATACTCCTATTTAGCGTAGCTTTCTCCCTTTAATTTCCCATATATTTTAAATTGTGAAAATTGATTGAACCTCGCATGTTTTTAAAAAACTCAAATTTTAATCACGAACCAAAATAAAATTACAACTTCAACAAAATTAAAACGTCTCTGAAATGACCAGGAATGCCTCGAAGGAGGTAACCTACGTGTTGCTAATGAGATTTCCCACAGTCTAAATTAAAATGTAGAACTCATTCAATTGATATTAGCAAATTCATTTGGACTAAGTGAATCCGATGAAAATGGTGATGCCGAAACGTGGGAACCATGGGATCTTAACCGATATCACCATAATCAACTTAAATGTTTTTTTAATTAAAACACTAAGCCACCTCAGTTATAAGCCTTCCAGTACATGACACTTCTCTCATCCCCCTGATTGTCACTTCATAAACTAAACATTCTGCAACAACAAGGAGCTTGGGGCATACACCATGAGCAGCACAATCGATGACGTAGAAGAACATGTTTGAGAGAGAAAATAAGGGATCTACACCAGCAATCCTTTCCTTAGAAATAAACAACAAGTCATAGGACTTTGAGGTAGCCTGCCTAGCACGACATAAACCCTCATCTTATCTTTTACGCCTTTGCACTTAGTGCAATATAAGCCTTAACTCGCCCAAGGTTTCTGAGGTTGTCATCCGATATGACATAAATCCTCATAACTTCCAAGCTATTTACATGATCAATATCAAGTGAATGCAAGCCCGACTTAATTAAAACTGACAGGATGAAACATACAATAAATTATCTCAAATTGAAGCCAAACAATAGGACATATTGGGAAGTCACCAAGATTTATCTTGGATCAATGACCTCTCCTAGTTCTTCCTCATTTGAATTCCTACAAGAACTGTTTTAGAACTTGAAACCACTCACTTATTAGATTCTGATTACCTCATTTTTGTTGAAAATCCCAGCCTTTGGAAGTCAATTCATAAAAATATATTTTTTGATCTAAATCGAGAGTTTTTTTAGGTGACTTCAGTCATCTAAGATGTAATTAACTATAGGAAACGAAAATGAACCCAGTATTAATATAAACCCTATCTAATTCATTTGTATTAGATAGGAGAACTTGTCAGCCACAAATGTTTCACAGACCAAATGGATGACATATACTTCCCTAGTTTATTTGATCGAACCTCATTATTAAGTTATGTGCTTATCTTACAGGATAAGTTCATACATTGAGGTGTAGTGCTCTTTCATCTAAACTACCAAAGATATGGGATCATTTTCACCTCATATTTTTCCAACCTAAATCTATGTATAAATTAAATTAAATGTTGTCCTTTCGAAGTGGGGGACGACATCTCGGTTCCGACGACCGACAGCTTCTATTAGATGACTCCTTTTAAAACTTAAACTACAAGATATCCTTACGTGCCAACAACTTCTAGTGACTCCATTGGGGATAGTTTCCCTCTTCATTAAGATCAGGAAATATATTTTTATACATCAGAAATGCATCTATGTCCCTCATAAGCCAGATTACCATTCTGTCATCGATATGCTTCACCCATTTCTTTCTTGGGAAAGTACGATCGACTCTCCTTGACTTCAGGACCATTCGTTTAAATCACTTTTAAATGAAAGGGTCCATAAGGCTTTTAGGATTTTTCTTTGATCCTGTGGGGTCGGACCCCCAATAGGTGTGTCGGTGGATAAGTTCCACCAGAGCGAGGTACGTTGTGAAGAGGGTCCCAGACCGGATCTCATGCTTCACTTATCCTTCTCACCCATCGAGCATAATTTTGCTACTTTGTATCTTTTTTGAATCTTGAAATCTTTCTAAATCTAACTTCTCTAAAGCAACAAAAAAGTCAAAAAATACAAAAAACAAAATAAGTACTTTTAAGAACAAAAAAACATGAAAGTAAAAAGAAGCTTACCCAGTTCACAGATTAACCATCGTTAACTTGTAGTGTTTACATTACAATTACAAGGTTTTGGCCCATTCACTAATTATTGGAACTGTTTTCCTTTTTGTGATCGACAGAAACAATGCTGACCCCCACACTTGCATTCTCCTACTACTTGCCTACTTCCCACGAAGCTCGCCTGGCCTCCCCCACAATTCAGTTTGGAGCCGGCTTCGATCAGTTCAAGGTTGTCCTTAGAAAAGCTCCATTTGACACAATTAAAGTAAGTGCCCCCGAAGTTTGAGAGCCTTCTACTGAGTTTAACTTGAATTCCCACCAGAATTTTCCTGTCGTCAAGAAGATGAAAGTTATTCGTGCTTCTATTAGGTCAACCGTTTTAGTACCTAAGAGGAATGTCGCTCCTACTGCCACCAGATTTACTGTGAGTTCCCCCACCTTCCCATCTACAAAGGGAAAGGAAGTTCTGCATAAGCATACTGAGGTAGACTTCTTTGTCCTGCCAGTTTTTGAAGTTAGTTCCTACTCTAAGACACAGAGGAGGAATCACCACCACAGAAACGCAAGGGCCACCAGGTCCAGAATTGCTAGTCTGCCAGTTGTTGATGATAATCCTCATTAAGAGGAACTCGATGTACTGGAAACCGCTCCTCTCCTCCGAGGAAGCAGGTTCCACCCACTAGTGGATACCACCGGAGATGAGAGTCTCCACCAGATTGTTGCCACACTATCGTTGCCTACTCACAGACATGATGAGGTGAGGGAGGAGCCCTCACTTGTCACTCAAGTCCGTACTATGTTTCATAAACTTGTAGAAAGGGAAAGATGCTCTGTCGCTGAATTGCTCAAAAGAATAGGATGTGCAGTGTCCCCCAAGATGAAAATGGAAATTTTGAAAAAGGATAAGTCTGAGACACCATTAGCCTGTGTCCCAGTGAGGTTCCATTTGGGAGAACGCATTACCACTACCACCAGTACAGATACAATTGCTACCACTCTAGCACCCATCAGACATAGGCCAATCAAGTCTTGATTGGGTCTGAGAATACCAACTGCAAAAACTCAAGAGAGATACCTGTCATAAAATTTCGAGGAGAATTATGATCCTCCGCACATGGCCTGCACCATTGGGATCACACCTCTTTTCCTTTCTCCGATGTCCCCACCGAGGCACCCCGCCTCAAGACATCAGGTTCAAAAAGTGGAGTGGATATTAAAGGTTCTTTGCACCAGTGCAATCAGAGAAGTTTGTCAGCCACAATATGGATCATGAGTCATATAATCCCGTCACCACTACCACTGTCGCCTCGAAATCAATGGTTGAAAAACCATCAGATCTCCAATCAGTGAAAGGAAAGATGATAGAAGACAAAGTCCAAAAACTTCATGAGGACATTACAGAACTAGCAAAAGAACGAGGACTAGATGCCGATGATGAGGATTGTTTACCTGTTAGACCACATGGATGAATTCATGGAGATCAGCATGGTAGAAACTACGGCCACTTCAACTGTGCGTGAAGTTCTTCCTACCAATGAGAACACCGTGAAGGAATACCCAAGGGCCATTCAGACTCGGGATATACAGATACTTCGTTTGGAGAAACGAGTGGAAGAGATGACTGACGCCATGACAGCAATGGCCACGGTACATGGACAGACACAGTCACGACCCACAGCATCTCCGAAAGTCAATCAACCAGAAATTGTACACATTATAGGTGAAAGAAGAGAAGTCTCCTCTGCCAGTGGAGAAGAACAGTAGAAGAAATACCCGGCTTCTAATTTTCCACAAAAAAATGTTGATCAGATGATCGAGCAGAAGGTTTGAGAGTTCTTAGCCCAGTCCAAGGGAGGTGCATCAATTTCAAAGGGTAGACCCTACCCAGAGGAGTTCAATGTTGTACCTTATACCGCAGGCTTCGTACCCTTGACCTTCAAGACATTCGATGGCACTGGAAACCTCCACTAGTACATCGCTCATTTCAAAGCCAGTTGTTGCAATACAGGAGTAAGCGATGCACTACTTTCTGTCAGTTTGTCGGCAGTTTGTCAGCAATAGCTTTTGACTAGTACCCAGAACTACCTAACAGGTCTGTGAAGACGTTCGTAGAAAGGGAAAACTTATTCGTCAAGAGGTTTGTCAGCACACAACATCACATCACCATTGATAGAAGCCCCACTAGTATTTGATCGATTACTTACTTAGATGGAGAGACCTTAGCATGAAATGTGAGCCTTAGCTACAGGAGCAGCACATGATTGAAATACTACTCAAGAGTATCCGCGGTCAAGTGGCTTTCATGCTCAAAGGTTTGACCATTAAATTCTTCGAGAAGCTACTCAGTAAGGTGAGCAGTTTCCAAGAAGGACTCAAGCACATGGAGCCTCCAGAGAAAACAGAGAAATCAAGACCAGCCAAAGCATTCGAGAAGAGATCAGGTGTAGTGGGAACAGTTGACAAAGGGAAGTAGCCAATGAGGATGCAGCTAAAGCAACACCCTCAATACAGTCATCCTCTGACACAATACAATCAACCTCCACCACAATACAGTTAGGCCCCACAACAGTACAGTCAGCCTCCACCACAGTACGGTCAGCAGTACAATCAGCTCCCACAGTATGCTCGGCCTCCGTACACTCAGCAGTATGGTCAACCTCCTCCGCCGTAGTAGTACAGTCTTCAGTACAGTCAACCTGGTCAGCAGTCCTCCCATTAGAGGCCATACCAGACAGATATCGGATGAAGTCAGATAATAGTGGAATGGTTGAACATAAACTACTCCTTCAAAGACGACGCCGTACCAAAGATGTTCAAGAATCTGGTGAAGAAACCAGAATTTAGTTTATCAGAGCCTAAAAAGCCTGAAAAAGTCGATAAGAAGGATCGGCCTGACTACGGCCCATACCACAGGTTGTTGGGACATACGATAAAAGGGTATTTCAGCTTTAAGGATTGGCTCGAGAGAAATTACAAAGAAGGAAACATCACAATCCTGAAAGAGTACTTAAAGCAACCTGCAAGAGGTTCTATAAATATGGTTTCGGCCAAGCTGATCTCTCAGTTAGATCCATACATCGGTGAAGGAGGATGGAGCACAACCTAGGATGATCTTAAGAGAGTTTTGGATTAGATTCAGTCAGATTCAAAGCAAGTTTCCACCCAGAGTCTACCGCTAGCCCAGCCAAAGATGAAGACTGCGATAGGAGTGCGATCACGATAGCAAAGGATAAAGAAGAAAGAGATCGTAAGAGGAATTAAGGAAGATAGCGTGCAGGGTAGGATATAGGCTGCCCCTGTTAGATTGGTTGTCTTGGATATGGGGATTAAATCCCTCGAACCTCTGACGTTGTACCATTATCTCTACGCCCCTCTGGGCTCTTTTGAATCCAATGATTTTGATTCCAATTACGTTCTACTTGTCTCTACTGACGATATACCTAGTCATGACCAATCTAACTTTGATTTTGATTCCCAAATCGATCCTCAAATCACATTAACTCCCGACAAGAACATCAACGAAGAAGAAGACATCAATGAAATCGGCTATGAAAGTTCGAGAAGCGAGGAGCCAGTCCCCGAATGTAAAGGAATTCTGCTCAATTTAGACATTTCAGACACAGAGTCGACACAAGAACCTCTGGTTTCAAAAGAGGAGGAGATAATAGAGGTAAATCTCAGAAGTTGTAAAGTATTACCTTCAAGAATTGCTCTAGTAGAGAAGGGAAAGCAAATAATTACTCAAGAAGGACCATCGCCAACGACAGCAGAAACACAAATTCGAGAAGAAATCTGAAACAAAAAGTCAAGTGGATTACAATGTACTAGCACATCTTAGGAATTTGTCGGCCAAACTAAGCATTTACGATGCTATGATCCTGTGAAAGGAGATAAGTGTAAATAAGGTAAGGACTCTAATCGATCCAGAAAATTGCTTAGCTCACTTGGCTAGCTCGTCTTATGATGGAGTTTGTACTTTGGGAGAACAACCTGGTGTGACATTCATCGACAATAATTTACTACTTGGTACTGTCGATCACAACCGCCTGCTCTACATCTCAGTTAATATTGGCAAATATGTACTCTCCAGAGTGTTGGTTGACCCAAGGGCATCGCTCAATATAATGACCCTACGAACGTTAGCATATTCGGATATTGACGCACGAGAGCTCTCTACGTATAAGATGATGCTAAGAGGCTTTAATCAGAATGGAGAAAGAGCCCTGGGATCGATTACTTTACAGATGAAAGTTGGAGAGCTAGTAACAGCTGCAAAATTCCATATCATCGATGCAAAGACTTCGTTCAATACTCTACTTGGTCGACCGTGGGTCCACGAATACAACATGGTCCGTTCATCCCTACATCATTGCATAAAATACTATAAGGATGTACAAGAACATTTCATCAAGGGAGACTTGCAACCATTCTCAATATACGCCGCGTACTACGCTCCACCAAAGAAAACAGTGTTCTCCAGAAGCGTCATGACAAGTAAAGATGAAGACTCAGAAAAATTGCAAGGACGAGACTGTACAGCTTCGCTTCAATGATCTCCCACCACTCATTCGCAATGAGGAGGTGGACATTCTTTTAGCCCACGCATTCGAGGTCGAGGCCAGAGACGCGGGCGAGGGAGAACTTACCAGATGGTTGAGCGGATGAAGTCGATGATCAAAATCCATATGGAAGGAAGCTCTGAGGAGGATGAAGAAGAAATGATGATAATTAACAAGAAGAAACCACAGTTCGAGATCACTTTGGAAGATACGATGATGAAAACAGAACATGAGTCATTGTACGATCGAATTAACTATTATGTGCAAGCCATCACCTTAACTCCGATCAGTCCTCAAAGGATCAAGAGTCTGGAGGTCAAGGAAGTTCTTAATGGTGGTGTTAAATCGATCAAGTTTTACCGAGCTTCTTCCTCTACTTCTGCATCAGTTTTAAATCTTGAAGAAAATGAAAATGAATTGATGGAGCTGCCTTTTGGTTATTTTTCTCTTTGTGTGCGAAATTTAATTCAATAAGGACACATACCAAGACAAATGCCAAAAGGCCAATTACAACTGTTTGAGAAGTTATGGAATATTGAAGGTCAAAAATGCAACTCGAAAGAAGATCTCGACTTTGGAATGATAGGACCGGTCGATGACTCGGAATTTTGCTTGGTTGTTACTAGCTAGTCAGATGAAAGTTGCTTCGACATACAAGCATACTACGAAGATTATACAATCGATGATGCTCCGCCAGAATTTGAAGAAGAGATTAAGTCGATGGTAGACGAACTAAGGAAAATCAACCTCGAGACTGAGGAGCGACCCCGACCAACTTTCATAAGTTCGCTACACAACAACGAAGAATATCAAGACGTGGTCAAAATATTGTCAGAATACAATGATTGCTTCACCTGGAGCTACAACGAAATGCCAGGGTTATCCCTAGAGGTTGCAGTTCCCCACCTCAGAGTGGATCAGAATATGACTCTAGTAAAACAAGCTCCGTGAAGAATGCGTCTTGATATAAAACAGCAAGTTACAATAGAGATAAAGAAATTAATAGAAGCTAATTTTGTCCGAGAAGAGCAATACCTGACCTGGTTAGCCAACTTCGTGCCAGTTAAGAAGAAAAATGGATAGACTCTGGTATGTGTCAAATTCATGGATTTAAATAAAGTGTGTCTGAAGGACGAATTCTGGTCACTGATACCTGAACTAATGGTGGACATTGTGTTATCACATGAAATTTTCTCTTTTATGGACGGATCATTTGGATAAAATCAGATCAAGATGTCTACATAAATGCAACACCTATAGCTTTCATAATGCCGATTGGAATGTGCTATTATACCGTAATGTCATTCGGGTTGATGAACTCTGGAGCAACCTACCAACGAGCAATGACAAGGATCTTCGATGACCTCATCCACAACCATGTAGAATGCTACTTAGACGACCTGGTCATCAAAAGCAAAGTAAAGGAAAATCACATATGCAATTTGAGGATCGTGTTCAAATGATTACGATAATAGAATCTCAACATGAATCCCTTAAAGTGCGTCTTTGTCGTTACCTCCAAGAAATTTCTAGGATTCGTTGTCAGTCATCGAGGAATCAAAATTGACCTATTGAATATTAAAGCGATCTTAGAAATGCCTCTTCCCAAAACTTTAAAGCAGCTACATTCTTTTTAAGGAAAATTGGCATACCTAAGACGCTTTATATCTAATATGTCTGGATGGTGTCAGCCTTTCTCGGCATTAATTAAAAAGGACACCAAATTTATTTGGGAAGATAAATACCAACAAGCCTTCGAAGATATCAAGCGATGTCTTATGACACCACCCGTTTTAGCAGCCCCCATCCCGGGTAGACCATTGATGCTTTATACCATAACATTAGACGACTCCCTCGGAGCTCTTCTAGCACAAGTCAATGATGACGGTAAGGAAAACGTACTCTACTACCTGAGTCTACGTCTAATACCGATGGAGGTAAAGTATCCTTTTATTGAGAAACATTGTCTAGATTTAATTTTCACCACTCAAAAGCTTAGACACTACATGTCGTCTCATAAGGTTAACCTGATTTCAAAAATTAATCCATTGCAAAATTTGATGACCCGACCCACACTTTCTGGATGTTTAGAAAGATGGTCGATGATTTTATTGCAATTCAATATAAATTTTATGCCCCTTCACAGTATCAAAGGGTAGATTTAAGCGGACTTCCTAGCGGCACACCCACTGCCAGCTGGGTCCCCGATCAATGATGAATTACGAGACGAACATATATTACAAGTAGAAGACCCCAATGCTTAACATTGGGAGATGTACTTCGACGGAGCTTCCTCAGCCAGAAGAGACAGAGGACAACATATAGTGATACTAGGAAAGGAAAGGATCGGTCTAATTTCCGTGACACCAGATCAGACAATGTTGAGATTCTCCTATCACTTGACAGAGTCGTGCACTAACAATGAAGCAAAATATGAAGCGCTAATTACAAGATTGAATTGGCAATTATAATAGATATAATGAACAATTCCATATATGGCGACTCGCGGCTAGTCATTTAGCAGGTGTCCGGATAGTATAAGATTCTAAAACCAAGATTAGTATATTACCACAGATACACGATGAAATTGTTGGAACAAATCCCCAGTGTGACGTTCTATAGGATTCCTCGAACAGATAACTCCTACGAAGACGATTTAGCTAAGCTGGCTAAAGAGTTTGCATGTCCGTAGGAGGATTCTATAGACATCACGATACAAGGATGTCAGGTTCTGTCATAGATCGACCTTGACACTCTACACAAATTGGGAAATGAAAGACTAGAAGCTATAGTGGCAGACACAGAAGATTGGAGACACCCTTTAATAGAATATTTACAAATCAGAAAGCTACCAGAAGACAGATCGACAGCGCATCTGATACAAGAAAGAGCAATGTCATACACAGTAATCAACAATGTTCTCTACAGAAGATCCTTTGATTTGATGTGGCTCAAATGTCTAAATAGAGCAGAAGTACAGAAAATCGTCAAAGAAGTACATGTTGGATTGTGGGGAGCTCACCAATCAGGGCCGAAAAAATGAAAATTAAAATCAAAATACTTGGACACTATTGGCCGACAATGATTATAGACTTCATGGACATAGCTAACAATTGTCATGATTGTCAGGTACATGGAGTGGTCCTGCACCAACATCCGAATGTTCTTCAGCCCACGATTGCATCGTGGCCATTCGAGTGTTGGTGCACAGACATAGTGGGTCCAATAGACCATCCTTCCTTTAAGGGACACAGATTCATATTGGTAGCTATGGATTACTTCTCCAAATGAGCAAAGGACATTCCATTATGAGAAGTCACAGGTCAGCAGGTTTTACAGTTCTTCAAGGAGCAAATCATCTACCCTTCGGTGTACCGCGTAGAATTATTTCTGATAATGGGTCCGCCTTTAAGTGCGCCAAAATCAACAATTTTGTTAGGAGCCACATGATAGATTGGAGATACTCTACAATTTACTATGCCAAAGCCAATGGATTAGCAAAGGCATTCAACAAAACATTAGTTCAGATCCTAAAGATGACACTCAACGATAACAAGAGAGGACGACATGAAAAATTGCTAGAAGCCTTATGGGCTTACAGGATGATAGTCAGAACTCAACCACAGTCTCTACCCTATGTCGGCATATTTTTTTTTAGGTTGTGTGTTTTATTTTGAAAAGGGGGTCGCCTAACAGAAATTGTCGGCGAATTTTTAATTTAATTTAAATAAATAATTTGAAAAGTAGTATTTGATTTTGAAAATAATTTTAAATTTGAAAATTTTAAGATATGAAATCAAGCCGATCTCACATCCCGAATAGTTTATATAAACGAGCACCGCATCACAAACTGTGTATCTATCTCGAAGAATAGACACACTGTTTGGTGATGGGGCTCGATTAAATAAACTAGAAGATTTGTGACATCCGCTTGGTCTACGAACCAATTTTATAAGCTGACAAGTTCCCCTACTTAATATAAATGAATTATGCAGGGTTTATATTACCTGGGTTCTTAAAATTCCCTATAAGGGCAAGCCCCTATAGTTAATTACATCTTAAGTGACGGGAATCACCTAAGAAAACACTCGATAATAATCAATAATTCGCTCTCAAGAATCTCAAAGTTTAAGTTTTCAAGGGATTGAATTTTGGAATTTCAATAGGGAATGGATCAAATTTGGAACATTTTGTTTTGGGAATTCAAAGGAAGAAAAATAGGAGAAATTACATATTCGAAGCGAACTTCGGTAATTTCCCGACTATCCTATTGTTTGGCTTGGATTTAGGAAAGTCCTAATATTTATTTAATGTTTTGATCTTGCCAATTTTTAATTAATTAGGACTTATATTTTGTATGATGTGATCACACAAATAGCCTCGAAGATATGAGGGTTTATGTCACATCGGATGACTACCTCGGAATCCTAAGACCGGTTAGGGCTTAATTTGCAATGCAAATGCCTAACATAAACTTAATTGCTTCGCCTCCTCTTGCAAGCTTCCGGCCTTGCTTAACAACTTCTTGAAAGTCTTAATAGTAAATCCTCGAGGAGAAGTGCTATCGGTCCATGAATGCTCTTAAGTAAAATGCCGATCGCATGCTTGTTCTTGTAGTTGTGGCTCACACTTCATACTTAGGTTCCTCCATCGAAGTATGTAGTCCACCGAGGTTTCGTTGGGTTTACGCTTCTCTACCACTAAATCACCTATAGTGATGTGGTGCCGAGCTCCGACAAATCGCTTGATGAAGTGGTTCTCTAGTTATGAAAATGTCTTCACCGAACCGTTCGGTAATTCCGCATACCAATCAAAGGCGATCCACGATGAGGTGCACTGACAAATTGTACGAAGAGTAAGGCATCACTTCCACCGGCATTGCAACAACCGGCACGAAAATGTGCAACATGCTGTCGAGGGTTTCCGGTTCCATCAAAGGTCTTGAACAGAGGTGGTACGAAGCCTTTCGGATATTGAACAGCGTCGAATTCTTCGGGGTAAGGTCTACCCGTCCGAATGGATGTCCCGCTCTTTGATTGTGCCAAGGCTTCTCGCACTCGCTTGTTCCACCATGCTCTTAATATCCTTTTCCGGAATCATGCTTTGTGTTGCATCCTTTTTTAATTGATCATCCCCGTTGACGGACGTAATCTCCTTTCCTCCGTCTACAATGTGAATAACTTCTGGGGGTGTTTCTCTTTGGGGTTGAACTTGACTCTGGAGAGTGGCTAGGGCTACATCCATCTCTTCCATCCTTTTTGCCATTTGGGCGATCGTATCATCTTTCTCTTGAAGCTGCCTCCTCATTACTTCCGGTTCCTCTCTTTCTGCGGCTGCAGGGGCACCTTGTGAAGCTGACGAAGCTCGTGTTTCAACCATGTTAATTTCTGCATATTCATCATCCATGAACTCTGACGAGTCAACTTCATCTCCGAATTTCTCTTCTCTTTCCCTTGATAGTCGTCGAATATCAGTTCTTAGCTTTTCCATAGCATCTTCTAGTGGTCTTTTCTATACATCCTTGCAGTTGTCATGTGATAACTGTAGGGTTTCTTTCTCATGAGTCCCCTTCACTGCGGTAGCGCTTTCTTCGGACTCAAGTCTCCTGACGAGACTTTTTTTCTCAGGTTGTTGTTTTAATCTTAATTGTCCGGTAGTGGGACGCCATACCATCCTTCTAGCAGCAGAAGGTCTGGGACCGGATGGTCTGTCAGCCAAATGCTGGAAGGTGGTATCCTCCCTAATTTGTAGTCCTGAAACAACGACAGGCGGACTAGCTTTCATTCTCTTATTCGGCTTTTCTGCAGCGATAGTAGGCTCTACTCGCGGCCCAAGACGAGATTTGGCCGGCACCCGCCCTATCCTTCTTAAAATCTCTGACACAGGGCATTTTTCTTTCTTCGCTAACTTCTCTATCATGGTTTGCAGTTGAGCAAATGGCGTAATTCTAGCCCTTTTCTTACGGCTATCGTTGTAATATACGGGCTGAGGCAATGCGGCAGCAATCTTGCGAACATTTTCTTCATCTTCTGCGGCGGAGAGGGGATGGAACCTGCTTCCTCCCAAAAGTGGTATGTATTCAGGCAGCGGTGTATACTCTGGGCGCTTCGGGATTTCTTCTAGGAAAGCAACTTCAACGACTCGGCTTCTCTAGCAATCCTTCTACTTGTTCCTTCTCCGAGTCCGTGTCGGCGATGGAATTCTCGAGCCGGACCCGATTTCAAAAACGAAGGTTTCACAGAAGGTCTGTACCCTCCACGGTAACAGGTTCATCATAGTTCTGAACTTCCTTTCCCTTTAGTCTGGCAGAAGCTGGGGTAGGTGCAGAGACAACTAGACCAGTGGGGGTAGCAACAACAGTCCTTCTGCGAACATCAATACTCCTCTCAGTTGGAATCTTTTGCAGAGGAGGGAATTCATGAGTTTACTTGAGGTTAAACTCAATCAACAGCTTCTCTGTTTTCGGTACTTTGCTTGTGAGTGAAAAGAGAGTGACATCAGGGATTTTGATGTCGGTGTCCCCGAATCCTTGTCTGAATCGAATGATTCCATTATCGAGCGCTTCGTCCTCGAATACGGCCGAGTCCGAGTCCGTTGACGAAGGAGAAGATCAGCTTTGGGGCTTCCATTTGCGAGGCGCATTCCAAGTGTTAGTCTCCGAATCGTGCTTCTTCTTGTCGTAAAACTTATGACGAAAAAGAAAGAGTCCGAACACATTTCTGTTTATCTTAGTGTATCTGTGATATTAAAAGAAAATTGATTTTTCAAAAATATTTGTCTGTTAGGAAGGAGAATTATTAAAAGAAGAAGAGTTGTAGGAAGGGTAAAAGGAATTAATTAGGAACTAGAAAAGGAAGAGAAAGTCTTGTAGAAACTTCTCGACCCGCAAGACCGCTCCTAAACTAATACCTATTGGGGGTCCACCCCACCTCAGAAATGAGGTAAAAGGATCTCGGAACCTCTCCGTTTAGCGGTGTCAAAACAAATGGCTCCTAAATCCGAGAGAATGTTGGCTATACTTGTTCAAGGTAGGAATGAACATAGTATTCCAACGGAAAGAAGGGTAGTTTGATCCACTAGGAATATGGATACACTACCAATTTTTGAAAGTAGAATTGTCTGATTAAAAATGGAGAGAGGAATTTTCCCCAGCGGAGTCGCCAGAAGTTGTCGGCATATTTTTTTTTTAGGTTGTGTGTTTTATTTTGAAAAGGGGGTCGCCTAACAGAAATTGTCGGCGAATTTTTAATTTAATTTAAATAAATAATTTAAAAAGTAGTATTTGATTTTGAAAATAATTTTAAATTTAAAAATTTTAAGATATGAAATCAAACCGATCTCACATCCCGAATAGTTTATATAAACGAGCACCGCATCACAAACTGTGTATCTATCTCGAAGAATAGACACACTGTTTGGTGATGGGGCTCGATTAAATAAACTAGAAGATTTGTGACATCCGTTTGGTCTACGAACCAATTTCATAAGCCGACAAGTTCCCCTGCTTAATATAAATGAATTAAGCAGGGTTTATATTACCTAGGTTCTTAAAATTTCCTATAAGGGCAAGCCCCTATAGTTAATTACATCTTAAGTGACGGGAATCACCTAAGAACACTCTCGATAATAATCAATAATTCTACTCTCAAGAATCTCAAAGTTTAAGTTTTCAATGGATTGAATTTTAGAATTTCAATAGGGAATGGATCAAATTTGAAACATTTTGTTTTGGGAATTCAAAGGAAGAAAAATAGGAGAAATTACAGATTCGAAAGCGAATTTCGGTAATTTCCCGACTATCCTATTGTTTAGCTTGGATTTAGGAAAGTCCTAATGTTTATTTAATGTTTTGATCTTGCCAATTTTTAATTAATTAGGACTTATAGTAGTATGATGTGATCACACAAATAGCCTCGAAGATATGAGGGTTTATGTCATATCAGATGACTACCTCGGAATCCTAAGACCGGTTAGAGGCTTAATTTGCGAATGACTGAAATGCCTAAACGAAGAGTCGAGGATTTATGTTGCACTAGTGCAAACTACCTCGAAGTCCTATGGTTTCGTTATTTAATTCTAAGAAAGTTTTGTCGAAGTAGATTCGAGTTTTGTCGATGACGATGGTCGTGCCGCCCACCATGCTCCGAGCTCCTTGTTGTTGCAGAGGTTTAGTTTTAGAAGTCATAAATCGTGAGATGAGAAAAGTGTTTTGGTTTAGAGAAATTCTTAATTTCCAAGTGTTTTTTATGTTTTATTTAAAACAAATCTTAAAGTTGATTATAACAACATCGGTTAAGATCCCACGGTTCCATCCTTCCGGCATCGTTATTTTTATCGGATTGACTTAGTCCGTATGAATTTGCTAAACTCAACTAAATGAGTTCCACACTTTCATTTAGACAGTGGGAAATCCCGTTAGCAACACGTAGGTTACATCATCCGAGGTATTCCCGATCATCCAACAAGACGTTTTAATTTAGTTGTAATTGTAGTTTTGTGTTCTGTTGTGATTAAATTTTGAGTTGTTTTATATTTTTAAATGTTGTGGTAGTGAATTTTATCTTGTAATGACTTTTAATTTAGTTTTGGTTTCAGTTTTAGGGACTATCCTAAAAGTGTGGGTTTTCATGCAACAGTTGTTTATCATGCAAGAAAAGTAAGTGCGATGCGATTAAATAAATTGCAACAAAATAAAAGCGTACCTGGAGGGTCTTCCCGTCATCCCAAGCTGCACTTAAACACAATTTAGAATATTTAAGCAAGTTCCTAGTAAAGCTAAGGGAAGGGTTATGGTTTTCTACCAAATTCCTAATCCTATAGCTAGTCATTTCCTATGACGTCTAGGTTCTTATGTTTTGGTCTGAGGACGATTTTCTTCATCAAAGAACAATTAAGTTCAGTTGTTCTTATAAACATCCTATCATATTGAGAAAGTGTTTGAGAAGAATCTCAAACATCTTTTCAATATTGCTAGAATTGTTTTAAGTCCAAATGAATTTAATTATACAAATGAATTAATCGTCCGAGAATTCAAGTTTTATTGTTATCTTACTCAGTGAACTAGGACATTTGAATATTCTATGAGGGAAGTAACATTTTATTTAACGTTCTGTTTAGGAGTTATGACAACCAAAGCTTTCGAGGGCAAATCGATGTTCAAATGGTTTGTGATTTAATTTAATTTCGACTAACTGGTTTAAATTTGGAATAGTGTTTAAGTTGCTTCATATTTATTTTTGAATTTCTTTATGTCTTAGGTGAAGTTATTTTTAATTCAATTTAATTTAACTTTAATTTAATTTAATTTGGTTTAGTTTTAATTTTAACTTAATTTAATTTGATTTGATTTTAATTTTAACTTGATTCTATTATTTAATTTAATTTAATTCAATTTAGTTTGATTTGATATGATTTAATTTAATTTAGTTTAATTTGATTTAATTTAATTTGATTTAACTTACTTTAATTTAATTTAATTTAATTTAATTTGATTTAATTTGATTTAATTTACTTTAATTTACTTTAATTTAATTTAATTTAAATTTAATTTAATTTAATTTAATTTAATTTAATTTAATTTGATTTAATTTAATTTAATTTAATTTTTTATTTTAATTTAATATTTTATTTTTAATTTAATTTAATATTTTATTTCTTTATGTTTTAAAGATGATTTAATTTTAATTGTTAAAGTATTAATTTAATTGAAATTTTAAAAGGGTTTAATTTAAATAATTCAACTTTAATTTAATTTAATGATTAAGTCTTTTAGCATTTTAAATCTTAAATTTGGATTATCATTTTAATTAGGAATTAAATATTATTGAGATGATTAATTTAGGGATTCTTAAATTAAAGAACAAATGTCTTCCTAATAATATCCCTATTTTAATAATTCCAATTTTATTATTCTTCCAAATTTACTCAATTATTTAATTAAGGTTTATTTTAATTATTTTTAAATTGTTTAGTAGGTTTCTACCCTTTAATTATTTAAATTTCAATCATCCAAATAAGATTAGGATCAAATATTTTACTCTTTAATTTTATTAAGCCTAAAGTTTTAATTAAAGGTTAAAATTTTAATTACCATTTTGCTTCTTCAAGCTTAATAATTTCATAACTCACTAAATTGAGCTTAAATGAAATTGAAATTTTTATGTGACTTCACTCATATGTCAATAAAGACATGAGAGGAGAAAATGTGATTTTTCTGTATTTAATTTATTTATGTAATTATTTTTGGTGGAAAATAGGGATTTCCAAGGAAAATTTAATAATATGACCAAGGGAAAGTTTCTACTCTTAAGAAAATTATGGGACATTTCTAATGACCAGAGGACCACTTGGACCAATTTTGGTGATTTTTTGAATTATATTCTTTTTATTCTAATTATTTTGAGTTTTGGGGTATTAATTAATTTAAAAATAAAATAAAGGTTGAAAAATGAATTTTATATTTTTTAAAAATCTCTCTGATATCAAGAAAATCAGAGAATCATTTTTTGCAATTTTCTGATTTTTTTTATTTATTAGAATTATTTTAGTGGAAATGCTAAAAAATACATTTTTTTAATTTTAAAATTACCTTAGGGCTTTAAAATTTAATATCTCATTATAGAGACTTAAGAAAAATATGGGGTTTGTTCCTAAGTGATTAAAATTAAAAATGTGACATTTTGGTGAATTTTATTATTTTTGTGATTTTTATTATTTTTTAATTATTAAAAAAATTAAAATAATGCAAAAAATCAACTTTTTTAGAAAATTGAAATTTTAATTTTCATAAATTCCCCTAATATCAAAGAGGCTCCAAAACCAATTTTGTGAATTTTTGAAAAGTATTTTGAAAGTTATGAATTTTTAAAGTTTAAATTGGCTAAATGGCTTAATCAACCCATTTAGTAGGGTTAACCAAGTCTAATTGACTTCAAATTTTTATGGTGGGTTCTTCTGATCCTAAAGGTCAGTGGAGAATTGATTTCAAGTCAATTTGATGTATGATTAGCTCTAATTAATTAGGGACCTATTTTGGGTGTTTAAGCCAATTAGGATTATTCCAAGTGGATTAATTCAAAACCTATTTTTCCTAGAGTCCTCTAGTCATAAGAAACATCACCAAATTTTCCTAGAATTTATTTCACAACATGCTAATTATTGGATTTAAAATACTCAAAACAGCAACATAAATTTGAAAAATAAATAACTTCTCATAGGGATGGCCTCTGACCTTGGAAAATTCAGGGAATATTCCCAAGTTCAGAGGCTTCAAAAGCCCTATGGTCTCATGCCGTGGTGAATTTCCTATATGCATGGAGAATTAAAACTATGCAGAGCGTAAATAAATCATTAAAAATAAAGTACTTGATGAAATTAAATGATTTCTTTTCCACATTATTCTCCTCTGTTCACTGAGCAAGTGGGTATTTTTATTTTATTTTTCTGATTTTCCTACACAAAGTTATGCATTTTTGAAGTTTAGGGAATTAAATAAATAAGAAAATAACCTATTTTTCTACTTATCCATGCGGCACCAACTCAACCTAGGCATCTCCGAAGCGCCGCGTGTCGTCTTCTGATTCGGCGCCGCCATCCGACTTAGCACTCCAGGGGCCCGTTGTATCGTTCCGTCTCCTCATCCGACGCGATCCTGGCCATCTGTCTGCGCGTGTATTAAATAAACGGCATCCGTTCATCGTCCCCAAGCCTCCTAGCCCGAGAACCGTCCACACTAAATCCTTAATATCTCACTCAATACTTAACAGATTTTCGTGTTCTTATGCTCTATGGATTCATCTTGAAGAGATGAATACATCTATATGGTGATCATGCATTAAAATTAAGGCATTTGAAATGGAGAATCTCCAGAAGCTCGGGATAAAGAGTTAGCTCATACCTTTGCTCAGAGAAGTGTGGCTTCAATCTGAGGGTTGTGTCACCTTCGATTGGGTCCCAGGAAGCTCCAGATGAAGTCTCCTAGTCTGGTGAATTGTCTAGGTAAGATTTCGACCACAGCTCATTACAAAGCTTGGAGTCTGGAACGGATGGGTGGCCCGGAGAGGGGGCTTTTGCCGGTGGACTTCTTCCCTTGGTCCGGTGAAGGTGTAGGACCAATCAATTTGGGGATTGGTCCACCGTGAAGAAGTGTCCCGGTTTTGTAGCCGAAATTCGAACTCAAAATCGAGCTCGCCGTAGGGAATCGAGGCCGGAATCCAGTGGAGATCAAGTGCTCTATGTGTAGAGAGTGGTCTGGAATGATTTTGGCAGAGTTTCCTTAAGGTTGGCTCAGCACCTCCTCCATGGCCGAGAGATGGGGTGTTTAAATAGGAGAGGGTGGAGGGCCTCCCAAGGGGGCTTAAGGCTTGGGATTAGCTGCTTAGGTCAAGGGAAGAACAACCATGGTGGCCATTGGGCATGGGGAGCTCAGCAAGGTGGAATTTGAATGCTTGGCTCCTACCCATGTCTCGGCCATGGTGTTTTCCGGCGGCTCAGGTGGCTAGCCGGCATGCAAGGGTCACCCTCAAGGTCAGGGAGGTCAGGGGTTGAAGTTGGTGAATTCAATTGAAGCCTTACATGTGTAAAGTGGTTGGATCAAAATGGCATGGGGAGGTGGCTTCTTTTGCACTTGGTTTGGTCAACCCATGGAAATGGGCTTGGTTCACCTCCCCATGGCCGACTTGGGCCGAGGGAGGATCGATGAATCGACTAGAAAGGGTGTAGAAGTCACCATCCATGAATATTTTGATTAATCATGGATTAAGGTGAAGCATTAAAAGGGTTAAAACCTTTTTAAGGGGGCTTAAAAGAGGCTCCTCCTTTTGCCATTAATGGCTTGGTCACATGTCAAACCTTCCATGGCTTCACGTGGCTTGTCCATGGCTTGCATGTGGCTTCATTTGGCTCATCCTCGACTTAGGAAAAGTGGATCCATTTATATGAAAAAGGAATTTGGAGATTTTGGCAATTTAGTGAAAAATTTAGATGGTGCTTGATTTAGGTTGATTTGATGATTGATTTGGGACTTAGGAATTGATTTTAATTGAATGCATGATGAAGAAGAGTGTCATTTGGACTTTGAATGAATTTTAGGCCTTTGAAATTTAGTGAAGATGGGCTTTTAAAATGGTTTAGAGAAGTGGGCTTTTAGATTTCAAAACAAATTTTAGGATGAGAATTTTGCAAAGGATTGGGTCCAATAAGTGTTGACTTTAATTTAGGAATGTTTCATGAATGATTTGGAACAAATTTGAAGTGTTTTGGGCTTGAATTGGGTTGGATTTGGACCTCTTTGGTAAATGGGCCAATGTATGTCAAATTGGCCTAACTTGGGCCAATGTTGGGCTAGGGTTCAAATTGATGTAAAATTAATATTGGGAAATGTTTATGGGAATGTTTCAAAGAGATTTTGACTTTGGTTGGGTTTTGATTTTGGGGTTTGGGCTTATTTGGGTCAGGTTTGGGTTTAGGTCAAAATTGGGCATTTTAGCTTTGGGTTGAATCTGAGTGGGGTTTGAGTCTAAATTTTGGGTAAATCATGTTAGTGTTTTGTTTGTGGGGATTTTAGGGAAGGTTTAGAAAAGGTTTGGGGTTAATTGGAGTTGAATTGGGTTAGTTAGTGTTAGGTTTGGGTCATGGGTCCAAATTGGGCTTTAAGGCCAAAAGTGAAATTGGATTCAAATGTCAATCAAATAGGACTTGGATCTGATCTAGATTGGTGTTGGGAATGATAAATTGAAGTTTAGAATTGAATTGGACCAGAATTTGGGTCAATTGGGTAGGTTTGGCTTGACATTGGGTTCACTTAGGGTTAAAATGGGTCAAATTGGGGGTTTTGACAAAGGTGGGTTAAATTGACAAAATTGGCCCATAGTGTAGTTGAACAAAATGAAATTTGGAATATTTGGGATTTTCTGAAATTTTATGGGAATTTTTTGAATTTTTGGATTTTTGGGTCAAGAGGGGCATTATGGGTATTTGGAGGGTATTGGGAGGTATTTTTAGAATTTTTGGTATTTTTGGCTATGGATGATCAACTTGATTGGTGAGGAAATGTTCAGGGTTAATTTTGGGGAATTTTGGGTGATTTGAAAATTTTGAAAAATTTGGGTAATTTCAAGGGCTTTGGGTAGGCTAGGCGGGTGTAGGGTCCCAGGGGTCAAAAATTGAAAATTTGCAAAAATGAAGATTGAGTAATTGTAAGTGGAATGAAATCATTTTAGTTGAGCCATGAAGCCATATCAAGCCCACATGAGCCATGAAGGGACTCATTTGAGGCATCCACTATGTTGTTCCTAACCCTCTTAGCCAAGGGCTTAGGGGTTAAGGACCATCCATGTGAATCACCTTCATGAGTGAGGAGGTCAAGTTAGTTATGGGTGTGTTTTTAGGATGTGTGTGAAAGTGTAGTGTATAGGTGTAGTGTGTGTGTAAGTCAGCCCTTCACTGCACTGAGCCACCCAGCAGGCGGTCCTAAGGCCAAAGAGTCCCATAGGAACTCATCCTTTAAACTTCCACATTTGATTTCAACCCTCTAGGTGATTAGGGGTCTACAATCAAGTTTGTAGAGTTTGCAGGGAGTTAAGAAGTGGTTTGAATTTCTAAGTGGTGGGTCCCAATTCTAATCCTCTAAGATAGTCAAAGGAAAAGCCTAAGGCTAGATCCTAAGTACTAAAGAGAAGAAGAGAAGACCTCATCAAAAATGAGGTCAACAAATGGACCCCCAATAGGTGCGGTGTGCTAACAAAGCACACCGCGCGTATTGGTGTTGACCGAAAAGATCAACAAAACCAACACAGATGTCCAAGTGGCAAACTTAGGACGAAGTAGAAGAATTTCCGCTGGGGAGTGTCAAGTATATCTCTGAGACTGGAGATCCCTGAACTCTAGCTGGGGAAAGGAAAAGGAGGTGAATCCCAAATCACATGACCTGGGGGAATTTCAATTTAGATTTTATTTTCTTTTAGTTTAAGTTTTGATGTGTAAGTTTAGATTTTAGCTTGAATTTTAATTTAAATTGAAGTTTTGTCAAAATTAATTTGAATGGATTCGAATTTGAAATGAGAATTGGAATTTTGTGGTTTTAGATGTAACATCTTCAACCTCAAAAGAAAATTGAATTGATTGGATTGAACCACTACAATGAGGAGAGATCTCGCAGTAATGCGGTATTGGATGTAAAATCCTTAACCTCAAGAGTTTGATTTTGATGTATTTCATTGCGATAGTGGAAAGAATCCTAAAGCAATGCAGTCTCGGATGTAAAATCCTCAACCCCAAGAATTTAATTTTGATGTATTTCATTAAAATAGGGAAAGAATCCTAAAGCAATGCAGTCTCAGATGTAAAATCCTCAACCCCAAGAATTTGAATTTGATGTAACCCCAAGAATTTGAATTTGATGTATTTCATTGCGATAGGGAAAGAATCCTAAGGCAATGCAGTCTCGGATGTAAAATCCTCAACCCCAAGAATTTGAATTTTGATGTATTTCATTGCAATAGGGAAAGAGTCCTAAAGCAATGCAGTCTCGGATGTAAAATCCTCAACCCCAAGAATTTGAGTTTTGATGTATTTCTTTGCGATAGGGAAAGAATCCTAAAGCAATACAGTCTCGGATGTAAAATCCTCAACCCCAAGAATTTGAGCTTTGATGTATTTCATTGCGATAGGGAAAGAATCCTAAAGCAATGCATTCTTGGATGTAAAATCCTTAACCCTAAGAATTTGAGTTTTGATGTATTTCATTGCGATAGGGAAAGAATCCTAAAGCAATGCAGTCTCGGATGTAAAATCCTCAACCCCAAGAATTTGAGTTTTGATGTATTTCATTGAGATAGGGAAAGAATCCTAAAGCAATGCAGTCTCGGATGTAAAATCCTCAACCCCAAGAATTTGATTTTGATGTATTTCATCGCAATAGGGAAATAATCCTAAAGCAATGCAGTCTCGGATGTAAAATCCTCAACCCCAAGAATTTGATTTTGATGTATTTCATTGCGATAGGGAAAGAATCCTAAAGCAATGCAGTCTCGGATGTAAAATCCTCAACCCCAAGAATTTGATTTGGATGTATTTCATCGCAATAGGGAAAGAATCCTAAAGCAATGCAGTCTCGGATGTAAAATCCTCAACCCCAAGAATTTGAATTTGAAGTAATTGATTTTGTAAAGATTTGTAGTGTTGATTTGAAAAGAGTGGAATTTTGGTGTTTCGAGAATTTCATGAAAGTTGTAAAAGACTTTCATGGAAGGAAATAGATTAGGAGGGAATATGTAGATGCTACATATCCCATTCAAAAGAGTTGATCGAAAGTTGCTGGTTTGGATTGGATATAATTCCTCGCCATCTGATTTGAATCGAAAACCTCGTGGCTCCATGTCAATGGAATCGACCGCTTCCATCCCAGACAAAGGAGAGCAGAACGGATTGGATTTCAGATTTGGAAGATTGAGTTTGAATTTGATTGAGATTTGATTTGAAATTTGGAAGGTTGAATTTAAATTTGATTTGAAATTTGGAATGTTGAATTTGTTTGTCTTTTAACTATTCAAATTTGTTTTATCATTCATTTAATGTTTGTGTGAATTTGGTGTTCATCATTTTTTAAATTTTTAAGGAAAGTTTTCTTTTATTTTTTTTTGTTTGTTTCTTTTCTGTCCTTTGTTAGAAGTTCATTTAACTTTAATGGCGTTTCTCAGTCAACTTGCACAAAAGAGGTGAAGGCCAAAAATGTGACACGGTCACTTTCATTCCAATCATGTTGAAGATACATCATACAACTCGATCTAGAATACATCTCATACAATCCATATAGACTCAAAACGGACTATGTATGATCTTTGTCGATCCATCCAAAAAGGTATCTGTCAGAAATCCATGTCTGAATAGTGAGGTACATGGTCAATAACATCACCTTCCAAGCCATCTCGCAAGGATGCCGTATGGATGTACGTTGGAGGTGTGATATTTTCCATGTAACTCACAAGCTCGTAAGGCCGGAGGCTCTCTAGCTCCGGTCTCGGCTGGAAGTGGTAAGGTGCTTTCCTGTCATCCATCCTTCTGAAAGTAACTGAGATCCGCTTCATTGGTACTCCCGGTATGCAATGTTTAGCGACATCTGCTCCGTTGCTCTTTAGTATCATGACGGAACCTACCGGTAATGGTATCTTTATCGGCCCTCGGAACTCACCCGGGCCTCGCTATCCGGAGGTCGCATCCGAACATGATATTACACTCGTTCGAAAAGAAACCGTGCAAAAAGGTCCGACAAAGTCGTGGTGATCTATGTGCGGGGTATGCAATCACCCTTCTTATAAATGTTAATGATGCAACCGTTGGGTATGCAATCCGCCGGCAGTACCCTCCATGTTATCATTCTCTTTACCATCCTTTTCGATGACTAATGGCATTGGATCCACCCTGCCATGATGGAGTATTCCCGTGGGTTTCCCTTCCTGTCTTCTGCGAAGTTGTAGCAGCATCCACATTGTATTGTAATTCTCCCTTTCCCTGGCATCCATCTCCGGGGTTCCGAGTAAGTGTTTTCTTTTAGGCGGCCCGCTCGGCCCATTCTTTTCAAATCCTGGATGCAGTCCACGATTTGTTGTTGTTCGTATTCTGAGAATACGTTTGTATGTAGCTCAAGGCCTTCTAGTATATTGATCCTCCCGCCTCGATTCTCTCGAAGTATTCAAAAGTTTTCTTCTCGACATTCCGCATTCTTTCTAGCTCGTATTCCGGAATAATCTGCAAATGGCGAGGCCTCGGTGACGTATCGTGGGATATATGGCTCAATCCCTTCACGTTCTCTCGCATACCTCGGCTCCTCGGGGATGGTCTCCGTCGGGACATCCTCCGGGGTTGCTTCGCAACAAGGTTATGCATTACCGGTGACTTTATCCGGTGGCGTGGTAGCCTTCCTTCTTCCGATCTTCTTGAGATTTCCTCGGTCTCTTCCGTTATCCTCTGAGCCGGCCTCCTTCCTTCAGTGTTCCCGGTGAACCGGCGTCCTCGAAGTATATGCACCGGCGCAAGCAATCGCCTCGTCGCGCCGGTCCGCTGCTAGTTTGGTTAACATCTTGCGGATACGGCGATTTTTATTTCTTCGCCGAGTTGCTCGTGAGAGTAGCTCTTCGTACTTCCCGAATCTCTCGTGGGCGCGGCGCCGACAAGCCTCGCCCTCCGCCGTAGCGACCACGTACTTGATTCTCTTGTCCTCCTCGTTGTTTGTTTTCCTTTTCTTCGTCGCCGGATTGGTGGCTTGGGCCACCCACTTTCATTATCGTCTGACCGGGCGGCTCCTCTCGGTCAACCGGGACCCAGCTCACTTTCCTCGTATCGCAGTGCCCGCTGGTGCGAAGTCCGAGTCAATCTCTATTATCGCTCCATCTTTCACCCTCTTTTCGTCGAGTGCAAGGCTTACGCCATTTCTAAAGTTCAGGACCAACCCCCCGTTCGACATTTCCCTGCGAAAAGACAAGGAAAAGGATCAAGGGCTGTACTAAGAACAAGAACATTAAGAAAATGTTTATTAAAGACAGTTTTTTTTATTACTTTTTGTATTTTTAAATTTAACGAGAATGAAGTGGGATAAGATCAGGAAAGAGATTTTGATATGGAAGAGAAAACAAGGAAAACTTTATTATCATGATTTTATTTATTTTAAGCACATTTATTATTATTTTTTTGGGTTCGGACCCAGCTCATAAGTAACTACTTCGCCCGTGCTTCTAGGGATGAAGAATTCATTCCTTCGAAACATCAGTAGCAGTAATACTTCTTCAAGTATCATCCGTTGATCGGAAGCATATGTCGTTCTCCTCGGCAGTTCACTAGCTGGTAGGAGCCTCCGAGTAGACCGCCTCAACCACAAACGGTCCTTCCCAAGTGGGTTCAAATTTTCCTCCTATCTTACGGTGTGCAAGGATAGGTCTTTTGAGAACGAGAACTAAGTCACCAACTTTCAAGGTTCTTGGGCGGACTCGACTCGTCATGGGCTCGAACCATCTTAGCTTGGTATAGTTCTAAATTCGTCGCGCTGCAAGTCTTTTCCCTTCCAGTGCTTTCTAATTCCTCTAGTCGTAATTTGGCATTCTCTTCTGTCGTGATTTTGTTTGCAATCGCAATTCCGAGTGAAGGAAGCCGGACCTCTAAGGGTAACACCGCCTCGGACCCATACACCGCAGCGTAAGGTGTAGCTTCGAGTAGGAGTTCGAAGGTTGTCCGAGTAGGCCCATAAGGCTTCTAATAACTTCTCGTGCCAATTTCTCTTATTGTCGTCCAAAGTTTTCTTTAAGATTTGAACGAGAGTTTTATTAAAAGCCTCACCGAGCCGATTGCTCTGGGTAGTAAATTGTTGAATATCGCCAGCCGATTCCGTGTCTCCCGACAAAATTGTTGATTTGTGTGCTTCCGAATGCCGACCCATTATCCGAGATGATCTCGCGCGGCACTCCGAAACGGTAGACAACTTGGTTCTTGAAAACCGTAGCACGTGGTGTGCTTTCACTTCTCCGAGTGGAACCGCCTCGCCCACTTGGAGAAGTAATCTGTAGCCGCAAGAATGAAGCGATGTCCTTTTGAAGACGGTGGTTCTATTGGACCCACTATATTCGTGCCCCAACATTCAAATGGCCACGACGCAATTGTCGGATGTAGCACATTTGGAGGTTGGTGTAGAACCACTCCGTGCACTTGGCATCGATGACAGCTCTTGGCGATTTTCATGCAGTCGGTCATCATCGAGGGCCGTAGTACCCTAATCTTTTAATTTTCATTTTCATCTTCGGACCCGACCGGTGAGCGCCACGAGTCCCGAATGGACCTCTTTAACAATTTCACGGGCCTCGGACCCGCTTAGGCACCTTAGCCACATTTGATCGAAAGACCTTCTCGTATAACGTGTTGTTTATTAATGCGTAGGACGCAGTTCTTTTCGATCCGATGGGCTAGCGACCTATCGTCCGGTAGTTTTCCTGTTTGCGGGTAGTCTATTAATGGCCGTCGCCAATCTTCCGTGTTTTCTCGTCACCGTTGCAACCGATTCTTCTTCTTTTTCTGATTTGTGTATTGTGTCTATGTCGAGCCGTGATAGGACCCGACGTCCATGAACCGACACTTCCACCGATTCATCTTGCAAGCGAGCAAATTCTTTTGCGAGGCGAGCTAACGCATCTCGCTAAAGCATTTTCTTTTCCGGGAATTTTGTAGATTGTCACATTCGGAATCTGTTCCAACAACCGTATGGCATACCGGAAGTATTGCTCGAGTCTTGGTTTTAAAATTCTGTATCGTCTCGCGATCCGTTGAATGATTAACCGCGAATCCCCGTAGATGTTGATGTCTCGTTATCCCCATTTGAATAGTTAATTCCAGCCTCGTTATGAGGGCTTCGTATTCTCGCTTCGTTGTTCGTACACGGCTCCGTCAAGTGGTAGGAGTATCTTAACATCCCCCGCTCCGGTGTTATAAAGATTAATCCGATCCCCGCCTTACCGGCACTATCACTTGCGATTCTTCGTCTTTGTGTGTCGAAGATGCTCCGTCGAAATATAATTCCCAACGTCGATCATCGTGGTCTTCTAGGCTCATTATTTGTTCATCCGGCAAATCGTCATTGAGAGGAGATTCTGCCGCAAAGGGTGTGCTGCGAGGAAGTCCGCTAAGACTTGTCCCTTTACGGCACGAAGAGGCACGAAAGTTATATCGAATTGCAATAATATCATCGACCATCCGGCAAGTCCGCCGAAAGCGTTGGACGAGTCATCAAGTATTGCAATGGATTAAATTTCGAGATCGTTGACCTTATGAGAAAGCATGTAGTGCCCGAGCTTTTGAGCGGCGAAGATCGTGGGCCAAACAATGCTTTTCAATTGCGGGATACCTTATTTCCGTCTGGAAGTAAACGACCGCTTAGGTAGTAAAGAGCATTTTCTTTACCCTCATCATCGACTTCGAGCTAACAGGGCTCCGAGAGAGTCGTCTAAAGCCGCGGTATAAAGTATCAACGGTCTACCTGAGACTGGGGCTGCTAAGACAGGAGGTGTCATTAAATATTGCTTAATGTCCTCAAAGGCCTTCTGGAATTTCTCTTCCCAAATAAATTTGGCGTCCTTTTTAACTAATGCCGAGAAAGGCTGACACCTACCTGACAAGTTTGAGATAAAGCGTCGAAGATATGCCGCTTCCTTGAAAAGATCGTAGTTGCTTTAAGGTTTTGGGAGGTGGCATTTCTAAGATAGCTTTAATCTTTTCCGGGTCGATTTCAATTCCACGATGTCGGACAACGAATCCTAAGAATTTCCCGGAGGTGACGCCGAAGGCGCATTTTAAGGGATTCATCTTAAGGTTAAATTGTCTTAATCGTTCGAAAACAATTCTCAAATCATATAGGTGGTTGTCCTTTACTTTGCTTTTGATGACCACATCGTCCACGTAGCATTCGACTTGATTGTGGATGAGATCATCAAAAATTCTTGTCATCGCTCTCCGGTATGTTGCTCCTGACGTTCTTCGATCCGAATGGCATCACCGTGTAGCAATATACTCCAATCGACGTTCCGAATGTCGTAAGTTTTTCATCTTCCGGAGCCATTTTTATCTCGGTTGTATCCCGAAGATCCATCCATGAATGAGAATATTTCACGTGTCGAAGCAATGTCGATCATTAATTCCGGGATCGGTAGAGGGAATTCATCCTTTGGACATGCCTTGTTTAAATCTCCGAAATCCACACAAATTCCGATCCGACCATTCTTCTTCCTAATCGGTACCACATTGGCTAACCAAGTCGGGTATTGTTCTTCACGGACAAATTTAGCGTCTATTAGCTTTTTAACTTTAGCTATGACTTGTTGTTCGATTTCTAGACGCATTCTTCTCGGGACCTCGTCCGACCGGGACGAAGTAGAATCCACTCCTAGCTTATGGATCGCGACCTCTTGAGCTAAACCTGGCATCTCATCGTAGCTCCAAGCAAAACAAGTCTTTAAATTCCATTAATAACTTGATTATTTCTTCGGAGTCTTCTTTATCGAGTAAGGAGCTAACAAAGGTAGGTATAGGCTCTTCGCTAGTACCTAAGTTAACTTCCGTTAACTCATCTATCGTAGATTTAATCTCTTCCTCGAATTCGGTGGAGCGTCATCCAATTTGTAAATCTTCAAATTCTTCTGTAGTTTCCATGCAGTTTTCATTAGACTCGCAAGTGACAACCAAGCAAAATTCAGTATCGTCAACTGATCCTACTGTGCCGAATCCGAGACCATGCTTTGAGTTAAGTGGACGACCAGAGTTATTCCATAATTTTTCAAAATGTTGTGATTGACCTTTTGTCCATTGGTCGAGGTAAGAAACCACGCTGAATTAAATTTTGAACACAGGGAGAGTACCACTCAAAAGGTAACTCCATTAATTCTGATGAAGTGACATCTTCAAATTGTACATTATTTTCAGCTTTTGGAGGAAGGAGCACCACGGTAGAATTTGATTGGCTTTGCACCGCCGCTACGTACCTCTTTGACCACCATACCCTCGATCTTATTAGAATGGATCGGGGTCAGGGTCATAGTATGTACATAGTGGTTAATCTTCTCATACATTGATTGATATTCTTCATTCTTTTCATCTTCGAGCGGGATCCTGAATTGCGGCTTCTTTCGACTTATTGTCGCTGCTTCTTGTTTAATCTATTTTTCTTCTTCATAACTGTCTTCCCAATCAACATTGATGGCTGGTTTCCTCTGTCCAACTGTCTTAACGTCTCTACCACGACCTCGTCCCCGATCTCGACCTCGGATGCTAGTTGTGGAGAAACCTTCACCATCTCACCTTAAGGGAGTGGTGAGTGGCATCAGGACTAGAACTCGAGTTCTTCATCATCCCGAATTCCCTTTACTTCATTCGTTATGGTATCCCTGATAGGCTGCTGACAAATTGTCTGAAGAGTAAGGCATCACTTCCGCCGACATTGCAATAACTGGCACGAAAATGTGCAACATGTTGCCGAGGGTTTCAGGTTCTATCAAAGGTCTTGAACAGAGGTGGTACAAAGCCTTTCGGATATTGGACGGCGTCGAATTCTTCGGGGAAAGGTCTGCCGTCCGAATGGATGTCCCGCTCTTTGATTGTGCCAAGGCTTCTCGCACCTGTTGTTCCACCATGCTCTTAATATCCTTTTCCAGAATCATGCTTTGTGTTGCATCCTTTTTTAATTGATCATCCCCGTTGACGGACGTAATCTCCTTTCCTCTGTCTATAATTTGAATAACTTCTAGGGGTGTTTCTCTTTAGGGTTGAACTTGACTCTGGAGAGTGGCTAGGGCTACAGCCATCTCTTCCATCCTTTTTGCCATTTAGGCGATCGTATCATCTTTCTCTTGAAGTCTGTCTCGTCATTACTTCCGGCTCCTCTCTTTCGCGGCTACGAGGGCACCTTGTGAAGATGACGAAGCTCGTGTTTCAACCATGTTAATTTCTGCATATTCATCATCCATGAACTACGACGAGTCGACTTCATCTCCGAATTTCTCTTCTCGTTTCCCTTGCTAGTCGCCGAATATCGGTTCTTAGCTTTTCCATAGCATCTTCAGTGGTCTTTTACTGTACATCCTTGCGGTTGTCATGTGATAGCTGTCGGGTTTCTTTCTCATGAGTCCCCTTCGTCTGCGGTAGCACTTTCTTCGGACTCGAAGTCTCCCGACGAGACTTTCTTTCTCGGGTTGTTGTTTTAATCTTAATTGTCCCGTAGTGGGACGCCATACCATCCTTCTGCGACAGAAGGTACGGGACCGGATGGTGCAGTCGACCGAATGCTTGGAAGGTGGTATCCTCCCTAATTTGTAGTCTCGAAACAACGACGGGCGGACTAGCTTTCATTCTCTTATTCGGCTTTTCGCGGCGATAGTAGGCTCTACTCGCGGCCCAAGACGAGATTTGGCCGGCACCCGCTACTATCCTTCTTAAAATCTACGACACATGGCATTTTTCTTTCTTCGCTAACTTCTCTATCAAGGTTTGCAGTTGAGCAAATGGCGTAATTTTAGCCCTTTTCTTACGGCTATCGTTGTAATATACGGGCTGAGGCAATGCGGCAGCAATCTTGCGAACATTTTCTTCATCTTCTGTGGCGAAGAGGGGATGTAACCTGCTTCCTCCCAAAAGTGGTATGTATTCGAGCGGCGGTGTATACTCGGGCGGTTCCGGGATTTCTTCAGGAAAGCATCTTCGGCGGCTACGGCTTCTCACAGCAATCCTTCTACTTCGCTCCTTCTCCGAGTTCGTGTCGGCGATGGAATTCTCGAAGTTGGACTCGATTTCAAAAACGAAGGTTTCACGGGAAGGTCTGTACCCTCCGCGGTAACGGGTTCATCATAGTTCCGAACTTCCTTTCCCTTTAGTCCGGCAGAAGCCGGGGTAGGTGCAGAGACAAGCTAGACCGAGTGGGGGTAGCAACAACGGTCCTTCGCGAACGGCGGTACTCCTCTCGGTTGGAATCTTTTGCGAGAGGAGGGAATTCATGAGTTGACTTCGAGTTAAACTCGATCGACGGCTTCTCGGTTTCGGTACTTTGCTTGTGAGTGAAAAGAGAGTGACGTCGGGGATTTTGATGTCGGTGTCCCCGAATCCTTGTCGAATCGAATGAATCCATTATCGGGCGGTTCGTCCTTGAACACGGCCGGAGTCCGAGTCCGTTGACGAAGGAGAAGCTCGGTTTTGGGGCTTCCATTTACGCGAGGCGGATTCCGAGTGTTAGTCTCCGAATCGTGCTTCTTCTTGTCGTAAAACTTATGACGAAAAAGAAAGAGTCCGAACACATTTTTGTTTATCTTAGTGTATTTGTGATATTAAAAGAAAATTGTTTTTCGAAAAGATTTGTTCGTTAGGAAGGAGAATTATTAAAAGAAGGAGAGTTGTAGGAAGGGTAAAAGGAATTGATTAGGAGCTAGAAAAGGAAGAGAAAGTCTTGTAGAAACTTCTCGACCCGCAGAGACCGCTCCTAAACTAATACCTATTGGGGGTCCGCCCCACCTCGGAAATGAGGTAAAAGGATCTCGGAACCTCTCGGTTTAGGGGTGTCTAAACGGTGGCTCCTAAATCCGAGAGAATGTTGGCTATACTTGTTCGAGGTAGAAATGAACATAGTATTCCGACGGAAAGAAGGAGTAGTTTGATCCATTAGGAACATGGATACACTTACAATTTTTGAAAGCAGAATTGTCTGATTAAAAATGGAGAGAGGAATTTTCCCAGCGGAGTCGCCAGAAGTTGTCGGCATATTTTTAGGTTGTGTGTTTTATTTTGAAAAGGGGTCGCTAACAGAAATTGTCGGCGAAATTTTTAATTTAATTTAAATAAATAATTTGAAAAGTAGTATTTGATTTTGAAAATAATTTTAAATTTGAAAATTTTAAGATATGAAATCAAGCCGATCTCACATCCAGAATAGTTTATATAAACGAGCATCGCATCACAAGTTGTGTATCTATCTCGAAGAATAGACACCTTTGTTTGGTGATGGGGCTCGATTAAATAAACTTAGAAGATTTGTGACATCCGTTTGGTCTACGAACCAATTTTATAAGCCGACAAATTCCACTACTTAATATAAATGAATTAAGCGGGGTTTATATTACACAGGTTCTTAAAATTCCTATAAGGGCGAGCCCCTATAGTTAATTACATCTTAAGTGACGGGAATCACCTAAGAAAACTCTCGATAATAATCGATAATTCTGCTCTCGAGAATCTCGAAAGTTTAAGTTTTCAATGGATTGAATTTTGGAATTTCGATAGGGAATGGATCGAATTTGGAACATTTTGTTTTGGGAATTCGAAGGAAGAAAGATAGGAGAAATTATGGATTCGAAGCGAACTTCGGTAATTTCCGAACTATCCTATTGTTTGGCTTGGATTTAGGAAAGTCCTAATGTTTATTTAATGTTTTGATCTTGCCGATTTTAATTAATTAGGACTTATATTCGTATGATGTGATCATACGAAATAGCCTCGAAGATATGAGGGTTTATGTCGTATCGGATGACTTACCTCGGAATCCTAAGACCAGGTTAGGGCTTAATTTGCGATACAAATGCCTAACAGAAGATTGAGGATTTATGTTGCACTAGGCAAACTACCTCGAAGTCCTATGGTTTGGTTATTTAATTCTAAGAAAGTTTCTGTGAAGTAGATCCGAGTTTTGCTTGATGACGATGGTCGTGCTTGCCACATGCTCCAGAGCTCCTTGTTGTTGCGGAGGTTTAGTTTTAGAAGTCATAAATCAGGAGATGAGAAAAGTGTTTTGGTTTAGAGAAATTCTTAATTTCCGAGTGTTTTTTATGTTTTATTTAAAACAAATCTTAAAGTTGATTATAATAACACAGGTTAAGATCCCGCGGTTCCATCCTTCGGCATCGTTATTTTTATCGGATTCACTTAGTCCGAGATGAATTTGCTAAACTCGACTAAATGAGTTCCACACTTTCATTTAGACCGTGGGAAACCCGTTAGCAACACGTAGGTTACATCATCAGAGGTATTCCAGATCATCCAACAAGACGTTTTAATTTAGTTGTAATTGTAGTTTTGTGTTCTGTTTGTGATTAAATTTTGAGTTGTTTTATATTTTGAAATGTTGTGGCGGTGAATTTTATCTTACGATGACTTTTAATTTAGTTTTGGTTTCGGTTTTAGGGATTATCCTAAAGGTGTGGGTTTTCATGCGACGGTTGTTTATCATGCGAAAAGTAAGTGCGATGCGATTAAATAAATTGCTAAGTAAATTCGATAAAATAAAAGCGTACTGGAGGGTCTTCCAGTCATCCCAAGCTGCACTTAAACACAATTTAGAATATTTAAGCAAGTTCTTAGGTAAAGCTAAGGGAAGGGTTATGGTTTTACTACGAATTCCTAATCATATGGCTAGTCATTTCCTATGACGTCTAGGTTCTTATGTTTTGGTTTGAGGACGATTTTCTTCATCGAAGAACAATTAAGTTCGATTGTTCTTATAAACATCCTATCATATTGAGAAAGTGTTTAAGAAGAATCTCGAACATCTTTTCGATATTGCTAGAATTGTTTTAAGTCCGAATGAATTTAATTATACGAATGAATTAATCGTCAGGAATTCAAGTTTTGTTGTTATCTTACTCGATGAATTAGGACATTTGAATATCCTATGAGGGAAGTAACATTTCATTTAACGTTACGTTTAGGAGTTATGACAACAAAAGCTTTCGAGGGCGAATTGATGTTGAAATGGTTTGTGATTTAATTTAATTTCGGTTAACGGGTTTAAATTTGGAATAGTGTTCGAAGTTGCTTCATATTTATTTTTGAATTTCTTTATGTCTTAGGTGATGTTATTTTTAATTCAATTTAATTTAACTTTAATTTAATTTAATTTGGTTTAGTTTTAATTTTAACTTAATTTAATTTGATTTGATTTTAATTTTAACTTGATTATTATTTAATTTAATTTAATTCGATTTAGTTTGATTTGATATGATTTAATTTAATTTAATTTAATTTGATTTAATTTAATTTGATTTAACTTTAATTTAATTTAATTTAATTTAATTTTATTTATTTGATTTAATTTATATTTAATTTAATTACTTTAATTTAATTTAATTTAATTTAATTTAATTTAATTTAATTTAATTTAATTTAATTTAATTTAATTTTATTTAATTTAATTTGATTTAATTTAATTTGATTTAATTTAATTTATTTTAATTTTAATTTAATATTTTATTTTTAATTTTAATTTAATATTTTATTTTTATGTTTTAAAGATGATTTAATTTTAATTGTTAAAGTATTAATTTAATTGAAATTTTAAAAGGGTTTAATTTAAATAATTTAACTTTAATTTAATTTAATGATTAAGTCTTTTAGCATTTTAAATCTTAAATTTGGATTATCATTTTAATTAGGAATTAAATATTATTGAGATGATTAATTTAGGGATTCTTAAATTAAAGAACAAATCTCTTCCTAATAATATCCTTATTTTAATAATTCAATTTTATTATTCTTCAAATTTAACTCGATTATTTAATTAAGGTTTATTTTAATTATTTTTAAATTGTTTAGTAGGTTTCTACCCTTTAATTATTTAAATTTCAATCATCCAAATCAGATTAGGATCAAATATTTTACTCTTTAATTTTATTAAGCCTAAAGTTTTAATTAAAGGTTAAAATTTTAATTACCATTTTGCCCTTGAAGCTTAATAATTTCATAACTCACTAAATTGAGCTTAAATAAACTTGAAATTTTTATGTGACTTCACTCATATGTCGATAAAGACATGAGAGGAGAAAATGTGATTTTTCTGTATTTAATTTATTTATGTAATTATTTTTGGTGGAAAATAGGGATTTCCAAGGAAAATTTAATAATATGACCAAGGGAAAGTTTACTGTCCTTAAGAAAATTATGGGACATTCCTAATGACCAGAGGACCACTTGGACCAATTTTGGTGATTTTTTGAATTATATTCTTTTTATTATAATTATTTTGAGTTTTGGAGTATTAATTAATTTAAAAATAAAATAAAGGTTGAAAAATAAATTTTATATTTTTCAAAAATCTCTCTGATATCAAGGAAATCAGAGAATCAATTTTTACAATTTTTTGATTTTTCTTTGATTTATTAGAATTATTTTAGTGGAAATGCTAAAAAAATACATTTTTTAATTTTAAAATTACCTTAGGGCTTTAAAATTTAATATCTCATTATAGAGACTTAAGAAAAATATGGGGTTTGTTCCTGAGTGATTAAAATTGAAAATTTGACATTTTGGTGAATTTTATTATTTTTGTGATTTTTATTATTTTTTAATTATTAAAAATATTAAAATAATGCAAAAAATCAAATTTTTTAGAAAATTGAAATTTTAATTTTCTTAAATTCCACTGATATCGAGAGAGGCTCCAATACCGATTTGGTGAATTTTTGAAAAGTATTTTGAAAGTTATGAATTTTTAAAGTTTAAATTAGGCTAAATGGCTTAATCGACCCATTTAGTAGGGTTAACAAGTCCGATTGACTTAAATTTTTATGGTGGGTTCTTCGATCCTAAAGGTCGAGTGGAGAATTGATTTCAAGTCAATTTGATGTATGATTAGCTCTAATTAATTAGGGACCTATTTTGGGTGTTTAAGCCGATTAGGATTATTCAAGTGGATTAATTCAAAACCTATTTTTCTGAGAGTCCTACAGTGCATAGAAACATCACCAAATTTTCCTAGAATTTATTTCACAACATGCTTAATTATTGGATTTAAAATACTCAAAACGACGACATGAATTTGAAAAATCAATAACTTCTCATAGGGATGGCCTCGACCTTGGAAAATTCGGGGAATATTCCCAAGTTTAGAGGCTTAAAAGCCCTATGGTCTCATACCGTAGTGAATTTCCTATATGCATGGAGAATTAAAACAATGCAGAGAGTAAATAAATCATTAAAAATAAAATACTTGATGAAATTAAATGATTTGTTTTCCACATTATTCTCCTCGTTCACCGACGACGAGGGTATTTTTATTTTATTTTTCTGATTTTCCTACACAAAGTTATGCATTTTTGAAGTTTAGGGAATTAAATAAATAAGAAAATAACCTATTTTTCTACTTATTCACGCGGCGCCAACTTAACCTAGGCATCTCCGAAGCGCCGCGTGTCGTCTTCTGATTCGGCGCCGCCATCCGACTTAGCGCTCCAAGAGCCCGTTGTATCGTTCCGTTTCCTCATCCGACGCGATCCTGGCCATCTGTCCGCGCGTGTATTAAATGAACGACATCCGTTCATCGTCCCCAAGCCTCCTAGCCCGAGAACCGTCCACACTAAATCATTAATATCTCAATCAATACTTAACGGATTTTCGTGTTCTTGTGCTCTACGGATTCGCCTTGAAGAGACGAATACATCTATATGGTGATCATGCATTGAAATTAAGGCATTTGAAATGCAAAATCTCCAGAAGCTCGGGATAAAGAGTTAGCTCATACCTTTGCTCAGAGAAGTGTGGCTTCAATCTGAGGGTTGTGTCACCTTCGATTGGGTCCGCGCAAGCTCGGATGAAGTCTCCTGGTGCAGTGAATTGTCAGAGTAGGATTTTAACCACAGTGATTACAAAGCTTGGAGTACGGAACGGATGGGTGGCACTGGAGAGGGGCTTTTTTTGGTGGACTTCTTCCACGGGTACGGTGAAGTGTGTAGGACCGATCGATTTGGGGATTGGTCCATCTGTGAAGAAGTGTCTGGTTTTTGTCTTTGAAATTCGAACTCGAAATTGAGCTCGGTAGAGGGAATTGGGCTGGAATCCGGTGGAGATCGAAGTGCTCTACATGTGTAGTGAGTGGTACGGAATGATTTTGGCGAGTTTCCTTAAGGTTGGCTCAGCACCTCCTCCATGGCCGAGAGATGGGGTGTTTAAATAGGAGAGGGTGGAGGGCCTCCGGGAGGCTTAAGGCTTGGGATCGGCTGCTTAGGTCGAGGGAAGAACGGCCATGGTGGCCATTGGGCATGGGGCGGCTCGGCGAGGTGAAATTTCGATGCTTGGCTCCTGCCCGTGTCTCGGCCATGGTGTTTTCGGGCGGCTCGGTGTGGTCGGCCGGCGAGCGAGGGTCACCCTCGAGGTCGGGGAGGTCGGGGGTTGAATTTGGTGAATTCGATTGAATCCTTACATGTGTAAAGTGGTTGGATCAAAATGGCATGGGGAGGTGGCTTCTTTTACACTTGGTTTGGTCGACCCATGGAAATGGGCTTCGTTCGCCTCCCATGGCTGACTTGGGTGAGGGAGGATCGGATGAATCAGCTAGGAAAGGGTAGATAAGTCACCATCCATGAATATTTTGATTAATCATGGATTAAAATGAAGCATTAAAAGGGTTAAAACCTTTTTAAGGGGGCATAAAAGAGGCTCCTCCTTTTGCCATTAATGGCTTGGTCACATGTCAAACCTTCCATGGCTTCATGTGGCTTGTCCATGGCTTGCATGTGGCTTCATTTGGCTCATCCTTGACTTAGGAAAAGTGGATCCATTTATATGAAAAAGGAATTTGGAGATTTTGGCAATTTAGTGAAAAATTTAGATGTTGCTTGATTTAGGTTGATTTGATGATTGATTTGGGACTTAGGAATTGATTTTAATTGAATGCATGATGAAGAAGAGTGTCATATGGACTTTGAATGAATTTTGGGCCTTTGAAATTTAGTGAAGATGGGCTTTTAAAATGGTTTAGAGAAGTGGGCTTTTAGATTTCAAAACAAATTTTAGGATGAGAATTTTGCAAAGGATTGGGTCCAATAAGTGTTGAATTTAATTTAGGAATGTTTCATGAATGATTTGGAACAAATTTGAAGTGTTTTGGGCTTGAATTGGGTTGGATTTGGACCTCTTTGGTAAATGGGCCAATGTAGGTCAAATTGGGCTAACTTGGGCCAATGTTGGGCTAGGGTTCAAATTGATGTAAAATTAGTATTGGGAAATGTTTATGGGAATGTTTCAAAGAGGTTTTGACTTTGGTTGGGTTTTGATTTTGGGGTTTGGGCTTATTTGGGTTAGGTTTGGGTTTAGGTCAAAATTGGGCTTTTTAGCTTTGGGTTGAATCTGAGTGGGGTTTGAGTCTAAATTTTGGGTAAATCATGTTATTGTTTTGTTTGTGGGGATGTTAGGGAAGGTTTAGAAAAGGTTTGGGGTTAATTGGAGTTTAATTGGGTTAGTTTGGGTTAGGTTTGGGTCATGGGTCCAAATTGGGCTTTAAGGCCAAAAGTGAAATTGGATTCAAATGTCAATCAAATTGGACTTGGATCTGATCTAGATTGGTGTTGGGAATGATAAATTGAAGTTTAGAATTGAATTGGACCAGAATTTGGGTCAATTGGGTAGGTTTGGCTTGACATTGGGTTCACTTAGGGTTAAAATGGGCCAAATTGGGGGTTTTGACAAAGGTGGGATAAATTAACAAAATTGGTCCATAGTGTAGTTGAACAAAATGAAATTGGGAATATTTGGGATTTTCTGGAATTTTCTGGGAATTTTCTGAATTTTTGGATTTTTGGGTCAAGAGGGGCATTATGGGTATTTGGAGGGTATTGGGAGGTATTTTTGGAATTTTTGGTATTTTTGGCTATGGATGATCAACTTGATTGGTGAGGAAATGTTCAGGGTTAATTTTGGGGAATTTTGGGTGATTTGGAAATTTTGAAAAATTTGGGTAATTTGAGGGCTTTGGGTAAATTTAGGCGGGTGTAGGGTCACGAGGGTCAAAAATTGAAAATTTGCAAAAATGAAGATTGAGTAATTGTAAGTGGAATGAAATCATTTTAGTTGAGCCATGAAGCCATATCAAGCCCACATGAGCCATGAAGGGACTCATTTGAGGCATCCGACTATGTTGTACTCTAACCTTCTTAGCGAGGGCTTAGGGGTTAAGGACCATCCATGTGAATCACCTTCATGATTCGGGAGGTCAAGTTAGGTATGGGTGTGTTTTTAGGATGTGTGTGAAAGTGTAGTGTATAGGTGTAGTGTGTGTGTAAGTCGGCCCTTCACGGACCGAGGCCGCCGGGGGCGATCTGAGGCGAGAGAGTCCTATAGGAACTCATCCTTTAAACTTCCACATTTGATTTCGACCCTCTAGGTGATTAGGGGTCTACGGTCGAGTTTGTAGAGTTTGCGGGGAGTTAAGAAGTGGTTTGAATTTCTAAGTGGTGGGTCCCGATTCTAATCCTCTAGGATAGTCAAAGGAAAAGCCTAAGGCTAGATCCTAAGTACTAAAGAGAAGAAGAGAAGACCTCATCAAAAATGAGGTCAACACCCTACACTCTCGTATACGGGTCTGAGGCAGTTCTAACATTGAAGGTATAACTACCATCACTCAGAGTCGTCATTGCAAATTAGATTACTATAGAAGAGAACGCCAAGCTCCCACCTGCATAATTGGAGAACCTTGAAGGAAAGAGATTACTCGCACAGCAGAATTTGGAACTTTACCAAGCAAAGATGATCCATGTCCATGACAAATTGGTCTGCCCGAGGTCGTTCAAAGTTGGTGACCTCAAACTCACTCTTCAAAGGCCTATTCTTGCACACCGCAAGATAGGTGTAAAATTTAAACCGACATGGGAGGGACCATTCGTGGTAGAGAAAGTTTACTCCAGAGCAGCTTACCAATTGGTGAATTCTCAAGGGGAAAGGCCTGTGTTGCCGATAAATAGATGATACCTAAAGAAATATTACGCAATGTAAAAATGATAAAAGGAGAGCTTTTGTTCCGATGAAGCTATGTGGCCAGTATCTATGGTTGTGTCTAAAATTTTGTAATAACTTTAAAATAAAAAAGATTAATTTTCTCTCAAGATATTCATGTGAAGCTCCCTACTTTTAAAACTCATAAAATAACATTAAATAAGATAATGCAATCAATATAACTTAAAACTCGTTAAAATAAATTTTGATATTGTTCTTGTTCGTGCAAAATACCATCCACTGACATCTCGCCCTATCTTCCTCGTGCAAGAAATGTTAGGACGTAAGACAGACAGGGTAATCCCCAGAGAATTTTACCACATGAGGTGGATGAGATGCCACCAGAAATTAAATGGATGATAAAAAGAATGATTAAATGGCACATCCTCCCTATAGATTGTATTCCGAACAACTGCATTATCAACTTCTATGAGGACAGGGACTGCATTCCCCCTCATATCCATAGCATGATTTTTTGAGGCCGTTTTGCACAATCTCATTTGTGAGAGAAAGTGATATCCTATTTGGACGAGAGATTCAGATTGATGGGGAGAGAAAATTCAGAGGTACAACAAAGATCGATCTATCGGTTGGATTAGTTTTGGTTCTCTAGAGAAATGGAACAAATCTGGCAAAGCACTGTATCTCAGAGGTCTGAGGATAAGGGGTCTCAATCACATTCAGAAGGATGGATGAAGATAAGATGCTATTTTTCGACAAGCCAGATCCAGAGCTAGAGAGCTACCGTCCATTACCGCTATGATAGCAGTACCTCTGGGTGATCATGAGGGGAATTTTGTTTCGGAGCGTAACCTTTCGGAGGTTGTCTTGTCCGTAAGGCAGCGTACCAGACATCAGCAGATTTTTACCAGTTCCTGCATCAGGTCTTAGCAGTTACTTGTACTCCAACATCTGATTGATGGATATTTCAGTTCAACTACATTAAGATATGTGTACTCGATCAGCCTTGAGATGCTCGTCAGCACTTGATCAGTTGTACCAATGTTTTTCAGTAAAATCATGAAGATTCTTATTTTCAGAATGTTCCCTTTGCGCGCAATGGTTGATAAGCCGCAAGATCGTGCTCGAGTCCTAAAAGACAGTACGAACAAAGAACGATAAAAAACAAATAAAAGGAATTAAAATTACAGTACTCCTAAATAAATCAAAATAGAACTTGTGAAAGAAAGTAACATGATGGAGAAAAACAAAATCTAAGTTAAAAAGATAAAGAAATCTAATTCTTCACGAAATTCTAAAACTTCTAAATCATCTAGAAAACTCCTCGTTCCGGAAAGTGGACATCACAAATTCTTGCATTTTGCCCAACGTAACTTCCCACATATGTTAAATTCATACATCAAAATTCATGAATGCTACGATAATCTCAAATCTGCACAAGTCTTGCAAGAGCTACACTATATTCATTCTTTTCAGCTTCAGAGTCCCTCACTCTGTTTACCCTTACAACTTTGCGTAGTAAGAAGGTATGTTCTTTCTTTTCAGCTTCAGAGTCCCTGACACTTTTGACTCTTACTACTCTGTGTAGTAAGGAGGTATGTTCTTTCCTTTTTGGCTTCAGAGTCCCTGACTCTGTTGACCCTTGCTACTCTGCATAGTAAGGAGGTATGTTTTTTCTTTTCGGCTTCAGAGTCCCTAACTCTGTTGATCCTTGCTACTCCACGTAGTAAGGAGGTATGTTCTTTCTTTTGGCTTTAGAGTCCCTGACTCTGATGACCCTTTCTACTCCACATAGTAAGTAAGTGTGTTCTTTCTTTTTTTGGATCAGTACCTAAATTCTGATCACCCTTACTAAATCACGAAGTAGGGAGACATCTACCTTTCAGGATTAGTACCTAAATACTGATCACCCTTACTATATCACATAGTAGGGAGACGCCTACCTTTTACGATCAATACGTAAATTCTGATCACCCTTACAACATCACGTAGTTGGGAGACACCTACCTTTCGGGATCAGTACCAAAATTCTGATCACCCTTACTACATCACATGTACGGAGACAGTTACCTTTTGGGATCAATATCTAAATTCTGATCACCCTTACTACATCACGTAGTAGGGAGACATCTACCTTTCGGGATCAGTACCAAAATTCTGATCACCCTTACTACATCACGTAGTAGGGAGACATCTACCTTTTGGGAGCTGTACCTAAATTCTGATCACCCTTACTACATCACGTAGTAGGGAGACATCTACCTTTCTGGATCAGTACCTAAATTCTGATCACCCTTACTACATCACGTGGTAGGGAGACATCTACCTTTTGGGATCAGTACCTAAATTTTGATCATGCTTGCTACATCACGTAGTAGGCAGACATTTACCTTTCGGGATCAGTACCTAAATTCTGATCAACCTTACTACATCACGTAGTAGGGAGACATCTACCTTTTGGATTAGTACCTAAATTACGATCATCCTTACTACTCCACGTGGTAAGGAGACATCCACTTTTCAGGATTGATGCAATGTCATTCGATTCTTTCCAAGTTTTGAGGTCAGTTGTCAACTACTAATCCTCATTTTAAGGCTAGTACCTAAGTTCTAGTCCTCACTTCATTTCAAATTTCACCAATCCATCGACTCATAAGCTTTCGCAAATCTCAAAAATTTGTTTAATTAAAACCTCAAATTGAAATTACTAATCCAAGAAATTTTTTTTCAAAATTTGAAACCCAAACTCAAGTTCTCAAATCAAATTAAATCGGGTCCCCTTTAGATTATGGAAGAGTGAATTCCTTGTTACATTTTGGAGGTTTTCGCCCACTATTCCACAACCGGAGTTTTCTCTTCGGAAGTGAAAGTTAAATCCCCAGTGGATACTTTCTCTCTTGATTCTACGTCCTGTCTTGAGCTTTGGCTCATACAGTTGTGTTGATTTTGTTGATCCCATTGTTCAACACCAATACATGCGGTGTGATCTTCTCACACATCACACCTATTCGGGGTCTATTTGTTGATCTCACTTTTGGTTGATGTTTAGTCTCTCCTCAGATAGTCTAGGGTCTAGCCATAGGATTTCCTGGTGACTTTCTTAGAAGAATAGTAATTGAATCCTACCACATAGAAATTTCACATGTTGTTTCCCTCACTTGGAATTTTCATATGCTTAAGGCCTAACCTCAAGCTTTTGGGAGGAAGAGACCAAGCATAATAAGTCCAAGTGGGAGTCCTATAGGTGGTCAAACCTTAGGGTAAACCCCGGGAGGTTTGGAACGCATTCACACCTACACATTACACTTTATATTCACAATTCTAAACCAAACACATCCCATTTTGATTCTTTAACTCTTTGGAAACTCATATGGGAGGTCCCACCAACTTTAAGCCTATGGCTAAAATGGTTAGGACCAACACATAGAGGACCAAAAGAGCATTTTACTTGGTCCATGAATTAGGTAGAATGGTGCCATTCTTCCTACCTTGAAGCAATTTCAATTTCCCCAAAATTTCATTTTTGACCCAAAATTACCATATTGCACTTGAAAAAACCCTAATTTCCAAAATTGTCCATAATTAACTAAGCTCTCCAAAAATCATTCCAGAGCATTCCCCTCGTCATACTGAGAATTTTGGCTGTAAATATGCCATTCTTTCGAGCTACTTTTGGGCCCCTCAAGGCCAAAATAACTGATACTTGAACGACATTCTGGGCCTAATAAAACCCTCCTCATTGATCAGAAATGCCCCTGGACACTGTCGTTTGACTCCAAATTTCATTTTAAACTGCCTCAAGCTTTCAGTTCTGCCTTTTGACCACTTAACCCAAAAATCCCCAAAATGACCAAAATACCCCTCCTCACCCAAAATTCTAAAATATTCAAAAAATCCAAAAATTCCAAATAATCTCAAAAATTTCCAAAAACTCCTAAATATCTCAAATTTCATTTTCTTCAACTACAATATAACTCAATTTGATCAATTTTACCCAATTTCACCAAAAGCTCCAATTTTAACCAAAGCTTCAATTTAACCCAAATTGAACACAATGTCAGTCAATTCCCTCCAATCAAAATTTTAAATCCTTCGTGACACTCCCCTAAACCAAATGCAACATTCAGTTGTCCCGAATTTGACCCAAAATTTCACTAAAAATCTGATTTATATCGAAACCCCCGAATTTAACTTATTTTTGACCCGCTCGACAACAAAGTTGCCTGAATGACCTCTGATCGCAAAATGGAACGCGCCATTGCATCTGGAACATCCAAATTACTTGCAAAGGACATATAGATTGCTATGTTTTTGTGCATGAAAAAAACAGCTCGAAATTCAGCGTGTTTCCATCAAATAATTAAAATTTTATATTTTAACCACCCAAATCCCTAACCTAATCCCATCTCATGCCTAAACCTAGCAGCCGCTTCTTTCCCCTCCCTCTATTTCATAAAACTGACACTAACCCCTTCCCTCTCATGCGAAAAAGCCATGGCTTCCTTCTCTTCCATGAGATTTCTTAATCTCTCCCATCTTCCATCCCATCACCCCCCCTATGGAGTAGTCATGTCTTGCTGCAATTTTTCTCTTCACCATCATTTCATGGTGGTTTAAGGGCAGCATACCCTATGGACAAAGGGTTTTTACCCATAGGTAGGTTGGGAATCCTCTTCTTCTTGTTGTTCTTGTTCTTCTTCTTTGGCTATAAAATGGCCCTTTTTTTCCTATTTTTTCGGTTGGCTGAAAATTGCAAGGGGTGGAAGTGCTACAAAAATTTTAGAAAAAATTTTGGAGTAGCTTTGCATTGTTTGGTTTGCTCTCTAGGTGCTTTGTGTTGAAGCTCCATTGTTTCTTTTAAAAAAAAAATTTTGAAGCAAGGTGATTTCTCCCCTTTTCTTCTTCTTTCTTGTTTATTTGTTATTCATAGTTTTACTTGCAATTTTTCCTATTTATCTTATCTTTGTAAAGAGAATTAGATAACAAGTTTAGTTTGTTCTCTAACTACTTTAGTTTGGCTAGCTCCTTAATATCTTTTCTTTATACTTGTTACATGCTCTACAACCTATTGTTTTTCTTGAGAATGGCAACAAGTATGCATGGTTTTATGTATGCTAGAAATGTGACTCTTTATTCGGCTTGAACCATTTGTTTCAAAACAAAAACAAAACAAAAAGAGAAAAAAAAGAAAGGGGAGGAGGTTGGATAGAGAGGTTGAATAGTATGTTAGGCTTTCTCTACTTATGCTTCTCTAGATTTGGTATGTTTTACTTGGAAAGTCATTCATGCTCGGTCCCTATGATTAACATGTCTTGAAAGCTATTCTAGAATTCTTTTGATTTTATGGTCGGCTCTCTTTTTGGTAGCTTTGAGCTTTCTATGTGCATGCTCCATTACTAGTTATTTCATAAATAAATGACATCGAATCCATGTGGCTTCTATGGTGGGTTTTGGAATGATAGCTTCATATGACATGCTCTAATCTCTTTATTTATGTTCCCTTTTTTTTAGTAAGATATACTTAGAGGATCATGCATGTTTTAGTTCCTTTTTTTGGCATACTTTGGAGGAGGCTTTGTAGCTCTTTCCCTTTCTCCTTTTATTATTCTGTAATCAACTCCCCCTTGCCACTGTGATAGCATTACCTCTGGGTGTTCGCAAGGGGACTTTTTGTTCCAAAGCGTAGCCTTGGTAGGTTTGCTTGTCCATGGATCAGCCTCAGATGGAAAAAATCTATATTTTTCTAGACCGAGTCATAGCAGTTGTCACTACTTTTGCACCAGCAGGATATGATATGATGGATTTGTTCAGCTTTATACGCTTGATCGACTTTTGGATGCTTGTCATCATATGATCAGTTGCACTACTGCCTTCGATAAGAATTATTGAAGATTTCTATTTCAGTTCACCAAATTTGTCATAAATGTCTCTTCTTGACGTGACAGTCGAGAGCTGCAGGACCGTACATTGGTCCCGAATTAAAACGAACAAAGAACGATGAAAAAGAAAAGAATAAAATAATAAAATAAAAGTAATAACAAATAAAAAATAATAAAAAAAAATCCAATGAAATTAAATAAAATTAAAAGAAAATTAAATTTGAAATCAAATCAAACAAAATGAAATCAAATGAAATTTAACAAAACAAATTGGAAGAAAATGATAAAATGAAAGTAAATAATAAGTTAACTCTTTCTCGAGATTCTGAGTCCTTGCACTCACCCTTAAATCCTTTATTTCCAAAAGCATTCTTAAAAATTTGACACTTTACACGGCGTCACTTCCTACGAGTTCTAAATGATACGAAATTCCATAAATCTTGGAATGGCTACCAGTCTTAGCCGAATTTCACCAATTCTACTTTCTTCGAAAGTCAATATTAAATTTTCTCTGAACCTTTTTACGAGAAATGCTGGGATCGGAGCTTAGTCGTCTGATTTCCCAAAATTCACTATATTTCTATTTCCTATCCGGGAAATTTTTCGCCTTCCATGAAATTCCAGGATCGGAGCTTAGTCGTCTGATTCCCCAAAATTCCTTATATTTTCATTTCCTATCTGAGAAATTTTTCGCCTTCCATGAAATTTCAGGATCGAAGCTTAGTCTTTTGATTCCCCAAAATTCCATATATTTCCATTTCATTTCCGAGAAATTTTTCGCTTTCCATTAAATTCCGGGATCGGAGCTTAGTCGTCTGATTCACCAAATTTCCGTATATTTTCATTTCTTGTCAGAGAAATTTTCCACCTTCCATTAAATTCTTGGATCAGAGCATAGTCATCTGATTCCTTAAAATTCCCTATATTTTCATTTCCTATATGAGAAATTTTTTGCCTTCCATGAAATTTTGGGATCGGAGCTCAGTCGTCTGATTCCCAAAAATTCGTTATAATTCTATTTCCTATCCGAGAAATTTTCCACCTTCCATGAAATTATAGGATTGGAGCTTAGTTGTCTTATTCCCCAAAATTCCCTATATTTCTATTTCCCTTCAGAGAAAATTTCTATCTTCCATGAAATTCTGGGATAGATGCTTAGTCATTTGATTCCCTAAATTCTCTAAACTTTCATTTTTCTTCCAAGAAAACTTTCCACATCCACAAAATCCTGAGGTCAGTCCTGAAATTTTGATTCTCATTTCTGAGATTGATACCTAAATTCCAGCTCTCATCCTTCAGGATCAATACTCAAATTCTGACTCCCACCATACAAGATCAGTATTGCAATTCTGATTTCCCCTCTCCACTCACTTCATACTTAAGATTTCCCACGAAGTTAAAATTTTTGAATTCGAAATTCCATAAATCCAAAATTTTCATAAATCCCATAAAACTCAAAAGTCAAATTAAATTTCCAGAAGATTTAAAACAAAATTTGAAACCAAATCCAAACTCTAATTTCCAAATTCTAATCTCAAATCAATTTGGACCGGACTCCTTCAGAGTTTGGAGGCGTGAAACTTATAGCTCCTCTCATGAAGGTATTCTATTTTCCTTCCCTGACAGGAGTTCCCGGGACTTGAAGGTTTCAACAGAATAATCCCCTGCGGAAACTTCCTCACTAAATTCTATGTTTTGTCTTAAGTTTTGACTCAGCCATTTGTGTTGGTTTTGTTGATCTCGTCAGTCAACACTAAATACGTGCAGTGTGCTTGCCCAGCACACCACACCTATTGGGGGTCCATTTGTTGACCTCACGTTTAGTTAAAGGTCTAGTCTCTATTTAGAATAGCCCAGGGTCTAGCCATAAGACTCTCCTAGCGACTTTCTTAGAATACTAGTCTTGGAACCCTCTCCCTTAGAAATTCAAACTTTTCTCACATCGCTGGGAATTTTCATATGCTTAAGGCCTAACCTCCAGCTTTTGGCAAGAAAAGACCAAGCATTAGGAAGCCCAGGGGAAGTCTCATATAGGTGGTCAGACCTTAGGATCTACCCTGAGAGATCTGGATCTTACACACATTTCACACTCACAAACCTAAGCAAAGTACATCTCACCTTGGCCTCCTAACTCTTTGGAAACTCGTGTGTGGTTTTCTCTAAGCTCTTAGACCTAAGCTAAAGGTTTGATCAGTACCAACACATAGAGGACAAAATAAGGGTTACTTTTGGTCCATGGCTCAATCTAAACAATTCCATACTACTCATCTCGAACTAACCTCAAATTTTCCAAATTTTCAATTTTTGACCCATTGCCTCTAAACCTATCCAAAATACCCCTAAACCCTAAATTCCTCCAACACTCCAAAATTTACCCAAATTACCCCTTTTATCCAAGAACAATTTCAAAATATTTCGCATGACTCAAAATTGACCAAAATTACCCAAAAATTGAAAAATACCCTCAAAATCCCCAAAATTACCAAAATACCCTTCCTTGCCTAAAAATCAAAAAATTCCAAAAATTCCTAAAACCTCCCAAATATTCCTAATTTCATTTCTCTCAACTACCACATGACCCAATTTGACCAATTTAGCCCAATTTAACCAAAAGCCCTAATTTAACTCATTTAACTCAAAAACACTTAAATTAAACCCATTGTCCACCCAATTGACCCCAATATTGCCCTATTACAATTCCAAACTTTACGTCAACATCTGTAGCCTTAATCGAAACCAAATCCAAACCCAATTTGATCCACGGTTGAGTTCAATTTCACTTAAAATCCAAATTCCCCAATTTTGACTAAGTGATCCATTTCCTCAAATTAACCTAATGTCAACCAATTTCCCCTTAATTTGAATTATAAACCTCTCATGACACTCCCTAAACCAAATGCAACATTCAATTCCCCCCAATTTGAGTCCATGTCTCACCCAAACCCACTTAAAGTCCAAAACCCCAAATTTAGACCCAAACATGCCATATGCCAAATATCCCCCAAATTAAGTGCCCTAACCCTCAAATTTCCCCTCAATTAATGTTGGGAACTCTTTATAACATACCCTCTAGACCATGTGGAACCTTAAATTGGCCTTGGACCCAAGGTTAGCCCAATCTAAACCCAAGTTAACCCAACTTGCACCAAATTGACAAAAATCCCAAATTAAACGAAATTGAACCCCCAAACATACTCAAAACCACTCCAATACCATTTCAAACACTTTATGACAATCATCTACATCATTTTGAACAATCTGGGTCTAAACCAAGCCAAAACCAAACCTAGCCCAACTTAAACCTAATGTGACCTAAATTAAACCCATGACCCAATTTAATTTAAATTAAACCAAATTGACCAAATCAACTTCATAGCATGCCACTTTAGGACCCCTTGGACTGGTTTGAACTGAATAAGCCCAATCTCATTGAGTCATGGATCAAAGGTCCCTCACTAAAGACCAATGGGTCCTCCCCTTTTTGGCTAGCCCAAGCTTCCCCCTTTAATAGGCAACCATCATGCTTGATTAAATGCACCGTGGCTTTCCTTACATCCTCATGCTTATGTTAGCCACCTTCTTTGTCCTTATCGGTCACCCTAGCCGCTGGAATGACTCAGCTTGAGAGCCTCCACATCACCTTAAACTCAAAATTGAGCTCTGTCAATGAAGAATCCCTTCAGCAATTAATGGTATTGCTCAACCCTTACCTTAAGCGGCCTAAAGTACTTAAAGCCAAGCCTTGAGCTTAGCCAATTGGCCATAGATATAAAAGCCACCCCTCACAGCCATGAAGTTGAAATTTTCCTACGGAAATCTGCCAAAACCTCATCAGAGCCTCTCCAGACCTCCCTAAGCTCATGCCAACCATTTTTCCCCTCTGATTCTCCATGCTTGAGAGCAATTTATCCACTGAAATCTCAGCCAGAACTAGGAGAAACTCCACCACATCTCCACGGTGCACCAAACTCAAATTAATTACACCTACAACTTTACATCATCAGAAGAAGAAGATCCCCCATCAAAGCCCCATCATAGAGAGCCTCTGCAATAGACTTTGATCAACACCTGAATCAGTCTTGGTCGAATTCATGTCCAAAAATTTCACCACGACACAAGTCTCCATCTGGAGGTTCGTTGGGACCAATCGAAGCTGCCACAACCATCTGATTGAAACCTCCCCTCTCAGACAAACGTATTGAACTCATTCTTCCTCCCGAGCTTATTCTGATCTTATACATGTGTAGACCTTATTTCATACTATATAAACTATAAGGATAGGTTCGTCTAGGTCAGATGAAGCTCTACGAACAAACCCCATGTGATTTGGTTGAGTCTAGCTCAAGTTCTTAGGTCTAGAAGGTGGACGGCTCTCGAGATAAACCAGTCGAAGACGATGAATTAGTGTTATTCGATTGCGCTTGTAATGCTTGGATGGCCAGGATGGAGTCAGATGGAGATCAGTTGCATAAAGTGCGGCCGCATGGACGTACAGTCAGATCACAGCGTCGAATAGGAACGTTCCGCGTGATCTTTCAGAGCAACTAAGGATGACATGGCGTAGCACTGGATAAGTAGGAAATTAGGGTTATTTTTTAATTATTTAAAACAGTGAACTTTAAAAATTCATAACTTGGTGTAGAAAAATCATAAAAATAAAATAAAATATCCTAGTGCTCAGTGAACAGAGAAGAATAATGTGGAAATGGTTTGAAGTTTATTTGATGCATGTTTTATTTTAAATTAATTAAATACTGTCTGGAGTCATTTGATTCTCCATTAGCTTAGACACTTCACCATGGCTTGATATTTTGGTATGTTGTTGCCTCTGTCTTAGGGGACCTTCCCTGATTTTTCCAAAGTCAGAGGAGACCTCTAGACAAAGATCTCTATTTTTCAAGTTTTATGTCTGTTTTGGTAAAATAATTATAATAAATAAAATATTAATAAAAAATACAAGATAAATTTTGATAGGTTACTTGTGACCAGAGGACCCTAGGAAAAATAAAAACTTGGCTTAAATCATTATGTGCAACCATAATGGTAATTAAGACCTAAAAACTAAATAAATATAGTTTGGACTAAATATAAATAAAAAAAACTTGATTATTTTTCTCCACTGTAATATAAGGTTAGGGGAACCCCCTATAAAATTTTCAAATCAATTGAAGTTAATTTGAATACCTAAATGAAATTTTCAAGTTAAATAACATTTTTGGCAATTAAATAATTGTAATAATTAAAATACACTTCAAATTTTCACCAAATTAATTTTGGGAGTTCTCTGAGATCAAATGAGTCCTTAAAAAATAAAAGTGTGACTAAATAAAATTTTCATTTTTTTTATTTTAATATTCAAATAATTAAAAATTCACAAAAATCATAAAATTAATAAAATGGTTGGAAATGTTCTAAATTGTCTCCTAAGCATTTAAGAGCAATTGGGACATTTTTCCTAATTTTCTAAGAAAAGATATTAATTTTTAAAGGGTTAAAATCAATTTTTAAAGGCTAAAATGGAATTTCCTTAAATTTTCATTAAACAAATTGTAATAGTTCAAATAAAATCAGAAAAATATGAAATTTAGTTTTCTGGGTCTCCTGACCTAAAAGAGGTTTAAGTAAAATAAAAAAATTAATTTTCAACTTAAATAATATTTTATACTTAATTAATACTCTAATAATTAAAATAACTATAATAATAAAATTAAAGCTCAAAAAATCTTGAAATTTGGTCCAAGTGGTCCTCTGGTTTAGATTCACCTCCAATAAAAAATTCAAAGCCAACGGTTTTGTTTTGGACAAGTTATTAAATTTTTAAATGAAAATCTCAATTTTTGCATAAAAATAAATATATAAATTAAATTAAAATTTAAAAAAATTACATTTTCTCCTCTTTTGTTTTAATTAACCCATAAGTTGAGTCACGTAAAAATTTCAAAGTCATTTGACTTAAATTTAATGAATTATGAAGTGGTAGATGTCTTTAGGGGTAAAATTGTAATTTTGAAGAATTTAGCCTTAAACGATATTTAAGCTTAATCAAATTGGGAAAAGGGTAATAAATGATCATGATTATTATGTTTAAATGATTAAAATATAAAGAGACAAATGGTAGAAATCCATTTCTTTTTTTTTTTACATTAAAAGATAAAATTTATAATTTAATTAATCATTATGGTTTAAGAAAGATTAAAAAGACTAAATTAAAAGATCCTTAAGGTCAAGGGTCAACTTTGGAAGTTTGTGTTCCATTAATTTAATACCCCTATTTGAATGATAATTCAATATATATTTTTCATATGAATTATAGTCATGAAAAGTCGCTCAACTTTCTCTTCCTAGAGACATAAATATACCAACTAAAGTCTTAAGGGCTTATTAGTGAACAAGGCTTAATTGAAAATTTGACTAATAAGGATTAGAAAAGGAAGCATAATTGATCTTAACCATTCGAAACACTGCAAGCCCATCAAAATTAATTAAATTCTTTCATAAATTAAGATTGCCTCTAAAGACCCACACTTACATAATTTGTAAGTAAAATGTCAAATGGTAACCACCCCGCCTTTCAGGATGACTAAAACATTGGCTCTTTGAGCATAAGGATATAAAAAGAATGAATCATTTAATAATTATGATAAGTTCAAATAAACTCAAGGAAGCTCAAAAGAATTTTGAAATGTCTAGGTAGCTCCCAAGCCCGTTTCACAAATCTTCTGGACACCTTGTAGGACAAATAGACCTATCATATTCTTTAAATAAAGAAATCTCTTAAAAAAATTAATAGGACCCACCAAGTTATGACATAGGGTTTGGTAGGCTTGTGATGAACCTATCCATAGGGTTTTACTTTCCTAGAAATATAAATGTTTATTGTAAAAATACTAAAGTCTCAGGTGGATAAATAAAAAGTCTCGCTAGGTATACTTTTACAAGTTTACAGTGCTTTCTTTTCCTGCACTTTTCTTACTTTTCTTGCTTATAAGCTTGCATGTAAAACAACAATGTCACCCTGCATGAAAACTAAAACTTCTATGATAGCCACAAAACCAGAACCAAAAATTAAAATTAAAAATCACAACTAGAGAAAATTCATTGTCACAACAGCCAAAATATAAAACAACTCAAAATTTAATCACAAACAAAATAAAAATCATAATTTCAACAAAATTAAAAGTTCTCGTTGGATGATCGGGAATCCCTCAGAGGAGGTAACCTACGTGTTGCTAAAGAGGTTTCCCCACAGTCTAAATGAAATTATGGAACTCATTAAATTGAGTTTAGTAAATTCATTTGGACTAAGTGAATCCGATGAAAATAGTGGTGCGGGATGATGGAACCGTGGGATCTTAATCGGTGTCACTATAATCAACTTTAATATTCCCCTAATAAAACATTAAGACACCTCATTTTAAATATTCTCAAAACATGGCACTTCTCTTCTCTCTTACAATTGACAGTTCTTTAAACTAAACCTGCTATGACGAGGTTCTCGGAGCATGCATGGTTGGCAGCATGGCCATCTTCAACAGTAAAACTCCTAAGAAATTAAAACAATAAACCATAAGACTTCAAGGTAGCTTGCTTATTGCAGCATAAACCCTCACTTTATCTCTTTAGGCCTTTGCATAACCACGTTGTGCAACATAAGTCCTAACTCATTTTAGGATTCCGAGGTTGTCATCGGGTATGACATATAGCTTCCTGTCTTTCAGGCTATTCACATGATCAGTGTCAGGTGAACATAAGTTCTAAATAATAAAATTGACAGGATAAAATATCAGATAAACATTCCAAATTGGAACCAAACCATAAGATAGTTTGGGAAAACACCAAGATCTCTCTTGGATCCATATCTTTCCCCTAGTCATTTTTTCCTTTGGATTCCTACAAAAATTGTTCCGAAATTTGAGCCACTCGCCCATTAGATTTCCTATTACCACACTTTCTTGAAGAACCTTACCCTTTTAGAAGTCATGAGTACAATATTTCCTGATCTATATCAAGAGATTTCTTAGGTGACATTGGTTATCTAAGATGTACTCCCAGGTTAATATAAACACTATCTGATTCCTTCATATTAGATGGGGGAATTATTGGTCAACAATGGTTCTTAGGTCAAACAAATGTAATGAATTCTTTAGCTTTTTTAATCAAGCCTTACCGCCAAGCAATGTATCCAATCTTTGGGATAGATACATGTCTTGTGGTGAAATGTTCGATTATTTAAACTATCACTTATATGAGATCAGTTTGATTTCATATTCTTCAAAATTAAAATATTATTTTAAAAAATACATATATATTAAATTAAATCAAAACTATATTTTAAACTCTTCAGACACTTTAACGACTGATAAGGTGCAGTAATTAATTTTTCTTTTAATGATTTAAAAGTTTTTAGGCATTCTTCACCAAAATAAAAAATCACATCTTTTTCTAGTAAACAGCATAAAGGCATTGAAATCTTTGAAAAACCTTTGATATAATGTCTGTAGAATCTAGCATGTCCTAAAAAACATCTAATTCCCCTTACATTAGTTGGGCAAGGTAAATTAGCGATCACTTGAATTTTTGGATGATCTACCTCCATACCTTTTTCTGATATACGATGTCCCAATACAATTCCTCCTGCTGCCATAAATTAGCATTTTTCCCAGTTAAGGACTAAATTAGTTTCTTCATAGTGCTTAAGAACTTTTGATAGATGTTCTAAACATGACTCAAATGAAATTTGAAGCACTAAAAAGTGATCCATAAAAACTTCAATTCATTTTTCAATTAAATCACAGGAAATTGTCATCATACATCTCTGAAGTGTAGCAGGGGCATTATATAAACCAAAGGGCATTCTTCTAAAATTAAATGTACCATAAGGACTGATAAACGTTGTTTTCTCTTGATCCTAAGGAACAATTTATATTTGGTGGTAACCAGTTTATCCATCCAAAAAATAAAAGTAATTATGCCCAGCCAGTCTATCCAACATCTGATCTAGAAAGTGTAGTGGAAAATGGTCTTTACTTGTGGCAAGATTTAATTTTCTATAATCAATGCATATTCGCCACCCTGTAACTTTTCTTATTGGTATAAATTCATCCTTTTCATTAAATGTCACAGTAACTTCTTCTTTCTTAGGAACACAGTGAATAAGACTAACTCATGCACTATCTGAAATGGGGTAGATAATTCCAGCATCCAACCACTTTAAAATTTCTTTCTTAACTACATCTTTCATGATAGGATTTAATCTCCTTTAAGGATCAGAATGAGGTTTGCAATTCTCTTCCATAAGGATTCTATGCATACAAATTGAAGAACTGATTCCTTTAATATCAGCTATTATCCATCCAAAGTTTTTCTTATATTTCTTTAGAATTTCAAACAAAATTTCTTCTTTTTTTGAGTCAATTAAGGGGAAATTATAACTGGAAAATTTGAGGAATCACCTAAAAAGCATATTTTAAATGAGTTGGAAGCACATTTAATTCAAGTTCAGGAGGTTTTTCAATTGATGGACAAAAAGATTCATCATTTTCAGTCATGTCCAACAATTCAAAATTTTCTTGAAAATCTTCAAAATATTGTAATTCATCTTCTTGCTCGTGTTCCAATTATTCACTGTCATATTTCTCTTCAAAAGTTGACTTGAAATGCCATTCACTTAGATATCTGATAACATCCATTTGTAGCATTCATCATCTTTACCTCTTGCAGGATATTTCATTGATTTTGAGATATTGAATGTAATAGTTTAATCATTGACATGGAATTGTGAAACTACCAGTATCTTTAAGCTTTTCAGGAAGCTTTTTCTGAATTATTTCACTTAACTCCTCACTAAGTGTAACATTTTCATTATCTTCAAACTTTCTTTTTCTGTTGAGAATATCCTTCATAAATTTCACATAGCTTGGCATTTGTTCTAAGTCTTCACCAAATGGAATATTGATTGTAAGTTTCTTAAATATTTCTAAGAACATTGAAAAATTGCTTATCCAACTATTATTGTCGAAGTCTCTGAAGAAATTGAGGTGTTGGCTTTTCTAAATCCATCTTAGGTGAAAAAATAGGTCTTTCCAAACCTTTCAGAGCGTCCTCTTTTGGTTCTTCAATCTCTTCATTCTCTACTACAATCTTTGTTTGAACTCTACCTTCCAACTCTCTTCCACTTTTCAAATGAATAGCTTTTTCTTGCTCTTTAATCTTGTCTCCTAGATTTACTTCCGTATCACTAGAAAGTGTTCTTTGGGATCTATTACTTAATGAATTGGCAATCTGTCCCATTTGATTCTCAATATTTCTGATTGTAGATCCTTGAATTTGAAATAGATTTCCTATTTGTAACTCTGCTTCTTCTATAGATAACTTCTTCTCCATAAATTGTGAAGCATTGTTAAAACTTAGAAGATGGGTTTGTCTATAATTATTGCTCCCTTGGTTGTTCCAGTTCTTCAACGGGTTTACGTGATTGTTCCCTCATTGTTCATTACTACTACCTTGATTATAATTGTTTCAATTAAAGTTTGGATGGTTCTTCCAACCTGGGTTATAATAATTCGAATATGGGTTATTAGGCTTATTTATGGCATTCAAAGTTTCTAATGATGTTTGAGAATCAACCATTTGGCCTAATGAATTTTCTTCAATCATGGAAATTGGTTGAGAAAAATTCATTCCAAACTGGTCTATCTTCCCTGAAATTACACCAATTTGATTTGCTAGAATTGCAAAAGCAAAATTTTCATGAAAATTAGCTACCTTTTTAGGATTTAACCTTTTAGAAGGCCATTGAAAATTATTATTATCCATTTCTTTAATTAAATCATAAGCGTCAAAAAATTGTTTCGACATAAAGGAACCACCAGCAGCATCATCGATAATAGATCTAAGAGATCAAGCTAATCCATTATAAAAAGTTTGAGTTATTAACTAATATGGTATCGAATTATGTGGACACTTTCTTAGGAGATCTTTAAGACGTTACAATGCTTTAAAAATAAATTTCCCTTCAAACTGACAAAAGACGTAATATCATTTCTAAGCTTCGCAGTCTTTGATGGTGGAAAATATTTAGCAAGAAATTTTTGCGCTAAATCACCCCAAGTTCTGATAGATCCATGTGTTAATGAATTTAACCATATCTTAGCCTTATCCCACAGTAAGAAAGAAGATAGTCTAAGTCTAATCTCATCATTCGAAACACTATCGTATTTTAAAGTAGTACACAATTCTAGAAAATTGGCAAGGTGCAAATTAAGATCTTCAGTTGGTGCTCCCCCAAACTGATTATTAGATACCATCTGAATAATAGTAGGTTTAAGTTCAAATGAATTAGCCGCTACAACAGGGTTTTGAATTCTACCATGAAGTTCATCTATTGTAGGGTTAGCATAATCTCTTAAAGATCTGAATTCTTGATGGATTTCAACATTTTGATTTGTCATTTCTTGAATAATTTTATCTTTTTCTGTATTTTTAATTTTTCTGATTTTTCTTATAGATCTTTCTAATTCAGAATCATAAGGCACAAGTCCTTCAGAATTTGAACTACGCAAACACAATTATAAAATAAACTAAAATAAAACACACTAACAAAAGCAAGGAAAAGTAAAAAATTTGGTTTTTCATGAATTTTCCTTAAAAAGTATTTTAATTAATGTCCCCGGCAACGACACCAAAAACTTGATCCTGAATATTTATGCTTATATTGTACAGTTTATATTTCTTCTCAATGATAATATTTCTTTCTTTACAACGACACCAAAAACTTGATTCCAAAGCAAATAAGAAATCAACTTTAATTATTTTTTAATATGGGATTCCATGCAAGTATACGTATCGTTCATCAAGTAATATATGACTTTCTGATTAAGCCCCAAAATATCGAACCCATAGGGACATGTTTTAAAAATTTAAAGAAAGCAGAAAAATAACTTTTTACTTTACAAAATGATTTTACAAGTTATGTTTTATAATTAAAAAGTTTAAATTCTTTTTGCTAATTTTTTTAAAAAAGTAAAGTAAGCAAGTAAAATTAACAATACTATTAAATGATATGAAAGCAAATGAGAATAAAATATCTTTTTTCTCTTTCAATGAATGAGTAATAATTATTGAATTTTGTTGAGGAAGTATCTAAATGTGTTGTGCCAAATAGGAGCAGTTATAGTCTTTACCCTTACTCGGTTCTATAACGAAAATAGGTTAATCTAATGTTTTAAAATCTTGAAAATGGGTTAGGCAGGGACGATACTAGCTTTCACTTTAGAGTTCCCTCTTTTCCCTCCACCTTGGGGCTAACATATCATAACAAAACTTAAAACATCAAACCAAATTGGGTGCTTTAGCCTGTCACACTAAAATTCTTTAATTCTTCACCCATTAAAAATTGTATCTCCCTATTTATTTGCACTCAACAATATGGACTACAATTCTCACCAATACAATTTCATGTGATTCACTCCAATTATTGTTTGAGACAATACCACATTGGTTCATACTTGTTCTCACAACAAATTTTAACATCTTAATTGGCCAAACCAAGAGGTAAATGAAGTTCAAGGTAGTGAAATCACAACTTCTTCCAACATTAAACATCTATACTTCACACAACTTCCTTCTATAATTTAATTACTTCATCATTTGAAAGGAAAAAGATAAAGAAAACTACTCAGAACTCATAGAGGAAACACAAACACAATTTGATTTGAAAGTAGAAATCATAGTGAAAACACAACAAATCTAACTTTAAAACAAATTGTAAAAACAAAGATAAAAACTTATCTGAAAATCCTCTCCACAAGACTCTTGAAGTTCCTCTGAAACTTTTCTTTCCACTAAATAGACTTTTCATAGTGGGTCACCGAACTCTGTAGACTCCAACGGACTCCAAACTCAAATAAAAACTAGATAAATGGGTGAAAGAGAAATTGGTGAGAAGAAGGCTTCAACACCAACTCTTTCCCCTCTAAAACTCTCTTAACTCAATACACACTAAAACTTGACTTATAGACACTAGAGAAGACTAACTAAGACTCCATAACTGATTTCATGTCTTCATTTTAATATTTCTTCAATAGATGCTTTGGTGTCTCTTCAAATCATATCCAGATTCACTGTATCTACCAAAAGATGCATCTCTTCATTCGAATTTGCTGCCCAAAAGAAGTTGAGAAAGTTTAAACCAAACGTTACATCAAGAACCCCTTGGAAATGGTGCCAAATTTGATTTAATTCATCACTTTTAACTGTTGTGCCTATGCGCCAGCCATCGGCGCTTAAGCGCCAGAGGCTAATTTTGCACACCTTTGATTTCTTCTCCAAATTTGATCCTTCTTTTGCTCCTTCCATCATAATCACTCATTTTAATCATAACTGCAAGAAAAACATGAAAATACCTTCTATTAAAGTGCAATATCATAAAAAATAGTTATAAAAATGTGCTTAAAATACTATATATTTTAGGTGTGTCATTCCCTAAGCTCTTAGCCCTATGCTAGGATATAACTAGGACCAGCAAATGGAGGATCTAATATGGGATTTCCCTTGGTCTCATGGCTCAAATAGGTTGCCATTCTCAATTGGCACCAAATTTTACCAAATTTCAACTTTGACCCACTTAGCCCCTAAACTTCCCTCAAATTGTCAAACTGCCCCCAAACCCTAATTTTGACTAAAATTCCCAAAATTGTCCAAATTATTCAATTCCCTCCAAAAAAGCATTTCAAAATGTTCCCCAACACCAAAACTGGCCAAAATACTCCAAATTAACCAAAATTCCCCAAAACCCCCAAAATTAGCCAAAATGACCAAAATATCCTTTATACCCCAAAATTTTTTAAAATTACAAGAATTCCCAAAATCTCCAAAATCACCTCAATTGTATCCAAAATCAATTTGAACCATTCCATTAAGTTCAATTTAATCAAAATCCCCAAATTTCTAATAATGGCCCAAGATGCCCAAATCACCCCTACATTCCACCAAATCGACCTCAATGTCCCCCAAATTCAATTCTATATTTAAATTCATCATGTCCAATCTCAATCTAAACTAAAACCAATTCCAATTGAACCAATATTCAATACCAATTTTAACCCAAATAAAAAAGCCCCAATTTAGACCAAATGACCAAATTTTTCCAAATTGAACCCCATAGCCAAGTCAATTTCCCCAATTTTGAATTCCAAACTCTTACTAACATTTCCCCAAACCAAATTAATCCAGTAATTGACCAATATTTGAACTCAACTCTCACCCAAATCCAACCCAAGCTAAAATACCCAATTTTGCCCAAACATAGCCACATACCTAAATGTCACCACATTAAATGCCATAACCCCAAAACATCCACCCATTTTTTTTCTAAAACTATTCATAACAATCCCTTAGACTAATTGGAACCCTAAATTGAATCATAACCCAAACCTAGCCAAACCTAAACCCAAGTATAACCCACCTGCATCCCCTAAAATTAATCCCAAGCCAAATTTCATCAAATCGAACAACCAAATCTATTCAAAATCACTCAAATCTTATTCCAAACTCTTCATGACAATCATCCAAGCCAAATTAATCAATTAATTGACCCCAAATCAAACCCAAACCCAACCTAGCACATGCTTGAGCCAAAAGGCCCAAATTTGAACCTAAGTCTTATGTTTGACCAAACCTAGCCAAATTAACCAAACCAAGCTCAACACAGCCACCTCATGGACCGTAGGGACTGGTCTAGACCCACTAGCCCAACCTAGTTGAGCAATTGACTAAAGGCCCACTAAATTAGGGGATCTCTTCCCTTAAATGGATAAACCAAAGGGAGATTTCCCATTAGCCATCAAGCAATTAACCTAACCACCATAAAACCTCCTCGCTAGCTCACCTGACCACCTAGCCACCGCTCATGCCTGGCCGACTGGCCTAGTCACCGTAGGAGCAAATACCAAGAGCCACCCACACAAAGCCATACCTAATTTCAGCCGTTCAATGTGTCTCTCCTAGATTGTTCACTGACTCCTTTAGCCCTCCACCTAAGCAGCAAAGCACACCTAAATGGAAGCACAACTGACCCCTTAAGCCCCTCCATTTAAAACACCACCTCCCACGACCAAGGGAGGAGAGTGAACAAAACTTAAGGGAAAATCTGTCAAATTGCTCCCTGAGACTCTCCCAGGCCTCCTAAGCTCAACTTAGCCATTTTCCAGCCACCTTCACCACTATCTGAGCTTAATTTAAGAGCTCAAGGTTGAGCAAAAAATAGGACACTTCACTATGCTCCACAATACCTCAAATTGTCTATTCCCTGAGCTTCCCCAGAGTGAGAGAAGAAGTTTCCCACGAGATGCCCCATCTCCAGAGCTCTCTACACCAGACTTTCTCCTCAGCTGTTCTACCTACAAATCCATTATAAAAAGTTTGAGTTATTAACTAATATGGTATCGAATGATGTGGACACTTTCTTAGGGGATCTTTAAGACGTTACAATGCTTTATAAATAAATTTCCCTTCAAACTGACAAAAGATGTAATATCATTTCTATGCTTCGTAGTCTTTGGTGATGGAAAATATTTAGCAAGAAATGTTTGTGCTAAATCACCCCAAGTTCTGATAGATCCAGGTGTTAATGAATTTAACCATATCTTAGCCTTATCCCACAGTAAGAAAGAAGATAGTCTAAGTCTAATATCATCATTCGAAACACTATCGTATTTTAAGGTAGTACACAATTCTAGAAAATTGGCAAGGTGCAAATTAAGATCTTCAGTTGGTGCTCCCCAAACTGATTATTAGATACCATCTGGATAATAGCAGGTTTATGTTCAAATGAATTAGTCGCTACAACAGGGTTTTGAATTTTACCATGAAGTTCATCTATTGTAGGGTTAGCATAATCTCTTAAAGATCTGAATTCTTGATGGATTTTAACATTTTGATTTGTCATTTCTTGAATAATTTTATCTTTTTCTGTATTTTTAATTTTTCTGATTTTTCTTATAGATCTTTCTAATTCAGAATCGTAAGGCACAAGTCCTTCAGAATCTGAACTACGCAAACACAATTATAAAACAAACTAAAATAAAACACACTAACAAAAGCAAGGAAAAGTAAAAATTTGGTTTTTCTTGAATTTTCCTTAAAAAGTATTTTAATTAATGTACCTGGCAACGACACCGAAAACTTGATCCTGAAAATTTATGCTTATGTTGTACAATTTATATTTCTTCTCAATGATAATATCTCTTTCTTTACAACAACACCAAAAACTTGATTTCAAAGCAAATAAGAAATCAACTTTAATTATTTTTTAATATGGGATTCCACGCTAGTATACGTATCGTTCATCTAATAATATAGGACTTTCTGATTAAGCCCTAAAATATCGAACCCATAGGGACATGCTTTAAAAATTTAAAGAAAGCAGAAAAATAACTTTTTACTTTTCAAAATGATTTTACAAGTTATGTTTTATAATTAAAAAGTTTAAATTCTTTTTGCTAATTTTTAAAAAAAAGTAAAGTAAGCAAGTAAAATTAACAATACTATTAAATGATATGAAAGCAAATGAGAATAAAATATTTTTTTCCTCTTTCAATGAATGAGTAATAATTATTGAATTTTGTTGTGGAAGTATCTAAATGTGTTGTGCCAAATAGGAGCAGTTATAGTCTTTACTCTTACTCGGTTCTATAACGAAAATAGGTTAATCTGATGTTTTGAAATCTTGAAAATGGGTTGGTAGGGACGATACTAGCTTTCACTTTAGAGTTCCTCTTTTCCCTCTACCTTGGGGCTAACATATCATAACAAAACTTAAAACATCAAACCAAATTGGGTGCTTTAGCCTGTCACACTAAAATTCTTTAATTCTACACCCATTAAAAATCGTATCTCCCTATTTATTTGCACTCAACTATATGGACTACAATTCTCACCAATACAATTTCATGTGATTCACACCAATTGTTGTTTGAGACAATACCACATTGGTTCTTACTTGTTCTCACAACAAATTTTAACATCTCAATTGGCCAAACCAAGAGGTAAATGAAGTTCAAGGTAGTGAAATCACAACTTCTTCCAACATTAAACATCTATACTTCACACAACTTCCTTCTATAATTTAATTACTTCATCATTTGAAAGGAAAAAGATAAAGAAAACTACTCAGTACTCATAGAGGAAACACAAACACAATTTGATTTGAAAGTAGAAATCATAGTGAAAACACAACAAGTCTAACTTTAAAACAAATTGTAAAAACAAAGATAAAAAACTTATCTGAAAATCCTCTCCACAAGACTCTTGAAGTTCCTTTGAAACTTTTCTTTCCACTAAATAGACTTTTCATAGTGGGTCACCGAACTCTGTAGACTCCAACGGACTCCAAACTCAAATAAAAACTAGATAAATGGATGAAAGAGAAATTTGTGAGAAGAAGGCTTCAACACCAACTCTTTCCCCTCTAAAAACTCTCTTAACTCAATACACACTAAAACTTTACTTATAGACACTAGAGAAGACTAACTAAGACTCCATAACTGATTACATGTCTTCATTTTAATATTTCTTCAATAGATGCTTTGGTGTCTCATCAAATCATATCCAGATTCACTGTATCTACCAAAAGATGCATCTCTTCATTCGAATTTGCTGCCCAAAAGAAGTTAAGGAAGTTTAAACCAAACGTTGCATCAAGAACCCCTTGGAAATGGTGCCAAATTTGATTTAATTCATCACTTTTAAGTGTTGCGCCTATGAGCCAGCCATCGGCGCTTAAGCGCTAGAGGCAAATTTTGCACACATTTCATTTCTTCTCCAAATTTGATCCTTCTTTTGCTCCTTTCATTACAATCACTCATTTTAATCATAACTGTAAGAAAAACGTGAAAATACCTTCCATTAAAGTGTAATATCATCAAAAATAGTTATAATAATGTGCTTAAAATACTATATATTTTAGGTGTATCATTCCCTAAGCTCTTAGCTTTATGCTAGGATATAACTAGGACCAGCAAATGGAGGATCTAATATGGGATTTCCATTGGTCTCACGGCTCAAGTAGGTTGCCATTCTCAATTGGCACCAAATTTTACCAAATTTCAACTTTGACCCTGTTGACCTCACTTTTGGTTGAGGTCTAGTCTCTCTTTAGAATAGCCTAGGGTCTAGACAAAGGACTCTCCTGGTGACTTTCTTAGAGGACTAGTTATGGAACCCTCCCCATAGAAATTCAAAACTCTTCTTGCTTCACTAGGGGGTTTTCATATGCTTAAGGCCTAACCTCCACCTTTTGGTAGGAAAAAAGGCAAGCATAATAAATCCTAGGGAAAGTCTCCTATAGGTGGTCAGACCTTAGGATTTGCCCTGAGGGAGGTCTGGAGATCACCACTCATACACTTCACATTCACAACGTACACACACTACACATCCTAATTTCAACCCTTAATTCTTTGGAAACTCATGTGGATAGCCCAGCCCTCAGTCTATGACTAAGTGGTAGGGACCAATACATAGAGGACCAAATGTAAGTGACCCTTGGTTATTACATCATGCTCACTTTGAAGCCACCTTCAAATCTCCAAAGTTTCAATTTTTGGCCCCCGATCTCCCAAAATTCCCTAAATAACCCAAAATTCTTCAAATTCACCAAAATTCCCCAAAAATCATTCCAAAATATTCCTTGCCACTAAAATTGACCATTCATGACCAAAAATTCCAAAAATTCCAAAAACACCCACCAATACGCTCAAAATACCCAAAATACCCTTTTTGCCCAAAAATCCAAAAAATCCAAAAAATTCTCAAAAAATTCCAGAAAATCCTAAAAATCCCCAATTTCATTTTGTACAACTACATTATGAGTGAATTTTGCCAAATTAATACACTTTCAATCCAAAATCCCAACTTGGCCCATTTAACCTAGAGGTGCATAAACCAAACCCAATCTTGACCCAATTGACCCTAATTTTCATCAAATTCAATTCTAAACTAAAATTAAACATCCCCAATATCAACTTAGACAAAATTCAAGTCCAATGTGACCCACATTTGAATCTAATTCCACTTGAAATCAAAATCCCCAATTTTGCCTAAATAACCCAAAACTCCTAAAGTGACCCAATGTCAATCAATTCCTCCCAAATTTTAATTCCAAACTCTTTATAACACCTCCTTAAACTGAATTGGATCATCAATTTTCCATAATTTGAGCTCAGGTCTTACCCAAATCCATTTTGCACGAAAGAAACCCCAATTTTGACCCAAGCTGAACACCTGTTTTAAATCCACCAAGTTGACCCTCTAAACCTTGTCAAAACCAATTGAAAATTCTTCTAGACAACCATATCTACATTATTGTTGAAGACCTCGGAACACCATTCCCACTCAAACTCAAGATAACTTGACCCGAACCCAACATGGTCCAAAATAATCAAAAATCCAATCCATGCCAAAATTGAACCTCCAAATGAGCTCAAAACCACTTTGTGTCTTCATGAAAAATCTTCATTACAATCATGTGGACAATATTTATCAAGGAACTTGGGCTTCATTCAAGCTCTAGCCCAATATAAACTCAAATTAGCCCAATGTTCTTAAAATGGACCCAAAATCCAAGACTCACCAAACTAAAATACACTCACACACACACCCACATTCTCCCCCTCTTACATCTCACGGCAAAAAAAAAAAACAAAAACAAAAAAAAATAATTTTTTTTTTTTAAAGTCTTACCTCCTTACCTTCACCTTATTTCCGTGCCTTTACCTTACCTCTCCCTCACCTTACCCGCCACCTCACCCCATCACCCTATCTCCACCAAATTTCTCCCTCACCTCATCCTCACTCCCTACTTAATTCTTAGCCGTGAGCCTCCCCATTAAACCCCCCCCCCCCCCATAATCCCACTCCACACTCCTTTTACACACTCCCTTACACACTTCACTTTACCATCCTACTCACTCACTTCCTCTCCAAAACCGTGAGCCTCCCTCTCCTCTTCTTCTCCTCCTTCCAAGCTTGCCACACTCACTCACTTTCACTCTTAGCCGTGAGCTTCAACAAGGGCCTCCAACGAGTGTTTCTCCAAGCCAAGGTAATCTCCTCCCCCTCTCTTTACTTTCTCTTTTGTTTCAAAAAAAAAAAGAAAAGTCGTCATCATGTTTATGCTTAGTTTGAAGATTTAAGTCACACATACATGTATTTTCCTTAAAAACTCTTCTTCCTCTACATAGGTTTAAAAAAAAAATTATGTGTTAATTATTACAAATCTTCACACCATTTAAACTTTTTCATGCTTAGCCTTAGGGATTTTCTTTTTTCCCTTTCATGCAAGCTATTTAGAGTCAAAATCATGTGTAGGTTGTTTCTTCTTCATGCTATCTAAATTTATGCATAGGCTTAAGAATTCTTTTTTTTATGCAAAGTTATGTAGTTGGTTTTAAATATTTACAAATCTACCACCTATTTCTACTAACTTAAAAAAAATACGATTTAAAATCTAAAATAAATAATTTAACATAAAGGAAAGGAAAAAAAAAGAAAGGAAAAAAAACATAAAGAGAAAAGAAAATAGAAATAGGAATAAAATAAAATGAAAGGGAATGAAATAATTTTTTTTTAATAACATGTAATAATGAAATAACATATACATAAAATAACTACATAAATTATACATATGTAAATTAATAATATAAATGTAAATATATTATATGTACTAAATAATATATAAATTAATGTTAAAGATATTGTAAATAAATTATAATACACTAAATAAAAAAAAGTTTAAAATAATGTAAATAAATTATATATCAATAAGTGACATAATAAAAATAATCTATACTAAATTTAAATAAATACTACTAAAGCATAAATAACTAAATAAAGGATAATAATATATAAATGTAAATTAATAATAACAATATGTAAATAATAAAAAGTAATATGATAAGAATAAAATAAATATTTATAAACCTAAAAGATAATGAAAATATGAGAAAAGGATAATAATAATAAAATAATAATTGAAAATATAAAAAAATAAGTAATAAAAATGTCATTCTTTTTAAAAATAATATAATTAAATAATATTTCTAATAGCTTTAAATAAAGGATAATAATTTAAAATAAATGAAAGGATAATTTAAGAGGGAGAATATTAAAAAACCTTTATAAATAGATAAATAATAATAAAAATAAGCAAATAAAAATACCATGCCTCTTTAAAATAATCTAAATGTAAATATATGTGTAAATAATAATTTTTAATAAATAATAACTTAATATAAATGATCACAACTTTAAATAAAGAAAAGGATAATTGAGGAGAGAGAAAATGAAAAGCTTTATAATTAAATAAATAATAATATAAATGATAAATAAATAATATAAATGATAAATAAATAATATAAATGATAAACGTAAATATACATATAATTAATAACAATAATAAATTAAAATAAAAATGATTTATAATATATATATATATATATATATATATATATATATATATATATATATATATATATATATATATATATATATATATATATATATATATATATATATTAAAAGATAAGAATCTAAAGAATAATAAAATAAATAATACATATATATATAAATTAATAATAATTTAAATAATATAAATGGATAATAAACTAAATTAAATGATAATGAAAATAATAATTTAAATTAAATTAAATTAATTAAATGAATTGAATTAGATTAAATTAAATAAATGAAAATCAAATATTAAAATAAATGATAAAGTATACAAACAATAAATTAAATTAAATCAAATTAAATTAAACAAATTAAATAAATCAAAATTATATTAAATAAAATGATAATGTAAATAAATAATTAATTTAAAATAAATAAATTAATGAAATTAAGTTAAATAAATTAATGAAAAACCGAATATTAAATCAAAGTTAAATAATAATTGTTAATAATAATAAATTAAATTAAATTAAATTTATTAAATTAATCAAATCATATTAAATTAAATTACATAATAACATAAATAAATATTAAATTAAATAAATTAAATAATCAAATTAAATAAATTAAATTACTAATGTAAATAAATAATAAGTTAAATAAACAAAATAAATTAAATAAATTAAATTAAATTAAATTAAACAATAATGTAAATAAATAATAAATTAAATTAAACTAAACTAATTAAATTAATTAAATTAAAAAAATAAAACAAATTAAATTAAATTTGATTAAATTAAACATTAATACTTTCCATTAAATTAAATAAATAAATTAAATTAAATTAATAATAATTGTAAATAATAATAAATTAAATTAAATTAAATTAAATTAAATTATATTAAATAACAAAATAAAATAAATTAAAACTAAAATAATAATTTAAATAAATAAATATCAAGTTAAAGTAAAATAAAATAAATAAATAACAATTAATTAAATAAATTAAATAAATAAAAATTAATTAAATAAAACAAATAAATAAGAATCAATTAATTAAATAAAATTAATAACAAATAAAAAAACAAATAAATGATGATAAAGTAAATAAATCATAATGAATTAAATAAAGATAATAAATTAAATAAATAATATAGATGAATAATAATTTCAATTACAAATAAAAGATAATAATTTTAAACAACACATAATAAAAATAACAATAATAAAACGCATAAATAATAAATAACAATAATAACATAAAATAATAATACATAACAATATAAACACTAATAACATAATACAGTACAATACAATAACATACAATAATAACAATAACTCAACACAACCATCACAAAGCACAACAATCACAATATACAACAACAGTCCCAACCACAATACAATACCAACACGATAACAATCAAACCTAGGATAGGCCTCCTGAGGCATGGTTCATTTTTTTTTCCCTTCATAAAGAATCCTAGGAAATCACAACTTGGTGTATAAAACATAATAAGAATACCCATATGCTTAGTGAATGCATGGAGTGACCCAAATTTTACCCGATATCCACACAAACTTCCCAATCCACATTCCAAACTCAAATTTAAACCAAAACCAAAATCAAACCAAACCCAAACCAAAACATAAACCAAAACCAAAATAAAACCAAAATCAAACCAAACCCAAACCAAAACATAAACCAAAAAACCAAACCTAGTTCAAACCTAAACACAAACCAAACAAAATTCAAATCCTCCAATCCCCAAACCAAAATCAAACTCAATTAAAAACCACAACTTTTCATAGCAGTCCCATAAGTCCAAATCAAACTACCAGTTACCACCAAATACAAACTCAAATCACACCTAAACCCATTTGCCCCAACCTACCTTGAACAAATGTGTTCATTAAGCATAAGGGTAGAGGTAGGGTGAATTGTTAAGCAACATAATAAGTCTAAATTAGCCCGAGACTTTTCATTAGGATATGAGAGGGAAGCATGGACCTGCATCCTTCTTTGACTGTTTGGATACCTCTGAGGTCTATTAAACTTAATATGTCTGCTTGAGAAAACCACCCTCAATTAAATTAACAAAGTTCATTGAAACACAACATAGGAATTCACATAGACATCATAGGACTTGGTAGACAACCAGGATCTTAACATAGACATCATAGGATTGAGTTGTTAGTGCTTGTTAGTCCTAGGTCTTCCTGTTTTCTGGAATGCTTTAATTTCTACAAAACTATAAACACATACATGCAATACTAAAGTTTCAGTTGGAAATGACGAGAAGACCCTCCAGGTACGCTTTTACTTTATTGCAATTTACCTTATTGCAATTTATTTACCTGCACTGCGTTTTACTTTTCTTGCATGATAAATAAGATTATTGCATGAAAACTGAAATCTTTAGGATAGCCACAAAACTGAAACCTAAAACTAAATTAAAAGTCACAGCAAGATAAAATTCACCGCCACAACATTCAAAATATAAAATAACTCAAAATTTAATCACAAACAGCACAACAAAAAAAAAAAACTACAACTATAACTAAATTAAAATGTCTCGTTGGATGATCGGGAATACTTCGGATGATGTAACCTACGTGTTGCTAACGAGATTTCCCACGGTCTAAATGAAAGTGTGGAACTCATTCAGTTGAGTTTAGCAAATTTATCTGGACTAAGTGAATCCGATGAAAATAACGGTGCTGGGATGACGGAACCATGGGATCTTAACCGGTGTTGTTATATTCAACTTTAAGATTTGTTTTCATTAAAACATTAAAAAACACTTGGATTTTAAGACTTTTCTAAACCAAAACACTTCTCTCATCTCCTGATTTATAATTTCTAAAACTAAACCTCTGCAACAATAAGGAGCTTGAGGCAATACACCGAAGGGCAGCACGATCAAGGATGCGGAAGGACATGTTCAAGAGAGCAAACATCGGATCTTCAACAGCAACTCTCTTTTCTTATAAATAAACAACTAGCCATAAGATTTTGAGGTAGTTTGCCTAGTGCAACATAAATCCTCAACTTTTTGTTAGGCATTTGCATAATTGTCTTATGCAAATTAAGCCCTAACCGGTCTTAGGACTCCGAGGTAGTCATTTGGTACGACATAAGCCCTCACATCTTCGAGGCTGTTTGTATGATTGTGTCATACGAATATAAGTCCTAATTAATTAAAACTAGGTAAGATTGAAACATTAAATGAACTCCTCAAATTCAAGCCAAACAATAGGATAGTTTGATAAGTTGCCAGGATTCTTCTTGGATCCTCAGCTTCTCCTACTTCTCTTCTATTGGACTCTTAAAATAAATTGTTCCAAACTCGATCCATTCCCTGTTGAAATTCCAAAATTCAATCCTTTGAAAACCTTAAACTTTGAAATTCTTGATAACAAAACCACTGATCATTATCGAGAGTTTTCTTAAATGATTCTCGTCATTTAGGATGTAATTAACTATAAGGGCTTGCCCTTATAGGGAACTTTAAGAACCCAAGTAATATAAACCCTGCTTAATTCCTTTATATTAAGCAGGGGAATCTGTCGGCTTAAAAAATTGGTTCGCTGACCAAACAGATGTCACAAATCTTTTAGTTTATTTAATTGAGCCCCATCGTCAAGCAGTGTGACTATTCATCGGAATAGATACACAGTTTGTGGTACGGTGCTCGTTTATATAAAGTATTTGCGATGTGAGATCAGTATGATTTCATATCTTAAAATTTTCAAACTTAAAATTATTTTCAAAAATCAAATGCTACTTTCCAAATTATATATATATACTTAAATTAAATTTAAAATCTAAAAAACAACGCCAACAGCTTCTGGCGACTCCGCTAGGAACTAGTTCCTCTCTCCATTTTGATCAGATGATTTTGCTTTCATAAATCGGTAGTAAGTCCATGCCCCTAGTGGATCAAACTACCATTCTTCCATTGACGTACTTTACCCATTTCTTTCTTGGGAAAGTGTGATCAACTTTTCGGGATTTCAGGACCATCTGTTTAGCCACTCCTAAACAGAGAGGTTCAGGGATCCTTAGGATTTTTCTTTTGATCTTGTGGGGTCGGACCCCCAATAAGTGTGTTGGTGGATTAATTCTACTTTATGCAATGTGCGTTGTGAAAAGGGATCCTCAGCAGGGTCCTTTGCTTCACCTTCTTCTTCTGCCTCTTGGAATTAATTTTTTTGCCTTCGGCAAGTTAATCCACCTTTAAAATTCTAAATATCATTTAAAACAAACACATGAAAATCTAAGAGAAAATAAAAGAAAAAGAAGAAAAAAATATGATAAGAGAAAATAATAATATATTAAATGAAATAAAACATTTTACCCAGTTCACAGAACGATCGTTTTCATAGTGTTCATACTATGATGACAAGGACTTTGGACCTTCCTAAATTTTGGAATGTTTCTTTTGACAGTCGAAATGTCAACCCCTTCGCTGACTTTCTCCCGCGACTCGCCCTCTTCCGCTGAGGCTCATCTCGCAAAGACCGTTGATTCGGCTTGGAACCGGCTTCAGTGAGTTTGAAGTCATGCTTGGAAAAGCCCCGTTCGTGGTCCTGAAAATTGCCGCCCCCGAAGTACAAGAACCATCTGCCGAGTTCGACCTGAACTCCCATGAAGACTTCCCTTCTGCTAAGAAGGTGAAGATGACTACTGTCCCCGTCAAACCAGTTGACTCCGTGACAAGGAGAGTCGTCACCTCTACTGCTTCCGGCTTCACCGTTACAGTACCTACTTCCCCGTTTGCCAAAGGGAAAGAAATTCTGCACGAGGAGGAGTCTGACAAAGCATTCCCTACTCCCGCTGAAAAAATCCCGAAAGAGGAACATCAACCGGAAGCTTCGTAAGGCCGCCAATGCACAAGCTGCAAGTTTGCCAGTGATTGATGAGATTCCTCAGCAGGAGGAACTCGGTTTACCGAATACCTCTCCTCTCCTCCGAGGTAGTAGGTTCCACCCGTTAGCTGGTACTACTGGAAATGAAAGTCTCCATAGGATTGTCGCTGCGCTTCCAGCACCGTACAGTCGTGATGAGGAGGGAAAGAAGTCCACACCCATCACTCGAGCTTATACTCTTCTACGAAGATTGGTTGAATTAGAAAGGTGTTCTATTGCCAAGCTTCTTAAAAGGATGGGATATGCAATATCCCCAAAAATGAAAAAGGAAATTTTGAAAATGGAAAAGCCTAGCAGGGTTTCTGTCAAGCACTGTTTGGGAAAGCGTGTTGAGATAACTACCATCGATTCGACGCCCGCGATACGAAGACCAGTCAAGTCTCAGCTAGGTCTAAGAATGCCACCCAAGGAACTCCCGAGGAGGAAGATAGGGTTACTTTCCTCTGTACATGGTATGCACTCTAGGGAGCAAACTTCCTCTTTTGGTTCTGATGTCCCCGCTGAGACATTCCGTCCCGAGGCATCAATTCTTGAGAGGAGAGTGTTGTTACCGAAAGTTGTTGCACCTGTCCACTTCAAGAAGTCTACAAATCATCAAATGGATTATAAGTCCAGCACTCCTATCGTCACCACTCCTGTTGCTTCAGAGTCAGTGGCAGAAGAAGGGCTAATGGAGGATAGAATTCAGAAACTCTGTGAAGAGATTTTAGAGTTAACTAAGGAGCAAGGATTGGAAATCGATAACGAAGATTTCTACCTGTCATATTACTTGGATAATGAATTCATGGGAATCAACATGGTCGATACCAAGGCCACAGCGTCTGCGCGTGAAGGTCCTCGTGAGGCGGACACAATAGAAAAGCTTCAAAGAGCCGTGTCTACTAGAGACGAAATGATCAGCCAATTGGAAAAGAGAATGGAGGAGATGACTGCCGCTATGACTACCATGGCCACATTACATGAACAATCTCAGTCTCGTCCGACAGTTACTCCAGAAATCAATCACCCTGAGATAATACATATCGCCGATGAAAGAAGAGAGGTCACCTCTGCCAACGATAATGAGCTTCCGAAGAAGGATTCAACCCCGAATCTACTAGAGAAAGAGCTTAAGCAAATTTTCGAACAACAAGTTTGGGAGGCCTTGGCCCAGTCCAAAGGAGAGCATCAGTTTTAAAGGGTAGACCCTACTCGGAGGAATTTGATGTTGTACCTTACCCCAAAGGCATCGTGCCACCGACCTTTAAAACGTTCGACGGAACAGGAAACCCTCGGCAGCATATAGCGCACTTCAGAGCCAGCTGTTGCAATACAGGAGGAAGTGAAGCGCTATTGTTCTGTCAGTTTGTCAGCAGCTTGTCGGGAATAACTTTCGATTGGTATGCAGAAATTCCTAATGGATCAGTAAAGACTTTCGCAGAAATGGAAAGCATGTTCGTAAAGAGATTTGCTGGTGCTCAGTGTCATGTCACCATAGGAGATCTCGTGGTAGAACGTCAGAAGCCCGACGAGATTTTAGTTGACTACATCTTGAGGTGGAGAAACTTAAGCATGAAATGCGAACCTCAGCTACAAGAACAACACGTGATCGATATACTACTCAAGAGTATTCACGGTCTGATATCTTTCATGCTTAAGGGTCTCACGATCAAGTCCTTCGAGAAACTGCTCAGCAAGGCCAACAACTTACAAGAAGAAATCAATCACACGGAGCCTGCAGAAAAGACAGAGAAAACAAAACCAGGAAAGTCTTATGAGAAGAGATCTGGCGTAGTGGCCATGGTCGATAAAGGAAAGCAACCGATGATGATTCAGACCGAGCAGTCACCTCAGCAGTACAGTCAGCCTCAGTAGTACGGAGAGTCTCGTCCACTGCAAAATAATCAACCCGGTCAGCAGCAACAGAGACTGTACAGGATAGACGGGAGACCAGTTCCTACAATTCCAGAATGACTACGCAGAAACTACTCTTTCAAAGATGATGCTTTAGCAAAGATATTCAAGAATTTGCTAAAAACGCTCGAGTTCAAGTTACCCGAGCCGAAAAAGCCAGAAGAGGTGAATAAGAAAGATCAACCTAACTTCTGTCCCTATCACCGGATGCTTGGACATACAATTGAGAACTGCTTCAGTTTCAAGGATTTGCTTGAGCGGAATTACAAAGAAGGAAATATAACGATACTGAAGGAATATCTGAAGGAGCCTGAAAAAGGTTCTATAAATGTAATTTCAGCTGAGCCAATCTCTCCGATTGACCCATATGTCGGTAAGGGTGGATGGAGTGCAATTTGGAATGAACTCAAGAAGGTCCTGGATCAGATTCAGTCTGCTCCAAAGAAAGCCGCTGTTCAGAGTCCGCCATCAGCACAGGCCAAGATGAAAGCTTCACCAAGGAAGCCACCGCGACGAGAGTGGAGGAAGAAAGAGATCGTGAATGAGATTAAAGACAATAGCGAGAAGGATAGGATAGGGGCTGCTCCCTTTAGACTGGTTGTCTCAGATTCAGGGGTGAAATTCCTCGAACCCCTGACTTTGTATCATTTTCTTTGTACCTCTCCAGGGTCTCGTAATAATGATATAAATGATGTTGGCTACGTTCTTATTGTCTCTAGTGCTGACGTAACTAATCACAACCTATCTAACCCCAATTTTGATTCCCAAAATGATCCTCAAATCATATTAACATTCACCAAAGATAAAGAAGATATTGACAACACTAGCTACGACAGTACGAGAAGTGAGGAGCCAGTCCTTGAGTGCAAAAAAGTTCCACTTGACATCAGTTTGGACTTCTCAGATACAGAAGAACCTCTGGGTCCAGAAGAAGAAAAAATAACAGAAGTGCATTTAAGAAGTGGCAAGGTGCTACCTCTGAGAACAACTCCAGTGGATAAAGGAAAGCAGATAGTTACTTAGGATGAAATACCTCCAGCTACTGAAGAGATACAAGTTCGAAATGAAGTTGAAAACCCAAATAAATTGGATTACAACGTGTTAGCTCATCTCAGGAAGTTGCCGGCCAAACTAAGTATTTACGATGCTCTGATCCTGTCAAAGGAGATGAGAGAAAGTTTGATCAAGGCTCTACTTGATCTCGATATTTGCTTAGCGCAGTTGGCTAGCACATTCTCAGATGGAGTTTGCACCAAAAAGGAACAGCTTGGCGTGACTTTCACCGACGAAGATTTGCTACTCGGTACAGCTGATCACAATCGTCCACTCTACATTTCTGTCATTATTGGCAGATTTGTGCTTTCCAGAGTCTTAGTAGATCCTGGAGTGTCACTCAATATAATGAGTCTACGGACTTTAGCTTACTTGGACATCGACGCCCGAGAGCTTTCAATGGATAAAATGATGTTAAGAGGTTTCAATCAAAAAGGAGAAAGAGCCCTCGAATCTATAACGCTACAAATGAAAGTCAGAAATCTAGTAACAACTACAAAATTCTATGTCATCGATGCGGATACTTCGTTCAATACCCTGCTTGGTCGACCGTGGCTCCATGAGTACAATATGGTCCCGTCGTCGCTTCACCAGTGCATTAAATACTACAAAGATGGACAAGAACATTGCATTAAAGGGGATCTACAACCGTTTTCAATACATGAAGTGGGCATCCATGAAGATACCACTTACTATGCTCCTCTAAAGAAAACAGTATTTTCAAGAGACATTGTAATAAGCAAAATTGAAGACTCAAAGGAACTACAAGGATGAGACTGTATGGCTCCAGTTCAACAATCTCATACCGCTCCTTCTCAACAACTTGGTAAAAGTTCTTTTAGCCCACGCATCCGAGGTCGAGGCCAGAGACGTGGTCAAGAAAGAATTTCCCTGATTGTTGAACAGACGAAGCCAACAATCAACATCGACATGGAGGGAAGCTCCGAAGAAGATAAAGAAACAATAATGATATGTCAGAAGAAGCCTCAGTTCGAGATCTCTTTGGACGACGAAGCAAAGGATGAATACGAATCGATGTACGATCGGATTAACCACTATGTTCATGCCATGACCCTTACTCAGATCCATTCTCAAAAGATAGAGAGTATAGAGGTCAAGGAAGTTCATAACGATGGTTTTAACTTGATCAAGTTTTACAAAGCTTCCCCTTCTAGTTCTGAAGCTTGTGTAATTCTTGAAGAAAATGACTCAAATGAATTAATGGACTTACCTTTTGGCTACTTTTAGCCGTGTGTACAAAAGTTAATTCAACAAGGATATGTGTCAAATAAAATGCCAAAGGATAAGTTACAATCATTCGAAAAATTATGGAATGTAAAAGGAAAGAAACTCAATTCGAAGGAAGGTCTTGGGTTTGGTACGCTCGGACCCGTAGATGACTCAGAATTTTGCATGGTTGTTACTAGTCAGTCAAAAGAAGATTGCTTGGACATTCAAGGTGAATATGAAGATCAGCCAATAGGGAATGCTCCGCCAGAATTCGAAGAAGAAATCAAATCAATAGTCGATGAATTAAGAGAAATCAATCTCATGACTGAGGAGCAGCCCCGGCCGACTTTTATAAGTTTGTTACTCAACGAAGAAGAAGTTGCACACTTGGTTAGGTTACTATCAGAATTCAAAGATTGCTTCACCTGGAGCTATGACGAAATGCCAGGACTATCTCCGGTAGTCGCAGTTCACCACCTCGGAGTGGATAAGAATGTTATGCCAGTAAAGCAAGCTCTTAGAAGGATACACCTCGAGATAGAACAGCAAGTTACAACAAAAATCAAGAAATTAATAGATGCTAATTTTGTCTGAGAAGAACAGTATCCGACGTGGCTAGCTAATGTTGTGCCAGTGAAAAAGAAAAATGGACATATTCGAGTGTGTGTCAACTTCAGGGATTTAAATAAAGCATGTCAAAAAGATGAATTCCCGTTGCTGATACCGGAACTAATGGTGGACATCGCGTCGACACATGAAACTTTTTCCTTTATGGATGGGTCTTCAGGGTACAATCTGATCAAGATGGCACCAGAAGACGCAACTCTCACTGCTCTCAGAACTCCAATCGGGATTTACTACTACACCGTGATGTCGTTTGGACTGAAGAACGCAGGAGCTACATATCAAAGAGCAATGACGAGGATCTTCAATGACCTCATTCACAACCAAATAGAATGCTATGTGGATGATTTGGTCGTCAAGAGCAAGATAAGAGGAAACCACATATATGATTTGAGGATCATATTTGAACGATTACAACAATATAATCTGAAGATGAATCCCTTAAAGTGATCTTTCGGCGTTACCTCTAGGAAATTTATAGGATTCGTTGTCCGTCATCGGGGAATCGAAATCGACACAGATAAGATTAAAGCCATCTTTGAAATGCCTCCCCCTAAAACCTTGAAACAACTACGTTCATTTCAAGGAAAACTGGCATATCTGAGGCGCTTTATATCTAATATGTCGGGTAGGTGTCAGCCTTTCTCGGCATTAATTAAAAAGGATGCCAAATTTATTTGGGAAGAAAAGTGTCGACGAGCTTTCGAGGATACTAAATGATACCTGACGACACCTCCTATTTTAGCAGCCCTTATCCCTGGTAGACCGTTGATACTTTATACCGCGACATTAGATGAGTCCCTCGGAGCTCTACTTGCCCAAGTCAATGATGAGGGTAAAGATAATGCACTCTACTACTTGAGTTGACGTCTAATACCTGCAGAGGTAAAGTATCCTCCTATTGAGAAATATTGTTTAGCTTTAGTTTTCGCCACTCAGAAGCTTAGACATTACATGTTGTCTCATAAGGTTAACTTGATTTCGAAGGTTAATCCTTTGCAATATTTGATGACTCGACCAACGCTTTCTGGATCTTAGCAAGATGGTCGATGATATTATTGCAATTTGATATAACCTTTGTGCCCCTTCGTGCTATAAAATGGCAGATTCTTGCAGATTTTCTCGCAGCGCACCCACTGCCAGCTGGGTCCCCGCTCAATGATGAGTTACCAGATGAGCAGATACTATAGATAGAAGATCTGAATGCTCAAAGTTGGGAAATGTACTTTGATGGAGCGTCATCAGCTCAAAAAGACAAAGCATCAAGGACAGTCATACCAGGCAAAGCAGGAATTGGTTTAATCTTCGTGACACCAGATCGGGCCATGCTGAGGTTTTCTTACCACTTGACAGAGCCGTGTACCAACAATGAAGCAGAGTATGAAGCCCTAATCACTGGCTTAGAATTAGCAATACTAATGGATATAACAGACATTACCATTTATGGCGACTCACAACTCGTCATCCAGCAAGTGGCAGGACAGTAAAAAATTCTAAAGCCGAGATTAGAAGAATACCACCGATATACGATGAAGTTACTCGATCAAATTTTGAATGTGATATTCTATAGGATTCCTCGAGCAGACAATGCCCATGCGGACGCTTTAGAAAAACTCGCTAAAGAATTGGCTTGTCCACCCGAAGATTCTATAGATATTACAGTACAAGGATGTCAGGTGTTGTCTCAGATCGACCTCGACAGTCTACATGAAATTGGAAAAGAAAAGACAGTTGCTGCAGTGGCAGAAGATACAGAAGATTGGCGTCAGCCATTAATAGAATATTTACAAACCGGAAAGCTACCAGAAGATAAGTCAGTAGCGCACCAGATTCAAAAGAAGGCTTTGTCGTATGCCCTGATCGACAATGTTCTGTATAGGAGATCCTTCGACCAGATGTGGCTGAGATGTCTGAGCAGAGCAGAAGCGCAGAAAATTGTCAAAGAAGTACATGCTGGATTGTGTGGTGCTCACCAGTCAGGACCAAAAATGAAGATGAAAATCAAAAGACTCGGATATTACTGGCCAGCAATGATGACAGATTGCATGGACGTAGCTAAGAGATGCCATCAGTGTCAGGTGCATGGAGTGGTCTTGCACCAGCCTCCGAATGTTCTACACCCAACGATTGCCTCATGGCAATTTGAGTGCTGGGGCACGAACATAGTGGGTCTAATAGACCCTCCTTCCTCAAAAGGACACAGGTTTATACTCGCCGCTACAGACTACTTTTCCATGTGGGCAGAAGTAGTTCCACTACGAGAAGTCATAGCGCAGCAAGTCTTACAGTTCTTCAAGAATCAAATAGTCTATCGTTTCGGTATACCGCGTAGAATCATCTCTGACAACCGGTCCGCTTTCAAGAGCACGAAAATCAACAACTTCGTTAGAAGACATGGGATAGATTGAAGATACTTGACGATCTACTACCCCAAAGCAATTGGCTTGGCAGAGACCTTCAATAAAATGCTTGTTCAGATTCTGAAGAAGACGCTCGACGACAATAAAAGAGGATGGCACGAGCCGACACAGTCTACGCCTTACGCTCTTGTGTACGGGTCCGAGGCAGTTCTTCCGTTAGAAGTTCAGCTACCATCACTACGGGTTATCGTTGCCAATCAAATTACAACAGAAGAGAATGCCAAGTTACGACTTGCAGAATTGGAAAACCTTGAAGGAAAAAGATTGCTCGCACAACATAACTTGAAACTCTACCAAGCGAAGATGATTCAAGCCCATGATAAATTGGTCCTCCTGAGGTCGTTCAAAGTTGGTGACCTTGTGCTCGTTCTTAGAAGGCCTATTCTTGCACACTGCAAAATTGGTGGAAATTCGAACCAACTTGGGAAGGACCGTTCGTGGTGGAGAAGGTCTACAAAGAAGGATCTTGCCAGTTGGTGGATTCTCAAGGGGATAGACCCATGTTGCCCATCAATGGACGATATTTAAAGAAATATTACGCTAGATGAAAATACTGAAAAAAAAAATGATATTCATTCCAATATAGTTGTAGGGCTAGTGTCTGTGACTGGGTCTAAAATTTTGTAATAAAAAAAATGAAGATATAGAATAAAAGGATAAAAAAATGAAAATTGAAAATGAAATTAACCAAAAAGAAATGAAAATTGAAAATGAAATGGAAAGTCAAAACAAAATCAAATGAAGTGAAATGAAAATGAAAAGAAATGAAAACAAATGAAACAAAGTCAAAAGTAAACAAAGTGAAAAAAACAAATTTCCCTAAATTTCCATCTCCCTTCCGAGATATTTTTCCGCCTTCCATGATATTCTGGGGTCGGAGCTTAGTCGTCCGATTTCCCAAAAATTCCCTAAATTTCCATCTCCCTTCCGAGATATTTTTCCGCCTTCCATGATATTCTGGGGTCGGAGCTTAGTCGTCCGATTTCCCAAAAATTCCCTAAATTTCCATCTCCCTTCCGAGATATTTTTCCGCCTTCCATGATATTCTGGGGTCGGAGCTTAGTCGTCCGATTTCCCAAAAATTTCCTAAATTTCCATCTTTCTTCCGAGATATTTTTCCGCCTTCCACGATATTCTGGGGTCGGAGCTTAGTCGTCTGATTTCCCAAAAATTCCCTAAATTTTCATCTTCCTTCCGAGATATTTTTCCGCCTTCCACGATATTCTGGGGTCGAAGCTTAGTCGTCCGATTTCCCAAAAATTCCCTAAATTTCCATCTTTCTTCTGAGATATTTTTCCTCCTTCCACGATATTCTGGGATCGGAGCTTAGTCGTCCGATTTCTCAAAAATTCCCTAAATTTCCATCTTCCTTCCGAGATATTTTTCCGCCTTCCACGATATTCTGGGGTCGGAGCTTAGTCGTCCGATTTCCCAAAAATTACCTAAATTTCCATCATCCTTCCGAGATATTTTTCCGCCTTCCATGATATTTTGGGGTCGGAGCTTAGTCGTCTGATTTCTTAAAAAAGAAAATTTTTCCTTGAATTTCTGAGTCAGTACCTAAATTCTGATTCTCCTCCTGTGAGCGATACCAAAATTCTGATTTCACTTAAAATTTCAAACTCCCACATTCAAATCCTAAAATTAAATTCGAAAAAAAAATTTCAAATTTCAAATTCAAAATAAAAATTCAAACCAAATTCAAACAAGAAACTTGAAATCAAATTCAAAATTCCCCCCTTCAAATGAAATCGGTTCGGATTCCTTCAGAATTTGGGAGATTGAAACTCATAGCCCCAGCTTGATGGTGTTGCCACCTTCTTTCCCCAACAAGAGTCCCTGGATTTGAAGGTTTTCAACCAAACAATCCCCAGTGGAAACTCACTTGCTAAACTCTTTGCTCTGTCTTGAGTTTTCACTCAGACAGTTGTGTTGGTCTTGTTGATCTCGTCGGTCAACACCAATATGTGCAGTGTGCCTGCCCAACACACCACACCTATTGGGGGTCCATTTGTTGACCTCAATTTTGGTTGAGGTCTAGTCTCTCTTTAGAATAGCTTAGGGTCTAGCCATAGGACTCTCCTGATGACTTTCTTAGAGGACTAGTTATGGAACCCTCCCCATAGAAATTCAAAACTCTTCTTGCTTCACTAGGGGTTTTTCATATGCTTAAGGCCTAACCTCCACCTTTTGGTAGGAAAAAGGCCAAGCATAAGGAATCCTAGGGAAGTCTCCTATAGGTGGTCGACCTTAGGATTTGCCCCGAGGGAGATCTGGAGATCACCACTCATACACTTCACATTCACAACGTACACACACCGCACATCCTAATTTCAACCCTGAACTCTTTGGAAACTCATGTGGATAGCCCAGCCCTCAGTCTATGACTAAGTGGTAGGGACCAACACATAGAGGACCAAATGTAAGTGACCCTTGGTCATTACATCATGCTCACTTTGAAGCCACCTTCAAATCTCCAAAGTTTAAATTTTTGGCCCCCGGCCTCCCAAAATTCCCTAAATAACCCAAAATTCTTTAAATTCACCAAAATTCCCCAAAAATCATTCCAAAATATTCCTTACCACTCAAATTGACCATTCATGACCAAAAAATTCCAAAATTTCCAAAAATACCCCCAATACCCTCAAAATACCCAAAATACCCTTTTTGCCCAAAAATCCAAAAATTCCAAAAAATTCTTAAAAAATTCCCAAAAATCCTAAAAATCCCCAATTTCATTTTGTTAAACTACACTATGGGTTAATTTTGCCAAATTAATACACTTTCAATCCAAAATCCCAACTTGGCCCATTTAACCTAAAGGTGCCTAAACCAAACCCAATCTTGACCCAATTGACGCTAATTTTCATCAAATTCAATTCTAACCCAAAATTCAAAATCCCCAATATCAACTTAAACCAAATTCAAGTCCAATGTGACCCACATTTGAATCTAATTCCACTTGAAATCAAAATCCCCAATTTTGCCTAAATAACCCAAAACTCCTAAAGTGACCCAATGTCAATCAATTCCTCCCAAATTTCAATTCCAAACTCTTTATAACACCTCCTTAAACTGAATTGGATCATCAATTGCCCATAATTTGAGCTCAGTGTCTTACCCAAATCCATTTTGGACCAAAGAAACCCAAATTTTGACCCAAGCTAAACACATGTTTTAAATCCACCAAATTGACCCTCTAAACCTTGTCAAAACCATTTTATGTCTTCATTAAAATTCTTCTAGACAACCATATCTACATTATTTTTGAAGACTTCTGAACCCCGTTTCCGCTCAAACTCAGGATAACTTGACCCGAACCCAACATGGTCCAAAATAATAAAAAATCCAATCCATGCCAAAATTGAACCTCCAAATGAGCTCAAAACTACTTTGTGTCTTCATGAAAGATCTTCATTACAATCATGTGGAAAATATTGATCAAGGAACTTGGGCTTCATTCAAGCTCTAGTCCAATCTAAACTCAAATTAGCCCAATGTTCTTAAAATGGACCCAAAATCCAAAACTCACCAAACTAAAATACACTCACACACACACCCACATTCTCCCCCTCTTACATCTCACGGCAAAACAAAACAAAAAAAAACAAAAACAAAATTTTTTTTTAAAAGTCTTCCCTCCTTACCTTCACCTTATTTCCATGCCTTTCCCTTACCTCTCCCTCACCTTTCCCTTACCTCTCCCTCACCCTACCCGCCACCTCACCCCATCACCATATCTCCACCATATTTCTCCCTCACCTCATCCTCACTCCCTCCTTAATTCTTAGTCGTGAGCCTCCCCATTAAACCCCCCCATAATCCCACTTCACACACCTTTTACACACTCCCTTACACACTTCACTTTACCATCCCACTCACTCACTTCCTGTCCAAAACCGTGAGCCTCCCTCTCCTCTTCTTCTCCTCCTTCCAAGCTAGCCACACTCACTCACTTTCACTCTTAGCCGTGAGCTTCAACAAGGGCCTCCAACGAGTGCTTCTCCAAGCCAAGGTAATCTCCTCCCCCTCTCTTTACTTTCTCTTTTGCTTCAAAAAAAAATGGTCATCATCATGTTTATGTTTAGTTTGAAGATTTAAGTCACACATACATGTATTTTCTTTAAAAACTCCTCTTCCTCTACATAGGTTTAAAAAAAAAAATTATGTGTTAATTATTACAAATCTTCACACCATTTAAACTTTTTCATGCTTAGCCTTAGGGATTTTCTTTTTTCCCTTTCATGCAAGCTATTTAGAATCAAAATCATGTGTAGGTTGTTTCTTCTTCATGCTATCTAAATTTTATTCATGCATAGGCTTAGGAATTCTTTTTTTTATGCAAAGTTATGTAGTTGGTTTTAAATATTGACAAATCTACCACCTATTTCTACTAACTTAAAAAAAAAAGATTTAAAATCTAAAAGAAATAATTTAACATATAGGAAAGAAAAAAAATAAAAGAAAGGAAAATAAACATAAAGAGAAAAGAAAATAAAAATAGGAATAAAATAAAATGAAAGGGAATGAAATAATTTTTTTTAATAACATGTAATATTGAAATAACATATAAATAAAATAACTACATAAATTATACATATGTAAATTAATAATATAAATGTAAATATATTATATGTACTAAATAATATATAAATTAATGTTAAATATATTGTAAATAAATTATAATACACTAAATAAAAAAAGTTTAAAATAATGTAAATAAATTATATACAAATATGTGACATAATAAAAATAATCTATACTAAATTTAAATAAATACTACTAAAGCATAAATAACTAAATAAAGGATAATAATATATATATGTAAATTAATAATAACAAAATGTAAGTAATAAAAATAATATGATAAGAATAAAATAAATAATTATAAACCTAAAAGATAATGAAAATATGAGAAAAGGATAATAATAATAAAATAATAATTGTAAATATAAAAAATGAAGTAAATAAAAATGTCATTCTTTTTAAAAATAATATAAATAAATAATAATTCTAACAGCTTTAAATAAAGGATAATAATTTAAAATAAATGAAAGGATAATTTAAGAGGGAGAATATTAAAAACCCTTTATAAATAGATAAATAATAATAATAATAAGCAAATAAAAATACCATGCCTCTTTAAAATAATCTAAATGTAAATATATGTGTAAATAATAATTTTTAATAAATAATAACTTAATATAAATGATCACAACTTTAAATAAAGAAAAGGATAATTGAGGAGAGAGAAAATGAAAAGCTTTATAATTAAATAAATAATAATATAAATGATAAATAAATAATATAAATGATAAACTTAAATATACATATAATTAATAAGAATAATCAATTAAAATAAAAATGACTTATAATATATATATATATATATATATATATATATTTTTTTTTTTAAAAAAAGGAGCAACACAGAGGGCTCCCTACATGTTACTAATAAAAGGAGAGTACAAAATCATTGATGGAAATGCTCCCAACTAACAAAAAACCTAATGGACGCCATTCCCTAAAGACCACAAAAAAAAAAAAAAACAATAAAACTAAAAGCTTGGGTGAGTGAAAATATATGTATACATATGTAAATATGTATAAATATAAAGTAAGTTAAAAAAAAAAAAGTGGTTTGGTACAAAAAAACCCCACAGCACCCAAGAAATTCCATTAGAACACAGGGGGTGTCTCCAATCTGATATGTGGGAGCTGAAGCTTATCTCCATTAATTAAAATTTTAAGATCAAAAGGGGGGTCGAGGCAACTAAAACCTCGCTGGGATCCGGCCCCCTAATCTGCTAACCAATGGGCCACTTTGTTACCCTCCCTAGGAATTGAAGAAGAGGTAAAATGGGTGGGTTTAGCCTCGATTAATTTGTTTTCTCCAATAGTCTTGCATCCAGGTTGTAGACCAGTTTTGCTGAAGAATGTTAAGTAGAACAGTGGAATCAACTTCTAGCCAAATATTCGACCAGTTAGCAATTTTGGCAATATGCATAGCATACTCCACATCAATAAATTCAGTCTCCAATGCATCTCTAGCTTTCACAGTGCATAGAAGAAAAGTAGGCGATTACCATAAGAGTTTCGAAAATTCCTCCCACTCCTGCATTATCCTTAGAGAAACCGCCATCGTATTAATTTTGATGGTTGAGTTAGTAGGGGAAGCCATCTAACCAGACTTAACTTTTTTTCCAACATTAGGTAGGAGCTCGGTTTGCAACATGATTGATGAAACCCTTGTGTTTAATGATTTTGTGTAGATATGTTTTACGGTTATTGGCTACTTTATCCACGATAGCATGCCTATCCCATCAAATTTGGCACTCGTTTCCGGCCATCCACGTAAACCACATCACAATGCGGTGTAGAGTATTAACCTTCTGATTTTCCCTATTCATCCAAAGTGTATGAATATCTTCCCAAAGAATAAGTATGGTTCTTCCAGCCATTGGTTAGATGCAGCCATACAGTTCTGGAAAAGGAGCAGTTAAAATATAGATGAGGGATGGATTCATCATGTTGATGGCAGAGAACACATTTAGAGGGCCCCCTAAGACCTTTTAATTTAAGAATATCATCAGTTGGGATGATGCCATGGAAGGTTCTCCAGCACAAAAAGGACATGGAAGGGGACAAAAATTTATTCCAAATGGAGTTTCCCCAGGGAACAGAAGGCCAATTGAAAAGACTCCTATAAATAGTTTTAGTTATATTTTGATTGTGGTGATTACTCCAACAAACTTTATCTCGGACTACTTCGATCAAACTTGATGGTAGAAATCTGCCTTGCTGAATGATCCGATGTAAAATGGCCTTGAGCTGTGGAAGAGACCAATTGCTCCCATCCCAAAACTCACAGACCTTTGTAGTTGAATCAGTAGGATTATCTTTAGCAACTAACCAATCCTTGGGACACCAGTTATCCAACCAAAAATTCACATCACCTCTCCCCAGCTCCCAGATAAAGAGATTTTCAGCAGAACTTCTCACCTTAAGTAGATTGACCCAGATTCTGGAGTCACCTAATTTCCTGACCACTTGAGTGGGATGGGAGAACCTGCAGTATTTACCCATCATAAATTTAGCCCACAGTGAGATTTGGGCTCTGAAATTGATCCATAATTTGCACATATTAATCTGCTGAATTTGAGGAAAGCTTTGAATCCAAGGCCACCAAGCAACCACCGGTTTTGTGACCTTTCGCCAAGAAGTCCAATGCTTCGGGTTCTCCGACCAGCCCATAAAAATCTATTAAAAGCCCTTTCCAACTGTAATTGGGTGCTTTTCTTCATAGCAATCATTTGAAGAAGATAGGAGGGGAAGGTTGTGAGGATACTTTCGAGGAGTGTGATTCTACCACCATTTGATAAGAAAGAATTAGTCCAACAACTCAATCGAGAACCGACTTTGGTGAGAATCTCCTCAAATCGAATTTGTTTGGTTCCGCCCAAAGTGAGAAGGACACCTGTGTATTTAAAAGGAGGGGTACCGCATTGAAATCCAAGTGTACTCCGAATCCATTGCTTGATCCGGATAGGTGTCGGCTTGGAGAATACCAATTGGCACTTCTCGTGATTGAAAAGCATTCCAGATTGTTGTCGGAAAGAGTCAAAACAATGTTTTAACTTTTTCATGAGCAGCTTTGTGTGCACCGGAGAAAACCATGATGTCATCTCGCATAAAGGAGGTGAGAAATAACAATGTTTGATTTATGATGGTACTCGGCATAGCTTTTATTCGAATGGTCCGATTAATCATCCTCGAGAAGTAATCAGCAGCTAATATGAAGATGAGAGGAGAAAGTGGATCTCCTCGCTTTAATCCTCCGGTGGCATGGAATTTGCCTCCTGGCAGTCCCATTCAATAAGATAGAATGTTCATTTGAATGGAGCCACCCGAAGATGAGATTGCGTAACCGTTGCCGAAAACCTCTAGCAATCAAAACATCTTGAATAAACTCCCAGCCTAATGGTATCATAGGCTTTTTGTATATCCAACTTGTATATAAGATTACCTCCCCTATGAACTTTATCTAAATCAAGTAAAAGTTCCCTGGGCAAGTAGCACATTATCGGAGATCGACCTGCCCTTCACAAAAGCCGATTGATTCATGCATATTAACCTATCAAGATGAGGTTGAAGTCGCCCCACAATTATTTTGCTGATAACCTTACTGATTACGGATGCCAAAGAGATGGGTCTAAAATGATCCCGAGTTATGCATAAGATTATTTTTGGGAATCAACACAATGTTTGAAGCACAAAAATAGCTGGGAAGATCATTTCCAAGGAAGAAACTTCGGATAGCTGCCACCACATCACCACCAACCAAATTCCACTCCTTCCGATAGAAATCGCCGTGTAACCATCCGGTCCTGCAGCTTTAGAACTATCAATTGATTTCATAGCATTCCGCATTTCTTGCTCAGCTGGGATGGTAGTTAACTCAAGTACATTGGTGTAATGCAAGTTGTCCCGGAAAAGAGATCTATCAATAGGCAATCCGGTTCGGGAGGAGGATTAAGTAGCCTCGTCAAAATGTGTAATAGCATCCAAACCAATCTCGTTGTCCTCCATAAGTTTCCCGCCATCACTCGTGTGGATAGAGTGAATAGTATTACATTTCCTTCTATATTTTATACAGGCATGGTAAAACTGAGTGTTCCTATCCCCATGAATAAAATGGTTCAAAGCAGCTTTTTGTTTTAGATATTGCTCCAGCTTATCAGTAGCCAAAAGTAAATTATTTTGTGCAGTGAAGTAATGTTCATCTGTAGCAGTGCTGCACTGGATTTTAGACTCAATTTGATTGAGCTCTTTCTCACCACTGGACAGCTTCATGGAGGTTTCCTATAAAGTTCCAATTCCATTTCCTAAGAGCTTTACTGAGATTTATCTGTAGTCTGCTTAATCTGATGAGAGGGTCTGGGTGATCAATACATTGCCAGTTTTCCTGAACAATCTTGTGGAACTCAACATAGGAGGACCAAACATTCAGATATCTGAAAGGAGGGGGAGTATTAGAGCAGGTGGGGGAGGTAATAGATATAAGGAGAGGTCTATGATCAGAACCAGCAAGACTCGTGTGAGTAACATAAGTAAGAAGCCAATTAGAGAGCCAAAGGTTGTTAACCAACATCCTATCAAGCCTCTCCCGCATAATCCCTCTCTTCCATGTAAAAGGTGTCCTCTAAATCCAAGGTCATAAAGATCGGTCGCATGAATATTATCATCGAAAATGGTCATATCGTAGAGCTTGGGAGGTCTACCCCCAATTTTTTCATTCGAAGACCCCACACCGTTAAAATCACCCCCAACCATCCAGGGTGAGTGTACTTGGACACCGATGTCCCGTAGCCGACTCCACAGATAACTTTATCTTCCTTTTTACATCCAACGATAAACAAAGGTTATTAAACCATCCCCGCCATTAATCTGAAAGGAAGAATGTATAAATTACTTGTTGTCAATAAGGATAGACCAGCTCACCTCTTTTCTACAAAAAATCCATATTTTATTATTGCAGATTAGCATAGTGGTTGTAGCCTTGTAGCTTGCCGATGATTTTCCGAGGATATTTATTAACCAAAGGTTCCGGGATGGTAATGCACCATAATTTATATTTTTTGTTTAAATGTAGCAATCTTTTAAAAGATAGGGGATTAGCAATACCCCTAATATTCCAACAGAGGAAATTTATCATTAAATGGGATGGGGATTAAAAGAGGATTGAGATCTAGATCTAGATCTCCCCCTGGTAACAGAAATTCCAGCTAACTCCCCCACGTAAAGAGGAGTTCCAAGTTTTTGTACTTCACTGAGATTATTCTTCTTCTTTTTCCCGGAGGTTTGGGTGTGCCATTTGCCTTCCATCTCTTCCCGCATAACACTGATTCCAGCATTGGAGGGAAACTGGGTATCCACTTGCTGTTTAATAGATTGAGTTGGTGTGACTATTCTGACTTCCTCTTCCTCCCTTCTGTAACTATGTGGGGATCTTCCCCCAAAAGCAGACTCAGAAATATCATCAGAAACATTTCTGATAACTCCAGAGTGAACTAGAGGGGTGCCATTATCCATATGGACTGTGGGTTCAACAGTCATCTCCCCAACGTAAGGGGGATTCGACATACCGGTGTTCTCCCCACCTCGACTCGGAGGGGTAAAGCAAGTTCGAGAGACCGAGTTCACAAATTCTCTCCTTTCTCCCCGAGCCCCGTTGCACTAAAACAAGATCACCGCATTGCTTGTGTCGAGTTTCCTTTGTTATGGATCTTCTAGATGGGGGATGAATTCGTAGCACTTTTCCATTGTATGTCCAAACATTTTGCAATGAGAGCAATAATAAGGTTTTTGCTGCATTATAACTTCTTGCCACCGTCCTTCCTTAGCCGATCCAATCCAAATTTTTTTTACCTCAAGTGCTGTAATATCCCTCTCAATCTGGATCCTAGCCATTTCAGGTTTAGCTTTATTAATTGTAGCAAGATCCAGCCTTAAAGGAGTTCCAATAGACCTCCCAATTTGGAAAAGAGCATCCCGATTAAAAAATCCGTATGGAAGATCGGGTAGTTTAAACCAGATTGGCACAATCGGAGGGTCCTTGCTAGGATCAAAATCTGCTGTCCATTTGATTATTTTCATCTCCACTCCAACAATAGTCACCAAATGTTTAGCAAATAACATAGCATAATCCTCCTCAACAAGTGAAGTTGATAAGCGTGTGTCTTCCATCCAAGCAGATTCTAGCTTCCAATTCCTCGAAAATTCAATGATTCAAAGTATTTCCTCACTAGCTCCATCTCGGGATGTCCCAAACTAAATTTCCCAATCAAAGTGAGTTTCACTTCATCATCAAGCACGGCCAATTCCTGATCGTTGAAAATCACAGACAGGATGGCCATCCTTTTCTTCCAGAGGTCCGATAAAGGGCAAGAAATTCTTCCGACTCGCTGCATCATGCAATCTCCGTGGGAAAAAAGTCCGGAAGGATCCGTGGTGGAAGGAGCAGCATCCTACAACACCAAGCATAAGTGGCTTTTGCCCACTCAATGTTGGTGGTAAGATCAATATGGTGAGCCATCGGACCACCCAACACCACCAACAGGCTACCAATGGAACAGATGGACCCAAACAACGACGAACCGTAAAATGGAAGATGCACACAGTACAAAAAAATAAGGAAGCAAGTAAGCAAACAAGAGTGAGCACAACCCCGAGTGGGTACACCCACAGACCTTAGAGCAAGAAAAACCACCCCAAGAAGAGCACAATGGACCAAGTAAAATTTGAAAAACAAAAGACCCGGAACCACAAGAAGCCGCCGAAGAGCAACAAAGGAGCCCGAGAACACTTCACCTCCAGCACCAAGCACTCACCGGACTTACCCGCACCACCACCTCCAGCCGCCGCCGACAGAGTCATGCTAGAAACCCTAGCAGAGCACACCTTGCCGCCAACATCTTTAGCATATATATATATATATATATGTATATATATATATATATATGTATATATATATATATGTATATATATATATGTATATATATATATATGTATATATATATATGTATATATATATATATATATATGTATATATATATATGTATATATATGTATATATATATATATATGTATGTATATATATATATATATATATATATATATATATATATATATATATATATATATATATATATATATATATATATATATAGATATATATATATATATGTTAAAAGATAAGAGTATAAAGAATAATAAAATAAATAATACATATATATATAAATTAAATTAAATGATAATGAAAATAATAATTTAAATTAAATTAAATTAATTAAATAAATTGAATTAAATTAAATTAAATAAATGAAAATCAAATATTAAAATAAATGATAATGTATAAAAACAATAAATTAAATTAAATCAAATTAAATTAAAAAAATTAAATAAATCAAAATTATATTAAATTAAATGATAATGTACATAAATAAATAATTTAAAATTAAATTAAATTAATTAAATTAATTAAATTAAGTTAAATAAATTAATGAAAAACCGAATATTAAATTAAAGTTAAATAATAATTGTAAATAATAATAAATTAAATTAATCAAATCATATTAAATTAAATTAAATAATAACATAAATAAATAATAAATTAAATAAATTAAATAATTAAATTAAATTAATAATGTAAATAAATAATAAGTTAAATTAAACAAAATAAATTAAATAAATTAAATAAATTAAATTAAATTAAATTAAATTAAATTAAACAATAATTTAAATAAATAATAAATTAAATTAAACTAAACAAATTAAATAAATTTAATTAAATTAAATTTTATTAAATTAAACAATAATACTTTACATTAAAATAAATAAATAAATTAAATTAAATTAAATTAAACTAAATAACAAAATAAAATAAATTAAAACTAAAATAATAATTTAAATAAATAAATATCAATTAAAGTAAAATAAAATAAATAAATAAAAATTAATTAAATTAATTAAATAAATAACAATTAATTAAATAAGACAAATAAATAACAATCAATTAATTAAATAAAATTAATAACAATTAAAAAAACAAATAAATGATGATTAAGTAAATAAATCATAATGAATTAAATAAAGATAATAAATCATAATGAATTAAATAAAGATAATAAATTAAATAAATAATAAAGATGAATAATATTTTCATTTATAAATAAATGATAATAATTTTGAACAACACATAATAAAAATAACAATAATAAAACACATAAATAATAAATAAAAATGATAACATAAAATAATAATACATAACAATATAAACACTAATAAAATAATACAATACAATAAAATAATATACAATAATAACAATAACACAACACAACCATCACAGATCACAACAATCACAATATACAACAATAGTCCCAACCACAATACAATACCAACACGATAACAATCAAACCTAGGATAGGCCTCTTGAGGCATGGTTCATTTTTTTCCCTTCATAAAGACTCCTAGGAAATCACAACTTGGTGTAGAAAACATAATAAAAATACTCTTATGCTTAGTGAATGCATGGGGTAACCCAAATTTTACCCGATATCCACACAAACTTCCCAATCCACATTCCAAACTCAAATTTAAACCAAGACCAAAATCAAACCAAACCCAAACCAAAACATAAACCAAAACCAAAATCAAACCAAAAGCAAACCAAACCTAGTTCAAACCCAAACCAAATTCAAATCCTCCAATCCCCAAACTAAAATCAAACTCAATTAAAAACCACAAACTCTTCATAGCACTCCCATACGTCCAAATCAAACTACCAGTTACCACTAAATACAAACTCAAATCACACCTAAACCCATTTGCCCCATCCTACCTCGAACAAATGTGTTCATTAAGCATAAGGGTATAGGTAGGGTGAATTGTTAAGCAACATAATAAGTCTAAATGAGCCCGAGACTTTTCATCAGGAAATGAGAGGGAAGTATGGACCTGCATCCTTCTTTGACTGTTTGGATACCTCTGAGGTCTATTAAACTTAATATGTCTGCTTAACGAAACCACCCTCAATTAAATTAACAAAGTTCATTGAAACACAACATAGGAATTCACATAGACATCATAGGACTTGGTAGACAACCAGGATCTTAACATAGACATCATAGGATTGAGTAGCTACTGCTTGTTAGTCCTACTTCTTCCTGTTTTTTGGCATGCTTTAATTTCTGCAAAACAATAAACACATACATGCAATGCAATACTAAAGTTTCAGCTGGGAATGATGAGAAGACCCTCCAGGTACGCTTTTACTTTATTGCAATTTACCTTATTGCAATTTATTTACCTGCATTGTGTTTTACTTTTCTTGCATGATAAATAAGATTGTTGCATGAAAACTGAAACCTTTAGGATAACCACAAAATTGAAACCCAAAACTAAATTAAAAGTTACAGCAAGATAAAATTCACCGCCACAACATTCAAAATATAAAACAACTCAAAATTTAATCACAAACAACACAACAAAAAAAAACTACAACTATAACTAAATCAAAACGTCTTGTTGGATAATCGGGAATACCTCGGATGATGTAACCTACGTGTTGCTAACGAGATTTCCCACGGTCTAAATGAAAGTGTGGAACTCATTCAGTTGAGTTTAGCAAATTCATCTGGACTAAGTGAATCCGATGAAAATAACGGTGCCGGGATGACAGAACTGTAGGATCTTAACCGGTGTTGTTATAATCAACTTTAAGATTTGTTTTCATTAAAACATTAAAAAACACTTGGATTTTAAGACTTTTCTAAACCAAAACACTTCTCTCATCTCTTGATTTATAATTTCTAAAACTAAACCTCTGCAACAACAAGGAGCTCGAGGCAATACACCCATGGGCAGCATGACCAAGGATGCGGAAGGACATGTTCAAGACAGAAAACAGCGGATCTTCAACAGCAACTCTCTTTTCTTATAAATAAAAACTAGTCATAAGATTTTGAGGTAGTTTGCCTAGTGCAACATAAATCCTCAACTTTTTGTTAGGCATTTACATAATTATCTTATGCAAGTTAAGCCCTAACCAGTTTTAGGACTCCGAGGTAGTCGTTTGGTACGACATAAGCCCTCACATCTTCAAGCTATTTGTATGATTGTGTCATACGAATATAAGTTCTAATTAATTAAAACATGCAAGATGAAACATTAAATGAACTCCCAAATTGAAGCCAAACAATAGGATAGTTTGGGAAGTTGCCAAGATTCTTCTTGGATCCTCAACTTCTCCTACTTCTCTTCTATTGGACTCTTAAAATAAACTGTTCCAAACTCGATCCATTCCCTGTTGAAATTCCAAAATTCAATCCTTTGAAAACCTTAAACTTTGAAATTCTTGAGAGCAACACCACTGATCATTATTGAGAGTTTTCTTAAATGATTCCCTTCATTTAGGATGTAATTAATTATAGGGGTTTGCCCTTATAGGGAACTTTAAGAACCCAGGGAATTATTTAAGAAAATTGGTTTATAAAATTGGTTCGCAGACCAAATGGATGTCACAAATCTTTTAGTTTATTTAATCAAGCCCCATCGTCAAGCAGTGTGATTATTCCTCAGGATAGATACACAGTTTGTGGTGCGGTGCTCGTTTATATAAACTATTTGGGATGTGAGATCAGTTTGATTTCATATCTTAAAATTTTCAAAACATAAAATTATTTTTAAAAATCAAATGCTACTTTCCAAATTATATATATACTTAAATTAAATTTAAAATCTAAAAACAACGCCGACAGACCCACTTAGCCCTTAAACTTCCCTCAAATTGCCAAACTGCCCCCAAACCCTAATTTTGACTAAAATTCCCAAAATTGTCCAAATTATTCAATTCCCTCCAAAAAAACATTTCAAAATGTTCCCCAACACCAAAACTAACCAAAATACTTCAAATTAACCAAAATTCCCAAAACCCCCCAAAATTAGCCAAAATGACTAAAATATCCTTCATACCCCAAAATTTTTTAAAATTACAAGAATTCCCAAAATCTCCAAAATCACCTCAAATGTATCCAAAATCAATTTGAACCATTCCATTAAGTTCAATTTAACCAAAACCCCCAAATTTCTACTAATGGCCCAAGATGCCCAATTCACCCCCAAATTCCACCAAATCGACCTCAATGTCCCCCCAGATTCAATTCTATATTTAAATTCATCATGTCCAATCTCAATCTAAACTAAAACCAATTCCAATTGAACCAATATTCAAAACTAATTTCAACCCAAATCAAAAAGCCCCAATTTAGACCAAATGACCAAATTTTCCCAAATTGAACCCCATAGCCAAGTCAATTTCCCCAATTTTGAATTAGAAACTCTCACTAACATTTCCCCAAACCAAATTGATCCACTAATTGACCAATATTTCAACTCAACTCTCACCCAAATCCAACCCAAGCTAAAATACCAAATTTTGCCCAAATTTAGCCACATACCTGAATGTCACCACATTAAATGCCATAACCCCAAAACGTCCACCCATATTTTTTCTAAAACTATTCATAACAATCCCTTAGACTAATTGGAACCCTAAATTGAATCATAACCCAAACCTAGCCTAACTTAAACCCAAGTATAACCCACCTGCATCCGCCAAAATTAATCCCAAGCCAAATTTCATCAAATCGAACACCCAAATCCATTCAAAATCACTCAAATCTTATTCCAAACTCTTCATGGCAATCATCCAAGCCAAATAAATCAATTAATTGACCCCAAATCAAACCCAAACCCAACCTTGCACATGCTTGACCCAAAAGGCCCAAATTTGAAGCTAAGTCTTATGTTTGACCAAACCTAGCAAAATTAACCAAACCAAGCTCAACACAGCCACCTCATGGACCGTAAGGACTGGTCTAGACCCACTAGCCGAACCTAGTTGAGCAATGGACTAAAGGCCCACTAAATTAGGGGATCTCTTCCCTTAAATGGATAAACCAAAGGGAGATTTTCCATTAGCCATCAAGCACTTAACCTAACCACCATAAAACCTCCTCACTAGCTCACCTGACCACCTAGCCACCAGCTCATGCCTGGCCAGTCGGCCTGGTCACCGTAGGAGCAAATACCACGAGCCACCCACACAAAGCCATACCCAATTTCAGCCGTTCAATGTGTCTCTCCTAGATTGTTCACTAACTCCTTTTAGCCCTCCACCTAAGCAGCAAAGCACACCTAAATGGATGCACAGCTGACCCCTTAAGCCCCTCTATTTAAAACACCACCTCCCACGGCTAAGGGAGGAGAGTGAACAAAACTTAAGGGGAAATCTGTCAAATTGCTCCCTGAGACTCTCCCAGGCCTCCTAAGCTCAACTCAGCCATTTTTCAGCCACCTTCACCACTATCTGAGCTCAATTTCAGAGCTTAAGGTTGAGCAAAAAATAGGACACTTCACTATGCTCCACAATACCTCAAATTGTCTATTCCCTGAGCTTGCCCAGAGTGAGAGAAGAAGTTTCACACAAGATGCCCCATCTCCAGAGCTCTCTACACTAGACTTTCTCCTCAGCCTTTCCACCTACTGAAGGAGTTCTGAAGAAGACATTTTACCAGGCCAAACCAACACATCAAGGAGATTTGAAAGGTTCCGGGGAAGCTTTTGTAAGCACCTGATCGAGGCCACACCTCTTAAGCAAAGGTATGCACCATTTTCCCCAAAACTAGGCTCAATTTTGTACTTTATGAGGAAGAGCTTAATTTCATAGGTGATAAACCATATGGAAGTGTTTGTTTGGACAAGAAGAAGGTGTAGGAACAAACCCCACTAGATTTGGTTGAGTCTAAACAGAGATCTTAGGCTTTAAAGCTGGATGGCTCACATGATACTCTAGGTGAAGATGATTAAGGAATGGCATCTAATCGCGCGTGTATCGGATGGACGACGCTGATGCGGTCGGACTAGCAATCGGATCATAAAGAGCGGGCTGAGTCAGCACCTATGTGGGTGGTGGCGTCAAATGGCAGCTGCATAGCAGTTTGGAGTCGCCGTAGTTTTTCATTGAGCTGAATGTTTTAAGTAGAAAATTAGGGATTTTTTATTTATTTTAAATCAGAAAACTTTAAAAATCCATAACTTGGTGTAAAAAAATCAAATAAATAAATAAAAATACTCTTTTGCTCACTAATTAGAGTAGAACAATTTGGAAATAAAATTAGGGTTATTTAACTTATATTTATTTTTAAATTAATTAAATGTATTAAATCAGATTTAGGTCATAACTCGTCATAAACATTTCACCATGGCATTAGGTTTGGAGGGCTTAAAGGCTCTATGGCTAGGGATCTTCCCTAATTAATCTAAGGTCATAAGGGATCTCGAGCTAGAGATCCCTAATTTTCATGTTAATCCCCTATATTTTGGTATAAAAATAATAATAATAATTTAAATATAAATTAAAAAATTTCAAAAATTGTTTTGGTAGGTTCATTGTGGTCAAAGGACCCTAGGAAAAAATCAAATGGATTTTAATAATTAAAAATGACACTAATGGTAATTAACTAATTAAAATCCTTTAAAAATTAAATATACAAATTCTAAATAGAAAAATCATAAAAATCATTCAACACTATGAAAAATGAGTTGAGGATCTCCTCATAAAAATTTAAAGTCAATTGGAGTTAATTTACCAACTAAAATGGATTTTTCAATTATAATGATAGTTTTAACATTAAAATAATTAAAAAAATTAAAATATTAGTCAAAAAATTATAAAATTAGTTTTGGGAGCTCCTTGTAACCAGAGGAAATTATAAAAAATAAAATAGGAATTAAAATAAATATTTCACTTTTAAACCTATTTTTAGCATTTTAATAATTAAAAATAATTAATGATCATTAAAAATCATTAAAATCACTAAAATGTTAAAATATATCAAAATGTCACATTTGGTCTCTAGAACACTTAGGAGTAATTAAAATAATTTTCCTTCTTTTCTAAGTAATAGATTAATTTTAAAGGTTTAAATTGAATTTTCCTTAATTTTCCACTAATATAATTCTAATAATTAAAATGTAAATCAGAAAAATATGAATTTTGGTTCTGCGGGTTCCATATCTTCAGGGATATTTATGAAAAATATAAAACTTAATTTTCAACTTAAAAAATATTTTATACTTAATTAATACTCAAAACCAACAGATAATTCTAATAATTAAAATGGATAATTCTAATAAATAAAATAAAACTCAAACAGTCATGAAAATTAGACTAAGTGGTCCTCTGACCAAGTGAAACCTCCAAGAATTTTATTATGGACTGATAATTTGTTTTAATTAAGTTATTGAATTAACTTTGAAAAATCCCTATTTTGTATTAAAATAATTATAAATGTGTGTAAATTCAGAAAAATCACATTTTATCCTCTGATATTTTAATCGACCAATAAGTAGGGTAGCATAAAAATTCCATAGTTATTCGAGTTAAATTTAATGAATTATGAAGTGGTAAGGCCCTTTAGTGGCAAAATTGTAGTTATGAAATTTAAGCCTTAAATAATAGTTAAGCCTAATCAAGGTAAATGGGAAATTAATAATCTTAATCAACTTTGCCAGAATACTAAAACAAAAGGGTTAAATGGTAGAAACTAACTTCACATCTTTTAACATTAAGAGCATAATTGCAATTTCATAAATAATTAAAGAAATTTGGAAGATAATTAAATCAAATGATGCTGATTTAGAACCCCTAATTAATGGTTTAATGAATTTTCAATATTTTGATAAGGATTAAGAACACATAACTCAATATTCCTAAAATTACAAATTTACTCATTAAGTCTTAAGGGCTTAGTAGTGAACTAGGCTTAATCCAGTTTGAACTAATGAGCTTTAGAAATTGAAACATGATCAACATCAAACATATTTGAAATGCTACAACCCATTGGCTAAGATTATTAATAAATCAATTTGCCCTCAAAGGCCTTCACCTACATAATCCATAAGTAAAATGTCGAATGAGGACTACCCCACTTAAAGGGATAATTAAAACATCAAGGTTCACTGAGCATGAGAGTACAATAAGAATGAATCATTTAGTAATATAAAAGGTTAATATGAACTCGAGATGATTCAAAAGGGTTGTGAAATGTCAAGCGTGTTGCCCCGAATTTTCTCACGAATCTTCTGATTATCTTGGAGGAAAATGGACTTATTATGCTTTGCCAAAGAAAGTCATCCTCTACATGAACAAATAAGAATCCATAAAGTTATGACATAGGACTCGGTAAGAACTCCTAAAACCTGTACTTCTTACTTTTCTTTCATTCAATTTTAATTCTCCACAAAATTATATATACATACTGCAAATACTAAACTTTCAGCTAAAGTGCTAGAAAAGAACATGTACACATTTACATTTTACGTGCTACAATTTCCTTTGTTCAGTTGGTTGCATTTTACTTTCTATACTTTTACAAAACAAACTTGCATGTCAAAGTCAAAACCAAACACCAAAACTAGAAATCTATTCACAACAAGCAAAAATATAAGACAACTCAAAATTTAATGACAAACAAAACAAAATACAATAATTGCAACTAAATTAGAACATCTCTTTGGATGATCGGGAATCCCTCGGATGAGGCAAACTACACCTGCTAACAAGATTTCCCATGGTATGGATGAAAATATTGAGTTCATTTAATTGAATTTGGTAAATTCATCTAGACTAAGTGAGTCTGAAGAAAATAATGGTGTCAGAATGAGGCAACTGTGGGATTCTAACCATTGTCGCTATAATCAACTTAAATTCCCCCCTAATAAGACATTTGACATTAAAATTGATGCATTAGAAAATTTGAACTCTACATTTGACACTTCTAAAACTTAAACTTGTTGAAACAAGGAGCTCGAAGCATATACTGTGGGCAGCAAGACGAGGTGGCATATAACTCTACACCAGCAAATCTTCCTTAGAAATAAATAACAAGCCATTAGACTTTGAGGAAGTTTTACTAGTGCAACATAAACCATCACTTTAACTCTTTAGGCCCTTGCACCCCGTCCAATATAAGCCCTTACTCGTCTCAAGTTTTCTGAGGTTTTCATCTGGTACGACAAAAATCTTCTTGTCTTTTAGGCTATTTGCATAATCAATATTATACAAATGTAACCCTTGATAAATAAAATTGGCATGAGTAAACACAATAATAATTCTTCTAAATCAAATTCAAACCATAGGATAGGTTGGGAAGTTTCCAGGGTTTACCTTAGGATCTTTGACTCGCCATACTTTTCTTCCTCTACATTCTGAAATTAAAATGTTCCAAATTTGCACCTTTCTCTGTTGACGTTCCCCCACACATTACTTTGAGAATCCTAACTTTTGGAACTCATGAAAGTAATATTCATGATCTCAATTGAGACTTTGGTCATTTAATGTAATTAACAATAGGGGCTTGCCCTTATAGGAAACTTTAAGAACCCAGGTAATATAAACATTATCTAGTTGTTTCATATTAGATAGGGGAATTTGTCACCAACATAAATGGTTTCACAGACTAAAAGGATGTCATGGATCCTTTAATTTATTTGATCGAGCATCACCGACAAGCAATTTATCAGTTCTTCGGCATAGATACATGGCTTGTGGTGCAGTGCTCGATTATTTAAACTATTGGTTGTATGAGATTAGTTTGCTTTCATATTTTCAAATTAAAATGATATTTTTTAAATTCTCTAAATATAGATATATATGTAAATTAAGTTGAACATTTGGCCACTGACAAGAATTACCTCTGGAAAATATCTAGGATTCATTATCCATCATCGGGGAATCAAAATCGACAGAGAAGATTAAAACTATCTTGGAAATGTCATCTCCCATAGCCTTGAAGCAACTACGATCCTTTCAAGGTAAATTGGCATACCTGAGATGCTTAATATCTAATATGTCAGGAAGGTGTCATCCCTTTTCAAACTTACTCTAAAATAATACTAAATTCTAATTGGGAGAGTCGTATCAGTGGGCCTTTGAGGATATTAAGCAATTCCTAACGACGACGCCTGTTTTAGCAGCCCTTATCCCGGGTCGACCATTGATACTTCATATCGTGGCCTTAAATGAATCACTCAGAGTTATAGTTAATCAAGTAAATGATGAGGGTAAGGAGAACACACTGTACTACTTGAGTCAACATCTAATATAGGCAGTGGTGAAGTATACTCCTATTGAGAGGCATTGTTTGGCTTTGGTTTCCGCCGCTAAGAAGCTTAGGCACTACATGATTTTTCATAAGGTCAACCTAATTTTAAAAGCTAATTCATTGCAATATTTGATGAAACCATCCCTTTTGAGATGTTTAACAATATGGTTGATCATTCTATTACAACTCGATATAACTTTGATGCCCCTTCGCATTATAAAAGGATACATTTTAGCAAACTTCCTCGTAGCGTACCCACTATCAGTTGGGTCCCATCTTAATGAGACCTGTCAAAAGAATAGATAAGTAAAGTGGAATAGCTTAGTACAAGACAATGAGAGATGTACTTCGATGGAGCTTCATTAGCCAGAAGAGATAAAGGATTAAAAATAGTGATAACTGGGAAAGTAAAGATTGGTTTGATTTTGTTAACACTAGATCAGGTAATGCTAACATTCTCTTACAACCTAATAGATCCGTGTACCAAAAATGAAGCAAATATGAAGCACTGATAACTGGATTGGAATTGGCAATACTAATGGAAATAACAGACATTGTCATTTATAGCGAGTCATAGCTCATCATTCAGTAAGTTGCAGGTCAGTACAAAAATTTGAAACCAAGACAGCAAGTATATCACAAGTATACGATGAAACTACTATAATAGATTCCCAGTGTGACACTCTATAGGATTCCTCGAGCGGACAATGCCCATACGGATGTTTTAGTGAAACTTGTTAAAGAGTTTGCATGTCCGCAGGAAGATTCCATAGACATTATAGAGCAAGTAAGTTAGGTCTTGTTAATGATTGACCTCGAGAGTTTACACAAACTCAGAAGGAAAGCTAGCAACCACAGTAAAACATGATATCGAATATTGCTGTCAGTTGTTAATAGAATGTTTACAAATAGGAAACTTTAAAATGATAAATTAGTAGCACATTAGATCAAGAAAAGAGCAATGTGTGTTGATCAATAATGTCTTGTACAGGAAATATTTCGATCAGATGTGGCTGAGATCTTTAAGCAGAGCAGAAGCAAAAAATATTGTCAAACAGGTACATGTCAGATTGTGTGGTGCTCACCAATCAAGGCCTACGATGAAGATAAAGATCAAGAGACTCGGATACTATTGGTCAGCTATGATGACTGATTGTATGGAAATAGCTAAGATATGTCATCTGTGCCAAGTACATGGGGTGGTTTTGCACCAACCTTCGAATGTTCTACACCCCACAATCACGTCAGGTCCATTCGAATGTTGGGGTACGGATATAGTGGGGCTAATAGACCCTCCATCAATAAAAGGACACAAGTTTATTCTCCCAGCTATCCAAATGGGCAGAAGCAGTTCTGTTACAAAAAGTAACATCACAACATGTTTTACAATTTTTCAGAAATCAAGTCATCTACCCTTTCAGCATTCTGCATAGATTTATTTTGGACAATGTGTCCTCTTTCAAGAGTACAAAGATTTATAGTTTTATTAGACATCATGAAATAGAATGGAGATACTCTATGATCTACTACCCGAGAGTGAGCGGCTTAGCTAAAGCCTTCAATAAGACGCTCGTGCAGATATTATAGAAAATATTGGACTAGAATAAAAGAGGATGGCACGAGAAACTATTAGAAGCTTTATGGGCCTACCAAATAAAATCAAAGAGCTAACTGAGTGTATACCCTAAGCACTCATGTACGGTCTGAGGCAGTGCAGCTGTTAGAAGTTCAGCTATCGTCTCTCAGAGTCACCATCGCAAACAATATTATAATAGAAGAAAATGTCAAGTTCTGACTTGTAGAATTTGAAAATCTTAAAGGAAAATGATTGCTCGCACTAGATAACTTAGAGCTTTACCAAGAAAAAATGGTTCAAGCCCATGATAAACTGGTCTGCCCGAGGATGTTCAAAGATGGTGACATTATTCTTATTCTCAGAAGGCCTATACTTGAACACCGTAAGATAGGCAGAAAATTTGAACCAACTTGGGAGGGACTGTTTGTGGTAGGAAATGTATAAATCGGAGGATCGTACCAGCTGGTGAACACTCAAGGAGAATGGTCCATGTTGCCAATCAATGGAAAATTTTTGAAGAAATACTACGCAACGAGTGGAGTTCAAAATACGACGTTTGCATACAAAATTAGCTAATTGTCTAGTGCCTGTATCTGGGTCCTAATGAAAAGAAAATTTGTAACAAAATGAATTTTTGTGAAAAAAGATTAACACGTTGAAACCTGCTATTCAAATTTCAAATGTCATCAAGTCATATTAAATAAGATAATGGCATAAGTATAATTCAAAATTCACTAAAGTAATAACTTTGTTTTTGTTCTTGTTTGTTTGAATTTCATCGCACTGACGTTCCTCCTGTTTTATGCAGGGAAATGTCAGGTCATAAGTTTTTTTTCTTTTAAAGACGGTTTGAATATTGAACAAAATGAGAAAAAGGTACTACAAAGAGGCATCATAAACTTTAACTTGAACTTCACCCAAGTCAGTGTAGACTATGAAGGCCCGCTGATGAATTTGCTCAATCACGGAAAAATTGCAAGCTTGCAATTCATGATCAGAATCAGTCACAGAAAAGAAGGAGAGTCATCTAGAAAGAAAGACATAGAGGAATATTTAAAGCCATGCCTCCTGAAGAAGGAAGCAAATGGGTACCATTAATGATGACCACACCGGATGGAGATTTAATCAGTACAACCTTAAAAAGAACTCCAGATGTGCAGTGAGACACACACAACAACGTAATGCCATCCACTGCAAGCACAGGGCAGTAGACGAACTTGAAAAGAGACATGCCAAAGGATACTGTCGCGGAGCTTACACCGATTCAAAAAGAAGAAGATTATAATCTAGAAATGAAGGAGGCATCCGCCAGTCTACCAGCCACAGTAGATGAGCCAGAGTTCACTGTTGATCCTACACTGTTATAAAGACCACTAGAGGAGTTCTACGGGGATGCTCGATATGCTGCACAAACTTACCATGATAGTCGTCATCAACACCTACATTTGTAGAGTACGGGACTTTTGAAGCATATGCAACAGCCTCAATGATGATAAGAAGCATAGAACACCCTGAACTAGAGTCGTACACACCATAATTTTTCAAGTCGTGACAACCACAGATCATGCCAGACTACAATATGATAAAGATACATAGGGTCCAAAAGAAGAATTTGAACTCTATGAAAATATTCAAGGAAAATTTGTCAATATCCTAGAAGGACTTGAGTTGTATACCGATGTATTCTTAGAGAAGGATAAAAGCAAAATTTTGTATTGTGTGTTCAACCTCAGGGACTTGGGTTGATAGCCATTTGAGTGAGAAGAAATACTCAGAGCCCTAGAAATGGAAGAGGAAGAATGGCAAAATCACGATTCAATGTGGTTGCTGCTATAATTTTGCAAAAAATAGACAATGAAATACCTCAGGAATTCTAAAGAATGAAGAAGTGGACCCCATGCCTTCTATGATAAAGAAAATGATCAAAAGAATGGTGGAATGGCATACTGCCGGTGGATTACATTCTGAACAACTCCAACATCAACATTTCAGAAGAAGGAGATTGCATTCCTCCTCATATTAACTAGCACAAATTTGTCAGACCCTTTTGCACAGTCTCGATCATAAGTGAAAGCAACATTTTGTTTGGAAGAGAAATACAGACCGCTGGTCTCGAAGAATTCTGGCGGTTGATATACCTAAAATATATAGTATTTTTTATGAACATTTTTATACCTATTTTTGATGATATTGCACTTTAATGGAAGGTATTTTGTGATTTTCATGTAGGTATCATGAAAATGAGTGATTATGATGAAACGAGAAAAATTGGATCAAATTTGGAGCAAAAAAATGAAAAATGAAAATTTGGGCAGTGGCGGCTAAGCGCCGCTTGGCCGACGCTTAGCCGCCACAGTTAAAAATCGAGATTAAGTTGAATTTGGTGCCATTTTTAAAGGGGATGGGATGCAACTCTTGGTGGTAACTTCCATAACTTCCTTTAGGCTGCAAATTTGAATGAAGGGTGAATTTTTTGGTGGATACATCGAATCTGGATACATTTTAAAGAGACACCAATGTACATTTTGGTTTAATATTTAAAGAGAGTCTTAGGAAATATTAGGGGCTCTTCCTTTGCATTTTGAAGGGCTCTTCTTTTGCATTTTGAAGGGCTCTTCCTTTGCATTTTGATGGGATCTTCCATTGCAATTTGAAGAGAGTTTTTACAGAGTTTTTATTGTATTTCATTAGGAGTAGGAGTAGAGAGTAGAAAAGTGGAAAGGGTAGGATTGAAGCCTTCTTCTTCCCACTTCTTCTTTTTCCTTTAGTTTAGTTTTTATTAAAGTCTGAAGTCTGTTTCTGAGTCATCAGAGTTGGGAGACCTGCTCTGAGGATTAGTTTAGTGAAGAGTCAAGGTTTCAGAGGAACTTTCTGAGTCTTGTGGAGATGATTTTCAGATAAGTATTACTTTTGTTCTTACATTTAGTTTTTAATTAATACTTGTTGTGTTTGTTGTTTTTCTCAGCCATTGTTTTTGAAAATGATGCTTTTACAATATTAGCAAATCAAGTTGCTGCTGTTTCAAGGAAGATAGACCAATTTGGGATGAATTTTTCTCAGCAACGTTCCATGATTGAAGAAAATTTATTAGGCCAAATGGTTGATTCTTATTCTTCACCAGAAACTGTGAATGCTATAATTAAGCCTAACAACCCATATTCCAATTATTAGAACCCAGGTTTGAAGAATCATCCAAATTTTAGCTAGAATACTAATAATCAGGGTGGTGTTAATCAATAATGAGGGAAACACCAAGTAAACCCATTGGGGAATTGAAACAACCAAGGAAATAATAAGAATAGATTAACTTATCCTTCAGGTTATAACAATGTTGTACAATTAAAGGAGAAAAAGTTGTCTATTGAAGAAGTGGTTTAACATATGGGAAGTCAATTACAAATTCAAGGAGCAACCATCAGAAATATTGAAAATCAATTGGGAAAAATTTCAAATGCCTTAAGTAATAGATCCCAAGGAATGCTTCCAAGTAATACTGAAGTAACTCCAAGAGAAAAGAATAAAGAACAACGTAAAGCAATTCAACTGAGAAGTGGAAGAGAATTGGAGGATTGGGTTCAAAACGAAACTGAAGTAGAGAAAGAAGGGATTGAAGAACTAAAAGATGACGCTCCGAAAGGTTTGGAAAGACCTATTTCTCCACCTAAGGTCGATTTAGAAAAACCACCACCTTCATTTCCTCAGAGACTTCGTCAACAAAAGTTGGATAAGCAATTTTTAAAATTCTTGTAGATATTTATGAAGCTTACTATTAATATTCTATTTCCTGAAGCCTTAGAACAAATGCCAAGCTATGAAAAATTTATGAAGGATATTCTTAACAAGAAAAGGAAGTTTGAAAATAACGAAACTGTTGCACTTAGTGAGGAGTGCAGTGCAATAATTCAGAAAAAGCTTCCTAAAAAACGTTAAGATCCTGGTAGTTTCATAATTCCATGTGGAATTTGAGACAGATTCTATGGAAAAGCTTTATGTGATTTGGGTGCAAGCATTATCCTTATGCCTCTATCAATATTCAAAAGACTGGAACTAGGAGAAATAACCGCAACTACTGTAACTCTGCAATTATCAGATCGTTCGATCACATATCCTAGAGGAGTTATAGAAGATGTTTTAGTTAAAGTGGATAAATTTCGTTCCAGTCATGTTTAGAACATTTATCTAAGGTTCTAAAACATTGTGAAGAAACTAATTTGGTCCTTAACTGAGAAAAATGCTAATTTATGGTAGCAGGAGGAATTATTTTGGGACATCAGATTTAAGAAAAAGGTTTGAAGGTAGATCCTGCAAAAATTTAAGTTGTATCTAATTTACCTTGCCTTACCAATGTAAGGGGAATTAGAAGTTTTTTAGGACATGTTGGATTCTACAGGCGTTACATAAAAGACTTTTCTAAGATTACAAAACCTTTATGTCGTTTACTGGAAAATGATGCAATTTTTAATTTTGATGATGATTGCCTCAAAGCCTTTGAAACATTAAAAGAAAAATTAATCACTGCACCTATAATAATTTCACCAAATTAGAAAAAACCTTTTGAATTAATGTGTGATGCTGGTGGTTATGCTATTGGTGCTATTTTGGGTCAAAAATATGATAAGATTTTTAAAGTTATTTATTATGCTAGTAGAACTCTTAATGAAGCTCGAATTAATTATACCACTACTGAGAAAGATTTATTAGTTATAGTATTTGCCTTTGATAAATTTTGATCATATTTAATTGGAACTAAATATGTTGTGCATACTGATCATATTGCTATCAAATGCTTAATAAAGAAAAAAGACGCAAAACCAAGACTGATAAGATGGATTCTTCTTTTGCAAGAATTTAACTTTGAGATAGTAGATAGAAAGGGTTCTGAAAATCAAATTGCTGATCATTTGTCCATACTTGAAATTGAAAAATCTCTCTGTGATGTTGAAGAAAATAATGAACATTTTCCTGATGAAAAATTGTTCAATGTTAATGAGTGGCGTGTTCCGTGGTATGCAGATATAATAAATTTTATTATTGGTGATATTATACCATATGGTTTGACATACTACGAGCTGTGAATATTCAAGATCCTAAGACTGGAAAAATATTTATAGTTGATGGAAATAGACTTAAACCATATTTTTCAGTCGAGCAATCTAAATCTGATGAGAATCAAATATTGGGTCACTCAGAATGAGTTCTGGGTTTTTCAGGCTGAAGACATTAAACCAAGCGCTTTGTGGGAGACAACACATAATTATCGGTGTGCTTTACTTTATGTTTGTTTTGTGTGCTTTGTTTGGTTTGTTTTTATATTTTTAGTTGTAGTAATTTGGAGTTTTTAAACTGAATAGAGTTTATTTGACCTTATTTGATGACTTAAAAGAGTCAGAATGAAAATTTGGACATTTGGCTGCTAAATTAAGCACTAGCGGCTAAGCGCCGCAGTCGGCATATTTTTAGGTTGTGTTTTAAAAAGGGGTCGCCTACAGAAGTTGTCGTCAAATTTTAGGTTTTAAATTTAATTTAAATATAGATAATTTAGAAAGTAGCATTTGATTTTGAAAATAATTTTGAGTTTGAAAATTTTAAGATATGAAGTCAAACTGATCTCACATCCCGAATAGTTTATATAAACGAGCACCGCACCACAAACTGTATATCTATCCCGGAGAATAGACATACTGCTTGACGATGGCGCTCGATTAAATAAACTAGAAGATTTGTGACATCCGTTTGGTCTGCGAACCAATTTTATAAGCCGACAAGTTCCCCTGCTTAATATAAAGGAATTAAGTAGGGTTTATATTACCTGGGTTCTTAAATTTCCCTATAAGGGCAAGCCCCTATAGTTAATTACATCTTAAATGACGGGAATCACTTAAGAAAACTCTCGATAATGATCAGTGGTTTTCCTCTCAAGAATTTCAAAGTTTAAGGTTTTCAAAGGATTGGATTTTGGAAATTTCAATAGGGGTCAGCTCAAATTTGGAACAAGTTTATTTTAAGAGTCCAAAGGAAGAGAAGTAGGAGAAGCTGAGGATCCAAGAAGAATCTTGGCAACTTCCCAAACTATCCTATTGTTTGTCTTAGATTTGGGAATTTACTTAATGTTTCAATCTTGCCAATTTTAATTAGTTAGGACTTATATTTGTATGACATGATCATACAAATAGCCTCGAAGATGCGAGGGTTTAGGTCATACCGAACGACTACCTCAGAGTCCTAAGACTGGTTAGGGCTTAATTTGCATAACATGATTATACAAATGCCTAACCAAAAGTTGAGGATTTATGTTGCACTAAGAAAACTACCTCGAAATCCTATGGCTTTGTTGTTTAAAACTAGGAAAGGTTTTGCTGAAGTAGATTCAAGTTTTGCTGATGACGATGGCCTTGCTGCCCACCATGCTCCGAGCTCCTTGTTGTTGCAGAGGTTTGGTTTTAGAAGTCATAAATCAGGAGATGAGAGAAGTATTTCGGTTTAGAGAAAATCTTAAAATCCAAGTATTTAAAATATTTTAATTAAAGCAAATCTTAAAGTTGTTTAAACAGAACCGATTAAGATCCCACGGTTCCGTCATCCCGACACCGTTATTTTCATTGAATTCACTTAGTCCAGATGAATTTGCTAAACTCAACCGAATGAATTCCACACTTTCATTTAGACCGTGGGAAATCCCGTTAGCAACACGTGGGTTACATCATCCGAGGTATTCCCGATCACTCAACGAGACGTTTTAATTTAGTTATAATTGTAGTTTTGTTGTTCTGTTTGTGATTAAATTTTGAGTTGTTTTATATTTTGAAATGTTGTGGCGGTGAATTTTATCTTGTAATGATTTTAGTTTAATTTTAGTTTCAGTTCAGGGACTATCCTAAAGGTTTTGGTTTTCATGCAACAGTTGTTTGTCATGCAAGAAAAGTAAAGTAACAGTGCATGTAAGTAAATTGCAATAAAGTAAATTGCAACAAAGTAAAAGCGTACCTGGAGGGTCTTCCCGTCATCCCAAGCTGCACTTAAAACACATGTTAAGGCATTTAAATATTTCAACAACTACCTTGGAAAAGCTAATGGAAAGGTTTTGGTTGTCTACCAAAGTCCTAATCCTATAGCTAGTCATCTCTTATGACGTCTAGGCTCTTGTGTTTTGGTTTAAGGATGATTTTCTTCATCAAAGAACAATTAAATTCAGTTGTTCTTATAAACATCCTATCATATTGAGGAAGTGCTTAAGACGAGTCTTAAACATCTTTTCAATATCCCTAGGATTGTTTTAAGTCCAAGAGAATTTAATTATACAAGTGAATTAATCATCCAGGAGTTTAAGTTTTGTTCTCTTGCTCAGTGAAGTAGGACATTTGAATATCCTATAAGTGAAGTAACATTTCACTTGATGCCTCATCTAAGAGTTATAGCAATAAGAGCTTTAAAAGGGCAAATCAAATTATTATGTATTTTAACGATTTAAACTTAATGATTTAATTTTAATTTTAACTTAATTATAAAAAGTTAGTTTAAGTTTGGAAATAGTGTTCAAGTTATTTTAGATTTAATTCTTAATGATTTCATTTAGGTTTGTATTTAAATGATTTTGATTTAATTTAATTTAATTTAATTTAATTCAATTTAATTTAATTTTAATTTAATTTGATTTGATTTTAATTTAATTTAATTTAATTTAATTTAATTTTAATTTAATTTTAATTTTAATTTTAATTTCAATTTAATTTTAATTTAATTTAGTTTTAATTTAATTTTAATTTTAATTTAATTTAATTTTAGTTTAATTTAAATTTAGTTTTAATTATAGTTTTGATTGTTAATTTTAATTATCAATTTGAATTATTATTTTAATTTTTAATTAGGAATTAAGTATTGTTAAAGTGACTTGTTTAAGGATTTTTAAATTAAAGAATAAATATCCTCTTAAATAATATCCCTACTTTAATAATTCCAATTTCTATTATTCTTCCAAAATTTCAATTAATTAATTAAAGTTTTATTTTAATTATTTTTTGAAATGATTAGTAGATTTCTATCGTTAATCATTTAATTTTCAATCATCCAAAATTAGTTTAAAATCAAATATTTTACCCTCCCCTTTTTAATTAATCCTAAAATTTTAATTAAAGGTTAAAATTTTTAATTACCATTTTGTCCTTCAAGCTTAATAATTCTATAACTCACTAAATTAAGCTCAAATGAACTTAAAATTTTTATGTAACCTCAGTTACATGTCAATTAAGACATTAGAGGAGAAAATGTGATTTTTCTGTATTTAATTTATTTATGTAATTATTTTTAATGGAAAATAGTGGTTTTCAAGGAAAATTCAATAACATGACCAAGGAAATGTTTCTATCCTTAAGAAAATTATGAGATGTTTCTAATGACCAGAGGACCATTTGGACCAATTTTGGTGATTTTTTGATTTATATTTTATTTATTAGAATGATTTTGAGTTTTGAAGCATTAATTAATTTTAAAAAAAAATTAATGTTAAAAAAGGATTTTGTATTTTTCTTAAATCTCTCTAACCTTAAGGAGTTCAGAGAAACTAATTTTATATTTTTTTGATTTTTCTTTGATTTATTGGAATTATTTTAGTGAAAAAGGTTGAAAATTCATTTTTAATATTAAAAATTACATTAAGCTTTTAAAATTCAATATCTCACCCTAGGAACTTAGGAAAAATACTTGGTTTGTTCCTAAATGATTAGAATTCAAAATGTGATATTTTGGTGATTTTTAATATTTTTATGATTTCTATTATTTTTTTATTATTAAAAATATTAAAATAATAAAAATCAACTTTTTTTTAGAAAATTACAATTTTAATTTTCCTAAGTTCCTCTGATATCAGAGAAGCTCCAAAACCATTTTTGGGAATTTTTGAAAAGTATTTTGTGAGTTATGAATTTTTTAAGTTAAATTTTACCCATTTTGCTTGAGAGGCTTAATTAACCCATTTGGTGGGGTTAGTTAAGTCCAATTGATTTCAAATTTTTATGTGAGACTCTCTTAACCCTAAAGGATAGTGGAGAATTGTTTCCAAGTCAATTTGATGTATATTTAACCATAATTAATTAAAGTTCAATTTTGGGTGTTTAGGCCAATTAGGGTTATTCCATGTGAATTAACTCAAAACTTATTTTTCCTAGGTTCCTCTGGTCATAAGAAACATCACCAAATTTTCCTAGAATTTATTTCTCAATATTCTAATTATTGGAATTAAAATATTCAAAACAAGAACATGCAATTGAAAAATCAATAACTTCTCATAGGGATGGCGTCTGACCTTGGAAAATTTAGGGAATGTTCCCAAGTTCAGAGGCTTCAAATGCCCTATGGTCTCATGCCATGGTGAATTACCTATGCAAATGGAGAATTAAAACAATGCAGGGAGTAAATAAATTATTAAAAATAAAATACTTGATGAAATGACTTGATTTCTTTTCCATATTATTCTCCTCTGTTCACTGAGCAAGAGAGTATTTTTATTTTATTTTTAGGATTTTTCTACACAAAGTTATGAATTTTGAAGTTCTGGATATTTAATAAATCCATATAATCATATTTTTCTATTTATCCGAATCGGCGCCGCGTCAACCTTAGCATCTCCGAAGAGCCACGCGGCGCTTTCTGGTTCGATGCCGCCATCCGACTCAGCGCTCCAGGGGCCCGCTGTATCGTTCCATCTCCTCATATGGCTCAATCTGGATCGTCCACCCGCGCGTGTATCAAATGGACGGTATACGTTCATCGTCCCCAAGCCTCGTAGCCCAAGAACCGTCCACACTAAATCCTTAATATCTCACTCAATACTTAACGGATTTTTGTGTTCTTGTGCTCTATGGATTCGTCTTGAAGAGACGAATACATCTATACGGTGATCATGCATTGAAATTGAGACATTTGAAATGGAGAATGTTCAGAAGCTTGGGAAGAAGAGAGAGCTCATACCTTTGCTCGGAGAAGTGAAGCTTCGATCCGAGAGTTGTGTCACGTTCGATCGGGTCCAAGCAAGCTCCGCATGAAGTCCCTTGGCCTGGTGAATTGCCTTGGTACAAAAGTGACCACAGCCGATCACAAAGCTTGGAGGCTGGAGCAACTGGGTGGCCTGGAGAGGGGACTTTCACTGGGGAACTTCTCCTCTTGGTCTGGTGAAAGTGTAGGGCCAATCAATTTGGAGATTGGCTCACTATGGTGAAGTGTCCTGGTTTTGGGCTTGAATTTCAACTCTGAAATTGAGCTCACAGAGAGGAAATGGAAGGGGGATTTCAGAGGGGATCAAGTTCTCCAGGTGTGGGGAAGAGTCTGGAATGATTTTGGCAGAGTTTCTGTGTGATTTGTTTCAGCACCTTTTCATGGACGAGAGAGGTGGGGTTTAAATAGGAGAGGCTGGAGGCTCTCATAAGGGGAGTTAGGGCTTGGGATCAGCTGCTTAGATCAAGGGAAGAACAGCCATGGCAGCCATTGGGCATGGGGCAACTCAGTAGGTGAGAATTCCAAGCTTGGCCTCACATGATGCTCTCGGGTGTGGTGTTTTCCGGCGGTTCAGGTGGCTGACCGGCAGGCAAGGGTCACCCTCAAGGTCAGGAGGTCCAGGGCTGGGGTTTAGTGTAAGGAATTGGCAATGGCCATTGTAAAGTGTTTGAATCAAAGTGGAATGGGGTAAGGGTGTATTTTGGCTAAGTTTGGTCAAATGCATGGATTGGGCTAGGTGCGCCTCCCCATGGCTAGTTTGGGCTGAAGAGAAAGTGGTTTAGGTCAGCTTAATTAGTGGGGAAGGGTCACCATCCAAGTACAATTAAGTTTAAGCAAGGTTTAGTGGAATCATGGAAGTAGCTAATCCTCTTAAGGGAATATGGAGAGAACTCCCTCCTCTTGCCATCTTGGGTATGGTGAAGTGTCCAAGGCTCTCATGGCTTCCATGTGGCTCATGCATGGCTTCATGGCTCCATTTGGCTTGGGAAAAGTTAAGTCAACTTTCATGAGGAAGGATTTTGTGATTTTTGGAATTTTGGTGAGAGTTGTCATGAGGTTTGATTTGGAATGGTTTGATGATGCATTTGAAATTTAGGGAAGGTTTTAATTGGAATGTATGATGAAGTGTAGTGTCATGTGGGCATTAGAGTCAAATTTGGGCCTTTGAATCATTTTAGGAATGGGCTATTTTTTTTTAGGAAGGCTTAAGGAAGTGGGCCTTAGGTTTTAAAATAAATTTATGGATGGGTATTTTGTAAAAGGTTGAGACAAATAATTATTAGGATTAGTTTAGGGATGTGTCATGAGTGATTTAAAATAAATTTGAGGTGGTTTGTGTTTGAATTGGTTTGGATTTGGGCTTCTTTGGTAAAGGGGCCAATATAGGTCAAATTGAGCTAATTTGGGCCAATGTGGGGCTATGGTTGAAATTGATGTAAAATTAATGTTGGGAAATGTTTATGGGGGTGTTACAAATAGGTTTCAACTTTGGTTGGGTTTTGATTTTGGGATTTGGGCCCATTTGGGTTAGGTTTGGGTGTAGGCCCATTTAGGGAATTTTGGGTTTGGGCTGAATTTGAGTAAGGTTTGGGTCCAAATTTTGGGCAAACCACGTTAGTGTTTTGTTTGTGGGGATGCTAGGAAGGTTTTAGAAAAGGTTTGGGGTCCATTGGAGTTAAATTGGGTTAGTTTGGGCTAAGATTGGATAATGGGTCCAAATTGGGCTTTAAGGTCAAAAGTGAAATTAGATTCAAATGTCAATCAAATTGGACTTGGATTTTGTCTAGATTGATATTATGGATATTGAATTGAAGTTTAGAATTGAATTGGACCAAAATTGGGGTCAATTGGGTAGGTTTGGTTTGACATTGGGTTCACTTGGGCTAAGAATGGGCTAAATTAGGGGTTTTGGTAAAAGATGGGTAAATTGAAACAATAAGCCCATGGTGTAGTTGGACAAAATGAAATTGATAATATTTGGGATTTTCTGGAATTTTCTAGGAATTTTCGGAATTTTTGTATTTTGGGTCAAGAGGGGCATTTTGGTAATTTGGAGGGTAGTTGGGGGATACTTTTGGAATTTTTGGTATTTTTGGCTATGGATGATCAACTTGATTGGTGAGGAAATGTTCAAGGTTAATTTTGGGGAATTTTGGGTGATTTAAAAATTTTTGAGGATTTGGGCAATTTTAAGGGCTTTTGATAGGTTTGATAGGTGTAGGGTCCCCGGGGTCAAAAATTGAAATTTTTGGAAGAATGAAGATTGATCAAATATGTGTGAAATGGAATCACTTTGGTTGAGCCATGAAGCCATATTAAGTCTATATGAGCCATGAGAGGACTCATTGGAGGCATTCACTATGTGGTTCCTAACCATCTTAACTAGGGGCTTAGGGGTTAAGGTCCATCCATATGAATTACCTACATGAGTCAAGGAGTCAAGTTGGGTATAGTTGTGGTTTTAGGATTTGGATTGTGTGTGTAAGAGTTTAGAGTGTGAGTATAGTGAGTGTGTAAGTCAACCCTCACCAGGACAGGCCACCTAGGGCCATCCTAAGGCCAAAGAGTCCTATAGGGAACTCATCCTTTAAACCTCCACATTTAATCTCAACCCTCTAGGTGATTAGGGGTCTTCAATCAAGTTTGTGGGATTTGTAGGGAGTCAAGAGGTGTTTAAACTTCTAAAGGGTGGGTTCCACTTTTAGTCCTTTAAGATAGTCAAAGGAAAAGCCTAAGGCTAGATCCTAAGTACTAAAGAGAGAATAAAAGACCTCATAAAAATGAGGTGAACAAATGGACCCCCAATAGGTGTGGTGTGCTAACCAAGCACACCACGCATATTGGAGTTGACCGAAAAGATCGACAAAACCAACACAGATGTCCAAGTGACAAACTTAGGACGAAGTAGAAGAATTTCCGCTAGGGAGTATCAGGTATATTTCCAAGACCGGAGGTTCCTGAACTCTCACTGGGGAATGGAAAAGGAGGTGAACTCCAAATCACCAGATCTGGGGAATTCGATTTAGATTTCATTTTACTTTTAAATTTCAAGTTTCAATGTGTGAGCTTAGATTTTGAGTTTTAATTTAGATTGAAGTTTGATTTAAAATCAATTTGAGGAAATTTGGATTTGAAATGAGAATTAAAACCTAGGTTCCAACCTCGGGATTGCAAGGAAAACTGGAATTTAGGTACCAGCCTCGGAGTGAGAATCGGAGATTAAGTGTCGATTGAAAAGAATGAGAATCAAAATTTAGGTACTGATCTCGAAAGGGATGAGAATTGAAATTTAAGTATCAATCTCGAAAGAGAGTCGAAATTTAGGTATCGACCTCGAAAAGGATGAGAATCAGAGTTTAGGTACTGATCTCAGAATGAGAACTAGAATTTAGGTACTAGTCTCGAAATGAGGGCTGGAATTTAGGTACCAGTCTCAGAATTTTAGAATTGAAATTTAGGTATCAATTCGAAAGAGAATCGAAATTTAGGTATCGATCTCGAATGAGAACTGGAATTTAGGTACCAGTCTCGAAAATTTTGAATTGAAATTTAGGTATCAATTCGGATAAGAATCGAAATTTAGGTATCGATCTGGGAATGAGAACTGAAATTTAGGTACCGATCTTCGGAAATTTTGAATTGAAATTTAGGTATCAATTCGGATGAGAATCGAAATTTAGGTATCGATCTCGGAATGAGAACTGGAATTTAGGTACCAGTCTTGGAAATTTTGAATTGAAATTTCGGTATCAATTCAAAAGAGAATCAAAATTTAGGTATCGATCTCGAAATGAGAACTGGAATTTAGGTACCGGTCTCAGAAATTTTGAATTGAAATTTAGGTATCAATTCGGATGAGAATCGAAATTTAAGTATCGATCTCGGAAATTTTGAATTGAAATTTAGGTATCAATTCAGATGAGAATCTAAATTTAGGTATCGATCTTGGAATGAGAACTGGAATTTAGGTACCAATCTCGGAAATTTTGAATTGAAATTTAGGTATCAATTCGGATGAAAATCGAAATTTAGGTATCGATCTCGGAATGAGAACTGGAATTTAGGTACCAGTCTCGAGAGTTGAGAATTGAAATTTACTGTGGATATTTGGATTTAGTGGGAGATTGAAATGAATATGAAAGTGTTCCATATCCCATGGGAATCAATCAAAGTTTGATTATTTGGCGAAAGGTACGAATCCATGCCATCCGAATCAAATTGAAAATTCTTCGTGATTCTGAAATCATCCCGAGAGAGGGTTTCAAAGGAGGTCTGGAATAGATCTTGATTTGAAGAAGAATTGGAGGATTTGAAAAGATGGACTTAAATTGGAATTCAATTTGAGCTTTAGATTTGTTTTGTTTGTCCTTTAACTATCCCATTTTTTATTTGTTGTTTATTTGGTGTTCATGTGGATTTGAAGTTCTTTTTAATGTTTGGAATTTTATGGAAGAGAGTTCTTATTTATTTTCCTTTTCTTTTCTGTTCTTTGTTCGAAGTTCATTTAACTTTAATGGTGTTTCCCAGTCAATTTGCACAAAAATAGGTGAAGGCAAAATGTGACGTGGTCACTTTCATTCTAATCTTGTTGAAGATACATCATACAACTCGATCTGAAATATTTCTCACATAATCCATGACTCAAAACGGACTATGTATGATTCCTGTTGATCCATCCAAAAAGTATCTGTTAGAAATCCAAGTCTGAATAATGAGATACACGGTCAATAACATCACCTTCCAAGCCGTCCTTGGCAGGAGTGCCGCATGGATGTGCATTGGAGGTGTGCTATTTCTCGTGTAACTCACAGCTCATAAGGCTGGAGACTCTCCAATTCTGGATCTGGCTGGAAGTGGTAAGGCGCCTTTTTGTCGTTTATCTTTCTAAAAGTGACGAAGATCCGCTCCACTGGTACTCCCGGTATACAATGTTTTGCGATGTCTGCTCCATTTCCTTGTAATATCATGACGGAACCTACCGGGAGTGGTATCTCCACCGGCCCTCGGAACTTACCCGGGCCTGCTATTCGGAGGTCAGATCCGAACATGATATTGCATTGGTTGACGAACGAAATTGTGCAGAAAGGTCTGACAAAGTCATGGTGGCCTATGTGTGGAGGTATGCAGTCACCCTTCTAATAAATGTTGAAGATGCAACTGTTGGGTATGCGACCTGTCGCGTACCCTCCACGTTATCATCCTTTTCACCATTCTTTTAATTATCCTTGGCATTGGATCCACCTCACCGTGACGGTGTATCCCTGGTGGATTTCCTCTTCCGTCCTCTGCGAAGTTATAGCAACATCCGCATTGTATTGTGACTCTTCCTTTCCCTGGCATCCATTTCCGGGGTTTCGAATAAGTCTTTTCTCTCAGATGGCCTGCTCGACCCATTTTCTGAAGTTCTAAGATGCAATCCACAATCTGCTGTTGCTCATACTCTGAGAATACACCTGTGTGTAACTCGAGGCCTTCCAAAATGTTGATTATTTTGCCTATAATCCTTTTAAAATATTCGAAAGTCTTCTTCTCAACAATGTGCATTCTTTCTAGTTCATATTTTGGGATGATCTGCAAGTGACGAGGCCTAGTAACGTATTGCGGGATGTATGGCTTAATCCCGTCACGTTCTCCTGCATACCTTGGCTCCTCGGGGATTGTCTCTGTCGGGACATCCTCCGGGGTTGCTTCCGCAACAAGGTTCTTCATATATGGTATCTCTATCTGGCGTCGAGGCGATCTCTCTGCCTCTGATCTTCTCAGAGTTTCCCTTATCTTTTCTGTTGTTCTCGAAGCTTGTTCTCTCTTTTCAGGTTCCTGATGAACTGGTATCTTTGAAATGTGTGTGTTGGCGAAGGTGGCTCTTTCCTCGTGTTGATTTGCTGCTAGTTTAGTCAACATCTTGCGGATACGGCGATTCTTATTCCTTCTTTGAATAACAGTGAGCGTAGCTCTTCTCACTTCTTGAATTTCTGCGGGCGCAGCGCTGACGAGCCTGCCCTCTGCCGTGGCAACTACTGACTTGATTTTCTTGCTTTTCCTCGGTGTTTGTCTTTCTTTCATCCTTGCTGGATTGGCGGCTTGGGTCACCCATCTTCATCACTGTCTGGCTATGAAGCTCTTCTCGGTCCACTGGGACCCAATCATTTTCTTCATACTGTAGGCTGGTAGGTGTGAAGTCGGAATCAATTTCTATCACTGCTCCATCCTTCACCCTCTTTTCATCGAGTGCGAGACTCACGCCATTTTTAAAGTTTAGGACCAACCGCCCGTTAAACATTTCCCTGCGAAGAAGACAAGGGAAGGATCAGGGGCTGCACTAAGAACAAAAACATTAAGAAAATACTTATCACTGAAGATTCTTATTTTCTTATTTTAATTTAAATTTAACTTTTTTTTTAATGAAAGTGGGAAACAATGAAGAAAGATCAAGAACGAGATTTGATTTGAAAGGAAGGTTAAAACTTTATTATTATGATCTCACATATTTTATTCTTAGCACATTTTTTTTAATGATTTTTCTTTTGTCATCCATTTTTATGTTTTTGGGTTCGGACCCAGTCACAAAGTGATTACTTCACCAGTGTTTCTACGGATAAGACTCTATTTTAGAGGCCACCCTTCGAAACATCAGGTTGTGTAATACTTCTTCAAATATCGTCAATTGATTGGAAGCATTTGTCGTTCTCCTTGGCAATTCACAAGCTGGTAGGATCCTCCTGAGTAGACTGCCTCGACCAAAAATGGCCCTTCCCAAGTCGGTTCAAGTTTGCCTCCTATCTTGCGATGTGCAAGAATAGGTCTTCTGAGAACAAGAACTAAGTCACCAACTTTGAAAGTTCTTGGGCGGGCAAGTTTATCATGGGCCTGGATCATCTTAGCTTGGTACAATTCCAAATTTTGTTGCGTTGCAAGTCTTTTCCCTTCTAAGTTTTTCAGTTCTTACAGTCGTAATCTGGCATTTTCTTCTGTAGTAATTTTATTTGCAACTACAATCCTGAGTGATGGAAGCTGAACCTCCAAGGGTAAAACTGCCTCAGACCCGTACACTAAAGTGTAAGGCATAGACTGAGTAGGAGTCCTAAAAGTCGTCCAGTAGGCCCATAAGGCTTCTAACAACTTCTCGTGCCAATTTCTCTTGTTGTCATCCAAAGTTTTCTTTAAAATCTAAACGAGAGTTTTATTAAAAGCCTCGGCCAAGCCGTTTGCTCTTGGGTAGTAGATTGTTGAGTATCGTCAATCGATTCCATGTCTTCTGACAAAATTGTTGTTTTTTGTGCTTCTAAATGCAGACCCATTATCTGAAATGATTCTGCGTGGTACTCCGAAAAGGTAGACGACTTGATTTTTAAAAAACTGTAGCACGTGGTGTGCCTTTACCTCTCTGAGTGGAACTGCTTCTGCCCATTTAGAAAGGTAGTCTGTAGCTGCAAGGATGAAGCGATGTCCTCTTGAAGAAGGTGGTTCTATCGGACCCACTATATTCGTGCCCCAACACTCAAATGGCCACGACGCAATTGTCGGATGTAGCACATTTGGAGGTTGGTGTAGAACCACTCTGTGCACTTGGCACTGGTGACAACTCTTGGCGACTTTCATGCAGTCGATCATCATTGAGGGCCAATAGTACCCTAATCTTTTAATTTTCATTTTCATTTTCGGACCTAACTGATGAGCGCCACAAAGTCCTGAGTGCACCTCTTTAACAATTTCACGAGCCTCGGACCCGCTCAAGCACTTTAACCACATCTGATCAAAAGACCTTCTGTATAATGTATTGTTTATTAATGCGTAAGACAGAGTTCTTTTCTTGATTTGATGTGCTAATGACTTATCATATGGTAATTTCCCTGTTTGCAGGTAGTCTATTAGCGGTTGACGCCAATCTTATGTGTTTTCTGTCACTGCCGCAACTGATTCCTCTGCTTTTTCTGATTTCTGTATCATGTCTATGTCGAGCTGTGATAGGACCTGTCGTCCTTGAACTGACACTTCAACTGACTCATCTTGCAAGAAGGAAAATTCTTTTGCAAGGCGAGCTAGCGCATCCGCGAGGGCATTTTCTCCTCTGGGGATCTTGTAGATTGTTACATTTGGAATTTGTTCCAAGAGTTTCATGGCATACTGAAAGTATTGTTCGAGTCTTGGCTTTAAAATTCTGTATTGTCCCGCGACCTGCCGAATGATCAACTGAGAATCTCCGTAGATGTTGATATCTGTTATTCCCATTTGAATGGTCAATTCTAGTCCTGTTATGAGGGCTTCATATTCTGCCTCATTGTTTGTGCACGACTTTGTTAAGTGGTAGGAATATCTTAACATCCCCCGCTTCGGTGTTATAAAGATTAGTATGATTCCTGCTTTACCGGGCACTATCGTTTGCAATTCTTTTTCTTTCTGTGCTGAGGATGCTCCATCGAAGTATAGTTCCCAACGTCGATCATCAGTGTCTTCTAGGCTCATTATCTGCTCGTCTGGCAAGTTGTCGTTGAGAGGTGATTCTACCGGCAAAGGGTGTGCTGCAAGGAAGTCTGTTAGGACTTGTCCCTTTACAACACGAAGAGGCACGAAAGTTATGTCGAATTGCAATAGTATGACGGGTCATCAAATATTGCAATGGATTAACTTTCGAGATAAGGTTGACCTTATGAGAGAGCATGTAGTGCCTGAGTTTTTTTGAGGCGAAGATCAGAGCCAAACAATGCTTCTCAATTGGAGGATACTATACTTCCGCCGGCAATAGACGATGACTTAAGTAATAAAGAGCAATTTATTTTCCCTCGTCATTGACCTAGGCTAGAAGGGCTCCAAGAGAGTCATCTAAAGCTGCGGTATAAAGTATTAACGGTCTACCCTAGACTGGGGCTGCTAAGACAGGAGGTGTCATTAAGTATTGCTTAAAGTCTTGGAAGGCCCATTGGCATTTCTCTTCCCTAACGAATTTGGCGTCCTTTTTAACTAATGCTGAGAAGGGCTGACACCTACCTAACAAGTTTGAAATAAAGTGTCGAAGATATGCCAACTTCCCTTGAAAGGATCGTAGTTGTTTTAAGGTTTTGGGAGGCGGCATCTCTAAGATAGCTTTAATCTTTTCAGGATCAATTTCGATTCCGCAATGTCGGACAACAAATCCCAAGAAATTTCTGGAGCTGACGGCGAAAGCGCATTTTAAGGGATTCATCTTAAGGTTGTATTGCCTTAGTCGCTCGAAAAAAATTCTTAAATCATACAGGTGATCTTCCTTCAGTTTGCTTTTGATGACCACATCATCCACGTAGCACTCAACTTGGTTGTGAATGAGATCATCAAAAATCTTTGTCATTGCTCTTTGATATGTTGCTCCTGCGTTCTTTAGTCCGAATGGCATTACTGTGTAGAAATACACTCCGATCGGCGTTCTGAAAGCTGTGAGCTTTTCGTCTTCTAGTGCCATCTTTATCTGGTTGTATCCTGATGATCCATCCATGAATGAAAATATTTCATGTGTTGAAGCAATGTCGATCATCAGTTCTGGGATTGGTAGTGGAAATTCATCCTCTGGACATGCTTTATTTAAATCCCTGAAGTCTACGCAGATTCTGATCTGACCATTTTTCTTTCTAACTGGTACCACATTGGCTAGCCAAGTCGGGTATTGCTCTTCACGGACAAATTTAGCATCTATTAGCTTCTTAACTTCAGATATGACTTGTTGTTCAATTTCCAAACGCATTCTTCTGGAAGCTTGTCTGACTGGAACGGAAGTAGGATCCACTCCTAGCCTGTGAACTGCGACTTCTGGAGCTAATCCTGGCATTTCATCATAACTCTAAGCAAAACAATCCTTGAATTCCATTAGTAGCTTGATTATTTCCTCAGAATCTTCTTTATTGAGTAAGGAGCTAACAAAGGTTGGCCTAGGCTCTTTGCTAGTACCTAAGTTAACTTCCATTAACTCATCTATTGTAGATTTGATTTCTTTTTTGAATTCTGGTGGAGCATCTCCAATTTGTAGATCTTCAAGATCTTCTGTAGTTTCCAAGCAGTCTTCATTAGATTCACAAGTGAAAACCAAGCAAAATTCTGTATCGTCAACTGATCCTACTGTACCGAATTCGAGACCATGCTTTGCATTGGGAGGCCGACCGGCGTTATTCCATAATTTTTCATAGTGTTATGACCGGCCTTTTGTCCATTGTCGAGGTAAGACACCACGTTGAATTAAGTTTTGAACACAGGGAGAGTACCACTCAAATGGTAATTCCATTAATTTGGAAGAAGTGACATCTTCAAATTGTACATCGTTTTCAGTATTGGAAGAAGAAGTACCACGGTAAAATTTGATTGGCTTTGCACCGCTGCTATGTACTTCTTTGACCACCATACCCTCGATCTTATTAGACTGGATCGGGGTCAGGGTCATAGTGTGTACATAGTGGTTAATCTTCTCGTACATCGATTTGTATTCTTCGTTCTTTTCATCTTCGAGAGAAATCTTGAATTGTGGTTTCTTCTGGTTTATTGTAGTTGTTTCTTTCTTGACTTCCTCTTCTTCCTCAGAGCTATTCTCCCAATCAACATTGATCACCGGCTTTTTCTGTCCAACTGTCCCAGTGTCTCTTCCACGACCTCGTCCCCGGCCTCGACCTCGGATGCAAGTTCTGGAGAAACCTTCACCATCTCGCCGTAAGGGAGTGGTGAGTGACTGTTGGACTAGAACTTCAAGTTCTTCATCATCTCGAATTTCTTTTGCTTCATTTGGCACGGTATTTCTGGAGAAGATTGTTTTCTTCGGAGGTGCACAATAAGCTGCATCTTCATGGATTCCAATCTCATGTACGGAGAAAGGTTGCAAATCACCTTTAATGCAATCGTTCTCCTCCTTCGTAGTATTTTATGCACTGATGCAGAGACGATGGTACCATCCAGTTTTCATGGATCCACGGCCGGCCCAGTAGAGCGTTGAAAGATGTCTCAGAGTCAATTATGTGGAATTTTGTGGTTGTCTTTGCTAAGTCACCTGTCTTCATCAACAGTGTTATTGATCCAAGGGCTCTTTCTCCTTTCTGGTTGAATCCTCTTAGTAACATCTTATCCGCTTCAAGCTCGCGAGCATCAATTTCCAAGTATGCTAGCGTCCGAAGATTCTTTATGTTGATTGACGCTCCCGGATCCACCAATACTCTGGAGAGCGTAAATTTTTTGATTGTGATTGAAATGTACAACGGTCGGTTGTGATCGGTACGTCCTAAGTAGTAGATCACTGTCCGTGAAGGTAACACCTCGATGTTCCTTTAATGAGCAAACTCCGTCTAAGGAATCTCCGGCCATCTGAGCTAAACAAATCTCTGGATCAAGTAAGGCCTTGATCAAAGCTTCCCTCATCTCTTTTGATAAGATGAGAGAGTCGTATATGCTCAGTTTGGCTGGTAGTTTCCTAAGATGGGCTAGCACGTTATAGTCCACTTTGTTACCATGTGTTTCAGTTTCTTCCCGAATGGGCAATTCTTCCGTCGGGGTTGATTCTTCCCGAACAACCACCCGCTTTCCTTTGTCTTTTGAACCCATTCTCGGAGGTAGAACCCTTCCACTCTTTAAGTTGACTTCGTGATTTCTTTCGAATCCGGTACCGAGTTTATCGGTGTCTCCTTTTGAATCGGCATGACGAGTTCTTCCGGAGTCGCTTCGGAATCTGAAAGCTCTAACTCTATTGTGATTGGAGCTCCTTGAAATTCACAAATAGATTCATTGCTTGTCGAACTTTCTTAGCCTTCTTGGTGAATGTCTTCTTTGTCATCGTGATTGTCGAGGTTTTCTATGATTTGAGAATTGTTATTGGTATCGGAATCGAGATCCGGATTAGGTTGGTTGTCGTTAGTTGCGTAATCGTTAGAAACAGTCAAAACGTAGCCAACGCCATAACTCTTATCATTATAAGATCCCGCCGGAACGAGCAAATAATCATACAGAGTCAGAGGTTCGAGGAATTTTTCCCCCGAATCGGAAACAACCATCCTAGAATAAGCAGCCCCTAGTCTGGCCTTAAGAGCCTCGGTCTTTTCTTCTTTTACGATCTCCTTCTTCTCTATGATCTTTTCTTCCTGGGGTGGTTCTTCAATCGCAAGCGATAGCGCCGGCTTAACAGGTTTCAAACTCCGAGTTGAAGCATTCTCTGAAGCATCCTGGATGTGGTCCAAAATTTTCTTCGATGATTTTGTCCAGACAGTACTCCATACATCATCAGTCGTGTAAGGGTCTATCGGAACAATGGGATCCATTGAAATAACATTGACAGAACCTCCTTTCTGGGGTTCTTTCATGTATTCCTTTGGGATTGTTATGTTCCCCTTTCAGAGATTGTTGTCAAGCCAACTCTTGAAGGTAATGCAATCCTCTATCTTATGCCCGAGCATCTGGTGGTAAGGGCAATAGATGGGATGGTCTTTCTTATTGACTTCTTCTGGCTTCCTGGGTTCTAGCAGTTGAAAATCCGGAGTCTTCATCAAACTGTGGAACATCTTTGGCACTGCCTCATTCTTGAACGGATATTCTCTATTTATAAGCTCCTTTAACGTGCGCTGCGGGTGAGGCGGCTGCTCATGTTGTTGAGTTGGCTGATAACCGGGTCGAGGTTGTTGGTAGTTCTGCTGAGGTTGCCGATAGCTGGGCTGCAGCTACTCCGGCTGTATTTGCATTGGCTGCTTGCCCTTATCGACTGCCGCGACAATCCCGGATTTCTTTTCAAATGTCTTTACAAGCTTCTGTTTGTCTGTCTTGTCGACGAAACTTAGTTGTTTCGCTTTCTCTTGCAAGCTTCCAGCCTTGCTTAACAACTTCTCGAAAGTCTTAATCGTAAATCCCTTAAGGAGAAGTGCTATTGGGCCGTGAACGCTTTTAAGCAAGATACTGACTGCATGCTGCTCTTGTAGCTGTGGCTCACACTTCATGCTTAGATTCCTCCATCGAAGTATGTAGTCCACTAAAGTTTCGTTCGGTTTCTGTTTCTCCACCACTAGATCACTGATGGTGATATGGTGCTGAGCTCCGACAAACCGTTTCACGAAGAGGTTTTCTAATTTTGAAAATGTCTTTACCGAACTGTTCGATAACTCTGCTTACCAATCGAAGGTGATCCCTGACAGGCTGCTGATGAATTGTCGGAAGAGTAAGGCGTCACTTCCACCGACGTTGCAACAACTAGCGCGAAAATGTGCAACATATTGTCGAGGGTTTCCGGTACCATCAAAAGTCTTGAACAGAGGTGGTACGAAGCCTTTTGGGTATTGTACTGCATCAAATTCTTCGGGGTAAGGTCAACTCCGTTTGACCGTATGCTCCGCTCTTAGACTGTGCTAAGGCTGCTCGCACCTGCTGTTCTACCATGCTCATGATGTCTTTCTCCGGAATCATATTCTGGGTAGAATCTTTCTTCAGCTGATCGTCTCTGTTAACGGATGTAATCTCTTTTCCTCTGTCTGCAATATGAATAACTTCTGGAGACGTTTCTCTTGGGGGTTGAACCTGACTTTGAAGAGTGGCTAGGGCTGCAGCCATCTCTTCCATCCTTTTCGCCATTTGAGAGATTGTATCATCTTTTTCTCGAAGTTGTGCTCTTAACATTTCTGGTTCATCTCTTTCCGCAGCTGCCGGAGCACCTTGCGAAGCTGACGATGCTCGTGTCTCAACCATGTTGATCTCCACATATTCGTCATCCATGAATTCCGACGAGTCAACTTCATCTCAAAACTTTTCTTCTCTTTCTCTTGCTAATTGTTGAATGTCGGTTCTTAGCTTTTCCATAGCGTCCTCCAATGGTCTTTTTCGTATGGTTTCGCAGTTATCATGCGATGACCGTTGGATTTCCTTCTGGGAGTCCCCTTCATCGCGAGTGGCGCTCTCTTCGGACTCAAGTCTCCCGACGAGACTTTCCTTTTCTGGTCGTTGTTCCGGTCTTAATTGACCAGTAGTAGGACGTCATACCATCCTTCTAGAAGCAGAAGGCCTAGGTCTGGATGGTCTGTTGGCTGAATGCTGGAAGGTGATATCCTCCCTGATCTGTAAACCTGAAACAAAAATAGGTGAACTAGCTTTCATCTTCTTATTCAGATTTTCTATAGCGCTAACGGGTTCTACTCGTGGCCCAAGACAAGATTTGGCTGGCCTCCGCCCTATTCTTCTTAAAATCTCTGATACAGGACATTTCTCTTTCTTTGCTAACTTCTCTATCACAGTCTGCAGTCGAGCAAATGGTGTAATCCTAGCCCTTTTCTTTCGAGCTGTTGCTATAGTATGCGGGTCGAGGTAATGTAGAAGCAATCTTGCAGACATTTTCCTTGGCAGCTGCGGCGGAGAGGGGATGGAATCTACTTCCTTCCAAAAGTGGGGTATACTCAGGCAATGGTATGTACTCAGGAATCTCTTCTAAGAAAGAGACCTCAGCAGCTCTGGCCTTTTTGGCAATCTTTTTGCATCTGTTTCTCCTCTGAGTCCGTGTTAGGGGTGGAACCCTTGAGCTGGACCCAATTTCAAAAACAAAAGGTCTCGCATGGAGATCTGTACCCTCCACGGTAACATGCTCGTCACAAATTTGAATTTCCTTTCCCTTCAGTTTGGTGGGAGCCGGGGTAGGTGCAGAGACGACTAGACCGGTGGGGGTAGAGATAACAGTTCTCCTATGAACAGTAGTATTCCTCTCAGTTGGAACCCTTCGCAGGGGAGGGAACTCTTGAGCTGACTTCAGGTTGAATTCAATCACGGGCTCTTCAGTTGCTGACATTTTTTCCATTAGTGTGAAGAGAGTGACGTCAGCGATCTTGACATCTGTGTTGCCAAATCCTTGTCCAAAACAGATGATCCCATTGTCGGGCAGCTCATCCTTGTAAACAGCGAAGTCCAGTCCATTGGTGAAGGAGAAGATTAACTTTGGGGCATCCATTTTCTGCAGGCCACATTCCGAATGTCAGTCTCAAATTATACTTCCTTTCATCGTAAAGTTTAGGACAAAAAAGGAAGAGTCTGAACACATTTTCGTTTATGTTAGTGCATTTATGATTTATAAAAGAGGTTGTTTATTAGGTAGCTCGTTTCTTAGAAACAAAACGATTAAAGGAAAAAGGTTATAGAAAAGGTAAAGGGCCTGATTTAGAATTAAGAAGGAAGAGCAAGTCTTATGTAAGACTTCTCAACTCGAAGGACCGCTCCTAAACTAACACCTATCGGGGGTCCACCCCACCTTAGAAAAGAGGTAAAAGGATCTCGGAACCTCTCTATTTAGGGGTGTCCAAACAGTGGGTCCTAAATCCGAGAGAAGTTGGCTATACTCGTTTAAGACATAAATTAACGGGGTATTCCAACGGAAGAATGGTAGTTTGGTCCACAAGGGGCATGGATTCACTATCGATTTATGAAAGCAAAACCATTTGATCAAAATGGAGAGAGTAACTAGTTCCCAGCGGAGTCGCCAGAAGTTGTCGGCATATTTTTAGGTTGTGTTTTAAAAACGGGTCGCCTACATAAGTTGTCGGTGAATTTTAGGTTTTAAATTTAATTTAAATATAGATAATTTAGAAAGTAGCATTTGATTTTAAAAATTATTTTGAGTTTGAAAATTTTAAGATATGAAGTCAAACTGATCTCACATGCCGAATAGTTTATATAAACGAGCACCGCACCACAAACTGTATATCTATCCCGAAGAATAGACATACTGCTTGACGATGGCGCTCGATTAAATAAACTAGAAGATTTTTGACATCCGTTTGGTCTGCGAACCAATTTTATAAGCCAACAAGTTCCCCGCTTAATATAAAGGAATTAAGCGAGGGTTTATATTACTTGGGTTCTTAAAGTTCCCTATAAGGGCAAGCCCCTATAGTTAATTACATCTTAAATGATGGGAATCACTTAAGAAAACTCTCGATAATGATCAGTAGTTTTGCTCTCAAGAATTTCAAAGTTTAAGGTTTTCAAAGGATTGGATTTTGGAAATTTCAATAGGGGTTAGCTCAAATTTGGAACAAGTTTATTTTAAGAGTCCAAAGGATGAGAAGTAGGAGAAGCTGAGGATCCAAGAAGAATCTTGGCAACTTCCCAAACTATCCTATTATTTGGCTTAGATTTGGGAATTTACTTAATGTTTCAATCTTGCCAATTTTAATTAGTTAGGACTTATATTTGTATGACATGATCATACAAATAGCCTCAAAGATGTGAGGGTTTATGTCGTACCGAACGACTACCTCGGAGTCCTAAGACTGGTTAGGGCTTAATTTGCATAACATGATTATACAAATGCCTAACCAAAAGTTAAGGATTTATGTTGCACTAAGTAAACTACCTCGAAATCCTATGGCTTTGTTGTTTAAAACTAGGAAAGGTTTTGCTGAAGTAGATTCAAGTTTTGCTAATGACGATGGCTTTGCTGTCCACCATGCTCCGAGCTCCTTGTTGTTGCAGAGGTTTGGTTTTAGAAGTCATAAATCAGGAGATGAGAGAAGTGTTTCGGTTTAGAGAAAATCTTAAAATCCAAGTATTTTTAATATTTTAATTAAAACAAATCTTAAAGTTGTTTAAACAGAACTGATTAAGATCCCACGGTTCCGTCATCCCGACACCGTTATTTTCATTGAATTCACTTAGTCCAGATGAATTTGCTAAACTCGACTGAATGAGTTCCACACTTTCATTTAGAAAGTGGGAAATCCCGTTAGCAACACGTGGGTTACATCATCTGAGGTATTCCCGATCACTCAACGAGACGTTTTAATTTAGTTATAATTGTAGTTTTGTTGTTTTGTTTGTGATTAAATTTTGAGTTGTTTTATATTTTGAAATGTTGTGGCGGTGAATTTTATCTTGTAATGATTTTAGTTTAATTTTGGTTTTAGTTCAAGGACTATCCTAAAGGTTTTGGTTTTCATGCAACAGTTGTTTATCATGCAAGAAAAGTAAAGTAACAGTGCATGTAAGTAAATTGCAATAAAATAAATTGCAACAAAATAAAAGCGTACCTGGAGGGTCTTCCCGTCATCCCAAGCTGCACTTAAAACACATGTTAAGGCATTTAAATATTTCAACAAGTACCTAGGTAAAGCTAATGGAAAGGTTTTGGTTGTCTACCAAAGTTCTAATCCTATAGCTAGTCATCTCCTATGACGTCTAGGTTCTTGTGTTTTGGTTTAAGGATGATTTTCTTCATCAAAGAACGATTAAATTCAGTTGTTCTTATAAACATCCTATCATATTGAGGAAGTGCTTAAGACGAGTCTTAAACATCTTTTCAATATACCTAGGATTGTTTTAAGTCCAAGAGAATTTAATTATATAAGTGAATTAATCATCTAGGAGTTTAAGTTTTGTTCTCTTGCTCAGTAAAGTAGGACATTTGAATATCCTATAAGTGAAGTATCATTTCACTTGATGGCTCATCTAAGAGTTATTGCAATAAGAGCTTTAAAAGGGCAAATCAAATTATTAAGTATTTTAACGATTTAAACTTAATGATTTAATTTTAATTTTAACTTAATTATAAAAAGTTACTTCAAGTTTGGAAATAGTGTTCAAGTTATTTTAGATTTAATTCTTAATGATTTCATTTAGGTTTGTATTTAAATGATTTTGATTTAATTTAATTTAATTTAATTTAATTTAATTTAATTTTAATTTAATTTGATTTGATTTTAATTTAATTTAATTTTAATTTAATTTAATTTTAATTTTAATTTTAATTTCAATTTAATTTTAATTTAATTTAGTTTTAATTTAATTTTAATTTTAATTTAATTTAATTTTAGTTTAATTTAAATTTAGTTTTAATTTTAGTTTTGATTGTTAATTTTAATTATCAATTTGAATTATTATTTTAATTTTTAATTAGGAATTAAGTATTGTTAAAGTGACTTATTTAGAGATTTTTAAATTAAATAATAAATATCCTCTTAAATAATATCCCTACTTTAATAATTCCAATTTCTATTATTCTTCCAAAATTTCAATTAATTAATTAGATTTTTATTTTAATTATTTTTTGAAATGATTAGTAGATTTCTACCCTTAATCATTTAAGTTTAAATCATCTAAAATCAGTTTAAAATCAATTATTTTACCCTCCCCTTTTTAATTAATCCTAAAATTTTAATTAAAGGTTAAAATTTTTAATTACCATTTTGCCCTTCAAGCTTAATAATTCTATAACTCACTAAATTAAGCTCAAATGAACTTGAAATTTTTATGTAACCTCACTTACATGTAAATTAAGATATTAGAGGAGAAAATGTGTTTTTTATGTATTTAATTTATTTATGTAATTATTTTTAATGGAAAATAGGGGTTTTCAAGGAAAATTCAATAACATGACCAAGGAAATGTTTCTGTCCTTAAGAAAATTATGGGATGTTCCTAATGACTAGAGGACCATTTGGACCAATGTTGGTGATTTTTTGAATTATATTTTATTTAATAGAATTATTTTGAGTTTTGAAGTATTAATTAATTTTACAATAAAATTAAAGTTAAAAAAAGGATTTTGTATTTTTTTTAAATCTCTTTGAACTCAAGGAGTTCAGAGAAATAAATTTTATATTTTTCTGATTTTTCTTTCATTTATTGGAATTATTTTAGTGAAAAAGGTTGAAAATTCATTTTTTAATATTAAAAATTACATTAAGCTTTTAAAATTCAATATCTCACCCTAGGAAGTTAGGAAAAATACTTGGTTTGTTCCTAAATGATTATAATTCAAAATGTGACATTTTGGTGATTTTTAATATTTTTATGATTTTTATTATTCTTTAATTATTAAAAATATTAAAATAATGATAAAAATCAACTTTTTTAGAAAATTACAATTTTAATTTTTCTAAGTTCCTCTTATATCAGAGAAGCTCCAAAACTATTTTTGTGAATTTTTGAAAAGTATTTTGTGAGTTATGAATTTTTTAAGTTTAATTTTACCCATTTTGCTTAAGAGGCTTAATCAACCCATTTGGTGGGGTTCGTCAAGTCCAATTGATTTCAAATTTTTATGTGAGCCTCTCCTGACCCTAAAGGACAGTGGAGAATTGTTTCCAAGTAAATTTGATGTATATTTAACCCTAATTAATTAAAGTTCAATTTTGGGTGTTTAGGCCAATTAGGGTTATTCCATGTGAATTAACTCAAAACTTATTTTTCCTAGGTTCCTCTGGTCATAAGAAACATCACCAAATTTTCCTAGAATTTATTTCTTAATATGATAATTATTGGAATTAAAATATTCAGACCAATAACATGCAATTGAAAAATCAATAACTTCTTATAGGGATGGCCTGTGACCTTGGAAAATTCAGAGAATGTTCCCAAGTTCAGAGGCTTCAAAAGCCCTATGGTTTCATGCCATGGTGAATTGCCTATGCAAATGGAGAATTAAAACAATGCAAGGAGTAAATAAATTATTAAAAATAAAATACTTGATGAAATGACTTGATTTATTTTCCACATTATTCTCCTCTGTTCACTGAGCAAGAGGGTATTTTTATTTTATTTTTAGGATTTTTCTACACAAACTTATGAATTTTTGAAGTTCTGGATATTTAATAAATCCATAAAATCTGATTTTTCTATTTATCCAAATCGACGCCGCGTCAACCTTAGCATCTCCGAACAGCCACGCGCGCTTTCTAGTTCAACGCCGCCATCCGACTCAGGGCTCCAGGGGCCCGCTGTATCGTTCTGTCTCCTCCTACGGCTCAATCTGGATCGTCCACCCGCCGGTGTATCGAATGGGCAGCATCCGTTCATCATCCCCAAGCCTCCTAGTCCGAGAACCTTCCACACTAAATCCTTAATATCTCACTCAATACTTAACTGATTTTTGTGTTCTTGTGCTCTATGGATTCGTCTTGAAGAGATGAATACATCTATATGGTGATCATGCATTGAAATTGAGACATTTGAAATGGAGAATGTTCAGAAGCTCGGGAAGAAGAGAGAGCTCATACCTTTGCTAAGAGAAGTGAAGCTTCGATCTGAGAGTTGTGTCACGTTCGATTGGGTCCAAGCAAGCTCCAGATGAAGTCTCTTGGTTTGGTGAATTGCCTAGGTACAAAAGTGACCACAGCCGATCACAAAGCTTGGAGGCTGGAGCAACTGGGTGGCCTGGAGAGGGGGCTTTCATTGGGGAACTTCTCCTCTTGGTCTGGTGAAGGTGTAGGGCCAATCAATTTGGAGATTGTCTCACTGTGGTGAAGTGTCCTTGTTTTGGGCTTGAATTTCAACTCTGAAATTGAGCTCACGGAGAGGAAATAGAAGGGGGATTTCAGTGGGGATTAAGTTCTCCAGGTGTGGGGAAGAGTCTGGAATGATTTTGGCAGAGTTTCTGTGTGATTTGTTTCAGCACCTGTTCATGGCCGAGAAAGGTGGGGTTTAAATAGGAGAGTCTGGAGGCTCTCCCAGGGGGAGTTAGGGCTTAGGATCAGCTGCTTAGATCAAGGGAAGAACAGCCATGGCAACCATTGGGCATGGGGCAACTCAGCAGGTGAGAATTCCAAGCTTGGGCTCACATGATGCTCTCGGGTGTGGTGTTTTCCTGCAGTTCAGGTGGCTGGCCGGCAGGCAAGGATCACCCTGAAGGTCAGGAGGTCCAGGGCTGGGGTTTAGTGTAGGGAATTGGCAATGGCCATGTGTAAAGTGTTTGAATCAAAGTGGAATGGGGTAAGGGTGTATTTTGGCTAAGTTTGGTCAAATGCATGGATTGGGCTAGGTGCACCTCCCCATGGCTAGTTTGGGCCGAAGAGAAAGTGGTTTAGGTCAGCTTAATTAGTGGGGAAGGGTCACCATCCAAGTACATTTAAGTTTAAGCAAGGTTTAGTGGAATCATGGAAGTAGCTAATCCTCTTAAGGGAATATGGAAAGAGCTCCCTCCTCTTGCCATCGTGGGTATGGTGAAGTGCCCAAGGCTCTCATGGCTCCCATGTGGCTCATGCATGGTTTCATGGCTCCATTTGGCTTGAGAAAAGTTAAGTCAACTTTCTTGAGGAAGGATTTTGTGATTTTTGGCATTTTGATGAGAGTTGTCATGAGGTTTGATTTGGAATTGTTTGATGATGCATTTGAAAGTTAGGGAAGGTTTTAATTGGAATGGATGATGAAGTGTAGTGTCAAGTGGGCATTAGAGTCAAATTTGGGCCTTTGAAATCATTTTAGGAATGGGCTCTTTTTTTTAGGAAGGCTTAAGGAAGTGGGCCTTAGGTTTTAAAATAAATTTATGGATGGGCATTTTGTAAAAGGTTGAGCCAAATAATTGTTGGGTTTGGTTTTGGGATGTGTCATGAGTGATTTGAAATAAATTTGAGGTGGTTTGGGTTTGAATTGGGTTGGATTTGGGATTCTTTGGTAAAGGGGCCAATATAGGTCAAATTGGGCTAATTTGGGCCAATGTTCGGCTATGGTTGAAATTGATGTAAAATTAATGTTGGGAAATGTTTATGGGGGTGTTACAAATAGGTTTCAACTTTGGTTGGGTTTTGATTTTGGGATTTGGGCCCATTTGGGTTAGGTTTGGGTGTAGGCCCATTTAGGGAATTTTGGGTTTGGGTTGAATTTGAGTAAGGTTTGGGTCCAAATTTTGGGCAAACCATGTTAGTGTTTTGTTTTTGGGGATGCTAGGAAGGTTTTAGAAAAGGTTTGGGGTCCATTGGAGTTAAATTGGTTTAGTTTGGGCTAAGTTTGGGTCATGGGTCCAAATTGGGCTTTAAGGTCAAAAGTGAAATTGGATTCAAATGTCAATCAAATTGGACTTGGATTTGGTCTAGATTGATATTGTGGATATTGAATTGAAGTTTAGAATTGAATTGGACCAAAATTGGGGTCAATTGGGTAGGTTTGGTTTGACATTGGGTTCACTTGGGTTAAGAATGGGCTAAATTGGGGGTTTTGGTAAAAGTGGGGTAAATTGACAAAATTGGCCCATGTTGTAGTTGGACAAAATGAAATTGAGAATATTTGGGATTTTCTAGGAATTTTTTGAATTTTTGTATTTTGGGTCAAGAGGGGCATTTTGGTAATTTGGAGGGTATTTGGGGGATACTTTTGGAATTTTTGGTATTTTTGGCTATGGATGATCAATTGGATTGGTGAGGAAATGTTCAGGTTAATTTTGGGGAATTTTGGGTGATTTGAAAATTTTGGAGGATTTGGGCAATTTTAAGGGCTTTTGGTAGGTTTGATAGGTGTAGGGTCCCCGGGGTCAAAAATTGAAATTTTTGGAAGAATGAAGATTGATCAAATATGAGTGAAATGGAATCACTTTTGTTGAGCCATGAAGCCATATTAAGCCTATATGAGCCATGAGAGGACTCATTGGAGGCATTCATTATGTGGTTCCTAATCCTCTTAACCATGGGCTTAGGGGTTAAGGTCCATCCATAAGAATTACCTACATGAGTCAGGGAGTCAAGTTGGGTATAGTTGTGGTTTTAGGATTTGGATTATGTGTGTAAGAGAGTAGAGTGTGAGTGTAGTGAGTGTGTAAGTCAACCCTCACCAGGCCAGGCCATTCAGGGTAGTCCTAAGGCCAAAGAGTCCTATAGGGAACTCATCCTTTAAACCTCCACATTTGATCTCAACCCTCTAGGTGATTAGGGGTCTTCAATCAAGTTTGTGTGGTTTTCAGGGAGTCAAGAGGTATTTAAACTTCTAAAGGGTGGGTTCCACTTCTAGTCCTCTAAGATAGTCAAAGGAAAAGCCAAAGGCTAGATCCTAAGTACTAAAGAGAGAATAAAAGACCTCATCAAAAATGAGGTCAACAACCGCCTAGTTGGCGCTTAGGCGCCTAAGTTACAAAAAACGTGAAAAATGAGATTCTAGAAGCCTCGATCGTGGGGAAGAGGTTTTGGAAGTTATTTTGGAGTTTTAAAACGTCTTGGGGTAGTTTTAGCACTTCCGAAGTCTATAAAAAGAACTTTATTTAAGAGAAACACTTGTCCCCAAGTCCTATTTTCATTGCCAAATCTTAAGAAGAGTATTTTGAATACATCATGTCTTCCTGGGAGAATGAGATTAAGAAGAAGCAAGATTCTGACAAGAGTAAGTTCATTAGTGACAGTGCTAAAGAGTTATTCAATGGATTTCTCGCTGTTAGTATTCAAGGGATTACAGAAATGATTGCGAAAATTGAAGCCCGAGTGACTTCAATGAAAGAAAAGATCAATGAAACTAACTTACAGTTATTCAAGATGCAATTCAGTCATTCAAGATATGTGGAAGAAGCAAATAAGGTGATGTTTTTGAAGAATAAAAGGATTGAAGAAGAAGATATAAGAATGAACAATTATCACCCGTGCTATCAAATTTATAATCCAGAAGGGTCAAAATGAGAATAATAGTGGTCCTGGAAATAATCCGCCTAATGGAGAGTGGAATTAAGTGTGCTTTGTTCTTATATGTTTTGTGTTCTTATGTGTTTTGTTTAATATGTTTAGTGTTCTTATGTGTTTTGTTTGGTGTGTTTAATATTTATTTTTGAGATTTAATTACGCCTTATGATGTGATAGTTACATCCTAGAGATCTAAACTTATCAGTTTGAGATTAAGTCTCTTGTATTTAGAGAATTTAATTTTATGTATGTGGATAAAAATTCTAAGATTGTGTTAAGTGCTATGTTTGTTTTAATGAATATAAGTTAGTGTTTGTGTGAAATTTGTTTGGAATTGATGAATATTAAACATTTGAATTGGAATATTTGAAGATTTATGGGGAAAAGATAATTATTTTGAAGAGATTAAGGGTGATTAATGAAATGGTTTAAAGCATATACCTTAATTGTGAAAATCTGGGTCTTGGTGGCTGAGCCCTAGAGTGCCGGCGTTTAAGCGCCAGATTTCACGGCTAAGAGCCGAAGGGTTCACGCCAGTTCGTGAAAATTGGTTCCCAGCAGTTAAAAACCCGTGAATCGCCATTTTAACTCCCTGTTCCTCTTCAACCCATCATTTTCATACAAGAGAGAGTCTAGGGCATCCTTGATTTGGACCATTTAAGAGCCGATATCAACAAAAATTTGTAGATTTGGATTCCTTGAGGTAAGAGCATTACTCCTAAGTAAAATTTTTTTATTTTCACCATGTATTTTGAGTACATTTTGGAAAATCTTAAAATCACTATTTATGGTGAAAATTTGAAGAAAAAACTTAAGAAATTGCTTGGATTTAGTGGAACATCTTTTGGAAGATAATTTAGCAAGTTTAGTTTAATTTTGGAATTTATGGCAAATTTTTTGTGAATTTTTAGAGATGGCTCCAAAGTCAAAAAGCGCGAGAGGAAAGACGAAGTTTGATTCCAACAAATTTGTTAGTGCGAGGGTTGAGGAACGATACGTCGATATGTTGCAGTCTTGTAAATTGATTCCTGAGAGAGTGTTCAGTAAGCCAGGAGAAGTAATTGAAGATATAATTGCTAGGAGGAACTGGGAGAACTACTGTTGCTTCTCCGTTGTTGCTATTTTTTTCTGTTGTTAGAGAATTCTATGTGAATTTGCCTGCATCACGAGAGAATTTGGTGATGTTTAGGGGGCAAGATGTGGACTTTTCTTCTGGGGTAATTAACACTTCCTATCAACTGCCTCCTGCTATGTTTTGTTTTTATTCTAATTTTCATCCTACGGAGGGAGTGTTATATGAGATAATTGGATTTTTTACTGATGGAAGAGGATTATGGAAAATAACAAATGATAGAAGAGTGAATTTTCCTACTTCCAAATTAAATGCCACTTCTAAGGCATGGCATTATTTTATCTCTTCTAAACTATTGCCTTCAAGTCATACTAGTGAAGTGACGAGGGAAAGAGCTATTTTGAACCATTGTATTCAGTAAGGGAAGCCTATAGATAGTGGAGCGATCATTTATGATTATATTGTGAATTGTGCCAGATCTACCACTACTGCAGGTATGGGATTTCCTTCTCTAATTCATTCATTATGTGAACAGTCTGAATTGAAATTTGGAACCTGGGAAGAGTTACTTCAGCCTTTGAAACCTATCTCCAGTGTAAACATTGGAGCTTACACTGTACATTCAGAATTTGGCTGAAGAGGAGGATTTGGTAGGACTTCTACTGCTTCTATTGCATCTACTTCTCGTGCTACTACTTCACGTGCTTCATCATCTACTGATTCACAAACTGGTTTATTAAGAAAAATTTTGAAGAAAGTGAGTCTTACTCGAGAGCATATGAAAGATATGGATGGTAAGATGGATAATGTGGAGAGATATATTGTAAAACATGATGAGTATGAGAAGAATTATCAGCTTTATTTGAATAGACTTATTAGAGGTGATCAGAGTGTTGAGATGCCCTCACATCCATTCTACGTACCTTATGTGCCATCCAGGGATTGGAACAAGCAGGATGATGATGATGATGAGGATGAAGAGTAGATGTATTTTTTTTGTCTTAGTTGTTATGTTGTTGTGCTATTGCTATTGTGTACTTTGTCTAGTATTTGGTTTGATGATTGTGTTGTGATGTGAACTCTGATAGTATGCAGATTATAGTTGTACTATTATATGTTATGCATATTTAGATGTATTGTTGTTAGATTGATGTTTTATATGTTGCTTTGAGTGTAGTGTGTGTGGTAGTAAGTTTTTTAATGTGTATGTTGTACTAGAGTTTTTTTAGGGGTGTACTTTCATTCTAAAACTATTAGGAGATTAGAGAACACTATAGAAACTACTATTTAGGAAAGTGCATGCTTAAAAACTTTAAAAAAATCTACCACTACCATTTGCTATCTAGTATCAGTGTGATTTCATTTGGTGTGTATTTGCTTTGAAAAACTCCACTACTGTAGAAGTCTTTTGAAATTTTTACTTTTCTTGTTATGAAAAGAAAATGTTTTGAAAAACTGTATTTGATTTCATTTTACTCCTGTTGTTTAAATTGTTATACTTGCATTTTTAGGATATTTAAATTCCTGCAAGCAAGTTATGTTAGTCTTTAATTCTCACCCGTGTATCATTTCTTATTCTTAAATGTTTTATCCTAACTAAAAATTAAAGTTTGTGGGGGAATTTTAAAAGCAAAAATTTTTCAAAAACCTAAAATTTTATTTTTTTTCTCAAGAATACTTAAAATAAATCTTATTTCTTGATTGAGAACAATTATGTATATGAAGTTATATTATGGGAACAAAAATTTTGAATATAGAAATGAATAAAAGAATTTAGTTCAAATTTATAGTAATCATGAAAATCTTAAACTTAAAATTTTCTTAGTGAAGAGATGTTAAATATAGCTATCTATCTTTAGTAAGAAATTTTATATTTTTGGATAAATAGAAGATTTGACTTTTATTCTTCAAAGCTTAAATTTCTTTTATTGAGGAATAATTTTCAAATACTATTATTATGATTTTCAAGTGAAAGATATATGTCTGGCCTTTATTTTAAATGGAAGGGTGGAATTCAAAATCATTAAAGGCCTATCCAGATATAGTAATCCTTGCCTTAGAAATGAAAAAGAAAAAGAAAAAGTGAAAAATAATACTTAAAAAAGGAGGAGAAGCTTCAGGATTTAAGGGCCTAATCAAAAATTGGTTTCATACCTAAAGTTTAACATATAAGTTCAGAAAAAATCTAAAGCTTAAGGTTATAATATAGTAAGTAAAATTATTTTCAAATAAAGATTTTTAAGTGAGAAAAATAAGATGTTTGAATCCTATATTTTGAAGAATCTACAAATATTTCTTAATAAGATAGAGACTTATATTTGTTATTTTTCTTTCCTTAAGAACTTTCTAAACTTTAAGTTGGTCTTAATTACTGAAATTTTTTCTAAACTGGACTATTCCATTTTTAGAACAAAATGTTGTTATCTTCCTAAGAAACTCATTACATAATTTGCATGTTAAAATTTTTCTATGAAATTAACTGTCACTTGAGGACAAGTAACATTTTTTAGTTTGAGGGATTTTGATATACCTAAAATATATAGTATTTTTTATGCACATTTTTATACCTATTTTTGATTATATTACACTTTAATGGAAGGTATTTTGTGTTTTTCTTACAGGTATGATAAAAATGAGTGATTATGATGAAAGGAGCAAAATTGGATAAAATTTGGAGCAAAAAAATGAAAAATAAAAATTTGGGCATAGGCGGCTAAGCGCCGCTGGGCCGGCGCTTAGCCGCCACAGTTAAAAATCGATATTAATTTGAATTTGGCGCCATTTTCAAATGGGATGGGATGCAACTTTTGGTGGTAACTTCCATAACTTCCTTTGGGCGGCAAGTTTGAATGAAGGAGTGCATTCTTTGGTGGATACATCTAATCTGGACACATTTTGAAGAGACACCAAGGCACCTTTTGGTTTAATATTTAAAGAGTGTCTTAGGAAAGATTTGGGGCTCTTCCATTGCATTTTGAAGGGCTCTTCCATTGCATTTTGAAGTGAGTTTTTACAGAGTTTTTATTGTATTTCATTAGGAGTAGGAGTAGAGAGTAGAAAAGAGAAAAGACTAGGATTGAAGCCTTCTTCTTCCCAGTTCTTTTCTTTCCTTTAGTTTAGTTTTTATTGAAGTCTAAAGTCTGTTTCTAAGTCATCAAAGTTGGGAGACCTGCTCTGAGGAGTAGTTTAGTGAAGAGTCAAGGTTTCAGAGGAACTTCCTAAGTCTTGTGGAGAGGATTTTCAGATAAGTGTATACTTTTGTTCTTACATTTAGTTCTTAATTAATAATTGTTGTGTTTGTTGTTTTTCTTATGATTTTTAATTTCAAATTAATGTGTTTTTGTATTTTCGGAATGCATTGTGAGTAGTTTACTTTATCTTTTTCTTTCTTAAATGAAGAAGTAAGTAATTGATGAAAAATTATTGTGGAATGTATATGTGTTTAAAGTTGGAAGAAGTTGTGAAAATTGATTCTATAAACTTTATTTACTTCTTAATTTGGCCTGTTAAGATGTAAAATTTGTGGTAAGATTATGTAAGATCCAATGCGATATTGTTTCATAGAAGTTAGAAAGAATCACGTGCAATTATATGGGTTAAAATTGTAGTTCATATCATTGAATGTAATATATTAGAAGATGTTTTAAAAAGGGGAGTAAAATTAGAGGATTTTTAGTGTGACAGACTAAAAGCCCCTAATTTGGTTTGAAGTTTTAAATTTTGTTATGAGAAGTTAGCCCCCAGGTGGAGGGAAATGAGGGAACTCTAGAGTGAGAGGTGGTATCTTCCCTGCCTAACCATGTTTAAAATGATAAAATTTTAAATTAACTAATGTTCTTTATAAAACCAAGTAAGGTTAAAGAATACATTTTCTTCTATTTATCACAACAAATTTAAATACTTCCATAACAATACTTTCATAATTATTACTACTTTATAAATGAAAGAAAAAGATATTCTAGTTAATAGTGTATTTCATACCGTGTTTACAGTTATTATCATTTTAATTTCTTGTTTAACTTATATAAAAAAATTAAAGAGTGAAATCAAATATCAAACTTTTCAAAATCAAAACATACTTTCGAAAGCCAATTAAAAAAGTAAAAGATAACTTTCCTATTTCTGTAAAGATTTTTCACTTTCCTTGTGGGTTCGATATCTCGGGGCTTAATAAGAACGTCCTATATTACTTGATAAACGAGATGTATACTTGAGTAGTATCCACATTATAAATCATAATTTTCATATCAAGATCATAAGCATAAATATCGGTGCGGAGTCAAGTTTTTGTCGCCGTTGCCAATTTTCAAATCATATTTGTAAGTATAAATATTGGGTGGATCAGCGGTCAGTGTAGATCCCGCTACTAGTTTGATCAATACTAGTTTTAAAAAGAGATGGAGGGAAGTTAGTGAACTGTTGCATCCCTGGAGTTGCACGCCACAGACTTTTAGTTACACTTCTGAGAATGGATGACAACAAAGTGTCGTACACTTACCAACCCGACCCGGACTTGGAAGGGCTCCAACCACTTGAGTTTTGAGATGGTTGTACCTCTATGTATATGTGAGGGGACTTCTATTTCATAGCATATCTTAGAAGGTTAGCTCGATCACAGGGTGACCTCAGGATATAGATGGATAGCTTGTCACTTTTACACCGCGCCAGGGCGGGAAAACCTTTAGCAGATTGCAGTTTCTATTCAGATGTCTTTGTGATGTTGTTTCGATGATTTGGTCGATGACCAGTTGTACTATGTTTTCAAATCATAATAAAAAAACTTCATTTTGTATTTAAGCATGTGCCCTGGAATTGTTATAAATTGTGCAATCGATAAAAAGATGTAGGACTATACTTTGGTCCCGAATTGTAGCGAACAAAGGACGAAACAAAAATATATATTTGTATAAAAATGTAATAAAAGAAAATAATATACAATAATAATATTAATAATTAATGAAAATGATATTTACAAAGTTATAAAAAATTGAAAACAAGCAAAAGGAAAGAAAATCAAGTCAACAAGGTTTCTAACGAAATGAAGGGAATTAATGAGAAAGATAAACAAAATTCATGCTAAACAATGAAATTAAAATTTTGTACACTCCAAAATTAGATCTCCACAAATTTTAAACCATCCAAATCTTCACAAACTCATGAAATACTCCACTCTTTGCACAAGTTCCATAAATTATACCACGAATCTTCATGGAATTGATCGAGTTCCTCCCTTCAAAATTTAAGGATCAATACTTAAAATCAGCCCCCTTCGATTAGCGCTTAAGTTGGATGTGAGTCCTTAAGTTTTCCTTCTTAATCTGATCTTTCCATTACTCCTTGGGTTAGATGTGAGTTCTTGAGCTTTCCTTCTCAACGTAGTGAAATTTCCACAAGTTTTTGCATCCTTTCTGAGAAGTTTTTCCATCTCCATGAAATTCTTAGATCGGTACCTAAATTCTGATTCACCTTGCTCTGCTCTTAAGTTGAATGTGAGTCCCTGAGCTTTCCTTCTTAATCTGATCTTTCTGTCACTCCTTGGGTTGGATATGAATCTATGTGCTTTCCTTCTCAACATGGTGAAATTTCCAGAAACTATTCGCATTCTTTCCGAGAAATCTTTCCATCTCCATGAAATTCTGAGATCAATATCTAAATTATGATTTCCCTCGATCAGCTCTTAAGATGGATTTAGTCCATGAGCTTTCTTTCTTAATCTAATCTTTCTGTTACTCCTTAGGTTGGATGTGAGTCCCTGAGCTTTCCTTCCTGATGTGACATTGTGCTACCTTTTGAGTTGGATGTGAGGCCCTGAGCTTTACTTCTCAATGTAGTGAAATTTCCACTAAGTTTCCGCATCCTTTCCGAGAAGTTTTTCCATCTCCATGAAATTTTGGGATCAATACCTAAATTCTGACCTCGTTCCTTTGGAGATCGGTACCAAAATTTTGATTCTCTTTCCGAAGTTGGCACCTAAATTTCTGCTCACACCCGTCAGGGTCAATACCTAAACTCTGATTCCCTTCCTTTCGAGATTGGTACCGAAATTCTGATTCTCATTCCAAAAATGGTACCTAAATTCCAATTCCAGCTTATTGGGGCTAATAACTAAATTATGGCTCCACTTCTTCACCTCTTTGGGTTGGATGTGAGTCCCCGCGCATTCCTCCCTGTTGCTATATATTCCTCACTTTCTTAAATTTAAAGTTCCGTAAAGTCACAAAACACAAATCAAATTTCAAAATTAAATCAAAATAGGATCAAATCGAATTAATTGAACACCTCGTTTTACTAATCCCCAGTGAGAGAGCTTGCTTTCAAACTTTGTAGCTCAAATTCACAGCTATAATTTGAAATTCTCATGTTGATTCCCCTACAGAAACAAATCTCACTCCATTCTCCGTTCTGCCCTGAGCATGCTGACTTAGGCAGTTGTGTTGTTTCTGTTGATCACTTATGTCAACGCCAATATGTGTGGTAGGCATGTCGGACACATCACACCTATTGGGGTCCATTTGTTGACCTCACTTTTTTGAGGACTAGTTTCTTCTGTAAAAGCCTAGGATCAATCCATAGGGCTTTCCTGTTTATGATCTTAGAGGATTAGCAATGGCACCCACCCGATAAAAATTTAAACCACTTATTTACTCTTTTTTAATTTCACATGTATTGCTTTAACCTCTAATACTTAGGAGGTTGGGACCATTACGGGAAAGCTCAAATTGAGTCCCCGTAAGAGAGTAAATCCATTGGAGCACCCTAGACTTTGGGTGGTTGGAGTTTTGTCTTGTGCACATAGACACTTAAAGAACACTTACCATTGATTCCCTTCCTTGCTCCCCTTTAGAGGCACTCCCCTCCTTGCTCCCTTTTGGAGGGTCATATGGGTGGATCCAAACTTTTAGCCTTTGGCTAGATTGGCCAGGACCAACATATGAGGACTTCGTATGAGATTGCATATCCTCCATCCTAAACCCTAATTTACCGTAAACCCTAAACATTTTACCCAAAAATCCCAAAATCCACCAAAAGGCTCCAAATTTTTCCTAAAACACTCAAGCTGATCCTAACCATCAAATTTCCAAAAATCCACGAAGATTCCCAAATTTCCCCAAATCCATCAAAACACCCAAAATTACCAAAATATCCCTAAAACCCTAATTTTCCCAAAAAAATGCCCAAACTCCCAATGTTTCTTAAAATATCATTTCAAACCAATCCAAAGCACTCAAATTAACCAAATTACCCACAAATTCCCCAAATTCCCAAAATACCCTCAAAATTGCTAAAATTACCAAAATACCCTTCATGTCCTAAAAATTCTAAAAATTCCCAAAATTTCCAAAATCATTCCAATTATCCCCAAAATCAACTTTAATGATTTTTTGACCCTAATTTCACCCAAATTGACCCATTTTGACCAAAATCCACAACTTGCCCCTAAAGGCCCAAAATGCCCAAATCACCCCCAATTTCCATCAAATTGATTCCAAGCTTCCCCAATTTTAATTCCAAATCAAAAATCACCATACTTGACCCCAATTAAAACTAAATTGAACCCAATTTCAAACTCAAATTCTAGGCCCAATTTAAAGATTTCCAATTTGGCCATATCCCCAAAATTCATCAAATTTAACTTCACGATCAATCCAATATCCCCAATTTCAAATCATAATAAAAGCTCATCATGGCCAAGCTCAATTGAAACCAAATTCAAACCCAATTGAAGCCAATTCAAGCCCAAATCCTAGATCAAACCCAAATTGACCTAAATTCCCACTAAATTGAACATCCCAATTAATTCAAATCAACACAATTCCTTTTCCAAATTCATCATAACAATTATCCATGTCAATTTTATCAATCACTTGACCTAATTGCTAGCCCAAACCCAACCTAGACCCAAGTCCAAACCAAAACACAAAATTTAAATCCAAACCCTAAACTTGACTAAAGCACTTGAAATTGAATAAACCATGGCCATCACAGCTAATATTTGAGCCCTAGGAACCAAGCTAGATCTACCTAGCCCAACCTTCATGAACCATGAACCAAGAGTCCTTGAATTAGCGCATCTCTTCCTATATTTGGCTATATCAAATAGATACCAACCATCAAGCCACAAAACTAATCAAAATTAAGACTTCCTCTAGCTCTCGTGACCACTCTAGTTACCAGCCCTACCATGGTTGGCCAGCCTAGTCTCCGAAAAGCTTCGAACCAAGAGCTTCTCCCAATCATTTAAATCCAAATTGGAACCATACCTTGTGGTAAATTCACATTGGGTATGTACACCACTCAGCCCCCACTCAGAGCTGATTGGCACCAGTTAATCAAAGCTTGAGCTCCACCCCTTGGCCATGGTAGAAGATCCACCCCTCCATGAACAAATAGAAAAAAAGGTTCAGAACCTTAGCGAAGCCCAGCCAAAATCATTCCAAAGCCACTTATAACTTCTTCGGCTCAATCCAGTAATTTTCTCTCCACCTCCCCTACTATCTGAGGCCAATTTCTTAACCCAAAAAAATAGGCCAAAAACAGCACCCTCACTGAACCCACCAAATCCTAAATTGAACTGCTCTGAGCTTTCCTAGAGCAAAAGAGGAAGCTTTCCACTGAAAGCCCCATCCTGTAAGCCCTCTTTACTTGACTTCCACCTTAGCCTCTCCACCTATAGGAGGAACTTCTACTCAGACTATACACCAGAGGAAAGCAACACTTTAGTCACCCTCGTTGGGCTCCACCAAAGCTTCTTCAAGCATTTTATTAAGGCCTCACCTCTCAAGCCAAGGTATACACCATTTCCCCCTAAATGAAGCTCAGTTTGGGTTTTTATGAAGTAAAGCTGTATTTCACACTTGATCGACCATATAGATGGGTTTGCCTTGATTCATTAAAGGTGTAAGAACAAACTCCACATGATTTGATTGATTATAGTGAGAGATATTAAGCTTAGAAGGTGGACAGTCTGCGGGATACACCAGATGAGACGATGACCGAGGACCATCTGATCACACGTGTAACGGACGAACGACGTTGATGAAATCGGACGAGGAGATGGACCAGTTGACCTCGTTTTTGATGAGGTATTTTCTCTTCTCTCTCCTTAGTACTTAGGATCTAGCCATAGGGCTTCTCCTTGACTATCTTAGAGGACTAGAAATGGGATCCATCACTTAGAAATTCAAACACTTCTTAACTCCCTTCAAACCGCACAAGTTTGATTGGCAACCCCCAAACCAGTTGGAGGGTTAGAGGTTTAAAGGATGAGTTTCCCATAAGACACTTTGGCCTTAAGACTACTGACCACAGAAAAATGTATTGAGAAATTTATACCAATTTTATATGAAATTGCACTTTAAAGAAAGGTATTTTCTTTATTTTATTGCAGGAATGAAGATTTATGAGTAATGAAAGCAAAAAACCATAAAAGAAGAGAATTTGGAGCAAAAAGGACTGAAATAGATGAAAAGTGAACTATCCTGCCGACGGCGAGGAAAAGCCTGCCTACGGTGAGTTTTTTCTGAAAGTTTTGAATATATTATAAGGAACTCGCCGACGACGAGATCGAGTTAGCCGACAGCGAGATCGGCGCGATTAGCCCACCTTCTAGAAGTCCGCCGACGGCGAGACCGAGCCCGCCGACAGTGAGACAGTTGAATTGAGCCAGATACATTGAACCTGGACGCTTTTTGAAGAGGTGCTTAAGCAACCTTTGGAGATTTGACTCCTTCTATAAATAGAGATGAATTTTAGTCAGTTGTGTGTCATTCTAGAGTCTTTTAGTTTCTATATAGAGTCTTTCTAGTGTGTAGATAGAGTGTTTACCGTCTTGGTGAGTTTAATTAAGTGTGATGTACTAGAAGGAAGAGTCAAATGAACTTCAAGGAGTCTGCTTGGGGAGAAGAATTGAGATAAGTATATTTATTTATTGTTTGTTAACTTTAATGAAATCCATGATTTGTGTTATTTTTCCCATGCATTCAAAGTAGTTTCCTTAGTCTTTCTCCTTGTTATCGAGATTTTGTGAAATGATGAATTAAAGTAGTTGTGCCTAAAAATATGAAAATAGAAATTGTGCTAATCTTTTACTTAAATCTTAATTTACTTTCAATTTGGCCAATTGATTTGTTAATATATGTTGAATTATCAACTATAGTAAAGATTACATCCAAGATTCAGGGAAGTTAAAAGCCTTTGAAGGAGGGTGCAAATAAATAGGGAAATATTAACTGTCGGGTGTAGAATTGAACATTTTAGTATGACAGACTAAAATCTTCAATTCGGTCCTATTGTTTGGAAGCTGAAGTGTAGATGTTAGCCCTCAGGCAAGAGGAACGTGGGAGCCCTAAAGTGGCAGTCAGTATCCTCCCAGCCTAGCCGCAGATTTAGTAACCAAACATAAGACTAGTCAATGTTCTTTGCACCTGGACCAAAGGGTAAAGAATAAGAATGCTTCTATTTAGCACAATATAATAAAAAAACTCATTTAATTCTTCATTCACTTAATTCTCTCAAATAAGGAGAAAGATACTTTTCTAAAATCTTATATTCAACCTTTTAAGCATTAGTTTATTATAGTCTAAGTTTTCTTAATTTCCGTATACTAGATTAGTAAGTAAATCTACTTTAAGTTGCCTTTAAAATTCTCTAACTTCCTTGTGGGATCGATATCTAGGACTCCATTAGAGCCCTATATTACTTAATAATGATACTTATACTTGCGTAGTATCCACAATATAAATCATAAATTCCATAAGAAAATCATCTATATATATATTCAGTGCGGGATCAAGTTTTTTTTTTGTGTCGTTGCTAATTTTCATATCATAGTTGTAAGTATAAATATCAAAAAGTGGATCAACTACCCTGGGTGGCCTGGTCTGGTGATGGTTTACTTGCACACACACCACTCTCTAACACACATTCAAACCCTAAAACCACTCTTACCCAATTTAGCCTCCTGACTCATGTAGGTAACTCATATGGATAGACCTCAACCCCTAAGCCCCTGGCTAATAGGGTTAGGAACAACATATTAAGTGCCTAAAATGAGTCCTTTCATGTCTCTTATTAGATTAATATGGCTTCATGGCTCAACCAAAATGAAACATTTCACTCACACTTGATCAATTTTCATTTTTTTCCAAAATTTCAATTTTTGACCCCCGGGACCCTAAACCCACCAAGCCTACCAAATGCCATTGAAATTGCCCAAAATTTGCAAAATTGCCTAAATTACCCAAAATTCCTCAAAATCAGTCCTAAACATTTCTCTCCACTCAAATTGATCATCCATAGCTAAATACACCAAAAATTCCAAAAATACCTCCCAATACCCTCCAAATACCCAAAATACCCTTTTAACCCAAAAATTACAAAAAATTCAGAAAATTCCCAAAAAATTCCAGAAAATCCCAAATATTCCCAATTTTATTTTGTTCAACTACACCATAAGCCAATTTTGCTAATTTAGCCCACGTTTGCGAAAACCCCCAATTCGACCCATTTTTAACCCAAAGTGAACCCAATGTCAAACCAACCCAACCCAAGTGACCTCAATTTTGATCCAATTCAATTCTAAACTTCATGTCCATATCCCTAATACCAAGTTAGACCAAATCTAAGCCAATTAGATGAACATTTGGATGCAATTTCAATTTGAAGCCTAAGGCCCAATCTTGGCCCATGACCTAAACCTAGCCCAAACCAACCCAATTCAACCCCAATTGGCCCCAAATCTTTTCTAAAACCTTCCTAAAATCCCCACAAACAAGATACTAACTTGATTTGCCCCAAATTTGGACCCAAACTCCACCTAAACCTAACCCAAAACCAAAATCCACTATATTGGCCTAAACCCAAACCTAACCCAAATAGGCCCAAATCCCTAAATCGAAGCCCAAAAAAATTGAAAACTCTTTATAACACTCCTATAAACATTTACCAACAATAATTCTGCATTAAAACCAACATTAACCCAACCTTAGCCCAAGATATTCCAAGTTAGTCCTTTTTGGCCCATTTTTAACCCTTTATCAAAAAAGCCCAAATTAAACCCATTTCAACTCCAAATGACACCAAATCTTTTCCAAATCACTCATGATACATCCCTAAACTAAACCCAACATTTATTTGGCACGGTCCTTCACAAAATTTTTCATCCAAAAGTCCATTTTGAAACATAAAGCCTACTTCCTTAAACCATTTTAAATGCCCATCCAAAATGATTTCAAAAGGCCCAAAATCAATCCAAAGCCTACATGACACTTTCACCTCATCATCCCTTTAAATCACTCCCTAGGTTTCAAATTCATCATTAAACTTTTCTAAACTAAGCCATGTGTCAAATTACCCCTAAATATCCAAAATCCTTAAAACCCATTTCCATGAAATTGACTAAGCTTGGCCCAAGCCAAATGGAGCCATGGAGCCATGCATAAGCCATATGCAAGCCATGAGGAGTCCTTTCCACCTCACCAACCCATTAAAGGAAAAAGAGGGGATTACTTTCTTAAACCTTCAATAAACGTTTTAGCCCTATTCATGTTACACTTTAACTAAAATTAGCCACCTCACCTTGGATGGGGGCTTCACCACACATGGGAGGCTGATCCAAGTAATTCTTCTCAGCCCAAAATCAGGTCTTGGGGGGTGCACCTAGCCCAAAAGCATGGGTTGACCAAATTGAACCCAAAATAAGCCTCCCCCATTCCATTTCAATTCAGCCCCTTTACACTTAGCCAACTCCAATTGAGCTCACAAGTCTCAAGTCATGACCCTCTTGATCAGGATGGTGACCTGACCCTGGCCGGCCAGCCACCACAGCCACCGGAAAACACCAGGCCGAAAGCACCCATGTGAGCCAAATTTTGAATTCTTCTTTGCTGAGCTGTCTCATGGCCAGTGGACACCATGTCTGTTCTTCTCCTCACCAGAGCAGTGGATCCAAGCCATCAAACCCCCCTGGGAGGCCTTCCAGCCACCTCTATTTAAACTCCACCCCCTCTCGGCCAAAAAAGATGATGAACCAGAGCTTAACAAAACTCTGCCAAAATTGCTCCAGGACCTTCTCCTAACCTAGAGCAATTGATTCCCAGTGCCGCTTTGCCCTAATCCCCATTGAGAGAGCTCAATTTATAAGTAAAACATCCACCCAAAAAACCAGGACATCTCTTGAACCTCCACCAAAATCAAATTAAACTCACCCACACCTGCACAAGGCCAAGAGAAGGAGTTTCCCAGTGAAAGCCCCCTCTCCAGGCCACCCAATTGCTCTAGCCTCCAAAGTCTGAAATTGGCCCTGGTCACTTTCATACCTAGGCAATTCCCCAGAGCCAGAGACTTCATCTGGAACCTCCTTGGGTGCAATCGAAGGTGCCACAACTCTCTGATTGAAGCTTCACTTCTCAGAGCCAAGGTATAGACCTCTCCTTTCTCCAAAACTTCCAGTGATTCTCTATTTTGATTGGCTTAATTTCATAACATATAAACCATATGGATGTGTTCGTCTCCTCAAGACGAATCCATAGAGCATCAGAACACAAAAATCCGTTGAGAAACGAGAGAGATCTTAGGGTTTTAGTGTGGATGGCTCACGGGACACACCAGTTGTAGACGATGACCAGGCTTCGTTGGATCGCGAGTGTATCGGTTGAATGGCTCAGATTCCGTCGGATCAAAAGAAAGAGCGGGACAGCGGGACGCGTGGCGGCTAACTCAGATGGTGGCGTCCAATAGAAGTGTACCGCATGGTCTTTCGATCCGCCGTAGGTTGACGCGGCACTGACTGGGTTAAGTAGATAAATAGGATTTTTTCTATTTATTTAAATACCTGAAACTTTAAAAAATCATATCTTTTCATAGAAAAATCATAAAAATAAAATAAAAATACCCTCTTGCTCAGTGAACAGAGGAGAATAATATGGAAAAGAAATCAAGTTATTTTGACGAGTATTTTATTTTTTAATTAATTATTCACTGATTTCAGTATTTTAATTCTCCATTTGCATAGAAAATTCACCATGGCATGAGACGATGCTTTTGTAGCCTCTGTTCTTGGGGACATTCTCTGAATTTTCCAAGGTTAGAGGCCATCTCTATGGAAAGTTATGTATCTTTCATGTTTATGTCTCTGTTTTGGAATTTCAATTCCAATAATTAGCATATTGTTCAATAAATTCTAAGAAAATTTAGGAAATTATCTTAGGACCAGAGGACACTAGGAAAAATGTATTTTGAGTTAATTCATTAATAACAACCCTAATTGGCCTAAATACTCGAAACTAAATTTTAATTAAATAGGGTTAACCATACATCAAAATAACTTGAAAATCATTCTCCACTGGTCTTTAGGATCAGAGGAACCTCACATAAAAATTTGAGATAAATTGGAAGTGATTAGCTCCACTAAATGGATTAATTAAGTCACATGATCAAAATTAAACTTTAAAAATTCATAACTCCAAAAATACATTTTTAAAATTCACCAAATTAGTTTTGGGACTTCTCTCATATCAGAGGAGTCTAAGAAAATTAAAATTGTAATTTTTCAAAAATCTTTATTTTCCACCTTACATTTAATATTTTAATAATTAAAAAAATTATAAAAATCATAAAAATATTAAAAATCACAAAAATGTCACATTTTGACTCCTAATCACTTAGGAATAAACCAAATATTTTTCTCAAGTCTCTAGGTTAAGATATTAATTTTTAAAGCCTTAAGACAATTTCTAATATTAAAAAAATGGGTTTTGCAACCTTTTCACTAAATAAATTCTAATAAATCAAATAAAAATCATAAAATTATAATCTGGACTCCTTGAGGTTAGAGAGATTTATAAAAAATATAAAATCCATTTTTCAAGTTTAATTTTATTTTATAATTAATTAATAACCCAAAAATTAAATAATTATAATAAATAAAATAGAATTCAAAAAATCACCAAAATTGGTCCAAGTGTTCCTCTGGTCAGTAGGAACATCCCATAATTTTCCTAAGGACAGAAACTTTATCTTCGTCATGTTGTTGAATTTTCATTGAAAACCCTTATTTTCTTACAAAAATAAATTTATAAATTAAATTAAATTTAGAAAAATCACATTTTCTCCTCTATTGTCTTAATTGACATGTGAGTGAGGTGACATAAAAATTTCAAGTTAATTTGAGTTTAATTTAGTGAGTTATGAAATAGATAAGCCTAAAGGGGCATAAAGGTAATTAAACAACTTTAACCCTAATTAATACCTTAGGTATAATCAAGGGGAGGGTAAAATATCTAATATTAATCTTCTTTTGGATGACTGAAACTTAGAGAATAGAAGGGTAGAAACTCATTAAACACTTTGAATATATCAAAATGGAACATTAATTAATTAAACCATTTGAATCTCGGAAGAATAACCAAAATTTGGATTATTAAAAAACAGGGATATGATTTAAGAAGATATTACTTCCTTAATTTAAAAATCCCTAAATGAATCACTTTAATAATATTTAGTTTTTTAATTAAATTTAAAGTGATAATTGAAATTAATAAATTAAATAATTAAAAGAAAAGGAGTAACCCTTATTAAATTAAAAACTTAAAACATTGAATAATTTGATAATCAAATTGAAATAAATTTAAAACATTAAAATTAATCTCAAAGATCACTTGAAAGAAAATCTAAAACAAACTTGAAACATCGAAATCAAACCAATTAAACAATTAATCTAAGATATTTCAATTAAATTAAAATTAAATCATTAAAATCTTAATTGAATAATCTAAACACCTCTTTCAACCCAAATTAATCTAATATATTGAGATCATTTAAAATGTAAAGATTTAATTAAATTAAAACAACTTGAACACTATTCCAAACTTAAAATTATTAAAATTTCATAACTAAATTAAACCACTTTAAATCATCAATTCCAATTTTAAATCATTAAAATCTTTAATAAATTAATTTTCCCTTAAAGGCTTTCGTTATGTTAACTCTTAAATGGAACATCAAGTGAAATGTCACTTTACTCATAGGTTAATCAAACATCATAATTCACTGAGCAAGAGTTAAAAGTTAACTAAAACTTTTGGATGACCAATTCACCGGTACAATAAAATTCATTTAAACTCAAAATAATCTTGGAAGTATTGAAACGATGTTTAGGACTCGTCCTAAGCACTTTCTCAATTTGATGAGATGTTTTAAGAAGAACAATTAAACTTAATTGTTCTTTGGTGAAGAAAATCTTTCTTAACAAAACACAAGAACCTAGACGTCATAAGAATTGACTCGCGATAGGATTAGGATTTTGGTAGACAACCAAAACCTTACCTTAGCTTTACCTAGGTACTTGTTGCAAATATATAAATGCCTTAACATGTGCTTTAAGTGTAGCTTGGAATTACGGGAAGACCCTCCAGGTACGCTTTTATTTTATTGCAAGTTACTTACATGTACTGCGCTTTACTTTTCTTGCATGTTAAACAAGAATGTCACCCTGCATGAAAACTGAAACCTTTAGGATAGGCACAAAACTGAAAAACAAAACTAAATTAAAAGTCACAACAAGATAAAATTCACCGCCACAACAATCAAAATATAAAACAACTCAAAACTTAATCACAAACAGAACAAAAAAATTGTAATTATAATAAAATTAAAATGACTCATTGGATGATCGGTTGATGTAACCTACGTGTTGCTAACGGGAATTTCCATGGTCTAAATGAAAGTGTGGAACTCATTCAGTTGAGTTTAGCAAATTCATCTGGACTAAGTGAATCCGATAAAAATAACGGTGCCGAAATGATGGAACCCTGGGATCTTAACCAGTGTTGTTATAATCAACTTTAAGATTCCCCTAATAAAACAAATAAGACATTTGGACTTTAAGACTTTTCTAAACCACAACACTTCTCTCACTTCCTGATTTTCACTTTCTAAAACTAAACCTCTGCAACAACAAGGAGCTTGGAGCATAGTGGGTAGCACGGCCATTGTCGTCAGCAAAACCAAAATCTACGATTTCAAGGTAGTTTGCTTAGTGTAACATAAACCGTCAACTATTTGTTAGGCATTTGCATAATCATATTATGTAAATTAAGCTCTAACCGGTCTTAGGACTCCGAGGTAGTTGTTCGATATGGCACAAACCCTCACATCTTCCGGGCTATCCGTATGATCATGTCATATGAATATAAGTCCTAATTAATTAAAACAGGCAGGATTATAACATTAAATAAACTCTCAAATTGAAGAAAATAATAGAATAGTTTGGAAAGTTGTCAAGATTCTTCTTGGATCCTCAACTTATCTACTTCTCTTCCTTTGGACTCCTGAAATTAATTGTTCCAAATTTGAGATAATCCCTTTTGAAATTCTAAAATTCAATCCTTTAAAAACATTAAACTTTGAAATTCTTGAGAGCAAAACCACTGATCATTATCGAGAGTTTTCTTAAATGATTCCTGTCATTTAAGATGTAATTAACTATAGGGGCTTGCCCTTATAGGGAACTTTAAGAACTCAGGTAATATAAACCCTGCTTAATTCTTTTATATTAAGCAGGGGAACTTGTCGGTTTATAAAAATTGGTTCGCAGACCAAACGGATGTCACAAATCTTCTAATTTATTTAATCGAGCCCCATCATCAAGCAGTGTGTCTATTCTTCAGGATAGATATATGGTTTGTGGTGTGGTGCTCGCTTATATAGACTATTCGGGATGTGAGATCGGTTTGATTTCATATCTTAAAATTTTCAAACTTTGAATTATTTTGAAAATTAAATACTAATTTCTAAATTATATATATATTAAAATTAAATTTAAAATTTAAAATTCGCTGACAATTTCTGAAGGTGACCCCCTTTTCAAAACACAAACCTAAATATAAGCCGTATAACTTCTGGTGACTCTGCTGGGGAATAGTTCCTCTCTCCATTTTGATCAGATGGTTTTGCTTTCATAAATCAGTAGCAAGTCCATGTCCCTAGTGGATGGAACTACCATTCTTCTATTGAAATACCACGTTCATTTCTGTCTTAAATGGGTATAGTCAACTCTCTTGGATTTTGGAGCCACTATTTAGACACCCCTAAAAAGAGAGGTTCCGAAATCCTTTTGCCTCTTGTCTGAGGTGGGGTGGGCCCCCAATAGGAGCTGCCCTCGGGTTGAAAAGTCTTATAAAACTTTCTCTTCCTTTCCAATTTTAAATCAAATCCTTTACCTTTCCTTTAACCTTCCTCCTAACAAACAAATCCTCTAATAAACAACCTTTTAATAAATGAACTCTTTTAAATCGCAAATACATTAAGATAAATTAAAATGTGTTCGGACTCTTTCTTTTCCACCCTAAGTTTTAAGGAAGCATAATTCGGGACTGACGTTCGGAATTTACCCTGCAGAAAATGTTTGCACCAAAGCTAATTTTCTCCTTCACCAATGGAATGGACTTCGCCGTCTATAAGGATGAACTGCCCGATAATGGAATCATCCGTTTTGGACAAGGATTCGATAATACGGACGTTAAGTTCACTGACGTCACTCTCTTCACACTAATGGACAAAGTGCCAGAAACTGAGAAACATATGATTAAGTTCAACCTGAAATCGACTCAAGAATTCCCTCCCCTGCAAAGGGTTCCAGCTGGAAGAAGTACTGTTATTCGTAGGAGGACTGTGATCTCTACCCCCACCGGTCTAGTCATCTCTACACCTGCCTCAGCTTCTGCCAAACCGAAGGGAAAGGAAATCCAAGTCTGTGATGAGCCTGTCACTATGCAGGGTACAAATTTTACTACAATACCATCTGTTTGCGAGATTGGGTCCAGTTCAAGACTTGCACCCCTAACTCAGACTCAAAGAAGAAATATAAGTAGAATGATTGCCAGGATCAAGAAGGCCAAAGCCGCTGAAGCTGCCTTTCTGGAAAAGTTTCCTGAAAAGGAAGAAGAACTGCCCGAGTATACACCTCTGTTGGAAGGAAGTAGGTTTCACCCTCTCTCTGCCACATCGGCTGAAGAAGATGTCCGAAGTATCGCCGCTACATTAGCCCGACTTGCATACTATAGTAACTACAAGAGAAAAAGGGTTAACACTACACCATTTGCTCGGCTACAAGCTGTGATAGAGAAATAAGCAAGGAAAGAAAAGTACCCCGTATCAGAGATCCTGAGGAGAATGGGACGAGTACCAGTTAAATCCCGCCTAGGACCACGAGTAGAGCATGTCACTGTCATAGAGAAACCAAGGAAGAAGATGAGGGCTAGTTCATCTGTGGTTGTATCGGGTCATAATATTAGGGAGGACACCACCTATCAGCATATAGCCAATAGACCGTCCGGTCCTAGGCCTTCTACTACAAGAAGGATGGTGTGGTGACCTATTATTACCGAGCCGAGACCAACACAACATCCTGAGAAGAAAAGCCTCGTAGGAGATCCAGAATCAGAAGAAAGTGCTACTGCACTGAAAGAAACCCTTGAGGAAGAAGTTCAACAGCCATTACATGACAACCGCGAGACCGTCTGGAAGAGACCCCTAGAGGATGCTATAGGAAAGCTTAGGAGAGACATCCGACTGTTGGCAAAAGAAAGAGGAGAAAAGTTGAAAAATGAAGTAGATTCATTAGAGACAAGAGCATCATCGGCTTCGCAAGGTGCTCCGGCAGCTGCAGGAAGAGATGAACTGGAAGTGATGAGAGCACGTCTTCAAGAGAAGGATGATACAATTTCCCAAATGGATAAGAGGATGGAAGAGATGGCTGCCGCTTTAGCCACTCTCTAGAGTCAGGTACAGCCTCAGAAAGTGACACCCCCAGAGATTATCCATATTGCAGATGGAGGAAAAGAGATCACATCCGTTAACGGAGATGAACAACCGAAGAAGGATTCTGCACAAAGCATGATTCCAGAAAAGGACATTAAGAACATGGTAGAACAGCAGGTGCGAGAAGCCTAAGCACAATCTAAGAGCGGAACATCTATTCAGACGGGTAGACCTTACCCCGAAAAATTTGATGCAGTCTAATACCCGAAAGGCTTCCTATCACCTCTGTTCAAGACTTTTGATGGAACGGGAAACCCCCGGCAGCATGTCGCACATTTTCATGCTAGTTGCTGCAATGCTGGTGGGAGTGACGCTTTACTCTTCCGTCAGTTCGTCAGCAGTTTGTTAGGGATCGCCTTCGACTGGTACGCGGAATTGCCAAATGATTCAGTTAAGACTTTGCGGAACTAGAAAACCTCTTCGTTAAGAGGTTTGCTGGGGCTCAGCACCACATCACTATCGGTGATCTAGTGGTGGAGCAACAAAAGCCGAATAAAACTTTAGTGGACTACATAATTGATGGAGGAATTTAAGCTTGAAATGTGAACCACAGCTTCAGGAACAGTACGCAGTCGGTATCCTACTGAAGAGTATCCATGGCCCAATAGCACTTCTCCTTAACGGATTTACAATCAAGACTTTCGAGAAGTTGCTTAGCAAGGCCAGGAGCTTGCAAGAGGAGGCAAAGTAGCTAAGTTTCGTGGACAAGACCGATAAGCAGAAGCTCGTGAAAGCATTTAAAAAGAAATCCGGAATCGTCACGGCAGTGGATAAGGGCAAGCAGCCAGTGCAGATATAGCCAGAACAGCCACAGCCTAGTTATCAACCCCCACAACGGACTTACCAACAACCACAACAGATTTATCAGCAACCTCAACAGGGCTATCAACAGCCTCAACTAAGCTATCAGTCGCCTCAGCATTATGAACAATCACCTCGTTCATCGCGTACCTTGAAAGAACTTCTAAATAGGGAATATCCATTCAAGACTGAAGCAGTAGCAAAAATGTTCCGCAGTTTAATGAAGACACCAGATTTTCAGCTACCATAGCCCAAGAGGCCAGAAGAAATCAATAAGAAAGATCATCCAAACTACTGCCCTTACCACCGGATGCTTGGGCACAAGATAGAGGATTGCATCACTTTCAAGAGTTGGCTTGATGACAATCTCCAGAAAGGGAACATTACGATCCCGAAGGAATACATGAAGGAACCCCAAAAAGGAGGTTCCTTCAATGTTATCTCGACGGATCCTATTGTTCCGATAGACCCGTACATGACCAATGATGGATGGAATACCGTCTGGACAAGGACTTTGAAAAAAATTCTGGATCTCATCCAAACAGCTTCAGTGCGAGCTTCAACTAATGTTTGAAACCTGCTAAGCCAGCACTATCACTTGCAAATCAAGAACCGCCCCAGGAGGAGGAGAAGATCGTGAAAGAAGAAAAGATCGAGGCTCCGAAGGGTAGACTAGGGGCTGCTTATCCTGGGATCGTTGTTTCTGATTCAGGGGAGAAATCCCTCGGACCTCTGACTCTGTATGATTATTTTCTCGCCCCGGCGGGATATTATAATGATAAGAGTTGTGGCGTTGGCTACATTTTGACTGTTTCTAACGATTACGTTACTAACGACAACCGACCTAATCTGGATCTCGATTTCGATACGAATAACGATTCTCAAATCATACTAAATCTCGATGACCACGACGAGGAAGATGTTCACAAAGATGGCTACGAAAGCCAACAAGCAACGAGTCTATTTGTGAATTTCAAGGAGCTTCAATCGCGATAGAATTGGAGTTATCAGATTCCGAAGCAATGCTAGAAGAGCCAGTCATTCCGATTCAAGGGGAGACACCGACAGATCCAGCATCAAATTCAGAAGAGATAACAGAAGTCAATCTAAGGAGCGGAAAAGTTCTACCTCCGAGAATGGGTCCAAAGGATAAAGGAAAGCAGGCGGTTGCTCAGGAGGAGCCAACCCCAGCAGAGGAATTGCCCATTCGTGAAGAAACCGAGGAACATGGTAATAAAGTGGACTATAACGTGCTAGCCCATCTTAGGAATCTACCAGCCAAACTAAGCATATACGACGCTCTGATCCTGTCGAAGGAGATGAGAGAGGCTCTGATCAAGGCTTTACTTGATCCAGAGATTTGTTTAGCTCAAATAGTCGGTAATTCCCTCGACGAGGTTTTCTCGTTAAAAGAACAGCGAGGTGTTACCTTCACGGACAATGATCTACTACTGGGAACAGCTGATCACAACTGACTGTTGTACATTTCAGTCACTATTGGAAATTTTACGCTCTCCAGAGTGTTGGTTGATCCAGGAGCATCAATCAACATAATGAGCCTTCAAACATTAGAAGCAGACAAGATGTTATTAATAGGCTTTAATCATAAAGGAGGGAGAGCTCTCAGATCGATAACACTGTTAATGAAAACTGGTGATTTAGCAAAGACAACCGCAAAATTCTATATAATTGATTTTGAGACATCGTTTAATGCTCTACTGGATCGGCCATGGATCCATGAAAACTGGATGGTACCGTCATCTCTACATCAGTACATCAAGTATTACGAAGGAGGGGAACAGTGTATCAAGGGTGACTTGTAACCATTCTCTGTACATGAGATCGGAATCCATGAAGATGCGACCTACTACGCGCCACCTAAGAAAACAATCTTCTCCAGAAACACCGTACCAAATGAAGAAAAGAAGTTCGAGACGATGAAAAGCCTGAAGTTCTTGTCCAAGAGTTACTCACGACTCCCTTAGAGCGAGATGGTGAAGGTTTCTCCAGAACTCGCACCTGAGGTCGAGACCGGGGACGGGGTCGTGGAAGAGACGTTGGAACAATTGGACAAAATAAATCGGTCATCAACGTTGATTGGGAGAACAGTTCTGAAGAAGAAGAAACCAATAAAGAAGCAATGACAATAAGTTAGAAGAAACCACAGTTCAAGATCTCTCTTGAAGACGAAAAGAACGAGGAATATAAATCAATGTATGAGAAGATTAACCATCATGTACATACTATGACCCTCACCCCGATCCATTCTAATAAGGTCGAGGGTATGGTGGTCAAGGAAGTGCATGGTGGCGGTACTAAACCGATCAAATTCTACCGTGGTGCTTCTTCTTCCAGAATTGAAAATGATGTATAATTTGAAGATGTTACTTCTTCCGAATTAATGGAACTGCCTTTTAAGTGGTACTCTCCCTGTGTTCAAAATTTAATTCAACGTGGTGTCTTACCTCGACGATGGACAAAAGGTCAATCACAACACTTTAAAAAATTATGGAACAATGCCAGTCGGCCTCCCAATTCAAAACACGGTCTCGGATTAGGCACAGTAGGATCAGTTGATGATTCGGGATTTTTCTTGGTTGTCACTTGCAAGCCTAATGAAGACTGCTTGGAAGCTTCAGAAGATCTCGAAGATATACCAATTAGAGATGCTCCACCAGAATTTGAGGAAGAAATTAAATCTACAATAAACAAGTTAATGGAAGTTAACTTAGGAACTAGCGAAGAGGCTAGGCCAACCTTTGTTAGCTCCTTGCTCAATAAAGAACACCCCAAAAATATGATCAAGCTACTAATGGAATTCAAGGACTGTTTTGCTTGGAGTTATGGAGAAATGCCAGGATTAGCTCCAGAGGTTGCAGTTCACAGGCTAGGAGTGGATCACACTGCCGTTCCAGTCAGACAAGCTTCGAGAAGAATGTGTTTATAGATTGAACAACAAGTAATAGCTGAAGTTAAGAAGCTAATAGACGCTAAATTTGTCCGTGAAGAGCAATACCCGACTTGGTTAACCAATGTGGTATCTGTCAGAAAGAAGAATGGTCAGATCAGAATCTGCGTGGATTTCAAAGATTTGAATAAAGCATGTCTAAAAGATGAATTCCCACTACCAATTCCAGAACTGCTGAATGACATTACTTTAACACATGAAATCTTCTCTTTCATGGATGGATCTTCAGGATACAATCAAATAAAAATGGCACCGGAAGAAGAAAAGTTTACAGCCTTTAGAACGCCAATCGGAATATACTGTTACACAGTGATGTCGTTCAGATTGAAGAACGCAGGAGCAACATACCAAAGAGCAATGACGAGAATTTTTGATGATCTCAGTCACAACCAAGTCGAATGCTATGTGGATGATGTGGTCATTAAAAGCAAACTGAAAGAAGATCACCTGTATGATTTGAGAATTGTTTTTGAGCGATTAAGGCAATTTAACATTAAGAAGAATCCCCTGAAATGCGCCTTTGGCGTCGCCTCCAGGAAATTCTTAGGATTCGTTATCCAACATCGTGGAATTGAAATTGATCCGGAGAAGATTAAAGCTATCTTAGAAATGCCGCCTCCCAAAACCATGATACAACTATGATGCTTTCAAGAAAAATTGGCATATCTTCGACGCTTTATCTCAAATTTTTCAGGAAGGTGTCAGCCGTTTTCTGCTTTGGTTAAGAAGGATGCCAAGTTTACTTTGGACTCCAAATGTCAACATGCCTTCGATGACATCAAACAATACCTGATGACACCTCCTGTCTTAGCAGCACCAGTCTCGAGATGACCGTTGATACTTTATACTGCGGCTTTAGACGACTCTCTCGGAGCCCTACTAGCCCAGGTCAATGATGAGGGAAAAGAAAACTCTCTCTACTACTTATGTCGTCGTCTAATTCCGACGGAAGTAAAATATCCCTCAATTAAAAAACATTGTTTGGCCCTGATCTTCACCGCTCAAAAGCTCAGACATTACATGCTTTCTCATAAGGTCAACCTTATTTCAAAGTTTAATCCGTTGCAATATTTGATGACATGACCGATGCTTTCCAACAGACATGCCAGGTGGTCGATGATACTATTGCAATTCGATATAACTTTCGTTTAGCTTCACGACCCTAAAGGGACAAGTCCTGACAGACTTCCTTACAGCACATCCTTTACCGGCAGAATCGCCTCTCAACGACGACTTTCCAGATGAGCAGATAATGAGCCTAGAAGATCCCGATGATCAGCGTTGGGAATTGTATTTCGACGGGGCATCCTCAGCACAGAAAGACAAAGAATTGCAAACAATAGTGCCCGGTAAGGTAGGAATCAGACTAATCTTCATAACACCGGAGCAGAAAATGTTAAGGTATTCCTACCATTTAATAGAACCGTGTACAAACAATGAAGTCGAATATGAAGCCCTAATAACCGGATTGGAATTAACCATTCAGATGGGGATCACAGATATCAACATTTACGGTGATTCTCAGTTGATCATTCAGCAAGTCGTCGGACAGTACAGAATTCTAAAACTGAGACTCGAGCAGTACTTTTAGTATGCCATGCAGTTGTTGAAACAAATTTCGAATGTAATGATCTACAAGATTCCCAGGAGAGAAAATGCCCTTGCAGATGCGCTAGCCCGCCTTGCGAAAGAGTTTGCCTGCTTACAGGATGAGTTAGTTGAGGTGTTAGTTTAGGGACGACAGGTCCTTTCACAGCTCGACATGTATGCAATACACGGGTCAGGAGAAGAAGAAGAAATGGTTGCAGCAGTATGAGAAAATGCAGAAGATTGGCGGCGACCATTAATAGACTACTTGCAAATGGGAAACCTACTGGACGATAAGTCTTTAGCCCATCAAATCAAGAAAAAAACTCTGTCTTACGCATTAATAAACAATACGTTATACAGAAGGTCGTTCGATCAGATGTGGCTAAGGTACCTGAGCGAGTTCGAGGCTCGTGAAATCGTCAAAGAAGTACACTCAGGACTTTGTGGCGCTCACCAGTCAGGTCCGAAGATGAAAATGAAGATCAAAAGACTAGGGTACTACTGGCCCTAAATGATGACCGATTTCATGAAGGTCGCCAAGAGTTGTCACTAGTGCCAAGTGCATGGAGTGGTTCTACATCAACCTCCAAATGTGCTACATCCGACAATTGCGTCGTGGCCGTTTGAGTGTTGGGGCTCAGATATAGTGGATCTGATAGAACCACCTTCTTCAAGAGGACATCGCTTTATCCTTGTAGCTACATATTACTTTTCCAAATGGGCAGAAGCAGTACCGCTCAGAGAAGTAAAAGCGCACCATGTGTTGTAGTTCTTCAAGAATCAAGTCGTCTACCGTTTAGGGGTACCATGCAGAATCATCTCAGATAATGGGTCAGCATTCAGAAGTACAAGGTTCAACAATTTTGTCAGAAGGCACGGGATCGACTGGCATTATTCGACAATCTACTACCCAAGAGGTCGAAGCTTTTAATAAAACTCTCGTCCAGATTCTAAAGAAAACTTTGGACGACAATAAAAGAAATTGGCACGAGAAGTTGTTAGAAGCCTTAAGGGCCTACAAGAAGACTTTCAGGACACCTACTCGGTCCACGCCTTACGCTCTAGTGTACGGGTCCGAAGCCGTTCTACCCTTAAAAGTTTAGCTTCCGTCACACAGAATTGCAGATGCAAACAAGATCACTACAGAAGAAAATGCCAAACTACGACTAGAAGAGCTAAAAAGTTTGGATGGAAAAAGACTTTCAACGCAGTAGAATTTGGAATTGTATCAGGCCAAGATGATCCAGGCCCACGATAAGCTAGTCCGTCCAAGGACGTTCAAAATCGGTGACTTAGTTCTAGTTCTCAGGAGACCTATTCTTGCACACCGCAAGATAGGAGCTAAGTTTGAATCGACATGGGAGGGGCAATTCATGGTCGAGACAGTCTACTCAGGAGGTTCCTACCAACTGATGAATTGCCGTGGAGAACGACCTATGCTTCAAATTAATGGACGATATTTTAAGAAGTATTACGCAACCTGATGTTTCGAAGGATGAAATCTAACAAAAATGAAGTCTCATTCCTAGAAGCACGGGTGATGTAATCATTTGTAACTGGGTCCGAACCTAAAATAAAAAAAAAAAACTTATGATAAAATAAAGATCATTAAAAACAATGTGTTAAAAGAAAACTTGTGAAATCATAATAATGAAATTTGATTCCTTCCTTTTAAATCAATTCATTCCTGATCTTTCCTCATCTCTTCCTACTCTCTTTAAAATATAAAAGAAGTATATAAAATTTTTCATTAATAAATTTTCTTATTGTTCTTATTCTTAGTACAACCCCTGATCCTTTCCTTGTTTTCGCAGGGAAATGTCGAACGAGCGGTTGGTTCTGAACTTTAAAAATGGTGTGAGTCTAGCACTTGATGAAAAGAGGATGAGGGATGGAGCTGTGATTGAGATCGACTTTGATTTCACACCAGCCGGGCTACAATATGAAGAAACTAATTCGACTCCGGTTGATCGGGAGGAATTCCGCAGCCATATAGTAATGAAATTGGGTGGCCCAAGTCAGCAGTTCACTAGTAAGAAAAGAAAATCAAATGCCACTCACGCAACGGGCGAGGACAAGAAGGTTAAGTCCATGGTTGCTACAGCAGAGGGCAGACTTGTCAGTGCCATGGCCACAGGAGTTCAGGAGGTGAGAAGAGCTACTCTCACTCCTACCCAACGAAGAAACGAGAACCGCCGCATACGCAAGATGCTAACCAAGCTAGCAGCAGACCAGCATGAAGAGACAACTGCTACCGTCAATACAAATACCCCAAGGGAACCGATTCATCAGGAACCAGAAAAGAGGAAATCAACTTCAAGAACAACAGAAAAGATGAAAGAAATTCCAAGAAGTTTAGAAACAAAATCGGTGCAACAACGCCAGACAGACACACCAATTCTGAAGAGTCTTGTTGCGAAAGCAACCCCGGAGGATGTCCAGACAGAGACTATCCCCGAGGAGCAAAAACATGCAGGAGAGCGTGCTGGGGTTGAGCCGTACATCCCACAATATGTTACCAGACCCCGAGGACTTTAGATAATCCCAGAGTAGGAGCTGGAGAAATAGCAGCAAGTTGAGAAGAAAACCTTTGAATATTTTGAGAGAATCCGAGGCAAGAGGATTAATATCTTGGAAGGCCTCGAGCTGCATACGGATGTGTTCTCAGATTACGCGCAACAGTAAATTGTAGACTGTATTCTTAAACTTCAAAAGATGGGCCAAGCTGGCCGCCAGAGGGAGAAAACCTATTCAGAGCCCCGAAGATGGATGCCAGGAAAAGGAAGAGTTACTATCCAGTGCAGGTGTTGCTACAACTTCACAGAAGACAGAGAAGGAAACCCACCAGGGATACTTCGTCGCAGTGAGGTGGATCCGATGCCAACAATTTTCAAGAGAATGGTAAGAAGGATGATAACATGGAGGGTGTTGCCTGCAAATTGCATACCCAACAGCTGCATCATTAACATCTACAAGGAGGGAGACTGTATACCTCCACACATAGATCATCACGACTTTGTCAGACCTTTTCGCACAGTGTCCTTCGTCAACCAGTGTAACATCATATTCGGATCTGACCTCCGAATAGTAGGCCTCGGAAAATTCTGAGGGCTGGTGGAGATACCACTATCGGTAGGTTCCGTCTTGGTGTTGAAGGGAAATGGAGCCGACATAGCAAAACATTGCATTCCAGGAGTGCCTGTTGAGCGGATCTCCATCACTTTCAGGAGGATGGACGACAGAAAAATGCCTTTCCACTTCCAGCCAGATCCAGAGTTAGAGAGTCTCCGGCCCTACGAGCTGTGAGTTACATAGGAAATAGCACACCTCCAATGCACATCCATACGGCATTCCTGCCAAGGGTGGCTTGGAAGGTGATGTTATTATCCATGTGTCTCACTATTCAGACATGGATTTCGACAGATTGCTTTTGTAAGAAACTTGCAAGAATCTTACACAATCCGTTTTGGATTTATGTGGATTGTATGAGATACTGAATCTTCAAAGAAAATATCATCATGTTTTGGATCAAGATGTATGATGTATTTTCGACAAGATGGGAATGAAAATGACCATGTCATGTTTTGCCTTCACCTCTTTTTGTGCAAATTGACTGGGAAATGCCATTGAGTTAAATGAAGTTCGAACAAAGAACGAAGGAAAAAATAATTAAAAAAAAACAAATAAGAACTCTTTTAAAAATTTGAATGTCAAAACGAACTCCAAATAAATGTGAATCATAAATTGAAGATCAAGCTAAAATCAAATCACAACAAGCAACTAAAACAAATTCCTGAATCTGGAATCCACAGCCTTCTGTTGTTCTCAAATCTCTTTTTGACTCTCCATCCTTCTTTTGAGAAGGTCGACTGAATCTACTGACACGGAACCATGAAAATTTTTGATTTGGTTCTGATGGCATGGATTCATATCCTTCGCCAAATGGTCAAACTTTAATCAACTCTCTTGGGATGTGAAACACTTTTATGTCTCATTCCAATCCTCCGCCAAACTGAAATTTCCACAAAATCTTCCAAATAAAATTTCAATTCTAAACTTCCGAGACTGGTACCAAATTCCAGTTCTCTCTTTCGAGGTCGGTACCAAATTCCGACTCTCTTCCGAATTGATACCAAATTTCAATTCTAAATTTCCGAAATTGGTGCCAAATTCCAGTTCTCTCCCTTCGAGGTCAGAACCAAATTCCAACTCTCTCTTTCGAATTAATACCAAATTTCAATTCTAAACTTCCGAGACTGGTACAAAATTCCAGTTCTCTCCTTTCGAGGTTGGTACAAAATTCTGACTCTCTCTTTCCAATTGATACCAAATTTCAATTCTAAACATTCGAGACTAGTACCAAATTCCAGTTCTCTCCTTTTGAGGTCGGTACTAAATTCTGACTCTCTCTTTCAAATTGATACCAATTTCAATTCTAAACTTCCGAGACTGGTACCAAATTCCAGTTCTCTCCTTTCGAGGTCAGTACCAAATTCAGACTCTCTTTTCGAATTGATACCAAATTTCAATTCTAAACTTCCGACACTGGTACAAAATTCCAGTTCTCTTCTTTCGAGGTCGGTACCAAATTCCGACTTGCTTCCGAATTGATACCAAATTTCAATTCTAAACTTCTAAGACAGGTACCAAATTCCAGTTCTCTCCTTTCGAGGTCGGTACCAAATTCCGACTCTCTTCCGAATTGATACCAAATTTTAATTCTAATCTTCCGAGACTGGTACCAAATTACAGTTCTCTCCTTTCGATGTCGGTACAGAATTCTAACTCTCTTCTGAATTGATACCAAATTTCAATTCTCTCTTCCGAGGCTGGTACCAAATTCCAGCTCTCTCCTTTCAAAGTCGGTACCAAATTCTGACTCTCCTTCGAGATCGATACCTAAATTTTGATTCTCTTCCAGGAATGATACTTAAATTTCAATTCTTACTCTTTCGAGATCAGTACCCAAATTCTGATTCTCATCCTTTGCAATGTCGGCACCTAAATTCTGATTCTCTCTCTGAGGCTGGTACTTCAATTCCAGTCCTCGTCCCTTTCAATCAGAACCTAAATTTTGATCGTTTATCTGAGGTTGGAGCCTAAATTCCAACTCTCTTCTTCAAGACTAGAGCCTAAATTCTAGTTCTCTTTCAAATTCTGATGTTGGAACCTAGGTTCCAATGCTCACTTAAAATCCAAAATTACAACGAAATCCACCTTGAAATCAATATTAAATCAAATTTCGACCAAAATTGAAACTCAAACTAAAGTCCAAACTCACACTTTAAAACTTGAAAAAAAAAAGTGAAATGAATTTAAAATTGAATCTCTTAAGATCTCGTAATCTAGAATTCACTTCCTTTTCTTTTCCCCAGCGAGAGTTCAGGGATCTTCAGTCTTGGAGATTTACCCGACACTCCCCAGCGAAAATTTCCTATACTTCATTCTAAGTTTGTCACTTAAACATCTGTGTTGGTTTTGTTGATCTCTTCGGTCAACTCCAATACGCGCGGTGTGCTTGGTTAGCACACCACACCTATTGGGGGTCCATTTGTTGACCTCATTTTTTGTGAGGTTTTTTCTCTTCTCTCTCCTTAGTACTTAGGATCTAGCCATAGGGCTTCTCCTTGACTATCTTAGATGACTAGAAATGGGACCAATCACTTAGAAAATCAAACACTTCTTAACTCCCTTCAAACTCCACATGCTTAATTGGCAAACCCCATACCACTTGGAGGGTTAGAATCAATATGTGGAGGTTTAAAGGATGAGTTTCCCATAGAACTCTTTGGCCTTAAGACTACTTTGGGTGGCCTGGTCTGGTAATGGTTGACTTGCACACACACCACTCTCTCACACACATTCAAACCCTAAAATCACTCTTACCTAATTTAGCCTCCTGACTCATGTAGGTAACTCATATGGATGGACCTCAACCCCTCAGCCCCTGGCTAAGAGGGTTAGGAACAACATATTAAGTGCCTAAAATGAGTCCTCTCATGGCTCTTACGGGCTTAATATGGCTTCATGGCTCAACCAAAATGAAATATTTCACTCACACTTGATCAATCTTCATTTTTTCCAAAATTTCAATTTTTGACCCCCGGGACCCTAAACCCACCAAGCCTACCAAATGCCCTTGAAATTGCCCAAAATTTGCAAAATTACCTAAATTACCCAAAATTCCTCAAAATCAATCCTAAACATTTCTCTCCACTCAAATTGATCATCCATAGCCAAATACACCAAAAATACCTCCCAATACCCTCCAAATACCCAAAATACCCTTTTAACCCAAAAATTACAAAAATTCAGAAAATTCCTAAAAAATTCCTGAAAATACCAAATATTCCCAATTTTATTTTGTTCAACTACACGATAAGACAATTTTGCCAATTTAGTCCACTTTTTCCAAAACCCCTAATTTGACCCATTTTTAACCCAAAGTGAACCCAATGTCAAACCAAACTAACCCAAGTGACCTCAATTTTGATCCAATTCAATTCTAGACTTGAATTCCATATCCCTAATACCAATTTAGACCAAATCCAAGCCCAATTTGATGAACATTTGGAACCAATTACAATTTGAAGCCTAAGGCCCAATCTTGGCCCACGACCTAAACCTAGCCCAAACAAACCCAATTCAACCCCAATTGGCCCCAAATCTTATCTAAAATCTTCCTAACATCCCCAAAAACAAAAAACTAACTTTATTTGTCCCAAATTTGGACCCAAACTCCAACTAAACCTAACCCAAAACCAAAATCCCCTAAATTGACCTAAACCCAAACCTAACCCAAATAGGCCCAAATCCTTAAATCAAAACCCAACCAAAATTGAAAACTCTTTGTAACACTCCTATAAACATTTCCCAACATTAATTTTGCATTAAAACCAACATTAGCCCAACCTAAGGCCAAGATATCCCAAGTTAGTTCTTTTTGGCCCATTTTGAACCCATTATCAAAAAAGCCCAAATTAAACCCATTTCAACTCCAAATGACACCAAACCTTTTCCAAATCACTCATGATACATCTCTAAACTAAACCCAAAATTTATTTGGCATGGACCTTCACAAAATTTTTCATCCAAAAGTCCATTTTGAAACGTAAATCCCACTTCCTTAAACCATTTTAAAAGCCCATCCAAAATGATTTCAAAAGGCCCAAAATCAATCCAAAGCCTACATGACACTTTCATCTCATCATCCCTTTGATTTAAATCACTCCCTAAGTTTCAAATTCATCATTAAACATTTCTAAACTAAGCCATATGCGAAATTACCCCTAAATATCTAAAATCCTTAAAACCCAGTTCCATGAAATTGACTAAGCTTGGCCCCAAGCCAAATGGAGCCATGGAGCCATGCATAAGCCATACGTAAGCCATGAGGAGTCCTTTCCACCTCACCAACCCATTAATGGAAAAAGAGGGGATTACTTTCTTAAACCTTCACTAAACTTTTTAACCCTATTCATGTTACACTTTAACCAAAATTAGCCACCTCACCTTGGATGGGGGCTTCACCACACATGGGAGGCTGATCCAAGTAATTCTTTTCAGCCCAAAATCAGGTCTTGGGGGTGCACCTAGCCCAAAAGCATGGGTTGACCAAATTGAACTTAAAATGAGCCTCCCCCCATTCCATTTCAATTCAGCCCCTTTACACTTGGCCAACTCCAATTGAGCTCACAAGTCTCAAGCCCTGACCCTCCTGATCAGGATGGTGACCTGACCCTGGCCGGCCAGCCACCACATCCGCCGGAAAAAACCAGGCCGAAAGCACCCATGTAATCCAAATTTTGAATTCTTCCTTGCTGAGCTGTCTCATGGCCAGTGGACACCATGGCTGTTCTTCTCCTCACCAGAACAGTGGATCCAAGCCATCAAACCCCCCTGGGAGGCCTTCCAGCCACCTCTATTTAAAATCCACCCCCTCTCGCCAAAAAAGATGATTAATCAGAGCTTTAAAAAACTCTGCCAAAATTGCTCCAGGACCTTCTCCTAACCTGGAGCAATTGATTCCCAGTGTCCCTTTGCCCTAATCCCCATTGACAGAGCTCAATTTCTCAGTCAAAAATCCACCCAAAAAACCAGGACATCTCTTGAACCTCCACTAAAATTAAATTAAACTCACCCACACCTGCACAAGGCCAAGAGAAGGAGTTCCCCAGTGAAAGCCCCCTCTCCAGGCCACCCAATTGCTCTAGCCTCCAAAGTCTGAAATCGACCCTTGTAACTTTCATACCTAGGCAATTCCCCAGAGCCAGAGACTTCATCTGGAGCCTCCTTAGGTGCAATCGAAGGTGCCACAACTCTCTGTTTGAAGCTTCACTTCTTAGAGCCAAGGTATAGACCTCTCCTTTTTCTTGAGTTTCCAGTGATTCTCTATTTTGATTTGCTTAATTTCATAGCATGTAAACCATATGGATGTGTTCGTCTCCTCAAGACAAATCCATAGAGCATAAGAACACAAAAATCCGTTGAGAAACGAGAGAGATCTTAGGGTTTTAGTGTGGACGGCTCACGGGACACACCAGTCGTAGACGATGACAAGGCACTGTTGGATCACGCATGTATCGGTTGAACGACTAAGATTGCGTCGGATCAGAAGAAGGAGCGGGACCGCAGGACGCGTGGCGGCTGACTCAGATGGCGGCGTCCAATAGAAGCACTCCGCGTGGTCTTTCGATCCGCCGTAGGTTCACGCGGTGCTGACTGGGTTAAGTAGATAAATATGATTTTTTTTCTTTTTATTTAAAAACCTGAGAATTTAAAAAAATCATATCTTTGCATAGAAAAATCATAAAAATAAAATAAAAATATCCTCTTGCTCAGTGAACAGAGGAGAATAATTTGGAAAAGAAATCAAGTTATTTTGATGAGTATTTTTTTTAAATAAATATTCACTGATTCAGTATTTTAATTATCCATTTGCATAGACAATTCATCATGGCATGAGACCATAGGGCTTTTGTAGCCTCTATTCTTGGGGACATTCTCTAAATTTTCCAAGTTCAGAGGCCATCTCTATGGAACGTTATGTATTTTTCAAGTTTATGTATCTGTTTTGGAATTTTAATTCCAATAATTTGCATATTGTTCAATAAAATCTAGAAAAATTTAGGAAAGTATAATAGGACTAGAGGACCCTAGGAAAAATGTATTTTGAGTTAATTCATTAAGAACAACCCTAATTGGCCTAAATACTCAAAACTAAATTTTAATTAATTAGGGTTAACCACACATCAAAATAATCGAAAAATCATTCTCCACTAGTCTTTAGGATTAGGGGAACCTCACATAAAAATTTGAGATTAATTGGAAGTGATTAGCCCCACTAAATGGATTAATTAAGTCACATGATCAAAATTAAACTTTTAAAAATTCATAACTCGAAAAATACATTTTTAAAATTCACCAAATTGGTTTTGGAACTTCTCTGATATCATAGGAGTCTAAGAAAATTAAAATTGTAATTTTTCAAAATTCTTTATTTTCCGCCTTACTTTAATATTTTAATAATTAAAAAAATTATAAAAATCATAAAAATATTAAAAATTACAAAAATGTCACATTTTGACTTCTAATCACTTAAAAACAAACCAAATATTTTTCCCAAGTCTCTAGGTTAAGATATTAATTTTTAAAGCCTTAAGACAATTTCTAATATTAAAAAAATGGGTTTTCCAACCTTTTCACTAAATTTAGAATAAATCAAATAAAAATCAGAAAATTATAAAATTTGTTTCTTTAGACTCCTTGAGGTCAGGGAGATTTATAAAAAATATAAAATCCATTTTTCAAGTTTAATTTTATTTTATAATTAATTAATACCCCAAAACTCAAAATAATTATAATAAATAAAATATAATTCAAAAAATTACCAAAATTGGTCCAAGTGGTCCCCTAGTTAGTAGGAACATCCCATAATTTTCCTAAGGACAGAAATTTTACCTTGCTCATGTTGTTGAATTTTCAATGAAAACCCTAATTTTTTTACAAAAATAAATTTATAAATTAAATTAAAATTAGAAAAATCATATTTTCTCCTCTATTGTCTTAATTGACATGTGAGTGAGGTGACATAAAAATTTCAAGTTAATTTGAGTTTAATTTAGTGAGTTATGAAATAGATAAGCCTAAAGGGGCATAAAGGTAATTAAACAACTTTAACCCTAATTAATACCTTAGGTCTAATGAAAGGGAGGGTAAAATATCTAATATTAATCTTCTTTTGGATGACTGAAACTTAGAGAATAGAAGGGTAGAAACCATTAAACACTTTGAAAATATCAAAATGGAACATTAATTAATTAAACCATTTGAATCTCGGAAGAATAACCAAAATTTAGATTATTAAAAAACAGGGATATGATTTAAGAAGATATTACTTCTTTAATTTAAAAATCCCTAAATGAATCACTTTAATAATATTTAGTTTTTTTTAATTAAATTTAAAGTGATAATTGAAATTAATAAATTAAATAATTAAAAGAAAAGGAGTAACCCTTATTAAATTAAAAACTTAAAACATTGAATAATTTGATAATCAAATTGAAATAAATGTAAAACATTAAAATTGATCTCAAAGATCACTTGAAAGCAAATCTAAAACAACATCAAAATCAAACCAATTAAACAATTAATCTAAGATTTTCAATTAAATTAAAATTAAATCATTAAAATCTAAATTAAGTAATCTAAACACCTCTTTCAACCCAAATTAATCTAATATATTGAGATCATTTAAAATGTAAAGATTTAATTAAATTAAAACTGCTTGAAAACTATTCCAAACTTAAAATAATTAAAATTTCATAACTAAATTAAACCACTTTAAATCATCAATTCCAATTTTAAATCATTAAAATCTTTAATAAATTAATTTGCCCTTAAAGGCTTTCGTTATCATAACTCTTAAATGGAACATCAAGTGAAATATCACTTTACTCATAGGATAATCAAACATCCTAATTCACTGAGCAAGAGTTAAAACTTAACTAAAACTTTTGGATGACCAATTCACCTGTACAATAAAATGCATTTAGACTCAAAATAATCTCGGAAGTATTGAAAAGATGTTTAGGACTCGTCCTAAGCACTTTCTCAATATGATGAGATTTTTTAAGAAGAACAATTGAACTTAATTGTTCTTTGGTGAAGAAAATCATCACTAACAAAACACAAGAACCTAGACGTCATTAGAATTGACTAGCGATAGGATTAGGATTTTGGGAGACAACCAAAACCTTACCTTAGCTTTACCTAGGTACTTGTTGCAAATATATAAATGCCTTAACATGTGCTTTAAGTGTAGCTTGGAATTACAGGAAGAACCTCCAGGTACGCTTTTATTTTATTGCAAGTTACTTATATGTACTGCGCTTTACTTTTCTTGCATGTTAAACAAGAATGTCACCCTACATGAAAACTGAAACCTTTAGGATAGCCACAAAAGTGAAACCCAAAACAAAATTAAAAGTCACAAGAAGATAAAATTCACCGCCACAACATTCAAAATATAAAACAACTCAAAACTTAATCACAAACAGAACAACAAAACTGCAATTATAATTAAATTAAAATGACTCATTGGATGATCGGGAATACCTCGGATGATATAACCTATGTGTTGCTAATGGGATTTCCCACGGTCTAAATGAAAGTGTGGAACTCATTCAGTTGAGTTTAGTAAATTCATCTTGACCAAGTGAATCTGATAAAAATAATGGTGTTGGAATGATGGAACCGTGGGATCTTAACCGGTGTTGTTATAATCAACTTTAAGATTCCCCTAATAAAACATTAAAGAAATTTGGACTTTAAGACTTTTTTAAACCAAAACACTTATATAACTAAACCTCTGCAACAACAAGAAGCTTGGAGCATAGTGGGCAGCACAGCCATCGTCGTCAGCAAAACCAGAATCTACATCAACAAAACGTTACTTAGTTTAAATAACAAGCCATAGGATTTCGAGGTAGTTTGCCTAGTGTAACATAAACCCTCAACTCTTTGTTAGGCATTTGCATAATCATATTATGTAAATTAAGCCCTAACCGGTCTTAGGACTCCGAGGTAGTCGTTAGATACGGCACAAACCCTGACATCTTCCAGACTATCTGTATGATCATGTCATATGAATATAAGTCCTAACTAATTAAAACTGGCAGAATTATAAAATTAAATAAACTCTCAAATTGAAGCCAAACAATAGGATAGTTTGGACAGTTGCCAAGATTCTTCTTGGATCCTCAACTTCTCCTACTTCTCTTCCTTTGGACTCCTGAAATTAACTGTTCCAAATTTGAGCTAATCCCTTTTGAAATTCCAAAATTCAATCCTTTCAAAAAATTAAACTTTGAAATTCTTGAGAGAAAAACCACTGATCATTATTGAGAGTTTTCTTAAATGATTCCCGTCATTTAAGATGTAATAAACTATAGGGGCTTGCCCTTATAGGGAACTTTAAGAACTCGAGTAATATAAACCCTGCTTAATTCCTTTATATTAAGCAAGGGAACTTGTCGACTTATAAAAATTGGTTCGCAGACCAAACGAATGTCACAAATATTCTAGTTTATTTAATCGAGCCCCATCATCAAGCAGTGTATCTATTCTTTGGGATAGATACACGGTTTGTGGTGTGGTGCTTGTTTATATAGACTATTCGGGATGTGAGATCGGTTTGATTTCATATCTTAAAATTTTCAAACTTAAAATTATTTTCAAAATCAAATACTACTTTCTAAATTATATATAAATTTAAATTATATTTAAAATTTAAAATTAGCCGACAATTTGTGAAGGCGACCCCCTTTTCAAAACACAAACCTAAAAATAAGCCGTATAACTTCTGGCGACTCTGCTGGGGAATAGTTCCTCTCTCCATTTTGATCAGATGGTTTTGCTTTCATAAATCGGTAGCAAGTCCATGTCCCTAGTGGACCAAGCTACCATTCTTCCGTTGAAATACCACGTTCATTTCTATCTTGAACGGGTATAGTCAACTCTCTTAGATTTTGGAGCCACTGTTTAGACACCCCTAAACAGAGAGGTTCCGAAATCCTTTCGCCTCTTTTCATAGGTGGGGTGGACCCCCAATAGGTGTTAGCTTAGGAGCGATCCATCGGGTTGAAAAGTCTTAAAAAACTTTCTCTTCCTTTCTAATTTTTAATCAAATCCTTTACCTTTCATTTAACTTTCCTCCTAACAAACAAATCATCTAATAAACAACCTTTTAATAAATGAACTCTTGTGTTCGGACTCTTTCTTTTCCGTCCTAAGTTTTAAGGAAGCATAATTCAGGACTGACGTTCGAAATTTACCCTGCAGAAAATGTCTGCACCAAAGCTAATTTTCTCCTTCACCTATGGAATGGACTTCGCCCTCTATAAGGATGAACTGCCCGACAATGGAATCATCCATTTTGGACAAGGATTCGACAATACGAATGTTAAGTTCGCTGATGTCACTCTCTTAACACAAATGGACAAAGTGCCAAAAATTGAGAAACCTGTGATTGAGTTCAACCTGAAATCGACTCAAGAATTCCCTCCCCTGCAAAGGGTTCCAGCTGGAAGAAGTTCTGCTATTCTTAGGAGGACTGTGATCTCTACCCCCACTGGTCTAGTCATCTCTACACCTACCCCGGCTTCTTCCAAACTGAAGGGGAAGGAAATCCAAGTCTGTGATGAGCCTGTCACCGTGGAGGGTACAGATTTTGCTACAATACCATCTGTTTTCGAGATTGGGTCCAGTTCAAGAGTTCCACCCCTGACTCAGACTCAAAGAAGAAATAGAAGCAGAAAGATCGCAAGGATCGATAAGGCCAAAGCCGCTGAAGTTGCCTTTCTGGAAAAGTTTCCTGAAGAGGAAGAAGAACTGCCCGAGTATACACCTCTGTTGGAAGGAAGTAGGTTTCACCCTCTCTCTGCCGCATCGGATGAAGAAGATGTCCGAAGGATCGCCGCTACATTACCCCGACCTGCATACTATAGTAACTACAAGAGAAAAAGGGTTAAGACTACACCATTTGCTCGGCTGCAAGCTGTGATAGAGAAATTAACAAGGAAAGAAAAGTGCCCCATATCAGAGATCCTGAGGAGAATGGGACGAGTACCAGTTAAATCCCGCCTCGGACCATGAGTAGAGCCTGTCACTGCCATAGAGAAACCAAGGAAGAAGTTAAGGGCTAGTTCATCTGTGGTTGTATCGGGTCATCATATTAGGGAGGACACCACCTATCAGCATATAGCCAACAGACTGTCCGGTCCTAGGCCTTCTGCTGCAAGAAGGATGGTGTGGCGACCTAATTTTACTGAGCCGAGACCAACACAACGTCCTGAGAAGAAAAGCCTCATCAGAGAGCCAGAATCAGAAAAAGTGCTACTGCACTGAAAGAAACCCCTGGGGAAGAAGTTCAACAGCCATCACATGACAACCGCGAGACTGTCTAGAAGAGACCCCTAGAGGATGCTATAGGAAAGCTAAGGAGAGACATCCGACGGTTGGCAAAAGAAAGAGGAGAAAAGTTGGAAAATGAAGTAGATTCATTAGGGTTCATGGATGAAGAATATACTGAGATCAATTTGATTGAGATAAGAGCATCATCGGCTTCGCAAGGTGCTCCGGCAACTGCAGAAAGAGATGAACCGGAAGTGATGAGAGCACGTCTTCAGGAGAAGGATGAAACAATTTCCCAAATGGCTAAAAGGATGGAAGAGATGGCTGCCGCTTTAGCCACTCTCCAGTGTCAGGTACAGCCTCAGAAAAAGACAACCCCAGAGATCATCCATATTGCAGATGGAGGAAAAGAGATCACATCTGTTAACGGAGACGAACAACCGAAGAAGGATCCTGCACAAAGCATGATTCCAGAAAAAGACATTAAGAACATATTAGAACAGCAGGTGCGAGAAGCCTTAGCACAATCTAAGAGTGGAACATCTATTCAGACGGGCAGACCTTACCCTGAAGAATTTGATGCAGTCCAATACCCGAAAGGCTTCGTACCACCTCTGTTCATTTCTTTTGATGGAACGGGAAACCCCTGGCAGCATGTCGCACATTTTTGTGCTAATTGCTGCAATGCCGGTGAGAGTGACGCTTTAATCTTCCTTCAGTTCGTTAGCAGTTTGTCAGGGATTGCCTTCGACTGGTATGCAGAATTGTCAAATGGTTCAGTTAAGACCTTTGAGGAACTAGAAAACCTCTTCGTTAAGCGGTTTTCCGGGGCTCAGCACCCCATCACTATCGGTGATCTAGTGGTGGAGCAACAGAAACCGAACGAAACTTTAGTGGACTACATACTTCGATGGAGGAATTTAAGCATGAAATGTGAACCACAGCTTCAGGAACAACACGTAGTCGGTATCCTACTAAAGAGTATCTATGGCCCAATAGCACTTCTCCTTAAAGGATTTACAATCAAGACTTTTGAGAAGTTGCTTAGAAAGGCCGGGAGCTTGTGAGAGGAGGCAAAGCAACTAAGTTTCATGGACAAGACCGATAAGCAAAAGCCCGTGAAAGCATTCAAAAAGAAATCTGGAATCATCGCGGCAGTGGATAAGGGCAAGCAGCAGTGCAGATACAGCCAGAACGGCCATAATTAGTTATCAACAACCGCAACGGACTTACCAACAACCACAATAGATTTATCAGCAACCTCAGTAGGGCTATCAATAGCCTCGACCAAACTATATGTCGCCTCAGCATTATGAACAATCGCCTCGTTCATTGTGTACCTTGAAAGAACTTCTAAATAGGGAATATCCATTCAAGACTGAAGTAGTAGCAAAAATGTTCTGCAGTTTATTGAAGACACCAGATTTTCAGCTACCAGAGCCCAAGAGGCCAGAAGAAGTCAATAAGAAAGATCATCCAAACTACTACCCTTACCACCGGATGCTCGGGCACAAGATAGAGGATTGCATCACTTTCAAGAGTTGGCTTGATGACAATCTCCGGAAAGGGAACATAATGATCCCGAAGGAATACATGAAGGAACCCCAAAAAGGAGGTTCTGTCAATGTTATCTTGACGGATCCTATTGTTCCGATAGACCCATACACGACCAATGATGGATGAAGTAACGTCTGGACAAAGTCTTTGAAGAAAATTCTGGATCACATCCAAACCGCTTCGGTGCGCGCTTCAACTCAAAGTTTGAAACCTGCCAAGCCAGCACTATCACTTGCAATTGAAGAACCGCCCCAGGAGGAGGATAAGATCGTGAAAGAAGAAAAGACCGAGGCTCCGAAGGGTAGACTAGGGGCTGTTTATCCTAGGATCGGTGTTTCCGATTCGGGGGAGAAATCCCTCGGACCTCTGACTCTGTATGATTATTTGCTCGCCCCGGCGGGATATTATAACGATAAGAGTTATGGCGTTGGCTACGTTTTGACTGTTTCTAATGATTATGTGACTAACGACAACTGACCTAATCTGGATCTTGATTTTGATATGAATAACGATTCTCAGATCATACTAAATCTCGATGACCACGACGAAGAAGATGTACACATAGATGGCTACGAAAGCCCAACAAGCAACAAGTCTATTTGCGAATTTTGAGGAGCTCCAATCGCGATAGAATTAGAGTTATCAGATTCTGAAGCAACGCTAGAAGAGCCCGTCATTCCGATTCAAGGGGAGACACTGGCAGATCCAGCATCAAATTCAGAAGAGATAACAGAAGTCAATCTAAGGAGCGGAAAAGTTCTACCTCCGAGAATGGGTCCAAAGGATAAGGAAAGCAGGCGGTTGCTCAGGAGGAGCCAACCCTAGTAGAGGAATTGCCCATTTGAGAAGAAAATAGGAATATGGTAATAAAGTAGACTATAACGTGCTTGCCCATCTTAGGAAGCTACCAGCCAAACTAAGCATATACGACGCTCTGATCCTGTCTAAGGAGATGAGAGAGGCTCTGATAAAGGCTTTACTTGATCCAGAGATTTGTTTAGCTCAAATGGCCGGTACTTCCTTCGACGAGGTTTGCTCGTTAAAAGAACATCAAGGTGTTACCTTCACGAACAATGATCTACTACTGGGAAAAGCTGATCACAATCGACCGTTGTACATTTCAGTCACTATTGAAAAGTTTACGGTCTCCAGAGTGTTGGTTGATCCAGTAGCATCAATCAACATAATGAGCCTTCGAACGTTAGCATATTTAAAAATTGATGCTCGTGAGCTCGAAGCAGACAAGATGTTATTAAGAGTCTTTAATCAGAAAGGAGAGAGAGCTCTCGGATCGATAACACTGTTAATGAAAACTAGTGATTTAGCAAAGACAACCGCAAAATTCTATATAATTGATTCTGAGACATCGTTCAACGCTCTACTGGGTCGGCCATGGATCAATGAAAACTGGATGGTACCATCATCTCTACATCGGTGCATCAAGTATTACGAAGGAGGGGAACAGTGTATCAAGGGTGACTTGCAACCATTCTCCGTACAGGAGATCGGAATCCATGAAGATGCGGCCTACTACGCGCAACCGAAGAAAACAATCTTCTCCAGAAACACTGTACCAAATGAAGCCAAAGAAGTTCGAGACGATGAAAACCTGAAGTTCTTGTCCAACAGTTACTCACCACTCCCTTACGGCGAGATGGTGAAGGTTTCTCCATAACTCGCACCCGAGGTCGAGGCCGGGGTCGGGGTCGTGGAAGAGACGTTGGAGCAGTTGGATAAAAGAAACTGGTCATAAACATTGATTGGGAGAACAGTTCCGAAGAAGAGGAAACCAAGAAAGAAGCTATGACAATAAGTCAGAAGAAACCACAGTTCAGGATCTCTCTTGAAGACAAAAATAACGAGGAATATAAATCAATGTACGAGAAGATTAACCATCATGTACATACTATGACCCTAACCCCGAACCATTCTAATAAGGTCGAGGGTATGGTGGTCAAGAAAGTGCATGGTGGCGGTACTAAACCGATCAAATTCTGTCGTGGTGCTTCTTCTTCCAGAACTGAAAATGATGTACAATTTGAAGATGTTACTTCTTCCGAATTAATGGAACTGCCTTTTGTGTGATACTCTCCCTGTGTTCAAAATTTAATTCAACGTGGTGTCTTACCTCAACGATGGACAAAAGGTCAATCACAACACTTTGAAAAATTATGGAACAATGCCAGCCGGCCTCCCAAATCAAAACACGGTCTCAGATTCAGCACAGTAGGATCAGTTGACGATACGGGATTTTGCTTGGTTGTCACTTGCAAGCTTAATGAAGACTGCTTGGAAGCTTCAGAAGATCTCGAAGATATACCAATCGGAGATGCTCCGCCATAATTCGAGGAAGAAATTAAATCTACAATAGACGAGTTAATGGAAGTTAACTTAGGTACTAGCGAAGAGCCTAGGCCGACCTTTGTTAGCTCCTTACTAAATAAAGAAGACTCCGAAAATATGATCAAGCTAATAATGGAATTCAAGGATTGTTTTGCTTGGAGTTATGACGAAATGTCAGGATTAGCTCCAGAGGTTGCAGTTCACAGGTTAGGAGTGGATCATACTGCTATTCCAGTCAGACAAGCTCTGAGAAGAATGCGTCTAGAGATTGAACAACAAGTAATAGCTGAAGTTAAGAAGCTAATAGACGCTAAATTTGCCCTTGAAGAGCAATACCTGACTTAGTTAGCCAATGTGGTACCAGTCAGAAAGAAGAATGGTCAGATCAGAATCTGCGTGGATTTCAGAGATTTGAATAAAGCATGTCCAAAAGACGAATTCCCACTACCTATTCCAGAACTGATGATCGACATTGCTTCAACACATGAAATCTTCTCTTTCATGGATGGATCTTCATGATACAATCAAATAAAAATGGAACAGGAAGATGAAAAGCTCACAACCTTCAGAACGCCAATCGGAATATACTGCTACACAGTGATGCCTTTCAGATTGAAGAACACAAGAGCAATATACCAAAGAGCAATGACGAGAATTTTTTATGATCTCAATCACAACCAAGTCGAGTGCTACATGGATGATGTGGTCATTAAAAGCAAACTGAAAGAAGATCACTTGTACAATTTGAGAATTGTTTTCGAGCGATTAAGGCAATTTAACCTTAAGATGAATCCTCTGAAATGCACCTTCGGCGTCGCTTTCGGGAAATTCTTAGGATTCGTTGTCCGACATCGTGGAATTGAAATCGATCTAGAGAAGATTAAAGTTATCTTAGAAATGCTGCCTCCCAAAACCTTGAAACAACTACGATCCTTTTAAGGGAAATTGGCACAGCTTCGACGCTTTATCTCGAATTTGTCAGAAAGGTGTCAGCCGTTTTCTGCCTTGGTTAAGAAGGATGCCAAGTTTACTTGGGACTCCAAATGTCAACAAGCCTTCAATGACATCAAACAATACCTAATGACACCTCCTGTCTTAGCAGCCCCAGTCTCAGGACGACCGTTGATACTTTATACTGCGGCTTTAGACGACTCTCTCGGAGCCCTACTAGCTCAGTTCAGTGATGAGGGAAAAGAAAACACTCTCTACTACTTAAGTCGTCATCTAATTCCAACAGAAGTAAAATATCCCTCGATTGAGAAGCATTGTTTGGCCCTGAACTTCGCCGCTCAAAAGCTCATACATTACATGCTTTCTCATAAGGTCAACCTTATTTCGAAGTTTAATTCGTTGCAATGTTTGATGACCCAACCGACGCTTTCCGGCAGACTTTCCAGGTGGTCGATGATACTATTGCAATTCGATATAACTTTCGTTCCGCTTTGTGACCATAAAGAGACAAGTCCTGGCAGACTTCCTCGCAGCACATCCTTTACCGGCAGAATCGCCTCTCAATGACGACTTGCCAGACGAGCAGATAATGAGCCTAGAAGATCCTGATGATCAGCGTTGAGCATTGTATTTCGACGGGGCATCCTCAGCACAAAAAGACAAAGAATTGCAAACAATAGTGCCCGGTAAGGTAGGAATCAGACTAATCTTCATAACACTGGAGCGGGGAATGTTAAGGTATTCCTACCATTTAATAGAACTATGTACAAACAATGAAGCCAAATATCAAGCCCTCATAACCAGATTGGAATTAACCATTCAGATGGGGATCACGGATATCAACATTTACGGTGATTCTCTGTTGATCATTCAGCAAGTCGCCGGACAGTTTAAAATTCTGAAACCGAGACTCGAGCAGTACTTTCAGTATGCCATGCAGTTGTTAAAATAAATTCTGAATGTAACGATCTACAAGATTCCCAAGAGAGAAAATGCCCTTGCAGATGCGCTAGCCCGCCTTGGGAAAGAGTTTTCCTGCTTACAGGATGAGTTAGTTGAGGTGTCAGTTCAGGGACGATGGGTCCTTTCACAGCTCGACATGGATGCAATACACGGGTCAGGAAAAGAGGAAGAAACGGTTGCAGTAGTAACAGAAAATGCAGAAGATTAGCGGCAGCCATTAATAGACTACATGCAAACGGGAAACCTACCGGACGATAAGTCTTTAGCCCATCAAATCAAGAAAAGAACTCTGTCTTACGCATTAATAAACAATATGTTATACATAAGGTCTTTCGATCAGATGTGGCTAAGGTGCTTGAGTGAGTCTGAGGCTCGTGAAATCATCAAAGAAGTACACTCAGGACTTTGTGGCGCTCACCAATCAGGTCCGAAGATGAAAATGAAGATCAAAAGACTAGGGTACTACTGGCCCTCAATGATGACCGATTGCATGAAGGTCGCCAAGAGTTGTCATCAGTGCCAAGTGCATGGAGTGGTTCTACATCAACCTCCAAATGTGCTACATCCGACAATTGCGTCATGGCCATTTGAGTGTTGCGGCATAGATATAGTGGGTCCGATAGAACCGCCTTCTTCAAGAGCACATCGCTTTATCCTTGCAGCTACAGATTACTTTTCCAAATGGGCAGAAGCAGTACCGCTCAGAGAAGTAAAAGCGCACCATGTGTTGCAGTTCTTCAAGAATCAAGTCGTCTACCGTTTCGGGGTACCACGCAGAATCATCTCAGATAATGGGTCCGCGTTCAAAAGTACAAGGATCAACAATTTTGTCAGAAGGCACGGGATCGACTGGCATTATTCGATAATCTACTACCCAAGAGAGAACGGTTTGGCCGAAGCTTTTAATAAAACTCTCGTCCAGATTCTAAAGAATACTTTGGACGACAACAAAAGAAATTGGCACGAGAAGTTGTTAGAAGCCTTATGGGCTTACAGGATGACTTTCAGGACACCTACTCAGTCCACGCCTTATGCTCTAGTGTACAGGTCCGAAGCCATTCTACCCTTAGAAGTTCAGCTTCCGTCACTTAGAATTGCAGTTGCAAACAAGATCACTACAGAGGAAAATGCCAAGCTACGACTAGAAGAGCTGGAAAGTTTGGAAGGAAAATGACTTTCAGCGCAGCAGAATTTGGAACTGTATCAGGCCAAGATGATCCAGGCCCACGATAAGCTAGTCCGTCCAAGGACATTCAAAGTCGGTGACTTAGTTCTAGTTATCAGGAGACCTATTCTTGAACACCGCAAGATAGGAGGTAAGTTTGAACCGACATGGGAGGGGCCATTCATGGTTGAGACAGTCTACTCAGGAGGTTCCTACAAATTGATGAATTGCTGTGGAGAAAGACCTATGAATCCAATTAATGGACAATATTTGAAGAAGCATTACGCAACCTGATGTTTCGAAGGATGAACTCTAACAAAAATGAAGTCTCATTCCTAGTAGCACGGGTGATGTAATCATTTGTAACTGGGTCCGAACCCAAAATAAAAATAAACAGATGACAAAATAAAGATCATTAAAAAAAATGTGTTAAAAGAAAACATGTGAAATCATAATATTGAAATTTTGATTCCTTCCTTTTAAATTAATTCATTCCTGATCTTTCCTCATCTCTTCCTACTCTCTTTAAAATTTAAAAGAAGTAAATAAAATTTTTCATTAATAAAATTTCTTATTGTTCTTGTTCTTAGTACAACCCCTGATCCTTTCGTTGTTTTTGTAGGGAAATGTCGAACGGGCGGTTGGTTCTGAACTTTAAAAATGGCGTGAGTCTAGCACTCGATAAAAGGAGGATGAGGGATGGAGTTGTGATTGAGATCGACTCTAATTTCACACCAGCCGTGCTGCAATATGAAGAAACGGATTGGACTCCGGTTGACCGGGAGGAATTCCACGGCCATACAGTAATGAAATTGGGTGGCCCAAGTCAGCAGTTCACCAGCAAGAAAAGAAAAGCAAAATGCCGCCCATGAAACGAGAGAGGACTAGAAGGTTAAGTCTATGGTTGCTACAGCAGATGGCAGACTTTTCAGCGCCGTGCCCACAGGAGTTCAGGAGGTGAGAAGAGCTACTCTCACTCCTACCCAACGAAGAAACAAGAACCACCGCATTCGCAAGATGCTAACCAAGCTAGCAGCAGACCAGCATGAAGAGACAGTTGCTACCGTCAATACAAATACCCTGAGGGAACTTGTTCGTCAGGAACCAGAAAAGAGGATATCAACTTCAAGAACAATAGAAAAGATGAATGAAATTCCGAGAAGGTTAGAAACAAAATTGGTGCTACAACGCCGGACAGATGCACCAGTTCTGAAGAGTCTTGTTGCGAAAGCAACCCCGGAGGATGTCCCGACAGAGACTATCCCTGAGGAGCCAAGACATGCAGGAGAGCGTGCTGGGGTTGAGCCGTACATCCCACAGTATATTACCAGACCCCGAGGACTTCAGATAATCCCAGAGTACGAGCTGGAGAAATTGCAGCAAGTTGAGAAGAAGACCTTTGAATATTTTGAGAGAATCCGAGGCAAGAGGATTAATATCTTGGAAGGCCTCGAGATGCATACGGATGTGTTCTCAGATAACGAGCAACAAAAAATTGTAGCCTGTATTCTTGAACTTCAAAAAATGGGCTAAGCTGGCCGCCTGAGGGAGAAAACCTATTCAGAGCCCCGAAGATGGATGCCAGGAAAAGGAAGAGTTACTATCCAGTGCAGGTGTTGCTACAACTTCGCAGAAGACAGAGAAGGAAACCCACCAGGGATACTCCGACGCAGTGAGGTGGATCTGATGCCAAGAATTATCAAGACAATGGTAAGGAGGATGATAACATGGAGGGTGTTGCTTGCAGATTGCATACCCAACAGCTGCATCATTAACATCTACAAGGAAGGCGACTGTATACCTCCACACATAGATCATCACGACTTTGTCAGACCTTTCTGCACAGTGTCCTTCGTCAACAAGTCTAACATCATGTTCAGATCTGATCTCCAAATAGCAGGCCCCAGAAAATTATGAGGGCCGATGGAGATAACACTACCGGTAGGTTCCGTCTTGGTGTTGAAGGGAAATGGAGCCGACATAGCAAAACATTGCATTCCAGGAGAGCCTGTTGAGCGGATCTCCGTCACTTTCAGGAGGATGGATGACAGAAAAATGCCTTTCCACTTCCAGCCAGATCCAGAGTTAGAGAGTCTCCGGCCCTACGAGCTGTGAGTTACATAGGAAATAGCTCACCTCCAATGCACATCCGTACGGCATTCCTGCCAAGGGTGGCTTGGAAGGTGATGTTATTATCCATGTGTCTTACTATTCAAACATGGATTTCGACAGATTGCTTTTGGAAGAAACTTACAAGAATCTTACACAATCCGTTTTGGATTTATGTGGATTGTATGAGATACTGAATCTTCAAAGAAAATATCATCATGTTTTGGATCAAGATGTATGATGTATTTTCGACAAGCTGGGAATGAAAATGACCATGTCATGTTTTGCCTTCTCCTCTTTTTGTGCAAATTGACTGGGAAACGTCATTGAGTTAAATGAAGTTCGAACAAAGAACGAAGGAAAAAATAATAAAAAATAAATAAATAAGAACTCTCTTAAAAATCTGAATGTCAAAACGAACTCCAAATAAATGTGAATCATAAATTGAAAATCAAGCTAAAATCAAATCACAACAAGCAACTAAAACAAATTCCTGAAAATGGAATCCCCAGCCTTCGGATGTTCTCAAATCTCTTTCTAACTCTCCACAATTTCTTCCCTCTTTTGAGAAGGTCGACTGAATCTACTGACACAGAACCACAAAAATTTTAGATTTGGTTCTGATGGCATGGATTCATATCCTTCGCCAAATGGTCAAACTTTAATCAACTCTCTTGGGATGTGAAACACTTTCAAGTCTCATTCCAATCCTCCGCTTAACTGAAATTTCCACAAAATCTTCCAAATCAAATTTCAATTCTAAACTTCCGAGACTGGAACCAAATTCTAGTTCTCTTTCGAGGTCGGTACCAAATTCCGACTCTCTTCCGAATTGATACCAAATTTCAATTCTAAACTTCCGAGACTAGTACCAAATTCCAGTTCTCTCCTTTCAAGGTCAGTACCAAATTCCAACTCTCTCTTTCGAATTAATACCAAATTTCAATTCTAAACTTCCGAGACTGGTACCAAATTCCAGTTCTCTTTTTTCAAGGTCGGTACCAAATTTCGACTCTCTTTCGAATTGATACCAAATTTCAATTCTAAAAATCCGAGACTGGTACCAAATTCCAGTTCTCTCTTTTTGAGGTCGGTACCAAATTCCGACTCTCTCTTTCGAATTGATACCAAATTTCAATTCTAAACTTCTGAGACTGGTACCAAATTCCAGTTCTCTCCTTTTGAGGTCGGTACCAAATTCCGACTCTCTTTTCAAATTGATACCAAATTTCAATTCTAAACTTCCGAGACTGGTACCAAATTCCGGTTCTTTTCTTTCGAGGTTGGTACCAAATTCCGACTCTCTTCCGAATTGATACCAAATTTTAATTCTAAACTTCTGAGACTGGTACCAAATTCCAGTTCTCTCATTTCGAGGTCAGTACCAAATTCTGACTCTCTTCCGAATTGATACCAAATTTCAATTCTAAACTTTCGAGACTGGTACCAAATTCTAGTTCTCTCCTTTCGAGGTCGGTACCAAATTCTGACTCTCTTCCGAATTGATACCAAATTTCAATTCTCTCTTCTGAGATTGGTACCAAATTCCAGTTCTCTCCTTTCCAGGTCGGTACCAAATTCTGACTCTACTTCGAGATTGATACCTAAATTTTGATTCTCTTCTAGGATTGATACTTAAATTTCAATTCTCACTCTTTCGAGATCAGTACCCAAATTCTGATTCTCATCCTTTGCAAGGTCGGCCCCTAAATTCTGATTCTCTCTCTGAGGCTTGTACTTAAATTCCAGTCCTCATCCCTTTCAATCAGTACCTAAATTTTGATCTTCTTTCCGAGGTTGGAGCCTAAATTCCAACACTCTTCTTCGAGACTAGAGCCTAAATTCTAGTTCTCTTTCAAATTATGAGGTTAGAACCTAGGTTCCAATGCTCACTTCAAATCCAAAATTTCCACGAAATCCACCTTGAAATCAATCATAAATCAAATTTCGACCAAAATTGAAACTCAAACTAAAATCCAAACTCACACATTAAAACTTGAAATAGAAAAGTGAAACAAATTTAAAATCGAATCTCTCTAGATCTCATAATCTAGAATTCACTTCCTTTTCTTTTCCCCAGCAAGAGTTCAGGGATCTTTAGTCTTGGAGATTTACCTGACACTCCCCAGCAAAAATTTCCTATAGTTCATTCTAAGTGTGCCACTTAGACATCTGTGTTGGTTTTGTTAATCTCTTCGGTCAACGCCAATACGCGCGGTGTGCTTTGTTAGCACACCACACCTATTGGGGGTCCATTTGTTGACCTCATTTTTGATGAGGTCTTTTCTCTTCTCTCTCCTTAGTACTTGTGATCTAGCCCTGGGCTTCTCCTTGACTATCTTAGAGGACTTTAAATGGGACCCATCACTAAGAAATTCAAACACTTCTTAACTCCCTTCAAACAACACATGCCTGATTGGCAATCCCCAAACCACTTTGAGGGTTAGAATCAATATGTGGAGGCTTAAATGATGAGTTTCCCATAGGACTCTTTGGCCTTAAGACTACCCTGGGTGGCCTGTTCTGGTGATGGTTGACTTGCACACACACCACTCTCTCACACACATTCAAACCCTAAAACCACTCTTACTCAATTTAGCCTCCTGAGTCATGTAGGTAACTCATATGGATGGACCTCAACCCCTAAGCCCCTTGCTAAGAGGGTTAGGAACAACATATTAAGTGCCTAAAATGAGTCCTCTCATGGCTCTTATGGGCTTAATATGGGTTCATGGCTCAACCAAAATGAAAAATTTCACTCACACTTGATCAATCTTCATTTTTTTCCAAAATTTCAATTTTTGACCCCCGGGACTCTAAACCCACCAAGCCTACCAAATGCCCTTGAGAATGCCCAAATTTGCAAAATTGCCTAAATTTCCCAAAATTCCTCAAAATTAGTTCTAAACATTTCTCTCCACTCAAATTGATCATCCATAGCCAAATACACCAAAAATTCCAAAAATACCTCCCAATACCCTCCAAATACCCAAAATACCCTTTTAACCTAAAAATTCCAAAAATTCAGAAAATTTCCTAAACATTCCAGAAAATCTCAAATATTCCTAATTTCATTTTGTTCAACTACACCATAAGCCAATTTTGCCAATTTATCCCGCTTTGGCCAAAACCCCCAATTTCACCCATTTTTAACCCAAAGTGAACCCAATGTCAAACCAACCCAACCCAAGTGACCTCAATTTTGATCCAATTCAATTTTAAACTTCATGTCCATATCCCTAATACCAAGTTAGACCAAATCTAAGCCAATTAGATGAACATTTGGATGCAATTTCAATTTGAAGCCTAAGGCCCAATCTTGGCCCATGACCTAAACCTAGCCCAAACCAACCCAATTCAAGCCCAATTGGCCCCAAATCTTTTCTAAAACCTTCCTAACATCCCCACAAACAAAACACTAACTTGATTTGCCCCAAATTTGGACCCAAACTCTACCCAAACCTAACCCAAAACCAAAATCCCCTAAATTGGCCTAAACCCAAACCTAACCCAAATAGGCCCAAATCCCTAAATCAAAGCCCAACCAAAATTGAAAACTCTTTGTAACACTCTTATAAACATTTCCAAACATTTAATTTTCATTAAAACCATCATTATCCCAACCTTAGCCCAAGATAGCCCAAGTTAGTCCGTTTTGGCCCATTTTGAACCCATTATCAAAAAAGCCCAAATTAAACCCATTTCAACTCCAAATGACACCAAACCATTTCCAAACACACATGATATATCCCTAAACTAAACCCAACATTTATTTGGCATGGTTCTTCACAAAATTTTTCATCCGAAAGTCCATTTTGAAACATAAAGCCTACTTCCTTAAACCATTTTAAAAGCCCATCCAAAATGATTTCAAAAGGCCCAAAATCAATCCAAATCCTACATGACACTTTCACCTCATCATCCCTTTGATTTAAATCACTCTCTAAGTTTCAAATTCATCATTAAAATTTTCTAAACTAAGCCATGTGCCAAATTACCCCTAAATATCCAAAATCATTAAAACTCGTTTCCATGAAATTGACTAAGCTTGGCCCCAAGCCAAATGGAACCATGGAGCCATGCATAAGCCATATGCAAGCCATGAGGAGTCCTTTCCACCTCACCAACCCATTAATGGCAAAGGAGGGGATTACTTTCTTAAAGCTTCACTAAACTTTTTAACCCTATTCATGTTGCACTTTAACCAAAATTAGCCACCTCACCTTGGATGGGGGCTTCACCACACATGGGAGGCTGATCCAAGTAATTCTTTTCAGCCCAAAATCAGGTCCTGGGGGTGCACCTAGCCCAAAAGCATGAGTTGACCAAATTGAACCCAAAATGAGCCTCCCCCCATTCCATTTCAATTCAGCCCCTTTACACTTGGCCAACTCCAATTGAGCTCACAAGTCTCAAGCCCTGACCCTCTTGATCAGGATGGTGACCTGACCCTGGCCGGCCAGCCACCACAGTCGCCGAAAAACACCAGGCCGAAAGCACCCATGTGAGCCAAATTTTGAATTCTTCCTTGCTGAGCTGTCTCATGGCCATTGGACACCATGGCTGTTCTTCTCCTCACCAGAGCAGTGGATCAAAGCCATCAAACCCCCCTGGGAGGCCTTCCAGACACCTCTATTTAAACTCCACCCCCTCTCGGCCAAAAAAGATGATGAACAAGAGCTTAACAAAACTCTTCCAAAATTGCTCGAGGACCTTCTCCTAACCTAGAGCAATTGATTCCCAGTGTCCCTTTGCCCTAATCCCCATTGATAGAACTCAATTTCTCAGTCAAAAATCCACCCAAAAAATCAGGACATCTCTTGAACCTCCACCAAAATAAAACTAAACTCACCCACACCTGCACAAGGCCAAGAGAAGGAGTTCCCCAGTGAAAGCCCCCTCTCCAGACCACGCAATTGCTCTAGCCTCCAAAGTCTGAAATCAGCCCTGGTCACTTTCATACCTAGGCAATTCCCCAGAGCCAGAGACTTCATCTGGAGCCTCCTTGGGTGCAATCGAAGGTGCCACAACTCTCTAATTGAAGCTTCACTTCTCAGAGCCAAGGTATAGACCTCTCGTTTCTCCTAAGCTTCCAGTGATTCTCAATTTTGATTGGCTTAATTACATAGCATGTAAACCATATGGATGTGTTCGTCTCCTCAAGACGAATCCATAGAGCATAAGAACATGAAAATTCATTGAGAAACGAGAGAGATCATAGGGCTTTAGTGTGGACGGCTCATGGGACACACCAGTCGTAGACGATAACCAGGCGTTGTTGGATCCCATGTGTATCGGTTGAACGGCTCAGATTGCGTCGGATCAGAAGAAGGAGCGGGACCGTTGGACGCATGGCGGCTGATTCAGATGGAGGCGTCCAATAGAAGCGCCCCGCGTAGTCTTTCGATCCGCTGTAGGTTGACGCTGCGCTGACTGGGTTAAGTAGATAAATAGGATTTTTTTCTATTTATTTAAATACCTGAAACTTTAAAAAAATCATATCTTTGCATGGAAAAATCATAAAAATAAAATAAAAATACCCTCTTGCTCAGTGAACAGAGGAGAATAATTTGGAAAAGAAATCAAGTTATTTTGATGAGTAATTTATTTTTAATTAATTATTCACTAATTTCAGTATTTTAATTCTCCATTTGCATAGACAATTCATCATGGCGTGAGACTATAGGGCTTTTGTAGCCTCTGTTCTTGGAGACATTCTCTGAATTTTCCAAGGTCAGAGGCCATCTCTATGGAAAGTTATGTATTTTTTAAGTTTATGTATCTATTTTGGAATTTTAATTCCAATAATTATCATATTGTTCAATAAGTTATAGGAAAATTTAGGAAAGTATCTTAGGACCAGAGGACCATAGAAAAAATGTATTTTGAGTTAATTCATTAAGAACAACCGTAACTGGCATAAATACTCAAAACTAAATTTTAATTAAATAGGGTTAACCACACATCAAAATAACTTGAAAATCATTCTCCACTGGTCTTTAGGATCAGGGGAACCTCACATAAAAATTTAAGATTAATTAGAAGTGATTAGCCCCATTAAATGGATTAATTAAGTCACATGATCAAAATTAAACTTTAAAAATTCATAACTCCAAAAATACATTTTTAAAATTCACCAAATTAGTTTTGAGACTTCTCTGATATCAGAGGAGTCTAAGAAAATGAAAATTTTAATTTTTCAAAAATCTTTATTTTCCACCTTACTTTAATATTTTAATAATTAAAAAAATTATAAAAATCATTTAAATATTAAAAATCACAAAAATGTCACATTTTGAATACTAAACACATAGGAACAAACCAAATATTTTTCCCAAGTCTCTAGATTAAGATATTAATTTTTAAAGCCTTAAGACAATTTCAAATATTAAAAAAATGGGTTTTCCAACCATTTCACTAAATTAATTCTAAAATCAAATAAAAATTGGAAAATTATAAAATTTATTTCTCTGGACTCCTTGAGGTCAGAGAGATTTATGAAAAATATAAAATCTATTTTTCAAGTTTAATTTCATTTTATAATTAATTAATACCCCAAAACTCAAAATAATTATAATAAATAAAATATAATTAAAAAAATCACCAAAATTGGTCTAAGTGGTCCTCTAGTTAGTAGGAACATCCCATAATTTTCCTAAGGATAGAAACTTTAGCTTGATCATGTTGTTGAATTTTCATTGAAAACCCTTATTGTTTTACAAAAATAAATATATAAATTAAATTAAATTTAGAAAAATTACATTTTCTCTTCTATTATCTTAATTGACATGTGAGTGAGGTGAAATAAAAATTTTAAGTTTATTTAAGTTTAATTTATTGAGTTATGAAATAGATAAGCCTAAAGGGGCATAAAGGTAATTAAACAACTTTAACCCTAATTAATACATTTGGTCTAATCAAGGGGAGAGTAAAATATCTAATATTAATCTTCTTTTGGATGACTAAAACTTAGAGAATAGAAGGGTAGAAACCCATTAAACACTTTGAAAATATCAAAATGGATCATTAATTAATTAAACCATTTGAATCTCGGAAGAATAACCAAAATTTGGATAATTAAAAAACAGGGATATGATTTAAGAAGACATTACTTATTTAATTTGAAAATCCCTAAATGAATCACTTTAATAATATTTAGTTTTTTTAATTAAATTTAAAGTGATAATTGAAATTAATAAATTAAATAATTAAAAGAAAAGGAGTCACCCTTATTAAATTAAAAACTTAAAACATTGAATAATTTGATAATCAAATTGAAATAAATTTAAAACATTAAAATTAATCTCAAAGATCACTTGAAAGCAAATCTAAAACAAACTTGAAACATCGAAATCAAACCAATTAAACAATTAATCTAAGATACTTCAGTTAAAATAAAATTAAATCATTAAAATCTAAATTAAATAATCTAAACACCTCTTTCAACCCAAATTAATCTAATATATTGAGATCATTTAAAATGTAAAGATTTAACTAAATTAAAACAACTTGAACACTATTCCAAACTTAAAATTATTAAAATTTCATAACTAAATTAAACAACTTTAAATCATCAATTCCAATTTGAAATAATTAAAATCTTTAATAAATTAATTTGCCCTTAAAGGCTTTAGTTATCATAACTCTTAAATGGAACATCAAGTGAAATATCAGTTTACTCATAAGATAATCAAACATCCTAATTCACTGAGCAAGAGTTAAAACTTAACTAAAACTTTTGGATGACCAATTCACCAGTACATTAAAATTCATTTGAACTCAAAATAATCTCGGAAGTATTGAAAAGATGTTTAGGACTCGTCCTAAGTACTTTCTCGATATGATGAGATGTTTTAAGAAGAACAATTGAACTTAATTGTTCTTTGGTGAAGAAAATCATCCTTAACAAAACACAATAACCTATACGTCATAAGAATTAACTAGCGATAGGATTAAGATTTTTGTAGACAACCAAAACTTTACCTTAGCTTTACCTAGGTACTTGTTGCAAATATATAAATGTCTTAACATGTGCTTTAAGTGTAGCTTGGAATTATGGGAAGACCCTCCAGGTACGCTTTTATTTTATTGCAAGTTACTTACATGTACTGCGCTTTACTTTTCTTACATGTTAAACAAGAATGTCACCCTGCATGAAAACTGAAACCTTTAGGATAGCCACAAAACTGAAACCCAAAACAAAATTAAAAGTCACAACAAGATCAAATTCATCGCCACAACATTCAAAATATAAAACAACTCAAAACTTAATCACAAACAGAATAACAAAACTGCAATTATAATTAAATTAAAATGACTCATTTGATGATCGGGAATACCTCGGATGATGTAACCTACATGTTGCTAACGGGATTTCCCACGGTCTAAATGAAAGTGTGGAACTCATTCAGTTGAGTTTAGCAAATTCATCTGGATAAAGTGAATCTGATAAAAATAACGGTGCCGGAATGATGGAATCGTGGGATCTTAATCGGTGTTGTTATAATCAACTTTAAGATTCCCCTAATAAACATTAAAGACATTTAGACTTTAAGACTTTTCTAAACCAAAATACTTCTCTCATCTCCTGATTTTCACTTTCTAAAACTAAACCTCTGCTACGACAAGGAGCTTGGAGCATAGTGGACAGCACGACCATCGTCGTCAGCAAAACCGGAATCTACATCAACAAAACCTTTCTTAGTTTAAATAACACGCCATAGGATTTCGAGGTAGTTTGCCTAGTGCAACATAAACCATCAAGTCTTTGTTAGGCATTTGCATAATCATATTATGTAAATTAAGCCCTAACCGGTCTTAGGACTCCGAGGTAGTCGTTCGATACGGCACAAACCCTCACATCTTCCAGGCTATCCGTATGATCATGTCATATGAATATAAGTCTTAATTAATTAATACTCGCAGGATTATAACATTAAATAAACTCTCAAATTGAAGCCAAACAATAGGATAGTTTGGGAAGTTGTCAAGATTCTTCTTGAATCCTCAACTTCTCCTACTTCTCTTCCTTTGGACTCCTGAAATTAACTGTTCCAAGTTTGAGCTAATCTCTTTTGAAATTCCAAAATTCAATCCTTTGAAAACATTAAACTTTGAAATTCTTGAGAGCAAAACCACTTATCATTATCGAGAGTTTTCTTAAATGATTCTCGTCATTTAAGATGTAATTAACTATAGGGGCTTGCCCTTATAGGGAAATTTAAGAACTCTGGTAATATAAATCCTGCTTAATTCCTTTATATTAAGTAGGGGAACTTATCGGCTTATAAAAATTGGTTCGCAGACAAAACGGATGTCACAAATCTTCTGGTTTATTTATTCGAGCCCCATCATCAAGCAGTGTGTCTATTCTTTGGGATAGATACACGGTTTGCAGTATGGTGCTCGTTTATATAGACTATTCGGGATGTGAGATCGGTTTGATTTCATATCTTAAAATTTTCAAACTTAGAATTATTTTCAAAATCAAACACTACTTTCTAAATTATATATATATTTAAATTAAATTTAAAATTTAAAATTCGCCGACAATTTCTGAAGGCGACCCCCTTTTCAAAACACAAACCTAAAAATAAGCCGTACAGGACCATTAAGCACGAGGGAGTAAACGTTAAGTTAGATAGTGGCAACCAGTAGCGTGGCAACACGTAGAAAGTTTAGAGCGCCGTAGGTTTACGTGGATAAGTAAGAAAATATGTTAATTTTGATTTATTTTAATTTATAAATTTAGAAAATTTATAACTTGGTGTAGAAAATTGCTAAAAATAAACGAAGAATATCTTGTTGCTAAGTGAACAAAGTAGAATACTGTGGAACAAAAATTAGAAATATTTGACTTTAATTTATTTTTAAATTAATTAAATACTCATGATCTTCATTAAAACATAATTAAGTAAATATTAATCACCTTGACTTGGAATTTTGGGGGTTTAAACTTTATGACCTTAGGTGTGTTCTCTAATTTTTTCTAAGATTAGAGAACACCTTTAAATATGAAAATCCTAATTTTTAAGTTTAACCATCACTATTTTAATTAAAAAAACTATAAAAATTAAAATATAAATCAAAAAAATACGAAATAAGTTAGGTAGGTTCACTGTGGTTAGAGGATCCTAAAAAATATAAAATTGATTTAAATAATTAGAAATAACACTTTACGTATTTAATTCATAAAAAGTTAAGAAAAAATAAATAAATAAAATATATAATTAGAAAAATCACAAAATTAATCCCCATTAAATAAAACAATCAATGAAACCCTTTGTAAAAAATTTAAATTAATATGAATTGATTTTATAACCAAAGTTGATTTTCTAATTAGAATGGGATTTTTGTACCGAAATAAATTCAAATATTATGAAAATGGTTTTGAGAGTTCCTTTTGACCAAAGGAATTTATGAAAAATCAAATGGATATTAAATTAAAAACTTCATTTTTAAGCTAATTTTTAATTTAAAATTTAAAAATTACAAAAATCACTAAAGTATAAAAATACTACAAAATTTTCCAAATTGTTTCCTAATCACTTGGGAGCAATTAAAACATTTTTCCTAATTTTCTAAGTAAAGTTATGAATTTTTAAGGGCATAAAATAATGTTTTCCTAAATTTGCACTAAAATAATTACAATAAATAAAATATAAATCACAAAAATATGAAATTTTTTTCTTTTGAGTTTCTTAGACTCAGAGGGATTTACAAAAAATATAAAAGTAATATTTAAGTTAAATTCTATTTTATACTCAAAATAAGATAAATATTATAATAATTAAAATAAAACTAAAAAAATCATTAAAATTGGCTTATGTGGTCTTCTGACCTAGGTGAAACTCCAATAATTTTCTCAAGGACAGGTGGCATACTTTAGATAAGTTAATTAATTAATTTGAAAAATACCTAATTTGGCATTAAAAATAATTCTAAAAAAAAAGTAAAATCAGAAAACAACATTTTCTTCTATGATATTTTAATTGACCCATGAGTATGGTAACATAAAAATTTCAAAGTCCTTTGATTTCAGTTTAGAGAATTATGAAGTGATATGCCTGTTGACCTCATTTTTGATGAGGTCTTCCCTTCCCTTTTTAGTGTTTAGGATCTAGCCTTAGGCTGTTCCTTTGACTATCTTAGAGGAATAGAATTGGGACCCATCCCTTAGAAATTTGAACCACTTCTTGTCTCCCTACAAACCCCACAAGTTTGATTGTAGACCCCTAATCAACTAGAGGGTTGAGATTAAATGTGGAGGTTTAAAGGATGAGTTCCCTATAGGACTCTTTGGCCTTAGGACCACCCTGGGTGGCTTGGTCAGCTGAGGGTTGACTTACACACTCACTACACTCACACTCTACATTCTCACACACACAATCCAAATCCTAAAACCACACCCATACCCAACTTGACTCCCTGACTCATGTAGGTAATTCATATGGATGGACCTTAACCCTTTCAGCCCCTGGCTAAGAGGGTTAGAAACAACATAGTGAATGCCTCAAATGAGTCCTCTCATGGCTTATATAGGTTTTACATGGCTTCATGGCTCAACCAAAGTGATTCCATTCCACTCATATTTGATCAATCTTTATTCTTCCAAAATTTCAATTTTTGACCCCGGGGACCCTACACCTATCAAACCTACCAAAAGCCCTTAAAATTGCCCAAATCCTCCAAAATTTCAAAATCACCCAAAATTCCCCAAAATTAACATTGAACATTTCATCACCAAGCAAATTGATTATCCAAAACAAAAAATACCAAAAATTCCAAAAGTACCCCCCAATACCCTCCAAATAGCCAAAATGCCCCTCTTGACCCAAAAATCCAAAAATTCAGAAAATTTCCAAAAAAATTCCAGAAAGTCCCAAAGATTCCCAATTTCATTTTTTCTAACTACATCATGGGCCAATTTTGTCAATTTACCCCACTTTTATCAAAACCCCCAATTTAGCCCATTCTTAACCCAAGTAAACCCAATGTCAAACCAAATCTACCCAATTGACCCCAATTTTGGTCCAATTCAATTCTAAACTTCAAATTAATATCCACAATATCAATATAGACCAAATCCAAGTCCAATTTGATTGACATTTAGGTCCAATTTCACTTTTGAGCTTAAAGCCCGATTTGGACCCATGACCGAGCTTAGCCCAAACCAAACCAATTCAACTCCAATTGACCTCAAACCTTTTCTAAACTTTCCCTAACATCCCCACAAACAAAACACTAACATGATTTGCCCAAAATTTGGACCCAAACCCCACTCAAATTCAACCCAAAACCAAAAAGCCTAATTTTGACCTAAACCCAAACCTAACCCAAATAAGCCCAAGTCCCAAAACCAAAACCCAACCAAAGTTGAAACCTCTTTGAAACACTCCCATAAACATTTCCCAACATTATTTTTACATCAATTTCAACCCTAGCCTAACATTGGCCCAAATTAGCCCAATTTGACCTACATTGGTCCATTTACCAAATGAACCCAAATTCAACCCAATTCAATTCCAAACCACCTCAAATTTGCTTCAAATCATTCAAGACACATCCTTAAATTAAACTCAACATTTTTCGCATGGCCTTTTGCAAAATTTTTCATCTAAAAGCTCATTGTTAAACATAAAGGCCCACTCCCTTAAGCCTTCCTAAAAGCCCATCCAAAGCAAGTTCAAAAGCCCAAAGTCCATGACAAAGCCCACATGAAATTCCTCTCATCATCCGTTTGATTTAAAACACTTCCTACGTTCTAAAATCCATCACCAAATAATTCCAAATCAAGCCTCATAACAATCCCCATCAAAATGCCAAAATTCACAAAATCCTTTTTTATGAAATTGACCAAGCTCTTGCCAAGCCATAGGTGAGCCAAAGATAAGCCATGTACAAGCCATATGAAGCCATGGGATGTTTGACATGTGACCATACCCAAAGTAGCAAGAGGAGGGCCCCCTTTCTTAAACCATCATTAAGCTTTTTAACCCCTTCCATGTTACACACTAAACCATGATTAGCCACATCACTTTAGATGGGGACTTCACCACCCCTTTCTAGCTGATGCAAATGATCCTCCCTCAGCCCAAATCAGTCATGGGGAGGTGAACCTAACCCAAAATCATAGCTTGGACCAAATCGAAGCCAAAATGGCCTCTCCCCATGCCATTTTAATCCAAGCCCTTTACACATGGCAAAGCTCGATTGCTCGCATAAACCTCCAGCCACCGACCCACCTGAACACGAGAGTGACCCATGCCTGCTCGGCCGACCACCTGGATTGCTGGAAAACACCATGCCCGAGACCTTGGGAGGAGCCGAATTTTGGAATTCCACCTTGCTGAGCTGCCTCACTCCAAATGGCCATTGCAGCTGTTCTTCTCTTCACCAGAGCAGCTGATCCCAGCCCTTAAACCCCCCTGGGAGGCCCTCCAGTCTCTCCTATTTAAACACCCCCTCCTCTCGGCCAAGGGAGGTGCTGAACCAAACCTTACTGAAAGCCTGCCAAAATCATCCCAGACCACTCTCTACACATAGAGAACTTGATCCCCACTGAAATCCCCCTGCCATTTCCTCTCTGTGAGCTCAATTTCAGAGTTGAAATCCAAGCCCAAAACCAGGACACGTCACCACAGTGAGCCAATCTCCAAATTGATTGGTCCTACACCTTCACCAGACCAAGAGGAGAAGTTTCCTAGTAAAAGCCCCTTCACCAGGCCAGCCATTGCTTCCAGCCTCCAAGCTTTGTGATCGGCTGTGGTCACTTTTGTACCTAGGCAATTCATCAGGCCAAGGGACTTCATCTGGAGCTTGCCTAGACCCAATCGAACATGACACAACTCTCAGATCGAAGCTTCACTTCTCTGAGCAAAGGTATGGACTCACTCTTCCTCCCGAGCTTCCAGAGATTCTCCATTTATTTTGGGTCAATTTCAATGCATGTTTACCATATGGATGTGTTCGTCTCTTCAAGACGAATCCATAGAGCACAAGAACTCAAAAATCCGTTGAGAATCGAGTGAGAAATTAGGGTTAGAAGGTTGACGGTCACGGGTTCACCCCAGTCGTAGACGATGACTGGGAACCGTTGGATCGCGCGTGTATTGAGCGGAAGGTCGGGATCGAGCCGGACAGCGCAACGGGACATGAACCGCAGGCTGCGTGGCATCCTAGTCAGATGACAGCGCCGAATCAAGAGGCGATGCGTGGAGCTTCGGAGACGCCGAGGTTGAGTCAGCGCCGCGTGGATAAGTAGAAAAATAGGCTATTTTTCTATTTATTTAATTACCAGAACTTCAAAAATTCATAACTTTGTGTAGAAAAATCCTAAAAATAAAATAAAAATACTCTCTTGCTCAGTGAACAGAGGAGAATAATGTGGAAAAGAAATCAAGTAATTTCATTAAGTATTTTATTTTTAATAATTTATTTACTCTCTGGACTATCTTAATTCTCCACGCATGTAAACAATTCACCATAACATGAGATTATAGGGCTTTTGAAGCCTCTGAACTTGGGGACATTCCCTAAATTTTCCAAGGTCAGAGGTCATCCCTATGAGAAGTTATTGATTTTTCAAGTTCATACCACTGTTTTGAGCATTTTAATTCCAATAATTAGCATGTTGAGAAATAAATTTTAGGAAAATTTGGTGATATTTCTTGTGACCAGAGGGACCTAGGAAAAGTAATTTTTGAGCTAATTCACTTTGAACAACACTAATTGGCCTAAATACCCAAAATTGAACTTTAATTAATTAGGGTTAACCATTTATCAAATTAACTTAAAAACAATTCTCCACTATCCTCTAGGGATAGGAGAACACCACATAAAAATTTGAGATCAATTGGACTTGGTTAGCCCCACCAAATGGGTGGTTAATTAAACCACATGAATGAAATCAAACTTTAAAAATTCATAACTCACAAAATACTTTTCAAAAATTCACAAAAAACGGTTTTTGGAGCTTCTCTGATATCAGGGAAATTTATGAAAATTAAAATCATAATTTTCTAAAAAAATTGATTTTTATCATTATTTTAATATTTTTAATAATTAAAAAATAATAAAAATCACAAAAATATTAAAAATCACCATAATGTCATATTTTGAATTCTAAACACTTAGGAACAAACCAAATATTTTTCTTAAGTCCCTAGGATAAGATATTGAATTTTAAAGGCCTAATGTAATTTTTAATATTAAAAAAATATTTTTTTTTCAACGTTTTCACTAAAATAATTCTAATAAAACAAAGAAAAATTAGAAAATTATAAAAATTAGTTCTATGTTTTTCTTAATATCAGAGAGATCTTTGAAAAATATAAAATTCATTTTTCAACCTTTATTTTATTTTTAAATTAATTAATGCTCCAAAACTCAAAATAATTACAATAAATAAAATAAAATTAAAAAAAAATCACCAAAATTAGTCCAAGTGATCCTCTAGTCATTAGAAATTCCCCATAATTTTCTTAAGGATAGAAAAATCCCCTTGGTCATCTTATTGAATTTTCCTTGAAAATCCCTATTTTTCACAAAAAATAATTATATAAATAAATTAAATAAAAAAAAATCACATTTTCTCCTCTAATGTCTTAATTGACATGTGAGTGAAGTCACATAAAAATTTCAAATACATTTAAGCTTAATTTAGTGAGTTATGGAATTATTAAGCTTGAAGGGCAAAATGGTAATTAGAATTTTAACCCTTAATTAAAACTTTAGGCTTAATAAAATGAGAGAGTAAAATATTTGATCCTAATCTGATTTGAATGATTGAAATTTAAATAATTAAAGGATAGAGACCCATCAATCATTTTTAAGAATAATTAAAGTAAACCTTAATCAATTAATTAATTAAATTTGGAAGATTAATAAAAATTGAAATTATTAAAATAGGGATATTATTAAGAAGACATTTATTCTTTAATTTAAGAGTCCGTAAATTAATCACTTCAATAATATTTAATTCCCAATTAAAATGATAACCCAAACTCAAGATTTAAAATACTAAAAGACTTAATCATTAAACTAAATTAAAAGTAAAACATTTAAACTAAATTAAATCAAAATTTCAATTAAATTAATACTTTAATAATTAAATTAAATCATCTTTAAAACATTAAAAATAAAAATTAAATCAAATTAAAATTAAATTAAATCACAATTAAATCAAAGTAAATTCAAGTTAAATTAAATTAAATTAAAACATATTAAATTAAATTAAATTAAATCAAAAATAAAATCAAATTAAAATTAAATTAAAATTAAATTAAAAATAAAATAAAATTAAATTAAAATTAAAATAAAATTAAATTAAAATTAAATTAAAATTAAATTAAACCAAGTTAAATTAAATTAAAATAAATTAAATTAAATTAAATTAAATTAAATTAAATTAAATATAACATCACTTAAGACATAAAGAATTCAAAATAAATCTAAAACAACTTAAACACTATTCCAAACTTAAATCCATTAATTAAAATTAAATTAAATCACAAATCATTCAATTTGCCCTTAAAAGCTCTTGTTATCATAACTCCTAAATGGAGTATTAAGTGAAGTATCACTTCATTCATAGGACATTCAAACATCCTTAGTTCACTGAGCATAAGAACAAAACTTAATTAAACCTCGGATGATTAATTCACCTGATTAATTAAAATCATTTGGGCTTAGAACAATTCAAGCAATATTGAAAATATGTTTAAGATTCGTCTTAAGCACTTCCTCAATATGATGGAATGTTTCATAAGAACAATTGAACTTAATTATTCTTTGATGAAGAAAATCATTCTTAAACCAAAATACAAGAACCTAGACGTCATAGGAGATGACTAGCTATAGAATTAGGACTTTGATAGACAACCAAAACCTTTCCCTTAGCTTTACCTAGGTACTTGTTGAAATATTTAAATGCCTTAACATGTGTTTTAAGTGCAGCTTGGGATGACGGGAAGACTCTCCAGGTACGCTTTTATTTTATTGTAATTCACTTTATTGCAAATGCACTCTACTTTTCTTACATGATAAACAACTGTTGCATGAAAACCAAAACTTTTAGGATAGTCCCTAAACTGAAACCAAAACTAAATTAAAAATCATTGCAAGATAAAATTCATCGCCACAACATTTCAAAATATAAAACAACTCGAAATTTAATCACAAACGGAACACAAAGCTACAATTGCAACTAAATTAAAATGACTCGTTGAATGATCGGGAATACCTCGGATGATGTAACCCACGTGTTGCTAACGGGATTTCCACGGTCTAAATGAAGGTGTGGAACTCATTCGGTTGAGTTTAGCAAATTCATACGGGACTAAGTGAATTCGATGAAAATAACAATGCGGGATGACGGAACCGTGGGATCTTAATCGGTTCGTTTAATCGAACTTTAAGATTTGTTTTAATTAAAATACTAAAAACACTTGGATTTTAAGATTTTCTCTAAACCAAAACACTTCTCTCATCTCCTGATTTATGAGTTCTAAAACTAAACCTCTGCAACAACAAGGAGCTCGGAGCATGGTGGGCAGCACGGCCATCGTCATAAAAAAAACTCGACTCTACTTCAACTAAACCATTCCTAGAATTTAAACAATAAAGCCATAGAATTTCGAGGTAGTTTGCCTAGTGCAACATAAATCCTCAACTCTTCGTTAGGCTTTTGCACAGCTATGTTGTGCAATATAAGCCCTAACACTTTAGGATTCTGAGGTCGTCGTCTGATACGACATAAACCCTCACATCTTCGAGGCTATTTGCATGACTGCATCATGCAAATATAAGTACTAATTAATTAAAATTGGCATGATTGAAACATTAAGTAAATTTCCAAATTGAAGCCAAACCATAGGATAGTGTGGGAAGTTGCCAAGATTCCTCTTGGATCCTCAGCTTCTCCTACATCTCTTCCTTTGGACTCCTAAAATAAACTGTTCCAAATTTGATCCATTCCCAATTGAAATTTCCAAAATCTAATTGTTTGAAAGCATTAAACTTTGAAATCCTTGAGAGCAAAACCACTAATCATTATTGAGAGTTTTCTTAAATGATTCTCGTCATTTAAGATGTAATTAACTATAGGGGCTTGCCCTTATAGGGAACTTTAAGAACCAGAGTAATATAAACCACGCTTAATTCATTTATATTAAGCGGGGAACTTATGTCGGCTTATAAGATTGGTTCGCGGACCAAACGGATGTCACAAATCTTCTAGTTTATTTAACCGAGCTCCATCGTCGAGCGAGTGTGATACGTTCTTTGGGATAGATACACAGTTTGTGATGCGGTGCTCGTTTATATAAACTATTTTGGATGTGAGATCTGTTCGATTTTTCATATGTTAAAATTTTCAAATTTAAAATTATTTTCAAAATCAAATACTATTTTTCTAAATTATATATATATATATATATACATTTAATTTAAAATATAAAATTAGCTGACAATTTCTTAGGCGACTCCTTTTTTAAAACACAACACACAAACCTAAAAATATGCCGACAATTTCTGGCGACTCCGCTGGGGAATTAGTTCCTCTCTACATTTTGATTAGATGGTTTTACTTTCATAAATTGGTAGTGAGTCCATGCCCCTAGTGGACCAAACTACCATTCTTCCATTGGAATACCCTGTTCATTTCTGTCTTGAACGAGTATAGCCAACTCCTCTCGGATTTAGGAGCCACTGTTTAGATACCCCTAAAAGGAGAGGTTCCGGGATCCTTTTTACCTCTTTTCTGAGGTGGGGTGGAACCCCAATAGGTGTTAGTTTAGGAGCGATCCTTCGAGTCGAGAAGTCTTACATAAGACTTTCTCTTCCTTTCCAATTCTAAATCAGATTCCTTACCTTTTCTACACCTTTGAACATTTAGTTCCTAATAAACAAACCCACTAATGAATGACTCTTTTAACAAATAACTCTTTTTTATAACTACATGAACAAAAATGTGTTCGAACTCTTTTTGATTCCTTCTGATGAGAAGAAGCATAACTTAGGACTGACAATCAGAATCTACCTTGCAGAAAATGCACCCTCAAAGTGATTTTCTCCTTCACCGATGAATCTGGACTTCATTGTTTACAAAGATGAAGTTGCCCGACAATGGGATCATCCGTTTCGGGCGAGGATTCGAGAATACAAATGTCGAGATCACCGACGTTACCCTTTTCACACTTACGGATAAAGTGCACAGGCGAAAGACCTTTGATCGAGTTTAACCTCGAAGTCGACTCGAAGTTCCCTCCTACTGAAAGGGTTCAGTTTGAGAGGAATACTACGTCCATATGAGGACTGTTATCTCTACCCCCACCGGTCTAGTCGTCTCGCACCTACCCGGCTTCCGCCGAGCGAAGGGGAAGGAAATTCGAATTTGTAACGAGCATGTTACGCGTGGAGGGTACAGATCTCCGTGCGAGACCTTCTGTTTTCAAAATTGGGTCCAGCTCAAGGGTTCCACCCCTAACACGGGCTCAGAGAAGAAACAGAAGTAGAATGATTGCCAGAAAGGCCAGAGCTGCTGAAGTTGCTTTCTTGGAAGAAATCCCTAAGTACACACCACTACCTGAGTACATACCATTGCCTGAGTATACACCGCTTTTGGAAGGAAGTAGATTCCATCCCCTTTCCGCTACAGCTGACGAGGAAAATGTCTGCAAGATTGCTTCTACATTACCTCAACCTGCATACTATAGCGACAGCAGAAAGAAAAGGGCTAGGATTACACCATTTGCCCGACTACGAGCTGTGATAGAGAAGTTAGCAAAGAAAGAGAAATGTCCTGTATCAGAGATTTTAAGAAGAATAGGGCGGGTGCCAGCCAAGTCCCGTCTTGGGCCGTGAATAGAACCCGTTGACGCCACAGAAAAGCCGAATAAGAAGATGAAGGCTAGTCCACCTGTTGTTGTTTCGGGTTTACGGATCGGGGAGGATACCACCTTCCGGCATTCGGTAGACGGACCATCGGTCCTGGGCCTGCCTGGCTGCTAGAAGGATGGTATGACGTCCTACTACTGGCCAATTAAGACCTAAAAGACGACCAGAAAAGGAAAGTCTCGTTAGGAGACTCGAATCCGAAGAGAGCGCCACTGCAATGAAGGGGACTCCCGAGAAAGAAATCCAACAAACATCGCATGATAACTGTGAAATAGTACGAAAAAGACCATTGGAGGATGCTATGGAAAAGCTAAGAACCGACATTCAACGATTAGCAAGAGAAAGAGAAGAAAAATTTGGAGATGAAGTTGACTCGTCGGAGTTCATGGATGACAAATATGTGGAGATCAACATGGTCGAGACACGAGCATCGTCAGCTTCGCAAGGTGCTCCGGCAGCTGCAGAGAGAGATGAACCAGAAGCATTAAGAGCACAAATTCGAGAAAAAGATGATACAATCTCTCAAATGGCAAAAAGGATAAAAGAGATGGCTGCGGCCCTAGCCACTCTTCGAGTCGGGTTCGACCCCCAAGAGAAACGCCTCCATAAGTTATTCATATTACGGACGGAGGAAAAGAGATTACATCCGATTAACGGAGACGATCGGTGAAGAAAGACTCTACTCGAATATTATTCCGAGAGAAGGACATCAAGAACATGGTAGAACGGCGGGTGCGAGAAACCTTAGCACGATCTAAGAGTGGAGCATCTATTCGGACGGGTAGACTGTACCCCAAAGAATTTGTTGCAGTACAATACCCAAAAGGCTTTGTACCACCTCTGTTCAAGACTTTTGATGGTACCAGAAACCCTCGACAACATGTTGCACATTTTCGCACTAGTTGTTGCAACGCCGGTGGAAGCGACGCCTTACTCTTCCGACAATTCGTCAGCAGCCTGTCAGGGATCGCCTTCAATTGGTACGCAGAGTTACCGAACGGGTCGGTAAAGACATTTTCAGAATTAGAAAACCTCTTTGTGAAACGGTTTGCCGGAGCTCAACACCATATCACCATCGGTGATCTAGTGGTGGAGAAACGAAGCCGAATGAAACTTTAGTGGACTACATACTTCGATGGAGGAATCTAAGCATGAAGTGTGAGCCACAGCTACAAGAGCAGCATGCAGTCGGTATCTTGCTTAAAAGCATTCACGGCCCGATAGCACTTCTCCTTAAGGGATTTATGATTAAGACTTTTGAGAAGTTGTTAAGCAAGGCCTGAAGCTTGCAAGTGGAAGCAAAACAACTAAGTTTCGTCGATAAGATAGACAAACAGAAGCCTGTGAAGACATTTGAAAAGGAATCTGGGATCGTTGCGACGGTCGATAAGAGCGAGCGACCAATGCAAATACGGCGGAGCGGCCGCGGCCCAACTATCAACAACCTCGGCGGAACTACCAACAACCTCAGCCCGGTTATCGGCCAACCCAACAATATGAGCAACCGCCTCGCCCACAGCGCACGTTAAAGGAGCTTATAAATAGAGAATATCCATTCAAGAATGAGGCAGTGCCAAAGATGTTCCGCAGTTTGATGAAGACTTCGGATTTTCGACTACCAGAACCCAAGAAGCCGGAGGAAGTTAATAAGAAAGACCATCCCAACTATTGTCCTTACCACCGGATGTTTGGACATAAGATAGAGGATTGCATTACCTTCAAGAGTTGGCTTGACAATAATCTCCGAAAAAGGGAACATAACGATCCCAAAGGAATACATGAAAGAACCCCAGAAAGGAGGTTCTGTCAATGTTATTTCAACGAATCCCATTGTGCCGATAGACCCTTACACGACTGATGATGGATGGAGTACCGATTGAACGAAGTCATCGAAGAAAATTTTGGATCGCATCCAAACTGCTTCGGCGCGTGCTTCAACTCAGAGTTTGACACCTGTCAAGCCGGCGCTATCGCTTGCAATTGAAGAACCGCCCCAGGAAGAAAAGATCATAGAAAAGAAGGAGATCGTAGAAGAAGAAAAGACCGAGGCTCTTAAGGCTAGACTAGGAGCTGCTTATCCTAGGATGGTTATTTCCGATTCGGGGGAAAAACTCCTCGAACCTCTGACTTTGTATGATTATTTGCTCGCTCCGGCGGATCTTATAATGATAAGAGTTATGGCGTTGGTTACGTTTTGAATGTTTCTAACGATTACATAACTAACGACAACCAATCTAATCTAGATCTCGATTTCGATATCAATAACAATTCTCAAATCATACACAACCTCGAAAATCACAATGGCGAAGAAGACACTCACCAAGAAGGCTATGAAAGTTCAACAAGCAATGAATCTATTTGTGAATTCCAAGGAACTCCAATCACAATAGAGTTAGAGCTTTCAGATTCCGAAGCGACTCCAGAAGAACCTGCCATGCCGATTCAAAGGAGACACCAGTAAACTCAGCACTAGACTCAGAAGAAATCACGGAAGTCAACTTAAGGAGCGGAAAGGTTCTACCTCCGAGAATGGGTCCAAAAGACAAAGGAAAGCAGGTGGTTGTTCAGGAAGAATCAACCCCAGCAGAAGAATTGCCCATTCGGGAAGAAAGCGAGATATAGGATAACAAAGTGGACTATAACGTGCTAGCTCATCTTAGGAAACTACCGACCAGCGCGAGTATCTACGACGCTCTCATCTTATCAAAAGAGATGAGGGAAGCTCTGGTCGAACACTTACTTGATCCAGAGAGTTGTTTAGCTCAGATGGACGGAGATTCCTTAGACGAGGTTTGCTCGTTAAAGGAACAACGAGGTGTTACCTTCACTGACAGTGATCTACTACTTGGGACAGCCGATCACAACCGACCGTTGTACATTTCAGTCATTATTGGAAAGTTTACGCTCTCCAGAGTGTTGGTTGATCCGGGAGAATCAATCAACATAATGAATCTTCAGGCGCTAGAATACTTGGAAATTGATGCTCGCGAGCTTGAAGCAGACAAGATGTTACTAAGAGGATTCAACCAGAAAGGAGAAAGAGCCCTTGGATCAATAACGTTGTTGATGAAGACCGGTGACTTAGCATAGACAACAGCAAAATTCCACATAATTGATTCTGAGATATCGTTCAACGCTCAACTGGGCCGGCCGTGGATCCATGAAAACCGGATGGTACCATCGTCTCTGCATCAATGCATAAAATACTACGAAAGAGGAGAACAGTGCATTAAAGGTGATTTGCAACGTTTCTCCGTACATGAAATTGGAATCCATGAAAGATGCAGCTTATTACGCACCTCCGAAGAAAACAATCTTCTCTAGAAACACCGTGCCAAATGAAGCAAAAGGAATTCGAGAAGATGAAGAACCTGAAGTTCTAGTCTAACAGTCACTCACCACTCCCTTACGGCGAGATAGTGAAGGTTTCTCCAGAACTCGCATCCGAGGTTGAGGCCGGGGACGAGGTCGTGGAAGAGACACTGGGACAGTTGGACAGAAAAAGCCGGTGATCAACGTTGATTAGGAGAACAGCTTTGAGGAAGAAGAGGAAGTCAAGAAAGAAGCAGCTACAATAAACCAAAAGAAACCACAATTCAAGATTTCTCTCGAAGATGAGAAGAACGAAGAATACAAATCAATGTACTAGAAGATTAACCATTATGTACACGCTATGACCCTGACCCCGATCCAGTTTAATAAAATTGAGGGTATGGTGGTCAAGGAAGTACATAGCAGTGGTGCAAAGCCAATCAAATTTTACTGTGGCTCTTCTTCTTCCAATACTGAAAACAATGTACAATTTGAAGATGTTACTTCTTCCGAATTAATGGAATTAACTTTTGAGTGGTACTCTCCCTGTGTTCAAAATTTAATTCAGCGTAGTGTCTTACCTCGACAATGGACAAAAAGGTCGATCACAACACTTCAAAAAATTATTGAATAATGCCGGTCGGCCTCCCAATTTAAAACATGGTCTCGGATTCAGCACAGTAGGTTCAGTTGATGATACAGAATTTAGTTTGGTTGTCACTCGCGAACCTAATAAAGACTGCTTGGAAACTACAGAAGAGCTTGAAGATCTGCAAATCGGAGACGCTCCACCAGAATTCGAAGAAGAAATCAAATCTGCAATAGATGAGTTAATGGAAGTTAACTTAGGTACTAGCGAAAAGCCTAGACCAACCTTTGTTAGTTCCTTACTCAATAAAGATGATTCCGAGGAAATGATCAAGCTATTAATGGAATTCAAGGATCTGTTTTGCTTGGAGTTACGACGAAATGCCAGGATTAGCTCCAGAAGTCGCAGTTCACAGGCTAGGAGTGGATCCTACTTCCGTTCCAGTCAGACAAGCTTCTAGAAGAATGGGTTTGTAAATTGAACAATAAGTAATAGCTGAAGTTAAGAAGCTAATCGACGCTAAATTTGTCTGTGAAGAACCATACCCTACTTGGCTAGCCAATGTGGTACCAGTCAGGAAGAAAAATGGTCAGATCTGAATCTGCGTGGATTTCAGAGACTTGAACAAAGCAAGTCCGAAGGATGAATTTCCACTACCAATCCCAGAACTGATGATCGACATTGCTTCAACACATGAAATATTTTCATTCATGGATGAATCTTCAGGATACAACCAGATAAAGATGGCAGAAGAAGACGAAAAGCTCATGGCATTCAGAACACCAATCGGAGTGTATTGCTACACAGTAATTCCATTCGGACTAAAGAACGCAGGAGCAACATACCAAAGAGCAATGACAAAGATTTTGATGAGCTCATTCATAACCAAGTTGAGTGCTTATGTGGATGATGTGGTCATCAAAAGCAAACTGAAGGAAGATCACCTGTATGATTTGAGAATTGTCTTCGAGCGACTAAGGCGATACAACCTTAAGATGAAACCCTTAAAATGCGCCTTCAGCGTTACCTCCGAGAAAATTCTTAGGATTTGTTAGCCGACATCGCGGGATTGAAATTGATCAGGAAAAGATTAAAGATATCTTAGAAATGCCGCCTCCCAAAACCTTAAAATAGCTACGGTCCTTTCAAGGGAAGCTGGCATATCTTCGACGCTTTATCTCGAACTTGTCAGGTATGTGTCAGCCCTTCTCGGCATTAGTTAAAAAGGACGCCAAATTTGTTTGGGAAGAGAAATGCCAACGGGCCTTCGAGGACATTAAACAATACTTAATGACACCTCCTGTCTTAGCAGCCCCAGTCTCAGGTAGACCGTTGATACTTTATACCACGGCTCTAGAGGACTCCCTTGGAGCCTTCCTAGCCCAGGTCAATGATGAGGGAAAAGAAAATGCTCTCTACTACTTAAGCCGTCGTTTGATTCCGATGGAAGTAAAGTATCCTCCAATTGAGAAGCATTGTTTGGCCATGATCTTCGCCGCACAGAAACTCAGGCATTACATGCTCTCTCATAAGGTCAACCTTATCTCGAAAGTTAATCCGTTGCAATATTTGATGACCCGTCCAACACTTTCTGGCAGACTTGCCAGGTGGTCGATGATACTATTGCAATTCGACATAACTTTCATTCCTCTCCGTGTCGTAAAGGGACAAGTGCTAGCTGACTTCCTTGCAGCACACCCTTTACCGGCAGATTCACCTCTCGACGACGATTTGCCTGACGAACAGATAATGAGCCTAGAAGACACTGATGATCGACGTTGGGAACTATACTTCGACGGAGCGTCCTCAGCACAGAAAGATAAAGAATTGCAAATGATAGTGCCCGATAAGGCAGGAATCAGACAAATCTTTATAAAACGGAGCGGGGGATGTTAAGATACTCATACCACTTAACAGAACCGTGTACAAACAACGAGGCAAAATACGAAGCCCTCATAACGGGACTAGAGCCGACCATTCAAATGGGAATAACATAAATCAGCATCTACGGAGATTCTCAGTTGATCATCCAACAGGTCGCCGGACAATACAGAATTTTAAAGCCAAGACTCGAGCAATACTTTCAGTATGCCATAAAACTGTTGGAACAAATTCCGACAATTTTTGAAGTTCCTCTGACTCTGTATGATTATTTGCTCGCTCCGGCGGGATCTTATAATGATAAGAGTTATGGCGTTGGCTACGTTTTGACTGTTTCTAACGATTACGTAACTAATGACAACCAATCTAATCCGGATCCCGATTTCGATACCAATAACAATTCTCAAATCATACACAACCTCGACAATCACGATGACAAAGAAGACATTCATCAAGAAGGCTACGAAAGTTCAACAAGCAATGAATCTATTTGTGAATTCCAAGGAACTCCAATCACCATAGGTTAGAGCTTTCAGATTTCGAAGCGATTCCAGAAGAACATGTCATGCCAATTCAAAAGGAGACACATGTAAACTCAGTACCAGATTCAGAAGAAATCACAGAAGTTAATTTAAGGAGCAGAAGGGTTCTACCTCCGAGAATGGGTCCAAAAGATAAAGGAAAGCAGGTGGTTGTTCAGGAAGAATCAACCCCGACGGAAGAATTGCCCATTCGGGAAGAAGGCGAGACACATGGTAACAAAGTGGATTATAACGTGCTAGCCCATCTTAGGAAACTACCAGCCAAGGCGAGCATCTACGATGCTCTCATCTTATCGAAAGAGATGAGGGAATCTCTGATCGAGGCCTTACTTGATCCGGAGATTTGTTTAGCTCGGATGGCGGAGATTCCTTAGACGAGGTTTGCTCGTTAAAGGAACGACGAGGTGTTACCTTCACGGACGGTGATCTACTACTTGGGTCGGCCGATCACAACCGGCCGTTGTACATTTCGATCACAATCGGAAAGTTTACGCTCTCCAGAGTATTGGTGGATCCGGGAGCGTCAATCGACATAATGAATCTTCGGACGCTAGCATACTTGGAAATTGATGCTCGCGAGCTTGAAGCGGACAAGATGTTACTAATAGGATTCGACCGGAAAGGAGAAAGAGCCCTTGGATCAATAACGGCTGTTGATGAAGACCGGTGACTTAGCAAAGACAACCGCAAAATTCCACATAATTGGTCGAGACATCGTTCGACGCTCTCTGCGGGCCGGCCGTGGATCCATGAAAACCGGATGGTACCATCGTCTATGCATCAGTCCATAAAATACTACGAAGGAGGAGAACAGTTCATTAAAGGTGATTTGCAACCTTTCTCCGTACATGAAATTGGAATCCATGAAGATGCAGCTTATTACGCACTTCTGAAGAAAACAATCTTCTCCAGAAACACCGTGCCAAATGAAGGAAAAGAAATTTGAGACGATGAAGAACCTGAAGTTCTAGTCCAACAGTCACTCACCACACCCTTACGACGAGATGGTGAAGGTTTCTCCAGAACTCGCATCCGAGGTCGAGGCCGGGGACGAGGTCGTCGAAGAGACACTGGGACAATTGGACAGAAAAAGCCGGTGATCAACATTGATTGGGAGAATAGCTCTGAGGAAGAAGAGGAAGTCAAGAAAGAAGCAGCTACAATAAACCAGAAGAAACCACAATTCAAGATTTCTCTCGAAGATGAGAAGAACGAAGAATACAAATCAATGTACGAGATGATTAACCACTATGTACACACCACCCTGACCCCGATCCAGTCTAATAAAATCGAGGGTATGGTGGTCAAGGAAGTACATAGCAGCGGTGCAAAGCCAATCAAATTTTACCGTGGCACTTCTTCCAATACTGAAAACAATGTACAATTTGAAGATGTCACTTCTTCCGAATTAATGGAATTAGCTTTTGAGTGGTACTCTCCCTGTGTTCAAAATTTAATTCAGCGTGGTGTCTTACCTCGATAATGGACAAAAGGTCGATCACAACACTTCGAAAAATTATGAAATAATGCTAGTTGGCCTCCCAATTCAAAACATGGTCTCGGATTCGGCACAGTAGGTTCAGTTGACGATACGGAATTTTGTTTGGTTGTCACTCGCAAACCTAATAAAGACTGCTTGGAAACTACAGAAGAGCTTGAAGATACGCGAATCGGAGACGCTCGACGAATTCGAAGAAGAAATTAAATCTACGATAGATGAGTTAATGGAAGTTAACTTAGGTACTAGCGAAAAGCTTAGACCAACCTTTGTTAGCTCCTTACTCGATGAAGAAGATTCCAAGGAAATGATCAAGCTATTAATGGAATTCGAGGACTCGTTTTGCTTGGAGTTACGACGAAATGCCAGGATTAGCTCCAGAAGTCGCAGTTCACAGGCTAGGAGTGGATCCTACTTCCTTTCCAGTCAAATAAGCTTCCAGAAGAATGCGTTTGGAAATTGAACAACAAGTAATAGCTGAAGCTAAGAAGCTAATCGATTCTACATTTGTCCGTGAAGAACAATACCCTACTTGGCTAGCCAATGTGGTACCAGTCAGGAAGAAAAATGGTCAGATCTGAATTTGCCTGGATTTCAGAGACTTGAACAAAGCAAGTCCGAAGGATGAATTTCCACTACCAATCCCAGAACTGATGATCGACATTGCTTCAACACATGAAATATTTTCATTCATGGATGGATCTTCAGGATACAACCAGATAAAGATGGCACAAGAAGACGAAAAGCTCACGACATTCAGAACACCAATCGGAGTGTATTGCTATACAGTAATGCCATTCGGACTAAAGAACGCAGGAGCAACATACCAAAGAGCAATGACAAAGATTTTTGATGAGCTCATTCACAACCAAGTTGAGTGCTATGTGGATGACATGGTCATCAAAAGCGAACTGAAGGAAGATCACCTGTATGATTTGAGAATTGTCTTCGAGCGACTAAGGCAATACTACCTTAAGATGAATCACTTATAATGCGCCTTCGGCGTTACCTCCGGGAAATTCTTAGGATTTGTTGTCTGACAACACTAGATTGAAATTGATCTGAAAAAGATTAAAGCTATCTTAGAAATGCCGCCTCCCAAAACCTTAAAACAGCTACGATCCTTTCAAGGGAAGCTGGCATATCTTTGACGCTTTATCTCGAACTTGGCTGGTATGAGTCAGCCCTTCTTGGCTTTAGTTAAAAAGGACGCTAAATTTGTTTGGGAAGAGAAATGCCAACGGGCCTTCGAGGACATTAAACAATACTTAATGACACCTCCTGTCTTAGCAGCATCAGTCTCAGGTAGACCGTTGATACTTTATACAACGGCTCTAGAGGACTCCTTTGGAGCCCTGCTAGCACAAGTCAATGATGAGGGAAAAGAAAATGCTCTCTACTACTTAAGCCATCGTTTGATTCCGATGGAAGTAAAGTATCCTCTAATTGAGAAGCATTGTTTGGCCCTGATCTTTGCCGCACGTAAACTCGAGCATTACATGCTCTCTCATAAGGTCAACCTTATCTCGAAAGTTAATCCGTTGCAATATTTGATGACCCGTCCAACACTTTCCGGCGGACTTGCCGGGTGGTCGATGATACTTGTCGCAATTCGACATAACTTTCGTTCCTCTCCGTGCCGTAAAGGTACAAGTGCTAGTCGACTTCCTTGCGGCACACCCTTTACCGGCAGATTCGCCTCTCGACAACGATTTGCCTGACGAACAGATAATGAGCCTAGAAGACACTGATGATCGACGTTGGGAACTATACTTCGAAGGAGCGTCCTCGGCATAGAAAGACAAAGAATTGCAAACAATAGTGCCCGATAAGGCAGGAATCGGACTAATCTTTATAACACCAGATCGGGGGATGTTAAGATACTCCTACAACTTAACAGAGCCGTGTACAAACAACGAGGCGTAATACGAAGCCCTCATAACGGGACTAGAGCCGGCCATTCGAATGGGAATAACGGATATCAGCATCTACGGAGATTCTCGGTTGATCATCCGATAGGTCGTCGGACAATACGGAATTTTAAAGCCGAAGACTCGAGCAATACTTTCGGTATGCAGTGAAGCTGATGGGACAAATTCCGAATGTAACAATCTACAAGATCCCCAGAAGAGAAAATGCTCTCGCGGTTGTGCTAGCTCGCCTTGCAAAAGAATTTGCCTTCTTACAAGATGAGTCAGTTGAAGTGTCAGTTCAAGGACGACAGGTCCTATCACAGCTCGACATGGATATCATACAGAAATCAGAAAAAGCAGAGGTATCAGTTGCAGCGGTGATGGAAAACACAGAAGATTGGCGTCAGTCGCTAATAGAATACCTGCAAACAGGGAAATTACCAGACGATAAGTCATTAGCCCATCAAATCAAGAAAAGAGCTCTGTCTTACGCATTAATGAACAATACATTATACAGAAGGTCTTTTGATCAGATGTGGTTAAGATGCCTAAGCGGGTCCGAGGCTTGTGAAATTGTTAAAGAAGTGCATTCAGGACTTTGTGGCGCTCATCAGTCGGGTCCGAAAATGAAAATGAAAATTAAAAGACTAGGGTATTACTGGCCCTCGATGATGACCGATTGCATGAAGATTGCCAAAAGTTGTCACCAGTGCCAAGTGCACGGAGTGGTTCTACACCAACCTCCAAATGTGCTACATCCGACAATTGCATCGTGGCCATTTGAGTGTTGGGGCACAGATATAGTGGGTCCGATAGAACCGCCTTCTTCAAGAGGACATTGCTTCATCCTTGCAGCTACAGACTACTTTTCTAAATGGGCAGAAGCAGTTCCACTTAGAGAAGTAAAGGCACACCACGTGCTACAGTTTTTTAAAAATCAAGTCGTCTACCATTTCGGAGTACCACACAGAATCATTTCAGATAATGGGTTTGTATTCAGAAGTACAAAGATCAACAATTTTGTCAGAAGACATGGAATCGATTGGCGATACTCAACAATCTACTATCCAAGAGCAAACGGCTTGGCTGAGGCTTTTAATAAAACTCTCGTACAAATTTTAAAGAAAACTTTGGATGACAACAAGAGAAATTGGCATGAGAAGTTGTTAGAAGCCATATGGGCCTACAGGACGACTTTCAGGACTCCTACTCATTCTACGCCTTATGCTTTAGTATACGGGTTCGAGGCATTTTTACCTTTGGAGGTTCAGCTTCCATCACTCAGAATTGCAGTTGCAAATAAAATTACTACAGAAGAAATGCCAAATTACGACTGGAAGAACTAGAAAACTTGGAAGGAAAAATACTTGCAGCGCAACAAAATTTGGAATTGTACCAAGCTAAGATGATCCAGGCCCATGATAAACTGGTCCGCCCGAGGACTTTCAAAGTTGGTGACTTAGTTCTTATTCTCAGAAGACCTATTCTCGCACATCTTAAGATAAGAGGCAAGTTTGAACCAACTTGGGAAGGGCCGTTTGTGGTCGAGGCCGTCTACTCAGGAGGCTCCTACCAACTTGTGAATTACCAAGGAGAACGACAAATGCTTCCAATCAGTGGACGGTATTTGAAGAAGTATTACGCAACCTGATGTTTCGAAGGGTGGCCTCTAAAATAGAGTCTTATTCGTAGAAACACAGGTGAAGCAATCACTTTGTGACTAGGTCCGAACCCAAAAACATAAAAATAAATAAAATAAAAAATGTACTAAAAATAAAATATGTGAAAATCATAATAATAAAGTTTTATCCTTCCTTTCAAATCAAATCTTTTTCCTGATCTTTCTTTATCTTTTCCTGCTTTCCTTTAAAAATAAAAATTGGAATAGGTTAATAAGAATCTTCAATGATAAATACTTTATTAATGTTCTTGTTCTTAGTACAGCCCCTGATCCTTTCCTTGTTTTCTTTGCAGGGAAATGTCGAACGGACGGTTGGTCCTAAACTTTAAAAATGGCGTGAGTCTCGCACTCGATGAAAAGAGGGTGAAGGATGGAGTAGTGATAGAAATTGATTCTGACTTCACACCAGCCAGCCTACAGTATGAAGAAAATGGCCGGGTCCCGAGTGGACCGAGAGGAGCTTCATAGCCGGACGGTAATGAAAATGGGTGGCCCAAGTCGTCGATCCGAGCAACAAGAAAAGAAAGACAAACACCAAGGAAAGCAAGAAAATTAAGTCGGTAATTGCCACGGCGAGGGCGAGGCTCGTCGGCGCCGCGCCGCGGGAGTCAAGAAGTAAGGAGAGCTACGCTCACTGCTACTCAAAGAAGGAATAAGAATCGCCGTATCCGCAAGATGTTGACTAAACTAGCAGCAGATCAACACGAGGAAACAGCCACCTTCACAGACACACATTTCAAAGATATCGGTTCATCAAGAACCTAAAAAGAGAGAACAAACTCCAAGAACAACAGAAAGGATAAGGGAAACTCTAAGAAGATCAGAGGCAGAGAGATCGCCTCGACGCCGAACAGAGATACCATATCTGAAGAACCTTGTTGCGAAAGCAATCCCGGAGGATGTCCCGATAGAGACAATCCCCGAGGAGCCAAGGTATGCAGGAGAACGTGAAGGGATTGAGCCATACATCCCGCAATATGTTACTAGGCATCGTCACTTGCAGATCATCCCAGAATATGAACTAGAAAGAATGCAAAATGTTGAGAAGAAGACTTTCGAATACTTTGAAAGGATTGGAGGCAGAAGAATCAACATTTTGGAAGGCCTCGAGTTACACATAGGTGTATTCTCAGAGTACGAGCAACAACAGATTGTGGATTGCATTCTAGAACTTCAGAAGATGGGTCGAGCAGGCCGTCCGAGAGAAAAGACTTATTCGGAACCCCGGAAATGGATGCCAGGGAAAGGAAGAGTCACAATACAATGCAGATGTTGTTATAACTTCGCAGAGGACAGAAAAGGAAATCCACAAGGGATACTCCATCACGATGAGGTGGATCCAATGCCGAGAATAATTAAAAGAATGGTGAAAAGAATGATAACATGGAAGGTACTGCCAGCAGACTGCATACCCAACAGTTGCATCATCAACATTTATCAGAAGGGTGACTGCATACCTCCACACATAGACCACCACGACTTTGTCAGACCTTTCTTCAAAGTTTCGTTTGTTAACCAATGCAATATCATGTTTGGATCTGACCTCCGGATAGCAGGCCCGGGTAAGTTCCGAGGGCCGGTGGAGATACCACTTCCGGTAGGTTCCGTCATGATATTACAAGGAAATGGAGCAGACATCGCAAAACATTGTATACCGGGAGTACCAGTGGAGCGGATCTCCGTCACTTTTAGAAGGATGGACGACAGAAAGGCGCCTTACCACTTCCAGCCAGATCCAGAATTGGAGAATCTCCGGCCCTACGAGCTGTGAGTTACACGGGAAATAGCACACCTCCATTGTACATCCATGCGGCATTCCTGCCAAGGGTGGCTTGGAAGGTGATGTTATTGACCGTGTATCTCATTATTCAGATATGGATTTCTAACAGATACTTTTTGGATGGATCAACAAGAATTATACATAGTCCGTTTTGAGTCATGGATTGTATGATAAATATTTCAGATCGAGTTGTATGATGTATCTTCAACAAAATTGGAATGAAAGTGACCATGTCACATTTTGCCTTCACCTCTTTTTGTGCAAATTGACTGGAAAACGCCATTAAAGTTAAATGAACTTCGAACAAAGAACAAAAAAGAAAAGGAAAATAAATAATAAACTCTCTTTCATAAAAATCCAAACATTAAAAAGAACTTCAAATCCACATGAACTTCTACAAACATTCTCTGCACTTTACAATATGTTTTCACAATATCTACATTCATAAATCTCAGCAATATGTTCAGTCTATGGATTCATAAAACTCTACATTCCCAAATATCAGCAAAATCGTTCTCAAATCTCAGCGTAAGCCAAATCTCAATAAAATTCTTCATAGTCATAGCATAAATCAAATATCAACAAAATTTTACACAACCACTGCATAAACTGAATCTCAGCAAAATTTCCCCATGGACCTCATCAAAATTTCCCTCAATCTCTGCATAAATAAATTTCAAAAAAATTCTTTATTCTCAGCAATCTCAGCATTCGGGATATGCTTCCGCCCTACTCCCATCTCAGCAATCTCAGCATTCGGGATAGGCTTCCGCCCTACTCCCATCTCAGCAATCTCAGCATTCGGGATAGGCTTCCGCCCTACTCCCATCTCAGCAAATCTCAGCATTTGGATATGCTTCCGCACTACTCCCATCTCAGCAGTCTCAGCACTCGGGATAGGCACAGTCCTACTCCTTTCTCAGTAATCTCAAAATTTGATCCTCTCAGTGAGAAATTGAAATTAAAGCACTCTGCATTTCAAATAGGCTTTGTCCTATTCTTCCTCAGCATTTGGAATAAGTTCAACCCTACTTCCTTATCAGCATACAAATGCATTCATGTGGGCCTTAGCCCTACTCTTTTCTCCGCATAAAATCAAAATTGAAACTCAGAGCGAAATTCAAACTCAAAATTAAAACTTTAAAAAAAATGAAACGAATCTAAGATCCAATCTCTAGAAATCTTGTGATCTGAAATTCACCTCCTTTTCCTTTCCCCAGCGAGAGTTCTGGAATCTTCAGTCTTGGAGATTTACCTGATACTCCCCAGCGGAAATTCTTCCACTTCGTCCTAAGTTTGTCACTTGGACATCTATTTTGGTTTTCTTGATTTCTTTGGTCAATGCCAATCCGCGCGATTTGCTTAGGTAGCACACCACACCTATTGGGGGTCCATTTGTTGAACTCATTTTTGATGAGGTCTTCCCTTCCCTTTTTAGTGTTTAGGATCTAGCCTTAGGCTGTTCCTTTGATTATCTTAGAGGACTAGAATTGGGACCCATCCCTTAGAAATTTGAACCACTTCTTGTCTCCCTGCAAACCCCACAAGTTTGATTGTATACCCCTAATCACCTAGAGGGTTGAGATCAAATGTTGAGGTTTAAAGGATGAGTTCCCTATAGGACTCTTTGGCCTTAGGACAACCCTGGGTGGCTTGGTCTAGTGAGGGATGACTTACACACTCACTACACTCACACTCTACATTCTCAAACACACAATCCAAATCCTAAAACCACACCCATACCCAACTTGACTCCTTGACTCATGTAGGTAATTCATATAGATGGACCTTAACCCCTAAGCCCCTGGCTAAGAGGGTTAGGAACAACATAGTGAATGCCTTAAATGAGTCCTCTCATGGCTTATATAGGCTTAACATGGTTTCATGGCTCAACCAAAGTGATTTCATTCCACTCATATTTGATCAATCTTCATTCTTCCAAAATTTCAATTTTTGACCTCGGAGACCCTACACTTATCAAACCTACCAAAAGCCCTTAAAATTGCCCAAATCCTCCAAAATTTCCAAATCACCCAAAATTCCCCAAAATTAACCTTGAACATTTCCTTACCAATCAAATTAATTATCCATAGCCAAAAATACCAAAAATTCCAAAAGTACCCCCCAATACCCTTCAAATACCCAAAATGCCCCTCTTGACCCAAAAATCCAAAAATTCAACAAATTCCCAGAAAATTCCAGAAAGTCCCAAATATTCCCAATTTCATTTTGTCCTACTACACCATGGGCCAATTTTGTCAATTTACCCCACTTTTATCCAAACCCCCAATTTAGCCCATTCTTAACTTAAGTAAACCCAATGTCAAACCAACTCTACCCAATTAACCCCAATTTTGGTCCAATTCAATTCTAAACATCAAATTAATATCCACAATATCAATATAGACCAAATCCAAGTCCAATTTGATTGACATTTAGGTCTTATTTCACTTTTGAGCTTAAAGCCCAATTTGGACCCATGACCCAAGCTTAGCCCAAACCAAACCAATTCAACTCTAATTGACCTCAAACCTTTTCTAAACTTTCCCTAACATCCCCAAAAACAAAAAACAAACATGATTTGCCCAAAATTTGGACCCAAACCCCACTCAAATTCAACCCAAAACTAAAAAGCCCAATTTTGACCTAAACCCAAACCTAACCCAAATAAGCCCAAGTCCCAAAACCAAAATCCAACCAAAGTTGAAACCTCTTTTAAACACTCCCATAAACATTTCCCAACATTATTTTTACATTAATTTCAACCCAAGCCTAAAATTGGACCAAATTAGCCCAATTTCACCTACATTGGCCCATTTACCAAATGAACCCAAATTCAACCCAATTCAATTCCAAACCACCTCAAATTTGCTTGAAATCATTCAAGACACATCCTTAAATTAAACTCAACATTTTTTTGGCGTGGCCATTTGCAAAATTTTTCATCTAAAAGCTCATTGTTAAACATAAAGGCCCACTCCCTTAAGCCTTCCTAAAAGCCCATCCAAACCAAGTTCAAAAGCCCAAAGTCCATGAGAAAGCCCACATGAAATTCCTCTCATCATCCCTTTGATTTAAAACACTTCCTAAGTTCTAAAATCCATCACCAAATAATTTCAAATCAAGCCTCATAACAATCCACATCAAAATGCCAAAATTCACAAAATCCTTTTTTATGAAATTGACCAAGCTCTTGCCAAGCCATAGGTGAGCCAAAGACAAGCCATGTACAAGCCATATGAAGCCATGGGATGTTTGACATGTGACCATACCCAAAGTAGCAAGAGGAGGGACCCCTTTCTTAAACCTTCATTAAGCTTTTTAACCCCTTCCATGTTACACACTAAACCTTAATTAGCCACATCACTTTAGTTGGGGACTTCACCACCCCTTTCTAGCTGATGCAAATGATCCTCCCTCAGCCCAAATCAGTCATGGGGAGGTGAACCTAACCCAAAATCATGGCTTGGACCAAATCAAGCCAAAATGGCCTCTCCCCCATGCCATTTTAATTCAAGCCCTTTACACATGGCAAAGCTCAATTTCCTGCACAAACCTCCAGCCCTGACCCACCTGAACTTAAGGGTGACCCATGCCTGCCGGCCAGCCGCTTGGATCGTCGGAAAACACCATGGCCGAGACCTTGGGAGGAGCCAAATTTTGGAATTCCACCTTGCTGAACTGCCTCACTCCAAATGGCCATTGCAGCTGTTCTTCTCTTCACCAGAGCAGCTGATCCCAGCCCTTAAACCCCCTTGGGAGGCCCTCCAGCCTCTCCTATTTAATCACCCCCTCCTCTCGGCCAAGGGAGGTGCTGAACCAAACCTTACTGAAACCCTGCCAAAATCATCCCAGACCACTCTTTACACATAGAGAACTTGATCCCCACCGAAATCCCCCTGCCATTTCCTCTCTGTGAGCTCAATTTCAGAGTTGAAATTCAAGCCCAAAACAAGGACACTTCACCACAGTGAGCCAATCTCCAAATTGATTGGTCCTACAACTTCATCAGACCAAGAGGAGAAGTTTCCCAGCAAAAGCCCCCTCACCAGGCCAGCCATTGCTTCCAGTCTCCAAGATTTGTGATCGGTTGTCGTCAGTTTTGTACCTAGGCAATTCACCAGGCCAAGTGACTTCATCTGGAGCTTGCCTGGACCCAATCGAATGTGACACAACTCTCAGATTGAAGCTTCACTTCTCTGAGCAAAGGTATGGACTCACTCTTCCTCTCGAGCTTCCAGAGATTCTCCATTTACTTTGGGTCAATTTCAATGCATGTTTACTGTATGGATGTGTTCGTCTCTTCAAGACGAATCCATGGAGCATAAGAACTCGAAAATAAGTTGAGAATCGAGTGAGAAATTAGGGTTAGAAGGTTGACGGTCACGGGTTCACACCAGTCGTAGACAATGACTGGGAACCATTGGATCGCGCGTGTATTGAGCGGACGGTCGGGATCGAGCCGGACAGCGCAACGGGCCATGAACCGCGGGCTGCGTGGCATCCAAGTCAGATGACGGCGCCGAATCAAGAGGCGACGCGTGGAGCTTCAGAGACGCCGAGGTTGAGTCAGCGCCGCGTGGATAAGTAGAAAAATAGGCTATTTTTTATTTATTTAATTACCAGAACTTCAAAAATCCATAACTTTGTGTAGAAAAATCCTAAAAATAAAATAGAAATACCCTCTTGCTCAGTGAACAGAGGAGAATAATGTGGAAAAGAAATCAAGTAATTTCATTAAGTATTTTATTTTTAATGATTTATTTACTCTCTGGACTATTTTAATTCTCCATGCATGTAAACACTTCACCATAACATGAGACTGGCTTTTGAAGCCTCTGAACTTGGGGACATTCCCTAAATTTTCCAAGGTCAGAGGCCATCCCTATGAGAAGTTATTGATTTTTCAAGTTCATGCCACTATTTTGAGCATTTTAATTCCAATAATTAGCATGTTGAGAAATTAATTCTAGGAAAATTTGGTGATGTTTCTTGTGACCAGAGGGACCTAGGAAAAATAATTTTTGAGCTAATTCACTTTGAACAACCCTAATTGGCCTAAATACCCAAAATTGAAATTTAATTAATTAGGGTTAACCATTCATCAAATTAACTTAAAAACTTCTCCACTGTCCTCTAGGGATAAGAGAACACCACATAAAAATTGTGGATCAATTGGACTTGGTTAGCCCCACCAAATGGGTTAATTAAACCCCAAGAATGAAATCAAACTTTAAAAATTCATAACTCACAAAATACTTTTAAAAAATTCACAAAAAATGGTTTTGGAGCTTCTCTGATATCAGGGAAATTTAAGAAAATTAAAATCATAATTTTCCAAAAAAGTTGATTTTTATCATTATTTTAATATTTTTAATAATTAAAAAATAATAAAAATAACAAAAATATTAAAAATCACCAAAATGTCATATTTTGAATTCTAAACAGTTAGGAACAAACCAAATATTTTTCTTAAGTCCCTAGGATAAGATATTGAATTTTAAAGGCCTAATGTAATTTTTAATATTAAAAAAATGTTTTTTTTTCAACCTTTTCACTAAAATAATTCTAATAAAACAAATAAAAATCAAAAAATTATAAAAATTAGTTCTTTGGTTTCCCTGATATCAGAGAGATCTTTGAAAAATATAAAATTCATTTTTCAACCTTTATTTTATTTTTAAATTAATTAATGCTCCAAAAATCAAAATAATTATAATAAATAAAATAAAACTCAAAAAATCACGAAAATTAGTCCAAGTGGTCATCTGGTCATTAGAAATGCCCCATAATTTTCTTAAGGATAGAAAAATCCCCTTGGTCATCTTATTGAATTTTCCTTGAAAATCTCTATTTTCCACAAAAAATAATTATATAAATAAATTAAATAAAAAAAATCACATTTTCTCCTCTAATGTCATAATTGAAATGTGAGTGAAGTCACATAAAAATTTCAAATTCATTTAAGCTCAATTTAGTGAGTTATGGAATTATTAAGCTTGAAGGGCAAAATGGTAATTAAAATTTTAACCCTTAATTAAAACTTTAGGCTTAATAAAATGAGAGAGTAAAATATTTGATCCTAATCTGATTTGGATGATTGAAATTTAAATAATTAAAGGATAGAGACCCATCAATCATTTTTAAGAATAATTAAATTAAACCTTAATCAATTAATTAATTAAATTTGGAAGATTAATAAGAATTGAAATTATTAAAATAGGGATATTATTAAGAAAACATTTATTCTTTAATTTAAGAGTCCCTAAATTATAATATTTAATTCCCGATTAAAATGATAACCCAAACTCAAGATTTAAAATACTAAAAGACTTAATCATTAAACTAAATTAAAATTAAAACATTTAAACTAAATTAAATCAAAATTTCAATTAAATTAATACTTTAATAATTAAATTAAATCATCTTTAAAACATTAAAAATAAAAATTAAATCAAATTAAAATTAAATTAAATCACAATTAAATCAAAGTAAATTCAAGTTAAATTAAATTAAATTAAATTAAATTAAATCAAAAATAAAATCAAATTAAAATAAAATTAAAATTAAATTAAAATTAAAATAAAATTAAATTAAAATTAAATTAAACCAAATTAAATTAAATTAAATTAGATTGAATTAAATATAACATCACTGAAGACATAAAGAATTCAAAATAAATCTAAAACAACTTAAATCCAAACTTAAATCCATTAATTAAAATTAAATTAAATCACAAATCATTAAAACATCAATTTGCCCTTAAAAGCTCTTGTTATCATAACTCCTAAATGGAGTATTAAGTGAAGTATCACTTCATTCATAGGATATTCAAACATCATAGTTCACTGAGCATAAGAACAAAACTTAATTAAACCTCGGATGATTAATTAAATTCATTTGGGCTTAGAACAATTCCAGCAATATTGAAAAGATGTTTAAGATTCGTCTTAAGCACTTCCTCAATATGATGGAATATTTCATAAGAACAATTGAACTTAATTATTCTTTGATGAATAAAATCGTTCTTAAACCAAAATACAAGAACCTAGACGTCATAGGAGATGACTAGCTATAGAATTAAAACTTTGATAGACAACCAAAACCTTTCCCTTAGCTTTACCTAGGTACTTGTTGAAATATTTAAATACCTTAACATGTGTTTTAAGTGCAGCTTGGGATGACGGGAAGACTCTCCAGGTATGCTTTTATTTTATTGTAATTCACTTTATTGCAAATGCACTCTACTTTTCTTGCATGATAAACAACTGTTGCAAGAAAACCAAAACCTTTAGGATAGTCCCTAAACTGAAACCAAAACTAAATTAAAAATCATTGCAAGATAAAATTCATCGCCACAACATTTCAAAATATAAAACACTCAAAATTTAATCACAAATAGAACACAAAGCTACAATTGCAACTAAATTAAAACGTCTCGTTGAATGATCGGGAATACCTCAGATGATGTAACCCACGTGTTGCTAACGGGATTTCCCACGATCTAAATGAAGGTGTGGAACTCATTCAGTTGAGTTTAGCAAATTCATCTCGACTAAGTGAATTCGATGAAAATAACGGTGACGGGATGACGGAACCGTGGGATCTTAATCGGTTCTGTTTAATCAACTTTAAGATTTATTTTAATTAAAATACTAAAAACACTTGGATTTTAAGATTTTCTCAAAACCAAAACACTTCTCTCATCTCCTGATTTATGACTTCTAAAACTAAACCTCTGCAACAACAAGGAGCTCGGAGCATGGTGGGCAGCACGGCCATCGTCATTAAATAAAACTTGACTCTACTTCAACTAAACCATTCCTAGAATTTAAACAACAAAGCCATAGGATTTTGAGGTAGTTTGCCTAGTGCAACATAAATCCTCAACTCTTCGTTAGGCTTTTGCACAGCACTGTTGTGCAATATAAGCCCTAACACTTTAGGATTCCTAGGTCGTCGTCCGATACGACATAAACCCTCACATCTTTGAGGCTATTTGCATGACTGCATCATGCAAATATAAGTCCTAATTATTTAAAATTGGCACGATGGAAACATTAAGTAAATTTTCAAATTGAAGCCAAACCATAGGATAATGTGGGAAGTTGCCAAGATTCCTCTTGGATCCTCAGTTTCTCCTACTTCTCTTCCTTTTGACTCCTAAAATAAACTGTTCCAAATTTGATCCATTCCCAATTGAAATTTCCAAAATCCAATTGTTTGAAAGCCTTAAACTTTGAAATCCTTGAGAGAAAAACCACTAATCATTATCGAGAGTTTTCTTAAATGATTCCCGTCATTTAAGATGTAATTAACTATAGGGGCTTCCCTTATAGGGAACTTTAAGAACCCAGGTAATATAAACCCTGCTTAATTCATTTATATTAAGCAGGGGAACTTGTGGGCTTATAAGATTGGTTCGCAGACCAAACGGATGTCACAAATCTTCTAGTTTATTTAACCAAGCTCCATCGTCAAGCAGTGTGTCTATTCTTCGGGATAGATACACAGTTTGTGATGTGGTGCTCGTTTATATAAACTATTTGGGATGTGAGATCTGTTTAATTTTTCATATCTTAAAATTTTCAAATTTAAAATTATTTTCAAAATCAACGCCAATATGCGCGGTGTGCTTGGTTAGCACACAACACCTATTGGGGGTCCATTCGTTGACCTCATTTTTGATGAGGTCTTCTCTTCTCTCTATAGTACTTAGGATCTAGCCTTAGGCTTTTCCTTTGACTATCGTAGAGGATTAGAATTGGGACCCACCACTTAGAAATTCAAACCACTTCTTAACTCCCTGCAAACTCCACAAACTTGACTGTAGATCCCTAATCACCTAGAGGGTTGAAATCAAATGTGGAAGTTTAAAGGATGAGTTCCTATAGGACTCTTTGGCCTTAGGACTACCACGGGTGGCACTGGTCGCAGTGAAGGACTGACTTACACACACACTACACCTATACACTACACTTTCACACACATCCTAAAAACACACCCATACCTAACTCGACCTCCTTACTCATAAAGGTGATTCACATGGATGGTCCTTAACCCCTAAGCCCTTGCGCAAGAGGGTTAGGAACAACATAGTGGATGCCTCAAATGAGTCCCTTCATGGCACATGTGGGCTTGATATGGCTTCATGGCTCAACCAAAATGATTTTATTCCACTTACATTCACCTAATCTTCAATTTTCCAAATTTTCAATTTTTGACCCCGGGACCATACACCCACCTAGCCTACCCAAAGCCCTTGAAATTACCTAAATTTTTCTAAATTTCCAAATCACCCAAAATTCCCCAAAATTAACCTTGAACATTTACTCACCAATCAAGTTGATCATCCATAGCCAAAAATACCAAAAATTCCAAAAAATACCTCCCAATACCCTCCAAATACCCAAAATACCCCTCTTGACCCAAAAATCCAAAAATTCATAAAATTCCCAGAAAATTTCAGAAAATCCCAAATATTCCTAATTTCATTTTATTCAACTACACCATGGGTCAATTTTGTCAATTTACCCCACTTTTGTCAAAACCCCCAATTTGACCCATTTTAACCCTAAGTGAACCAAATGTCATGCCAAACCTACCCAATTGACCCAAATTCTGGTCCAATTCAATTCTAAACTTCAATTCAACATTCTCAACACCAATCTAGACCAAATCCAAGTCCAATTTGATTGACATTTGAATCCAATTTCACTTTTGGCCTTAAAGCCCAATTTGGGTCCATGACCCAAACCTAATCCAAACTAACCCAATTCAACTCCAATTAATCCCAAACATTTTCTAAACCTTCCTTAGCATCCCCACAAACAAAACACTAACATGATTTGCCGAAAATTTAGACCCAAACCCCACTCAAATTCAACCCAAAGCTAAAAGACCCAATTTTGACCTAAACCCAAACCTAACCCAAAAAAGCCCAAGCCCCAAAATCAAAACCCAACCAAAGCCAAAAACCTCTTTGAAACACTCCCATAAACATTTCCCAACATTTATTTTACATCAATTTCAACCCTAGCCCAACATTGGCCCAAGTTAGCCCAATTTAACCTACATTGACCCATTCACCAAAGAGGTCCAAATCCAACCCAAACCTAGCCCAAATACTTCAAATTTATTCCAAATCATTCATGAAACATTCCTAAACTAAATTCAACACTCATTGGATCCAATCCTTTGCTAAATTCTCATCCTAAAATCAAAAAAACACACTTCCTTAAATCACTTTAAAAGCCCACCTTCACTAAATTTCAAAGGCCCAAAGCCCACATGACAACCCTATATCATCATCCATTGGATGAAACCATCTCCTAAGCTCTAAACCCATGATAAAATAAATCCAAATCAAGCCATATGCCAAATCCCAACAAATCACCCCTAAATTACCAAAATTTCTAAAATCCATTTTCATGAAATTGACCAAGCTTTTCCCCAAGCCAAAGACAAGCCATGAAGCCATGCATGAGCCCCATAGGAGCCATGAGAGCCATGGAATCCACTTTCCACCTCACCAAACCATTAATGGCAAGAGAGGGATCTCTTTCTTAAACCTTTTTAAGCCCTTTTTAACTTAAACATGATACACTCTAAACCATACTTTGCCACCTAATCCTTGATGTGGACTTCACTACCTTTGGTAGGTTGACTCACATGATCCTCCCAGCCCAAAACCAGAACTTGGAAGGGTGCACCAAACCCAAAATTGTGGGTTGACGCATTTGGACCCAAAATGAGCCCCTCCCCATACCATTTTAATCCAAACCCTTTACACATGTCCATGGCCAATTGACTGCACCAACCTCCAGCCCTGACCCACCTGGACCTGAAGGTGACCCATGCCTGCCGGCGAGCCGCCTGGGTCCCTGGAAAACACCATGGCCGAGACCTTGGGAGGAGCCAAACTTTGGAATTCCACCTTGCTGAGTTGCCCCATGCCCAATGGCCACCATGGCTGTTCTTCCCTTGACCTAAGCAGTCGATCCCAAGCCCTAACTTCCCCTGAGATGCAATCCAGCCTCTCCTATTTAAACCCCACCTCTCTCGGCCATGAGGAGGTGCTGAACCAGACCTTACTGAAACCCTGCCAAAATTGCTCCAGACCACTCTCCATACTTAGAGCAGTTGATCCCTAGTGATAATTTGTCCTAATCCCCACCAACAGAGCCCAATTTCTCAGCCAAAATTCCACCCAAAACCAGGACACTTCTCCACGGTGGACCAATCCTCAAATTGATTGGTCCTACACCTTCACCGGACCAGGGAAGAAGTCCACCGGCAAAAGCCCCCTCTCCGGGCCACCCATCTATTCCGGACTCCAAGCTTTGTGATCGGGCTTGGTCGAAATCATACCTAGACAATTCACCGGAGCCGAGGGACTTCATGCGGAGCTTGCTTGGAACCAATCGAAGGTGACACAACCCTCAGATTGAAGCCACACTTCTCTGAGCAAAGGTATGAGCTAACTCTTTATCTCGAGCTTCTAGAGATTCTCCATTTCAAATGCCTTAATTTTAATGCATGATCACCGTATAGATGTATTCGTCTCTTCAAGACGAATCCATAGAGCACAAGAACACGAAAATCCGTTAAGTATTGAGTGAGATATTAGAGATTTAGTGTGGACGGTTCTCGGGCTAGGATGCTTTGGGATGATAAACGGATGCCGTTCATTTAATACACCCGCGGACGGACGGCCAGGATCACGCCGGATGAGGAGACGGAACGATACAGCGGGCCCTCGGAGCGCTGAGTTGGATGGCGGCGCCGAATCAGAAGACGACGCGTGTGCGTTCGAAGCTGCCGAGGTTGAGCTGGCGCCGCGTCACTTAAGTAGAAAAATAGGTTATTTTTCTATTTATTTAATTCCCTAAACTTCAAAAATGCATAACTTTGTGTAGGAAAATCAAAAAAATAAAATAAAAATACCCTCTTGCTCAGTGAACAGAGGAGAATAATGTGGAAAAGAAATCATTTAATTTCATCAAGTATTTTATTTTTAATAATTTATTTACTCTCTACATTGTTTTAATTCTCCATGCATATAGGAAATTCACCATGGCATGAGACCATAGGGCTTTTGAAGCCTCTGAATTTGGGAACATTCCCTGAATTTTTCAAAGTCAGAGGCCATCCCTATGAGAAGTTATTGATTTTTCAAATTCATGTTGCTGTTTTGAGTATTTTAAATCTAATAATTAGCATGTTGTGAAATAAATTCGAGGAAAATTTGAGGATGTTTCTTATGACCAGAGGACTCTAGGAAAAATAGGTTTTGAATTAATCAACTTGGAATAATCCTAATTTGCTTAAACATCCAAAATAGGTCCTTAATTAATTAAACCTAATCATACCTCAAATTGACTTGAAATGAATTCTCCACTGACCTTTAGGATCAGAGGAACCCACCATAAAAAATTGAAGTCAATTGGACTTGGTTAGCCCTACTAAATGGGTTGATTAAGCCATTTAGACAGTTTAAACTTTAAAAAATTCATAAGTTTCAAAATACTTTTCAAAAATTCACCAAACTGGTTTTGGAGCCTCTCTGATATTAGGAAAATTTAAGAAAATTAAAATTTCAATTTTCTAAAAAAGTTGATTTTTTGTATTATTTTAATATTTTAATAATTAAAAAATAATAAAAATCAAAAAATAATAAAATTCACCAAAATGTCACATTTTGAATTTTAATCACTTAGGAACAAACCCCATATTTTTCTTAGGTCTATTTGATGAGATATTAAATTTTAAAGCCCTAAGGTAATTTTAAAATTAAAAAAAATGTATTTTTTTAGCAATTCCACTAAAATAGTTCTAATAAATCAAAAAAAAAATCTGAAAATTGTAAAAATTGATTCTCTGATTTCCTTGATATCAGAGAGATTTTTGAAAAATATAAAATTCATTTTTCAACCATTATTTTATTTTTAAATTAATTAATACTCCAAAACTCAAAATAATTATAATAAAAAGAATATAATTCAAAAAATCACCAAAATTGGTCCAAGTGGTCCTCTAGTCATTAGGAATGTCCCATAATTTTCTTAAGGACTTAAACTTTCCCTTGGTCATATTATTAAATTTTCCTTGGAAATCTCTATTTTCCACCAAAAATAATTACATAAATAAATTAAATACAGAAAAATCACATTTTCTCCTCTCATGTCTTTATTGACATATGAGTAAAGTCACATAAAAATTTCAAGTTCATTTAAGCTCAGTTTAGTGAGTTATGAAATTATTAAGTTTGAAGGGCAAAATGGTAATTACAATTTTAACCCTTAATTAAAACTTTAGGTTTAATAAAATTAAAAAGTAAAATATTTGATCTTAATCTGATTTGGATAATTGAAACTTGAATAATAAGGGTAGAAACCTATTAAACGATTTAAAAATAATTGAAATAAACCTTAATTAAATAATTGATTAAATTTGGAAGAATAATAAAATTGGAATTATTAAAATAGGGATATTATTAGGAAGAGATTTGTTCTTTAATTTAAGAATCCCTAAATTAATCATCTCAAGAATATTTAATTCCTAATTAAAATGATAATCTAAATTTAAGATTTAAAATGCTAAAAGACTTAATCATTAAATTAAATTAAAGTTAAATTATTTAAATTAAACCCTTTTAAAATTTCAATTAAATTAATACTTTAACAGTTACAATTAAATCATCTTTAGAACATAAAAGATAAAATATTAAATTAAAATTAAAAATAAAATCAAATTAAAATTTAAATTAAATTAAATAAAATAAAATTTAAAAAATATTAACTTAAATTAAATGAAATTAAATTAAATGAAATTAAATCATATTAAATTAAATTAAATTAAATTAAAATAAAAAAATAAAATCAAGTTAAAATTAAAATTAATTTAAATTAAATAAATTAAATTAAAATTAAAACTAAACTAAATTAAATTAAATTAAAATTAAATTAAATTGAATTAAAAATAACATCACCAAAGACATAAAGAAATTCAAAATAAAGCAACTTGAACACTATTCCAAATTTAAACTCGTTAACTGAAATTAAATTAAATTACAAACCATTTGAACATCAATTTGCCCTCGAAAGCTTTTGTTGTCATAACTCCTAAACAGAACGTTAAATGAAGTGTTACTTCACTTATAGGATATTCGAATGTCCTAGTTCACTCGAGCAAGATAACAAAACTTGAATTCTCGGACGATTAATTCATTTGTATAATTAAATTCATTTGGACTTAAAACAATTCTAGCAATATTGAAAAGATGTTTAAGATTCTTCTTAAGCACTTCCTCAATATGATAGGATATTTATAAGAACAACTAAACTTAATTGTCCTTTGATGAAGAAAATCGTCCTCAAACCAAAACACAAGAACCTAGACGTCATAGGAAATGACTAGCTATAGGATTAGGAACTTGGTAGAAAACCATAACCCTTTCCCTTAGCTTTACTTGAGGAACTTGCTTTAAATGCTTAAATATTCTAAATTGTGTTCAGGTGCAGCCTGGGATGACGGGAAGACCCTCCAGGTACGCTTTTATTTTATTGCAATTTACTTTCTTGCAATTTACTTTATTGCAAATGCACTTTACTTTTCTTGCATGATAAACAACTGTTGCATGAAAACCCACACCTTTAGGGTAGCCCCTAAAACTGAAACCAAAACTAAATTAAAAGTCATTGCAAGATAAAATTCACCGCCACAACATTTCAAAATATAAAACAACTCAAAATTTAATCACAAACATAACACAAAACTACAATTACAACTAAATTAAAACGTCTTGTTGGATGATCCGGAATACCTCGGATGATGTAACCTACGTGTTGCTAACGGGATTTCCCACTGTCTAAATGAAAGTGTGGAACTCATTTAGTTGAGTTTAGCAAATTCATCTGGACTAAGTGAATCCGATAAAAATAACGATGCCGGAAGGATGGAACCGTGGGATCTTAACCGGTGTTGTTATAATCAACTTTAAGATTTGTTTTAAATAAAACATAAAAAACACTTAGAAATTAAGATTTTCTCTAAACCAAAACACTTTTCTCATCTCCTGATTTATGACTTCTATAACTAAACCTCTACAACAACAAGGAGCTCGGAGCATGGTGGGCAGCACGACCATCGTCATCAGCAAAACCTGAATCTGCTTCAGCAAAACTTTCTTAAGAATTAAATAACTAAGCCATAGGATTTCGAGGTAGTTTGCCTAGTGCAACATAAATCCTCAACTCTTCGTTAGGCATTTGCATGATCATGTCATGTAAATTAAGCCCTAACCTGGTCTTAGGACTCCGAGGTAGTCGTTTGGTACGACATAAACCCTCATATCTTCCAGGCTATTTGTATGATTTTATCATACAAATATAAGTCCAAATTAATTAAAATTGGCAAGATCAAAACATTAAACAAACATTAGGACTTTCCTAAATCCAAGCCAAACAATATGATAGTTGGGAAATTACCGAAGTTCACTTCAAATCTGTGATTTCTCCTACCTTTCTTCCTTTGAATACCCAAAAAAAAATGTTCCAAATTTGATCCACTCCTATTGAAATTCTAAAATTCAATCCCTTGAAAACTTAAATTTTGAGATTCTTGAGAGCAGAACTACTGATTATTATCGAGAGTTTTCTTAGGTGATTCTCGTCACTTAAGATGTAATTAACTATTGGGGCTTTCCCTTATAGGGAATTTTAAGAACCCAGGTAATATAAACCCTGCTTAATTCATTTATATTAAGCAGGGGAACTTGTCGTCTTATAAAATTGGTTCGCAGACCAAACGGATGTCACAAATCTTCTAGTTTATTTAATCGAGCCCCATCACCAAACAATGTGTCTATTCTTCGAGATAGATACACAGTTCGTGATGCGGTGCTCGTTTATATAAACTATTCGGGATGTGAGATCAGTTTGATTTCATATCTTAAAATTTTCAAATTTAAAATTATTTTCAAAATCAAATACTACTTTTCAAATTATTTATTTAAATTAAATTAAAAATTCGCCGACAATTTTTGTTAGGCGACCCCCCTTTTCAAAACACATAACCTAAAAATAATGCCGACAATTTCTGGCGACTCCGCTGGGGAGAATTCCTCTCTCCATTTTAATCAGACAATTCTGCTTTCAAAAATCGGTAGTGTATCCATGTTCCTAGTGGATCAAACTACCCTTCTTTTCGTTGGAATACTATGTTCATTTCTACCTTGAACAAGTATAGCCAACATTCTCTCGGATTTAGGAGCCACTTGTTTAGACACCCCTAAACGAGAGAGGTTCGAGATCCTTTTACCTCATTTCTGAGGTAGGGTGGACCCCCAATAGGTATTAGTTTAGGAGAGGTCTTGCTGGTCGAGAAGTTTCTACAAGACTTTCTCTTCCTTTTCCAGTTCCTAATCAATTCCTTTTACCCTTCCTACAACTCTCCTTCTTTTAATAATTCTCCTTCCTAACGAACAAATCTTTTCGAAAAAATAATTTTCTTTTAATACCACAAATACACTAAGATAAACGAAAATGTGTTCGGACTCTTTCTTTTTCGTCATAAGTTTTACGACAAGAAGAAGCACGATTCAGAGACTAACACTTGGAATCTGCCGTGCAGAAATGGAAGCCCCAAAACTGATCTTTTCCTTCGTCAACGGACTCGACCTGGCCGTGTTCGAGGACGAAGCGCCCGATAATGGAATTATTCGATTCGGATAAGGATTCGGGGACACCGACATCAAAATCCCCGATGTCACTCTCTTTTCACTCACAAGCAAAGTACCGAAGCGAGAAGCCGTTGATTGAGTTTAACCTCAAGTAAACTCATGAATTCCCTCCTCTGCAAAAGATTCCAACTGAGAGGAGTACTGATGTTCGCAGAAGGACTGTTGTTGCTACCCCCACTGGTCTAGTTGTCTCTGCACCTACCCCAACTTCTGCCAGACTAAAGGGAAAGGAAGTTCAGAACTATGATGAACCTGTTACCGTGGAGGGTACAGACCTTCCTATGAAACCTTCTGTTTTTGAAATCGGGTCCAGCTCGAGAATTCCATCGCTGACACGGACTCAGAGGAGGAACAGAAGTAGAAGGATTGCTAGAGAAGCCAGAGCTGCTGAAGTCGCTTTTCTGGAGGAAATCCCAGAACTGCCCGAGTATACACCACTACCTGAATACATACCACTTTTGGGAGGAAGTAAATTCCATCCCCTCTCCACTACAGAGGATGAAGAAAATATCCGCAAGATTGCTTCTACATTGCCTCAGCTAGCATATTATAACGATAGTCGTAAAAAAAGGGCTAGAATTACGCCATTTGCTCGACTGCAAACCTTGATAGAAAAGTTGGCAAAGAAGGAAAAATGCCCTGTATCAGAAATTTTAAGAAGGATAGGGCGGGTGCCAGCCAAGTCCCGTCTTGGGCCGCGAGTAGAACCTGCTATCGCTGCGGAAAAGCCGAATAAGAGAATGAAAGATAGTCCACCTGCCGTTGTTTCAGGACTACAAATCAGGGATGATACCACCTTCCAGCATTTAGCTGACAGACCATCCGGTCCTAGACCTTCTGCTGCTAGAAGGATGGTATGGCGTCCCACTACGGACAATTAATATTAAAACAACAACACGAGAAGGAAAGTCTCGTCGGGAGACTTGAGTCCGAAGAAAGTGCTACCGCGAGTAAAGGGAACTCATGAGAAGGAAACTCGACAGTTATCACATGACAACTGCAAGGATGTACAGAAAAGACCACTAGAAGATGCTATGGAAAAGCTAAGAACTGATATTCGGTGATTAGCAAAGGAAAGAGAAGAGAAATTCGGAGATGAGGTTGACTCGTCAGAGTTCATGGATGATGAATATGCAGAAATTAACATGGTTGAAACTCGAGCTTCGTCAGCTTCACAAGGTGCTCCTGCAGCCGCAGAAAGAGAGGAGCCGGAAGTAATGAGGAGGCAGCTTCAAGAGAAAGATGATACGATCGCCCAAATGGCAAAAAGGATGGAAGAGATGGCTGTAGCCCTAGCCACTCTCCAGAGTCAGGTTCAACCCCAGAGAGAAACACCCCCGGAAGTCATTCACATTGTAGACGGAGGAAAGGAGATTATGTCCGTCAACGGGGATGATCAATTAAAGAAGGATACAACACAAAGCATGATTCCGGAAAAGGATATTAAGAACATGGTGGAACAGCAGGTGCGAGAAGCCTTGGCACAATCAAAGAGCGGGACATCCATTCGGACGGGTAGACCTTACCACGAAGAATTCGACGCTGTCCAATATCCGAAAGGCTTTGTACCACCTCTGTTCAAGACCTTTGATGGAACCGGAAACCCTCGGCGGCATGTTGCACATTTTCGTGCCGGTTGTTGCAATGCCGGCGGAAGTGATGCTTTACTCTTCGACAATTTGTCGACGGCACTGTCGAGGATCGCCTTTGATTAGTATGCAGAATTACCGAACGGTTCGGTGAAGACATTTTTAGAACTAGAGAACCTCTTCATCAAGTGATTTACCGGAGCTCAGCACCACATCACTATAGGTGATTTAGTGGTAGAGAAGCAGAAACCCAACGAAACCTTGGTGGACTACATACTTCGATGGAGGAACCTAAGTATGAAGTGTGAGCCACAGCTACAAGAACAGCATGCAGTCGGCATTTTACTAAAGAGTATTCACGGCCCGATAGAACTTCTCCTCAAGGGATTTACTGTTAAGACTTTTGAGAAGTTGTTAAGCAAGGCCGGAAGCTTGCAAGAGGAGGCGAAGCAATTAAGTTTTACCGATAAAACAGACAAACAAAAGCCCGTGAAAACTTTTGAAAAGAAGTCCGGGATCGTTGCAGCAGTCGACAAAGGCAAGCAACCGATACAAATATCGTCGAACGGCCGCAGTAACCTCAACGAGATTACCGGCAACTCCCGACCCGGCTATCGGTCATCTCGACAGGTATGAACAACCACCTTGTCCGCAACGTACGTTAAGGGAGCTTACGAGCGAGGGAGTATCCGTTCAAGAATGAGGCGATGCTCGAAAATGTTCCGCGATTTGATGAAGACTCCAGATTTCCAACTACCAGAACCTAAGAGACCAAAAGAAGTCGACAAGAAAGGTGATCCCAACTTTTTCCCTTACCACCGGATGCTTGGGCATAAGATAGAAGATTGTATTACCTTCAAAAGTTGGCTCAATGACAATCTTCGGAAAGGGAATATAACGATCCCGAAGGAGTACATGAAGGAAACCCAGAAAGGAGGTTCTGTCAATGTTATCTCGACGGATCTCATTGTGCCGATAGACCCACATGCGGCCGATGATGGATGGGCTACCGCTTGGACAAGGTCTTCGAAAAAGATTTTGGATCACATCCAAACCGCTTCGGTGCGAGCCTCAATTCAGAGTTCGAAACCTGTTAAGTCGACACTATCACTTGCGATAGAAGAACCACCTCAACAAGAGACAATTGAAGAGAAGAAGAAAATCGACGAAGAAGAGAAGACTGAGGCTCTTAAGGCTAGACTAGGGGCTGCTTATCCTAGGATAGTTGTTTCCGATTCGGGGGAGAAATCCCTCGAACCTCTAACTCTGTATGATTATCTGCTCACTCCGGTGGGATCTTATAATGATAAGGGTTATGGAGTTCGCTACGTTTTGACTGTTTCTAACAATTATGTAACTGGCGACAATCAACCTAATCCGGACATCGATTTCGATACAAATGACAATTCTCAAATCATACACAATCTCGACGATCACAATGACGAAGAAGGCATCCATCAAGGAGGCTACGAGAGTTCAACAAGCAACGAATTTATTTGTAAGTTTCGAGGAGCTCCAGTCACGATAGAGTTAGAGCCTTCAGACTCTGAAGCTAATCCAGAAGGACCCCTCATTCCGATTCAGGAGGAAATACCAGCAAACTCAATACTGGATTCAGAAGAAATTACAGAAGTTAACTTAAGAAGTGGAAGACTTCTACCTCTGAGAATGGGTCCAAAGGACAAAGGAAAGCAGGTGGTTGTTCAGGAAGAACCAACCCCGGTAGAAGAAATACCCATTCGGGAAGAAATCGAGACACATGGAAATAAAGTGGACTACAACGTGCTAGCCCATCTTAGGAAACTACCGGCAAGGCGAGCATCTACGACGCTCTCATCTTATCAAAGGAGATGAGAGAAGCTCCGATCGAGGCCTTACTTGATCCGAGAAATTTGCTTAGCTCGAATGACCGGAGATTCCTTAGATAAGGTTTGCTCGTTAAAGGAACGACGAGGTGTTACCTTCACGGATAATGACCTACTACTCGGGACGAGCGGACCACAACCGACCGTTGTACATTTCGGTTACAATAGGGAAGTTTACACTCTCCGAGTATTGGTGGATCCGGGAGCATCGATCAATATAATGAATCTTTAAACGCTAGCATATTTGGAAATTGATGCTCGCGAGCTTGAAGCGAACAAAATGTTATTAAGAGGATTCAACCAGAAAGGAGAAAGAGCCCTCGGATCAATAACACTGCTAATGAAGACCGGTGACTTGGCAAAGACAACCGCAAAATTTCACATAATCAATTTAGAAACATCGTTCAACGCTCTACTGGGTCGACCATGGATACATGAAAACCTGATGGTACCATCATCTCTACATCAGTGCATCAAATACTACGATGGAGGGGAACAGTGCATCAAAGGTGACTTACAACCATTCTCCGTACATGAAATTGGAATCCATGAAGATGCGGCTTATTATGCACCTCCGAAGAAAACAATCTTCTCCGGAGATACCATAACGAATGAAGCAAAGGGAATTCGGGATGACGAAGAACTCGAAGTTCTAGTCCAACGGTCACTCACCACTCCCTTACGGCGAGATGGTGAAGGTTTCTCCACAACTCGCATCCGAGGTCGAGGCCGGGGATGAGGTCGTGGCAGAGACATTAGGACAGTTGGACAGAGGAAACCAGCTATCTATGTTGATTGGGAAGACGGTTCTGAAGAAGAAAAAGAAATAAAGCAAGAAGCAGCGACAATAAGTCAGAAGAAGCCGCAATTCAGGATCCCGCTCGAAAATGAAAAGAATGAAGAATATAAATCGATGTACGAGAAGATTAACCACAATGTACAAACTATGACCCTGACCCCGATCCATTCTAATAAGATCGAGGGTATGGTGGTCAAAGAGGTACGTAGCGGCGGTGCAAGACCAATCAAATTCTACCGAGGTGCTCCTTCCTCTAAAACTGAAAATAATGTACAATTTGAAGATGTCACTTCATCAGAATTAATGGAATTACCTTTTGAGTGGTACTCTCCCTGTGTTCAAAATTTAATCCAGTGTGGTTTCTTAGCTCGACAATGGACAAAAGGTCAATCACAACATTTTGAAAAATTATGGAATAACTCCGGTCGTCCACCCAGTTCAAAGCATGGTCTCGGGTTCGGCACAGTAGGATCAGTTGACGATACTGAATTTTGCTTGGTTGTCACTTGCGAGTCCAATGAAGACTGCATGGAAGCTACGAGAAGAATTTGAAGATTTACAAATTGGAGACGCTCCACCGAATTCGAAGAAGAGATTAAATCTACGATAGATGAGTTAACGGAAGTTAACTTAGGTACTAGCGAAGAGCCTAGACCTACCTTTGTTAGCTCCTTACTCAATAAAGAAGACTCCGAAGAAATAATCAAGTTATTAATGGAATTTAAAGACTGTTTTGCTTGGAGCTCCGATGAGATGCCGAGTTTAACTCAGAGGTTGCGAGTCCATAAGCTAGGAGTGGATCCTGCTTCGTCCCGGTCGGACAAGGTCCCAGAAGAATGCGTCTAGAAATCGAACAACAAGTCATAGCTGAAGTTAAAAAGCTAATAGACGCTAAATTTGCCCGCGAAGAACAATACCCGACTTGGTTAGCCAATGTGGTACCAGTTAGGAAGAAGAATGGTCAGATCAGAATTTGTGTGGATTTCAGAGATTTAAACAAGGCATGTCCAAAGGATGAATTCCCTCTACCGATCCCAAAATTAATGATCGACATTGCTTCAACACATGAAATATTCTCATTCATGGATGGATCTTCAGGATACAACCAGATAAAAATGGCTCCAGAAGATGAAAAACTTACAGCATTCAGAACACCGATCGGAGTATACTGCTACACAATGATGTCATTCGGACTGAAAAATGCAGGAGCAACATACCAAAGAACGATGACAAGAAATTTTGATGATCTCATCCACAATCAAGTTGAATGCTACGTGGACGATGTGGTCATCAAAAGCAAAGTAAAGGAAAACCACCTGTATGACTTGAGAATTATTTTCGAATGATTAAGACAATTTAACCTTAAGATGAATCCCTTAAAATGAGCCTTCGGCGTCACCTCCGGGAAATTCTTAGGATTCGTTGTCCGACATCGTGGAATTGAAATCGACCCGGAAAAGATTAAAGCTATCTTAGAAATGTCGCCTCCCAAAACCTTAAAGCAACTACGATCTTTTCAAGGGAAGTTGGCATATCTTCGATGCTTTATCTCGAACTTGTCAAGTAGGTGTCGGCCTTTCTCGGCATTAGTTAAAAAGGACGCCAAATTAATTTGGGAAGAAAAATGCCAGAAGGCCTTTGAGGACGTTAAGCAATATTTAATGACACCTCCTGTCTTAGCAGCCCTAGTCTCAGGTAGACCGCTGATACTTTATACCGCGGCTTTAGACGACTCTCTCGGAACCCTGTTAGCCCAGGTTAATGATGAGGGTAAAGAAAATGCTCTTTACTACCTAAGCCGTCGTTTACTTCCGACGGAAATAAGGTATCCCGCAATTGAAAAGCATTGTTTGGCCACGATCTTCTCCGCTCAAAAGCTCGGGCACTACATGCTTTCTCATAAGGTCAACTCGATCTCGAAATTTAATCCATTGTAATACTTGATGACTCGTCCAACGCTTTCCGGTAGACTTGCCGGATGGTCGATGATATTATTGCAATTCGATATAACTTTCGTGCCTCTTCGTGCCGTAAAGGGACAAGTCCTAGCGAGACTTCCTCGCAGGCACACCCTTTGCGGCGGAATCTCCTCTCGATGACGACTTGCCGGATGAACAAATATTGAGCCTAGAAGACCACGATGATCGACGTTGGGAATTATATTTCGACGGAGCATCTTAACACACAAAGATGAAAAATCGCAAGTGATAGTGCCCGGTAAGGCGGGGATCGGATTAATCTTTATAACACGGAGCGGGGGATGTTAAGATACTCCTACCACTTGACGGAGCCGTGTACAAACAACGAAGCGAATACAAAGCCCTCATAACGGGATCTGGAATTAGCTATTCAAATGGGGATAACGGACATCAACATCTGCGGGGATTCGCGAGTTAATCATTCAACGGATCGCCGGACGATACGAAATTTTAAAACCAAGACTCGAGCAATACTTCCGGTATGTCATACGAATTGTTGAACAGATTTCGAATGTGACAATCTACAAAATTCCCAGAAAAGAAAACGCTTTAGCAGATGCGTTAGCCCGTCTCACTAAAGAATTTGCCTGTTTGCAAGATGAGTCAGTAGAAGTGTTAGTTCACGGACGTCAGGTCCTATCACAGCTCGACATTGACACAATACACAAATCGGAAAAGAAGAAGAACCGGTTACAACGAGTGACGAGAAAACACGGAAGATTGGCGACGGCCATTAATGAACTACACCGCAAACGGGAAAACTACCGGACGATAGGTCGTTAGCCATCGGATCAAGAAAAGAACTCTGTCCTACGCATTAATAAACAACACGTTATACGAAGGTCTTTCGATCAAATGTGGCTAAGGTGCCTAAGAGGGTCCGAGGCCCGTGAAATTGTTAAAGAGGTGCATTCGGGACTGCGTGGCGCTCACCAATCGGGTCCGAAGATGAAAATGAAAATTAAAAGACTAGGGTACTACTGGCCCTCGATGATGATTGACTGCATGAAAATCGCCAAGAGCTGTCACCAATGCCAAGTGCATGGAGTGGTTCTACACCAACCTCCGAATGTGTTACATCCGACAATTGCGTCGTGACCATTTGAATGTTGGGGCACAGATATAGTGGGTCCAATAGAACCACCATCTTCAAAAGGACATCACTTCATTCTTGCGGCTACAGATTACTTTTCCAAGTGGGCGAGGCGGTTCCACTTAGAGAAGTGAAAGCACACCACATGCTACGGTTTTCAAGAACCAAGTTGTCTACCGTTTCGGAGTGCCGCGCGAGATCATCTCGGATAATGGGTCGGCATTCGAAGCACACAAATCAATAATTTCGTCGGGAGACACGGAATCGGCTGGTGGTATTCAACAATTTACTACCCAAGAGCAAACGGCTCGGTCGAGGCTTTTAATAAAACTCTCATTCAAATCTTAAAGAAAACCTTGGACGATAATAAGAGAAATTGGCACGAGAAGTTATTAGAAGCCTTATGGGCCTATCGGACAACCTTCGAACTCCTACTCGAAGCTACGCATTACGCTCCGGTGTATGGGTCCGAGGCAGTGTTACCCTTAGAGGTCCAGCTTCCTTCACTCAGAATCGCAGTCGCAAACAAAATCACGACAGAAGAGAATGCCAAATTACGGGTAGAAGAATTGGAAAGCCTGGAAGGGAAAAGACTTGCAGCGCAGCAGAATATAGAACTATACCAAGCCAAGATGGTTCAAGCCCATGACAGACTAGTCCGCCCAAGAACCTTTAAAGTTGGTGACTTAGTTCTCGTTCTCAAGAGACCTATCCTTGCACACCGCAAGATAGGAGGAAAATTTGAACCCACTTGGGAAGGGCCGTTTGTGGTTGAAGCAGTATACTCAGGAGGCTCCTACCAGCTAGTGAATTGCCGAGGAGAACAACATATACTTCCGATCAACGGACGATACTTGAAGAAGTATTATGCTACCTGATGTTTCGAAGGAATAAATTCTTCATCCCTAGAAGCACGGGTGAAGTAGTTACTTATGATTGGGTCCGAACCCAAAAATAATAAAAAATGTGCTAAAATAAATAAAATCATGATAATAAAGTTTTTCTTATTTTCTCTTCCATATCAAAATCTCTTTCTCGATCTTATCCCACTTCATTCTCGTTAAATTTAAAAATACAAGAAGTAATAAAAAAACTGTCTTTAATAAACATTTTCTTAATGTTCTTGTTCTTAGTATAGCCCCTGATCCTTTTCCTTATCTTTTCGCAGGGAAATGTCGAACGGGCGGTTGGTCCTGAACTTTAGAAATGGCGTATGCCTTGCACTCGACGAAAAGAGGGTGAAAGATGGAGCGATAATAGAGATTGACTCGGACTTCGCACCGGCGAGTCCGCAATACGAGGAAAGTGACTCGGGTCCCGATTGACCGAGAGGAACTGCCCGGTCGAGACGATAATGAAAGTGGGTGGCCCAAGCTACCACTCCAGCAGCAAGAAAAGGAAAACAAACACTGAAGAAGACAAGAGAATCAAGTCTGTAGTCGCTACAGCAGAAGGTAGACTTGTCAGCGCCGCGCCCACAGAAATTCAGGAAGTACGAAGAGCTACTCTCACAGCAACTCAGTGAAGAAATAAAAATCGCCGTATCCGCAAGATGTTAACTAAACTAGCAGCGGACCAGTGCGACGAGGCAGTTGCTACTACTAGTGCATATACTTCAAGGACACCAGTTCACCGGGTACCTGAAGAAAGGAGGCCAGCTCCGAGAATAACAGAAGAGACCAGGGAAATCTCAAGAAGAACAGAAGAAGGATGGCTACCACGCCACCAGATAAAGTCACCAGTAATGCATAACCTTGTTGCAGAAGCAACCCTGGAGGATGTCCCGACGGACACCATCCCCGAGGAGCCGAGGTATGCGGGGAGAACGTGAAGGGATTGAGCCATATATCCCACAATACGTCACCGAGGCCTCGCCATTTGCGGATTATTCCGGAATACGAGCTAGAAAGGATGCGGAATGTCGAGAAGAAAACTTTTGAATACTTCGAGAGAATCGGAGGCGGGAGGATCAATATACTAGAAGGCCTCGAGCTACATACGGACGTGTTCTCGGAATACGAACAACAACAAATCGTGGATCGCATCCGGGATTTGAAAAGAATGGGCCGAGCGGGCCGCCTAAGAGAAAAGACTTACTCGGAAGCCCGGAGATGGATGCCGGGGAAAGGGAGAATTACAATACAATGTGGATGCTGCTACAACTTCGCAGAAGACAGGAAGGGAAACCCACCAGGGATACTCCGTCATGGCCAGGTGGATCCAATGTCATTAGTCATCAAAAGGATGGTAAAGAGAATGATCACATGGAGGGTACTGCCGGCAGATTGCATACCCAACAGTTGCATCATTAACATTTACAAGAAGGGTGACTGCATACCCCCGCACATAGATCACCACGACTTTGTCGAGACCTTTTTGCACGGTTTCTTTTACGAACGAGTGTAATATCATGTTCGGATCCGACAAGCAGGCCCGAGTGAGTTCCGAGGGCCGATAAAGATACCATTTCCGGTAGGTTCCGTCATGATGCGAAGGGTAACGGAGCGAGATGTCGCTAAACATTGCATACGGGAGTACCAATGAAGCGGATCTCGGTTACTTTTAGAAGGATGGATGACAGGAAAGCATCTTACCACTTCCGGCCGGACCGGAGCTAGAGAGCCTCCGGCCTTACGAGCTGTGAGTTACATGGAAAATATCACACCTCCAACGTACATCCATACGGCATCCTTGCCAAGGATGGCTTGGAAGGTGATGTTATTGACCATGTACCTCACTATTCAGACATGGATTTCTGAGAGATACCTTTTTTGGAAAGATCGACAAAGATCATACATAATTCGTTTTGAGTCTACATGGATTGTATGAGATGTATTCCAGATCGAGTTGTATGATGTATCTTCAACATGATTGGAATGAAGGTGACTATGTCACATTTTTGGCCTTCACCTCTTTTGTGCAAGTTGACTGGAAAACGCCATTAAAGTTAAATGAACTTTGAACGAAGAACAGAAAAGAAACAAAAAGAATAAAAGAGAACTTTCCTTAAAAATCTAAATAGAAAAAAAATGATGAACACCAAATTCACATGAACATTAAATGAATGATAAAATAAATTTGAATCGTTAAAGACAAACAAAATGAACATAAATTTCAAATCAAATTTCAAATTCAATCTTTCCAAATTTCAAATCAAATCTCAATCAAATTTCAAATTCAATCTTTCCAAATTTCAAATCAAATCTCAATCAAATTTCAAATTCAATCTTTCCAGATCTCAAATCAAATCTCAATCAAATTCAAACTCAACCTTCCAAATCTGAAATCCAATCCGTTATACTCTCTCCCTTGTCTGGGATGGAAGCGGTTGATTCCATTGACACAGATCAAATCTGATGGCGAGGAATTGTATCCAATCCAAACCAGCAACTTCCGATCAACTCTTTTGAATGGGATATGTAGTATTTACATATTCCCTCCTAATTTGTTTCTTTCCAAAAAAAAAATCTTTTACAACTTTCATGAAATTCTCGAAACACCAAAATCCCACACTGCAAATCTTTGCAAAATAAATTATACATCAAAATCAAACTTTTGGGGTTGAGGATTTTACATCCGAGACTGCATTGCTTTAGGATTCTTTCCCTATCAAAATGAAATACATCAAAATCAAACTTTTGGGGTTGAGGATTTTACATCCGAGACTGCATTGCTTTAGGATTCTTTCCCTATCGCAATGAAATACATCAAAATCAAGCTTTTGGGGTTGAGGATTTTACATCCGAGACTGCATTGCTTTAGGATTCTTTCCCTATCGCAATGAAATACATCAAAATTCAAACTTTTGGGGTTGAGGATTTTACATCCGAGACTGCATTGCTTTAGGATTCTTTCCCTATCGCAATGAAATACATCAAAATCAAACTTTTGGGGTTGAGGATTTTACATCCGAGACTGCAATGCTTTAGGATTCTTTCCCTAACACAATGAAATACATCAAAATCAAACTTTTGGGGTTGAGGATTTTACATCCGAGACTGCATTGCTTTAGGATTCTTTCCCTATCGCAATGAAATACATCAAAATTCAAGTTTTTGGGGTTGAGGATTTTACATCTGAGACTGCATTGCTTTAGGATTCTTTCTCTATCGCAATGAAATACATCAAAATCAAACTTTTGGGGTTGAGGATTTTTCATCCGAGCTTGCATTGCTTTATGATTCTTTCCCTATCGCAATGAAATACATCAAATTCAAACTTTTGGGGTTGAGGATTTTACATCCGAGACTGCATTGCTTTAGGATTCTTTCCCTATGGCAATGAAATACATCAAAATTCAAATTCTTAGGGTTGAGGATTTTACATCCGAGACTGCATTGCTTTAGTATTCTTTCCTTATCGCAATGAAATACATCAAATTCAAATTTTTGGAGTTGAGGATTTTACATCCGATACTGCATTGCTTTAAGTTCCTTCCCTACTGCAATGAAATACATCAAAAATCAAACTCTTGAGGTTAAAGATTTTACATCCAATACCGCATTGCTCTGAGATCTCTCCTCATTGTAATGATTCAATCCAATCAATTCAATTTTCTTTTGAGGTTGAAGATGTTACATCTAAAACCACAAAATTCCAATTCTCATTTCAAATCAAATCCCTTCAAATAAATTTTGACAAAACTTCAATTTAAATTAAAACTCAAGCTAAAATCTAAACTTACACATCAAAATTAAACTGAAACAAAATAAAATCTAAATTGAAATTCCCCCAGGTCATGTGATTTGGGATTCACCTCCTTTTCCTTTCCCCAGCGAGAGTTCAGGAATCTCCAGTCTCAGAGATATACTTGACACTCCCCAGCGGAAATTCTTCTACTTCATCCTAAGTTTGTCACTTGGACATCTGTGTTGGTTTTGTTGATCTTTTCGGTCAACGCCAATACGCGCGGTGTGCTTGGTTAGCACACCACACCTATTGGGGGTCCATTTGTTGACCTCATTTTTGATGAGGTCTTCTCTTCTCTCTATAGTACTTAGGATCTAGCCTTAGGCTTTTCCTTTGACTATCTCAGAGGATTAGAATTGGGACCCACCACTTAGAAATTCAAACCACTTCTTAACTCCCTGCAAACTCCACAAACTTGACTGTAGATCCCTAATCACCTAGAGGGTTGAAATCAAATGTGGATGTTTAAAGGATGAGTTCCTGTAGGACTCTTTGGCCTTAGGACTACCCTGGGTGTCCTGGTCTGGTGAAGGGCTGACTTACACACACACTACACCTATACACTACACTTTCACACACATCCTATAAACACACCCATACCTAACTTGACCTCCTGACTCATAAAGGTGATTCAAATGGATGGTCCTTAAACCCTAAGACGTTGGCTAAGAGGGTTAGGAACAACATAGTGGATGCCTCAAATGAGTCCTTTCATGGCTCATGTGGGCTTGATATGGCTTCATGGCTCAACCAAAATGATTTTATTCCACTTACATTCACCTAATCTTCAATTTTCCAAATTTTCAATTTTTGACCCCCGGGACCCTACACCCGCCTAGCCTACCCAAAGCCCTTGAAATTATCCAAATTTTTCAAAATTTCCAAATCACCCAAAATTCCCCAAAATTAACCTTGAACATTTCCTCACCAATCAAGTTGATCATCCATAGCCAAAAATACCAAAAATTCCAAAAAATACCTCCAAATACCCAAAATACCCCTCTTGACCCAAAAATCCAAAAATTCAGAAAATTACCAGAAAATTTCAAAAAATCCCAAATATTCGAAATTTCATTTTGTTCAACTACACCATGGGTAATTTTTTCAATTTACCCCACTTTTGTCAAAACCCCCAATTTGACCCATTTTAACCCTAAGTGAACCCAATGTTAAGCCAAACCTACTCAATTGGCCCAAATTCTGGTCCAATTCAATTCTAAACTTCAATTCAACATTCCCAACACCAATCTAGACCAAATCCAAGTCCAATTTGATTGACATTTGAATCCAATTTCACTTTTGGCCTTAAAGCCCAATTTGGGCCCATGACCCAAACCTAATCCAAACTAACCCAATTCAACTCCAATTAATCCCAAACCTTTTCTAAACCTTCATTAACATCCCCACAAACAAAAAACTAACATGATTTGCCCAAAATTTAGACCCAAACCCCACTCAAATTCAACCCAAAGTTAAAAGGCCCAATTTTGACCTAAACCTAAACCTAACCCAAATAAGCCCAAGCCCCAAAATCAAAACCCAACCAAAGCCAAAACCTCTTTGAAACACTCCCATAAACATTTCCCAACATTTATTTTACATCAATTTCAACCCTAGCCCAACATTGGCCCAAGTTAGCCCAATTTGACCTACATTGGCCCATTCACCAAAGAGGTCCAAATCCAACCCAAACCTAGCCCAAATACTTCAAATTTATTCCAAATCATTCATGAAACATTCCTAAACTAAATTCAACACTCATTGGATCCAATCCTTTGCTAAATTCTCATCCTAAAATCAAAAAAACACACTTCCTTAAATCACTTTAAAAGCCCACCTTCACTAAATTTCAAAGGCCCAAAGCCCACATGACAACCCTATATCATCATCCATTGGATGAAACCATCTCCTAAGCTCTAAACCCATGATAAAATAAATCCAAATCAAGCCATATGCCAAATCCCAACAAATCACCCCTAAATTACCAAAATTTCTAAAATCCATTTTCATGAAATTGACCAAGCTTTTCCCCAAGCCAAAGACAAGCCATGAAGCCATGCATGAGCCCCATAGGAGCCATGAGAGCCATGGAATCCACTTTCCACCTCACCAAACCATTAATGGCAAGAGAGGGGATCTCTTTCTAAAACCTTTTTTAAGCCCTTTTTAACTTAAACATGATACACTCTAAACCATACTTTGCCACCTAATCCTTGATGTGGACTTCACTACCTTTGGTAGGTTGACTCACATGATCCTCCCAGCCCAAAACCAGAACTTGGAAGGGTGAACCAAACCCAAAATGGTGGGTTGACCCATTTGGACCCAAAATGAGCCTCTGCCCATACCATTTTAATCCAAACCCTTTACACCTGTCCATGGCCAATTGACTGCACAAACCTCCAGCCACGACCCACTCGGACCTGAAGGTGACCCATGCCTGCCGGCCAGCCGCCTGGGTCGCCGGAAAACACCATGGCCGAGACCTTGGGAGGAGCCAAACTTTGGAATTCCACCTTGCTGAGTTGCCCCATAACCAATGGCCACCATGGCTGTTCTTCCCTTGACCTAAGCAGCTGATCCCAAGCCCTAACTTCCCCTGGGATGCCCTCCAGCCTCTCCTATTTAAACCCCACCTCTCTCGGCCATGAGGAGGTGCTGAACCGAACCTTGCGAAACCCCGCCAAAATTGCTCCGAGACCACTCTCCATACTTAGAGTAGTTGATCCCCGGTGACAATTTGCCTTAATCCACACCAACAGAGCCCGATTTCTCGGTCAAAATTCCACCCAAAACCGGGACACTTCTCCACGGTGGAACAATCCTCAAATTGATTGGTCCTACACCTTCACCAGACCAAGGGAAGAAGTCCGCCAGCAAAAGCCCCCTCTCCAGGCCACCCATCTGTTCCAGACTCCAAGCTTTGTGATCGGGCTTGGTCGAAATCATACCTAGACAATTCACCAGGCCAAGGGACTTCATCTGGAGCTTGCTTGGACCCAATTGAAGGTGACACAACCCTCAGATTGAAGCCACACTTCTCTGAGCAAAGGTATGAGCTAACTCTTTATCTCGAGCTTCTGGAGATTCTCCATTTCAAATGCCTTAATTTCAATGCATGATCACCGAATAGATGTAATCGTCTCTTCAAGACGAATCCATAGAGCACAAGAACACGAAAATCCGTTAAGTATTGAGTGAGATATTAGGGATTTAGTGTGGACGGTTCTCGGGCTAGGAGGCTTGGGGACGATGAACGGATGTCGTTCATTTAATACACGCGCGGACGGACGGCCAGGATCGTGCCGGATGAGGAGACGGAACGATACAGCGGGCCCCCGGAGCGCTGAGTTGGATGGCGGCACCGAATCAGAAGACGACGCGTGTGCGTTCAGAGCTGCCGAGGTTAAGCTGGCGCCGCGTCACTTAAGTAGAAAAATAGGTTATTTTTCTATTTATTTAATTCCCTAAACTTCAAAAATGCATAACTTTTTGTAGGAAAATCAAAAAATAAAATAAAAATACCCTCTTGCTCAGTGAACAGAGGAGAATAATGTGGAAAAGAAATCATTTAATTTCATCAAGTACTTTATTTTTAATAATTTATTTACTCTCTACATTGTTTTAATTCTCCATGCATATAGGAAATTCACCATGGCATGAGACCAAAGGGCTTTTGAAGCCTCTGAATTTGGGAACATTCCCTGAATTTTCCATAGTCAGAGGCCATCCCTATGAGAAGTTATTGATTTTTCAAATTCATGTTGCTGTTTTGAGTATTTTAAATCTAATAATTAGCATGTTGTGAAATAAATTCTAGGAAAATTTGAGGATGTTTCTTTTGACCAGAGGACTCTAGGAAAAATAGGTTTTGAATTAATCCACTTGGAATAATCCTAATTGGCTTAAACATCCAAAATAGGTCCTTAATTAATTAGAGCTAATCATACATCAAATTGACTTGAAATCAATTCTCCACTGACCTTTAGGATCAGAGGAACCCACCATAAAAATTTGAAGTCAATTGGACTTGGTTAGCTCTACTAAATGGGTTGATTAAGCCATTTAGCCAATTTAAACTTTAAAAAATTCATAACTTTCAAAATACTTTTCAAAAATTCACCAAACTGGTTTTGGAGCCTCTCTGATCTTAGGGGAATTTAAGAAAATTAAAATTTTAATTTTCTAAAAAAGTTGATTTTTTGTATTATTTTAATATTTTAATAATTAAAAAATAATAAAAATCACAAAAATAATAAAATTCACCAAAATATCACATTTTGAATTTTAATCACTTAGGAACAAACCCCATATTTTTCTTAGGTCTATTTGATGAGATATTAAATTTTAAAGCCCTAAGGTAATTTTAAAATTAAAAAAAATGTATTTTTTAGCATTTCCACTAAAATAATTCTAATAAATCAAAGAAAAATCAGAAAATTGTAAAAATTGATTCTCTGATTTCCTTGATATCAGAGAGATTTTTGAAAAATATAAAATTCATTTTTCAACCTTTATTTTATTTTTAAATTAATTAATACTCCAAAACTCAAAATAATTATAATAAAAAGAATATAATTCAAGAAATCACCAAAATTGGTCCAAGTGGTCCTCTGGACATTAGGGATATCCCATAATTTTCTTAAGGACAGAAACTTTCCCTTGGTCATATTATTAAATTTTCTTTGGAAATCTCTATTTTCCACCAAAAATAATTACATAAATAAATTAAATACAGAAAAATCACATTTTCTCCTCTCATGTCTTTATTGACATATGAGTGAAGTCACATAAAAATTTCAAGTTCATTTAAGCTCAATTTAGTGAGTTATGAAATTATTATGCTTGAAGGGCAAAATGGTAATTAAAATTTTAACCCTTAATTAAAACTTTAGGGTTAATAAAATTAAAAAGTAAAATATTTGATCTTAATCTGATTTGGATGATTGAAACTTGAATAATAAGGGTAGAAACCTTTTAAACAATTTAAAAATAATTGAAATAAACCTTAATTAAATAATTGATTAAATTTGGAAGAATAATAAAATTGGAATTATTAAAATAGGGATATTATTAGGAAGAGATTTGTTCTTTAATTTAAGAATCCCTAAATTAATCATCTCAAGAATATTTAATTCCTAATTAAAATGATAATCCAAATTTAAGATTTAAAATGCTAAAAGACTTAATCATTAAATTAAATTAAAGTTAAATTATTTAAATTAAACCCTTTTAAAATTTCAATTAAATTAATACTTTAACGAGTTACAATTAAATCATCTTTAGAACATAAAAGATAAAATATTAAATTAAAATTAAAAATAAAATTAAATTAAAATTTAAATTAAATTAAATAAAATTAAATTAAAAAAATACCAAATTAAATTAAATTAAATTAAATTAAATTAAATTAAATTAAATTAAATTAAATTAAAGCATATCAAATCAAATTAAATTAAATTAAATTAAATTAAAATAAAAAAATAAAATCAAGTTAAAATTAAAATTAATTTAAATTAAATTAATTAAATTAAAATTAAAACTAAACTAAATTAAATTAAATTAAAATTAAATTAAATTGAATTAAAAATAACATCACCAAAGACATAAAGAAATTCAAAATAAAGCAACTTGAACACTATTCCAAATTTAAACCCGTGAACTGAAATTAAATTAAATCACAAACCATTTGAACATCAATTTGACCTCGAAAGCTTTTGTTGTCATAACTCCTAAACAGAACGTTAAATGAAGTGTTACTTCACTTATAGGATATTCAAATGTCCTAGTTTACTGAGCAAGATAACAAAACTTGAATTCTCGGACGATTAATTCATTTGTATAATTAAATTCATTTGGACTTAAAACAATTCTAGCAATATTGAAAAGATGTTTAAGATTCTTCTTAAGCACTTCCTCAATATGATAGGATATTTATAAGAACAACTAAACTTAATTGTCCTTTGAAGAAGAAAATCGTCCTCAAACCAAAACACAAGAACCTAGACGTCATTGGAAATGACTAGCTATAGGATTAGGAACTTGGTAGAAAACCATAACCCTTTCCCTTAGCTTTACTGAGGAACTTGCTTTAAATGCTTAAATATTCTAAATTGTGTTTAAGTGCAGCCTGGGATGACGGGAAGACCCTCCAGGTATGCTTTTATTTTATTGCAATTTACTTTCTTGCAATTTACTTTATTGCAAATGCACTTTACTTTTCTTGCATGATAAATAACTGTTGCATGAAAACCCACACCTTTAGGGTAGCCCCTAAAACTGAAACCAAAACTAAATTAAAAGTCATTGCAAGATAAAATTCACCGCCACAACATTTCAAAATATAAAACAACTCAAAATTTAATCACAAATAGAACACAAAACTACAATTACAACTAAATTAAAACGTCTTGTTGGATGATCGGGAATACCTCGGATGATGTAACCTAAATGAAAGTGTGGAACTCATTTAGTTGAGTTTAGCAAATTCATCTGGACTAAGTGAATCCGATAAAAATAACGATGCCGGAAGGATGGAACCGTGGGATCTTAACCGGTGTTGTTATAATCAACTTTAAGATTTGTTTTAAATAAAACATAAAAAACACTTGGAAATTAAGATTTTCTCTAAACTAAAACACTTTTCTCATCTCCTGATTTATGACTTCTATAATAACTAAACCTCTACAACAACAAGGAGCTCGGAGCATGGTGGGCAGCATGACCATCTTCATCAGCAAAACCTGAATCTGCTTCAACAAAACTTTCTTAAGAATTAAATAACTAAGCCATAAGATATCTAGGTAGTTTGCCTAGTGCAACATAAATCCTCAACTCTTCTTTAGGCATTTGCATGATCATGTCATGTAAATTAAGCCCTAACCGGTCTTAGGACTCCGAGGTAGTCGTTTGGTACGACATAAACCCTCATATCTTCCAGGCTATTTGTATGATTTTATCATACAAATATAAGTCCAAATTAATTAAAATTGGCAAGATCAAAACATTAAAAAAACATTAGGACTTTCCTAAATCCAAGCCAAACAATAGGATAGTTGGGAAATTACCGAAGTTCGCTTCGAATCTGTGATTTCTCCTACCTTTCTTCCTTTGAATACCCAAAAAAAATGTTCCAAATTTGATCCACTCCTATTGAAATTCTAAAATTCAATCCCTTGAAAACTTATATTTTGAGATTCTTGAGAGCAGAACTACTGATTATTATCGAGAGTTTTCTTAGGTGATTCTCGTCACTTAAGATGTAATTAACTATAGGGGCTTGCCCTTATAAGGAATTTTAAGAACCCAGGTAATATAAACCCTGCTTAATTCATTTATATTAAGCAGGGGAACTTGTCGGCTTATAAAATTGGTTCGCAGACCAAACGGATGTCACAAATCTTCTAGTTTATTTAATCGAGCCCCATCACCAAACAATGTGTCTATTCTTCGAGATAGATACACAGTTCGTGATGCGGTGCTCGTTTATATAAACTATTCGGGATGTGATATCAGTTTGATTTCATATCTTAAAATTTTCAAATTTAAAATTATTTTCAAAATCAAATACTACTTTTCAAATTATTTATTTAAATTAAATTAAAAATTCGCCGACAATTTACGTTAGGCGACCCCCTCCCCTTTTCAAAACACATAACCTAAAAATAATGCCGACGACCTCATTATCAAGTAATGTGTCTCATTCTTTGGGGTAGTTTCATGACTTCTGGTGTAGTGCTCATTTATTTAAACTACCAAGGATACAAAATCAATTTGATTTCATATTTTTAAATCAAATTGATATTTTCCAAATTATATATATATATATATATTAAATTAAAATCTATATTTCTAACGGTCGACACGTAGCAGAATGTTAATTTAAAAAACATGTTTAGTAAGCAAAGTACCAAGTAAAGAACTACTATCACACACGTGAATTATATACATAAGAGGTAACAAAAGTGTAATGAAAATAAAAAGCATTAAAATTCACGGCACAGATAATAAATATAGCACAGTATAGTATTAAGAACAAAAGAAAAGTCAACCACTATTGGAGAAAGAAAACGCATAATCATAAAACTATTCTTCCTCATTCTCTTCATCATCATCCTACTCCATGGCCTTTCAGCGCTCAAACACATGATACAGAGGACATGTAGAAAATTCTGTTGTTTATTTGCCCATCAAAAAACTCTCAAGAGAGGTATTAAAACTTAATTCATATTCAGTATACGTTCTAAATATTACTCCAAATGATCCTGGTCCTCTTCATTCTCATGCATTTGACCTTGTAAGGAAAGTATATCACCTTGTTGTATATATAGCTGCTCTAATATGTTGTTCAAAGTAGAAGAAGTATATGTAGAAGCACTAGATGTAGAAATTCTTGAGGCTAATGTAGATGGTGCATCAGTAGCTCTTCCTCGATGTCTTCCATATATATCAACATTTGCCTTTCCAAAAGGCTTTAGTGGTTGGAGCAACTCCTCCAAAGATTCATGTTTAACTCCACATTTTTTGTAGATATTAAAAATAAGAGAAGGATAACCCAAAACCATAGAAGAGCTAGCTCTAGTAGTCATGGAAAATAGCCTTTTATATATCAAAGCCAATGTTTATATGATTCATCTACTGAATACAATAGTTGACAGTGGCTCTCTCTCGAATTACTTCGCTTAAATCATTCATTGGGAGCAGTAGAGTAGAAATGAAGTAATTTCATGCTTTGGATGGAGCATTAAGCATGGATGAAGAAAAATTTTCCTTATGTCTGTTCTTTATTTTCTACGCTCCATTCGTCCATGAGAAATAAAATAATCTCATCAAGCTCCAAATTAGTAGGCTTGAATTCAGAATAGTAGCAATTTAGAACAGGAAGCAACTGTAATAAGAAATTATTCCGATCGGGGGTATATTCAACTCCCCTGTCCTGAAAAAACACTTCATCCTTTGATGCTTCCAACAGATTCGTATAAAATTCCTGCACCACAGAAATGACTGCAACTATAGTGAAGTAACAGAAGCCTTCCCATTTTTTAGCCACAATCAAACTTTCCACAACTCCACCAAAACTCAAATTTCTTTAAGATTGACAAATTTCTTACTATCAATACTCCTTCCCCTTCCCTCTTTATTTCAGGAGACATATAAAAATATAGTAAAAAGAATAAATAAATTTCAATTGTAAGTTCTAAAGGCTCCTACAAGCGAGTTCCGAGCAAACAATCACTTTTAACCATGGATTTCTGGCCATCTTTTCCAATTATTTCAATTTTCGGCCTCCACTCAATGTGGAAGAAATCTTTAGTGAAAGTGATAAAATTTTAATACCAAAATGCAGATCTTACCGAGAGAAGAAGAAATTTGTAATTATTAAGTCCAAAAACACCAAGATTTTCTAACTAGGTGAAGCCCTAGGAGCACACTCGCGCGAATGGAGGAGGAAAAAGAGTTCCAGGTGAAAAAATGGTGTGAACCAGTCCAGAATTATGTTAAATGGTGGATTAGTTGGTTTGACACCTAAACATCAATTTGGATCTTAGGTGAGCTGAATCGCGGGCGCCTGGCCCATGGGTGCTAGATTTGGTGCCTAGGCGCCACACCTGAATTTGTGTCATCTTTTATATTTTAGATTTTCTAGTGTAAGCACAGTGAACCTAATGCTTTCGAACCTACATTACTTTGATTTACTTCATCTAAACAATTAATCATCTTCCAAAAAATCTCTTCAATGTCTATTTGCACAAGTATTAAACTCTCAATATTCCAACAATCCAAATGATTTAAGCATACTAACAACATAGTTTTACTTACAAACTTAATATAGATTCATTAACACACTCGATGGTTCAATACAAACATGCACCCTATCAAACCAACAATAGAAATCAAGCAAATACTAACATGGATACCAGATCATGCACATCTAGACACACATATTAAAAGTTTGGCATAACAATTACAAACATATGTAAACATCAAATTCCTCTCTCAAAATCTTGACTACTAATAATTGTGAAAATTGTTTCCATCTTCCTTTTCGTTCATCAGAGTTTGGTGCATGAAAAAGTTGTAAAAAGGAGTGCGAGGAAATTATTCAAGAACTTTCTCTCCAATCTAATTGTTCTCCTGATACATGCTTGCCTGCACCTCTTGGAAACATGCCAAGTGATTGAAATGGAGTTTAAACTGCCAATCCAAATGCTCAAATTGGTAATAGATGTAGTTCAACTTGGTATGCTGAATTGCATGCTCCTCTTCAACTTTCATTGTCTTATCCATAATCCTTTTAAGGAAAAGTGCTAGGAACTCATTAAAGTACGTCTGGGTGTTCTTATGCACAAATTTCCTTCCATTAGAATCACCATTGTTTTTACTCTCCATTAGAACAAGAAAAATGGACTGACACACCTCTTCTTGTCCAAATATGTTCTCTCAAACCTAGGATACGAGTAACAAGATCCGTAGACTACGTTAAGGTTTAAAGGAATTAAATAGGTTCAAATTGTAAGGGGTCAGTACTCCTTCAATTTCCATCCATGGCGCCTAGGCGCCAAACTTTCTACTAACTGGCGCTTAGGCACCAGATGTTGGCGCCTAGGAGCCAGTGCCCAAATAAGCATTATTTCTCCTTGCATCAAATTTTTACATTCCAATCTCAACTTGAGCATTAAATAAATGCTTTGAGCCTTCTTACGTCATGAAGGTCTCAGTACTACATTAAATAGTCCATCACAACAATAAAAATCAATCCAAAATCAATCCACACAACATAACTATAAAGCACTTGGTTTAACATTTTTAGCCCGATGTATCCAATCTTTTACTCTGAGTGAACCCACATCACAACCTCTTCATATAAATTATTTTTTCCACACATTTAAGGTTTCAATTGACCTCCATCTACTTTAATTATCCTTTCAATTTTAGATCTATAATATCCACAACACCATATAGATAGATGTCTATTACAATAAATGGCCGTATCCACCTAGAGTTAAGTTTTCTAGGAATAATTCAAATCTTATATTATAAAGTAAAACTTCTTGTCCATACTCAAAATACTTTCTTAAAATCTTCTGATCATGCCAATTTTTCATCTTCTAGTTCTTTTTGTTTTATTTTATCTTCACAGCTTTCTCGAAAATGGTCACCAATTAAATAATCAAGAGTCTCCATTCTGTAACATTCATCATATTTTTCTTTTGCTGGATACTACATTGACTTTAACATATTAATAGTAATTTCTTATTCAATAACTCTCATAGTAAGCTCTCTTTTTTGTACATCTATCATAGTCTCCATTCATTGTCTTATCCATAATCCTTTTAAGTAAAACTCTCATTATAAAATGATGATTTTAGATTGTAGGGGGGAAAATTTAATTTTAGGGTTTGAGAGAGATTTAGGAGATATTTCTCTAAGAATCGTAAGAGGAGTGGAAAAGTGAGAGATTTTTTTTCATTACATATCTACGAGAGAATTAAGTGAGATTTTAAGAAGAGAAAGTGATTTAAAGGAACTTCAAGAGATTTTTTTGGGGAAGACTTTGAGATAAGTTGTTTTACGTTATTTTTTAGTATACTTGTTTCTATATATAAACTTGTTTATATATATATAAACCCATGTTTTGTCGTATCTTCCTCATGAATTCCGAGTAGTATACTTTCTCTTTCACTTAACATAGAGACAGAGTTATGTGAAGAATATATTTGTATTGAAGTGACTTTAATTTCTTAAATGTGATGCTTAAAATCTCGAACTTAATTTATTTATCGATCTGGCCAATTGATTTGTTAAAATCTATTATGAAAACATATGATCCAGGAGGGCTATGATTTCAACAACCAAGTAAGAATTATATTTAATTTCATGGATGAGAATGCAGTCCATGGGGTTAAGTGCAAATAAATAGGTAAATATACTTTGAGTGGGAACTCAAGAGTGAGAGCTTGTTTTTTCCCAACTTAACCACACATTTAGGGGCTAAACTTTGGACTACCTAAGGTTTTTAATCTCTCATAAGAGGATAAAAGAATATTGTTGCTCCTACTTAGCACATTACAATTTGAGATAACTTTGATTATGCACTAATTATAACCTCATTGTAAAATGGAAAGATACTTTCTTAAATTTGAAACCTTGGTTATACATTAAGCTTGCTCACATTAGATTTAACTTTGATGTTTAGATACTAGTGTAGTAAACATAGTCCATTAGCATTTTAATACGAATATCAGTTTACTTTCTTATTTAAGTTTCCTATAGCTTAGATAATGTCACTTTGAGTTAATATTATAAGAATTTTTATCTCCCTGTAGGATCGATACTAAGGACTCTATTAGAGCCATTTATTATTTGTGCGATATGTATACTTGCATTTATAACCAAGTGAATATTTAATCTAGAAAACATACTTTAGTTCACTCAAAGTGGCAGTGTTAAAGATTTAAAAGATTAAACTGATAATACTTAAGTAACTTTTGTTGTGATTATCTTACATATTTTCTAGTTAGATGTCACTTTTGTTAAGGTGTAAAAGGCATTAATATTAAACACTGAACCAGGGTAGTACGCATGTATACATATCGTTATAGGTAATATAGAATTTTCCTTAAAAATCCAGTATCAATCTCATGTGGAAAGCAGTAACTCTTAATATTAACCTGCAAATCTCAATTTAAATTGCAGATGAATATGATAGGACACAAATTGTCGATTTCTTTATAATGACTAAAACTAAATTTAAGAAGGGACAAAGAACTTAATTTAAATTATTAATAAAGTTCAAAAGACTAATAAAGAATAAAAATGATTTTGAATGTTATTAAATGATCTTTCTCCTAGGAAAGAGATGTTAATCAGTGTTTGATTTGAATGACTAAAACTATAAAATGACGTATTGTGATAAATAGAAGCATACCTATCATTCACCCCCTCTCGGTGTTAGCAAAAGAATGTTGGCTAACCTAAAGTTTGTCTCGAGCTTGTGTAGTAGTGCTGAGTAGATTTTGGCCTCTCACTTCCAAATTACTTACTGTGTCCTCTCTATAGAACCAACTAGGGACCCTTATGATCCAAACTCCAAAATTAAATTGATAAAAGAATCTAATTTTTCACCCTAGAAACTTTAATTTTGTGTCCATCAAAACTTATCTCCCTATTTATTTGCACTCTCCCTTGGGTGATCGTGATGGTTCTTTGCAAAGTGAAGTGTGGCATTCAAATTTTTGGTGAAATCATAGCCCTCCCGGATTATTATGTTTCTCAACATATTTTAACCTCACAAGTGGCTGATTTGCAAAGTCAATGAAGTGTCGGTGAAAATACCATCACAACTTTTTGAATAAAATTAATCTTTAAATCATTCTCATATGCAAGGACAAAGAAAAGGAACTACTCAGAATTCATGGAGATTAGACAAAAACATATGATTTATATTGAAATCCAAGTCTAAGCGACAACAATTTAAACACAAATACAAAATACCTAATGTCTTCTCCCCAAGTAAATCTTTGAGTATCCTTCAAGTAATCTCCAACTCTTACTACACAAACAAAAAAACACAATACTCACTTACACACACACACTAAAATGCATTCTAAATCTTCTCTAAGTTTCTAAAAGTCTCCAAAAGGTCCCCAAAACTCTCTTTTTTCATGCAACAATTTGCCCATTTAATACATCTCTGAAAATAACTAAGGGTTATTTCAAGCACCCCTTCAAAATTTGGCTCATTTAAGACACATGTTTTTTTATATTTTATATTTTATATTTTTTTCTTTTTTTAGGATCATTTTCAATCCTATCTTTTTCTTTATTCATATCATGTGAGGTTTACTATATATGGATAGCTTTTAATGATTTTGAGCTCTCCAACCTCTTCTTAAAGTTAAAACATCCCACAATTTCTTACTTGACAAATTTGTATTAGCTTTAAAAAATATTTTTCATCATGTCTCAATTATTTCTTTATAAGTCTAAAAATAAGATTTTTAATATTTCCAAAAATACAATTTTCCTTACTTTAAATAGTAAAAGCGTAATCTTATACTATTATACTAAATATATTAACTTCTGAACTAACCATTATTATTGTGAACTTTTATTTTAGTCTTCTATAACATTTATAAAATCAAAAATATAGTTATCTAAAGCTAGCCCTACATACAACAGGTTATGTTAAAATAATTTTAAACATACACTTCTTTGAGGACAAATAAATTTAGTTCTAAAAAAGTTTTTTTCACCCTTCACCCGTAAATAAATTTTTTATTAATTTAAAACAAGACAGTTTATGAAGAAAGATAAAAAATTTTAAAGTTTAACAATAGGAGAGCAGTACGGTAGAAGTAGTAAAGACAGGTACTAAGTAGTAGTAAATCTAAGATTACCTTGTATAACAATAAAAACATAAAGTAAAAGACCAATCCAGCATATAAACTGGAGCAAAAGGTAAACAACAAAAGAATAGAACGAGAAGGTGCAACACATCAGTTTGATACAAATGTAAACCTAAGCACAAATAAAGCACAAGCATAACACTCCAAAAAAATTACAGCAAATAACTAACAAAAGAAAATCCAAATATAAGAACAGAGTAAAGGAAAGAAAACAACCCACTACTCATCATCTTCCTCATCATCATCATCATCATCATCATCAAGATCTACATCCTCCTTCATCTCGCTACTCCCATATGGTGTAAAATTGGGGAAATTAGAAAATTCTACTGAATGATCGCCCCTCATGAATTTTACCATAGCCTCATAAAAGGCAATATCATAATTAGTTGTCCTCTGCGTATACTCATCATTATGGTACAAGTGATCTTCTATGTTTTTCACCTAATTCTGTAATGACAAGATATCTCTTCATTGTATAAATATTTGCTCCATTATAGTTTGCAATGAAGTATTACTAGAAGTGGAAGGTCTAGAAGTTGAAGCTGAAGTTGATGTAGAAGGAATGTCAAAACCTCCACTCCTAGATCTTGATCCAGAATGTTTTCCATCAATCTCCAAAGTCATTTTTTTAAAAGGCTTATGAGATGGTAAAATAGCCTCCCACGTCTCATATTTAACTCTTGATTCAATACACATGGTGTAAATAAGAGAAAAGTAACCCATACCTCCAGTTGTGCCTTCTCTTGAGGAAATAATCATGTTCTCTTAAATGAGAGAGCCAATGTCAATAAGTTTATTCATCTGAATGAAATAGTTCAAAATGGCTCTTTTTCAAGTTACCTCACTAAAATGATAAGTTGGAAGCAATCTAGCAGAAATAAAGTAATGTCAGGCATGAGAAGAACTTTAAGCTTTGAAAAAGAAATGTTTACCTGGCGTTCATTCTTTATCTTCCAAACTCAATTACCATCAGTCAAAAATCCCATAATTTCATTAAGTTCTACATCAGTAGGATTAAAATTAGAATAAAAGCAGGCAGGAACAACATGCAGCTTATAAATATGATTAAGCCGATAAGGCTAATATCCTTAAATTGCCCTCTCACAAACACTAAATTATTTGTTTCATCAGGCAGGTTGGCATGAAATTTTCGAACCACATAAATCATAGCTGTAGTGAAATAGCAAAATTTCTCCCAGTGTCGCTCAGCAATCAAATATTCAATAGTTCTCCCAGGATGAAGAAAACTTCGTTCTGCAATCAACTTATTAAATTTTAGATCTCTGTATTTGTCCTACGGTTATGATCTAGCAAACTTATTAAAGTCAAAAGTTGTTTTTCATTTCCTCTCTTCATGTTAGGAGCCATGTGAAATCAAAAAATTTAATAAAAAATTCCAATAAATCCTAAATGCAACTTCATAGGGCTCCTACAAATGCATTCTAAGCCAAATAATCATTCAACCATGGATTTCTCACTGTTTTGATCAAATTTTAAGATTTTTGGCCTATCCACAATGTGGAAGAAAACCATGGTGAAATCAAAAATATTCAAATCCAAGATGAATATCATATCTAAAGAAGAATAAATCTAGAGTTTGAAGTCCTAACTCCCTGTCAATCAAGCAAGAATTCAAGCCTAGAACAGCAAGTTGCGAAATAGAGGATGAAAAAAATGAATCAGAGGAAAAAGTGGTGAAAATCGGTGATCCATGCACTTAAAACTACTCTTTGGTTGGTTCAACGCTATAGCGCTAAGCCGTGGCGCTATAGAGCCATGCTTACGCTGATCAGTGGAGCTGTAGCGCCAAATAGTTGCTCTATGGCGCCATTCACACACATCCAGATTTTTAAATTTTATTTATATTTTGAAAGAGAACAGAAAATCTATGATTTTTAAATTCTAAAATTTTAGTTTTAACGACCATTTTGAAATTTATTGAGTTCATCGTCATTCCAAAATTTAAGTACGCGACTATCAATCCAATCATTTCAAACACATAAAACCAATCTTTAACAACATAATTGAATTGATTTTCTTATATTAATAATAAACTTAATACAAAAGACACAACATAGACTTAATTAGATGTCAATAAAAACATAAAAAAATGTTTAGAAGTGCTACAAGGTCAGCACACCACACAACCTACAAAATACTAACATAATAAGGTATCTGAGAGTCCATCTAGGAGTAGTTGTGACCAATGGTGCCACCTTCCTTATCACCCTCGAAATAATTACAAACAAAAGCATGATATTGTAGCACAAGGAAATTCTAAAGGAACTTTATCGTCTATCCATTTGTTGCAGTTATACATGGTCACTTGATAATCTTGGAAACTTGCCAAATTATTGAATTGGAATTTCAACTTCTAACCTAAATTCTCAAATGGGTGGAAAATGTTTTAATACTTAGTGTGCAGATAGGATATTTCCAAATCAATCTTCCAAAGTTTTTGCATAAGACGCTCCAAGCATAATGCTAAAAATCTATTGAAGCAGGTCTAAGCATCCTTATGCGTCAACTTCTTGTCTTTAATCCTCCCATTAGCATTAATCTCCATGATCTCTAAGTAGGAATGAATTTTCTACTCTTTATTCTCTCTAAATTGCTTAGAAATGTCAAAGGGGTGCCTCATTTTCTGTCCTAGACATGTTTATAGAGAACAAGATGTCAGAAAACATATATTTTGTCGGTTTACAGGTGTTATTCAAACTGTGGCGCTATAGCGCTAGATCTGGCACTATAGCCCCAATTCAAAATTTTCACATTTTGAATTCTTTCATCCCCTCCTCAATTCCATCAATAAAATAATATTTTATGCCATCATAATCAAATAAGACTCAATATTACTTTATAAACTCATCATAACAACAATCACTAATCAAATCAATCCATGTTGATAACTATGGGTTGCCTCCCACAAAGCACTTGGTTTAACATTGTTAGCCCAAAATAACTAATTTTTTAATCTGTTTGACCCAACATTACGATCTCATAAAATGTAGGACCATCTCCACATATATAAGCTTTTAACCGTGTCAATTTACCTTAATTATTCTCCTAATTTTAGGATCTTCAATATCAAAAGCTCCATATGGATATAATCTTACAACAAAAAATGGTCATGACCTCCAGGACTTAAGATTTCCTAGAAATAATTTAAAACTTGTATTATATAATAGAACTTTTTCTCCTAGCCAAAATGCTTTCTAGAAATTCTTTGATCATGCCTCATTTTCATTTTCTCCTTATAAATTCTAGCATTCTCATAAGATTCATTTCTTATCTCATCAAGCACATTTAATTGCAGTTAGCATTTCTCTCCAGCATCTTTCATATTATAATTTAACTTTTTAATATCTCAATAAACTTTATGCTCCAATTTAACTGGCAAATGACAAGCTTTCCCATATGTGAGCCTATACGGTGATATTCTTATAGGAGTTCTGTAAGCAGTCTTATAGGCCCATAATGCACTATCAAGTCTAGCAGATCAATCTATCCTATTATTGTTTATAATTTTTTCTAGTATTCTCTTAGTTTCACGATTGGATACTTCTGCTAAACCACTGGTCTAGGGATGACAAGCTTTAGCAATTCGATGTTTGATCCCATACTATTGGGTTAATGCTTCAATTATTATGTTCTTAAAATGACTTCCCTCATCTGTAACAATTACTCTAAACTTTCCAAATCTTGTAACAATATGTTTCCTTAAAAATTTTGCAACACTCTTTGCATCACAATAAAGTAAAGCAACTGCTTCAATTCATTTGGAAAAATAATACACAACTATTAAAATATAAATTTTTCCAGAAGATGGTATAAATGATCCCATAAAATCTAAATCTTAAACATCAAAAATTTCAATTTCTAGAGTAAAAATTAGGGGCATTTCATTTATTCTAGAAATATTGACTACTCTTTGACATCTATCACAAGCTTTTATGTTGTTATTACATCACTAAATAATTTATGCCAATAAAATCCAGATTGTAAACTCTTAAACGCAGTTTTATCAACCTCAAAATGTCCTCCAAAATTTGATTTATGACATTTTTTCATAATTTCTTGGGTTTCTTCTATCGGTACGCATGTTCTAATAACTAAGTCCTTACATTTTTTATATAAATAAGGGCCATTCCAAAAGTAAAATTTTGGATCATGAATGAACTTTTTAATTTGATTATTATCTAATGAATGGTAAAATGTTACTAAATAACTATATCAACATATCATAGAATTTGCCATTCATTAATCACATATAATGTTTCGTCGGGAAAATTTTCAATAATTTCATCATTAAAATTATCATTATTTTTCTAATCAAGCCTTGACAAATGATCAGCTATCTGATTATCAATACCCTTCCTATCCACAACTTGAAAATCAAATTCTTACATCAGAAGGACCCATCTAACTAATCGTGGTTTTGCATCCTTTTTCATCATTAAATACTTTATAGTAGAATGATCAATATGCACAATACAATTAGCTTCAATAAGATAAGGTCTGAATTTATCAAAAGCATACACTATAGCTAAGAACTCCTTTTCAGTAGTAGTGTAATTAATTTGAGCTTAATTAAGAGTTTTACTAGCATATTATATTACTTTAAAAATTTTACTTTATCTTTGCCCTAAAATACCCCCTATAATCACTAACATCTCACATTAATTCAAAAGGTTTTTTTCCAATCAGGTGAAATAATAATAGGTGCAGTAATTAATTTCTCTTTTAATAAATTGAAGGCATACATGCATCCTTCATTAAAATCAAAGTTAGCATTTTTTTGTAAAAGATAGCATAAAGGCTTGGAAATTTTCGAAAAATCTTTTATAACGCCTGTAAAAACCAACAAGTCTTAGGAAATTTCTAATTCCTCTCACAGTAGCAGGAGATGTTAATTCAAAAATAACTTGAATTTTTTCTGGATCTACTTCCTGCCTTTCTCAAAAATCTTATACCCTAACACAATTTCTCCTACAACCATAAATTGACATTTTTCCTAACTGAGAATAGTTTTATTTCTTTTCAGCGTTTTAGAACCCTTGTTAAGAGATATAAACATGAATTGAAAGAGGTTCTAAAAACTATGAAATCAACCATAAAAACTTCAATTCCTTTCTCAAGTAAATCATAAAAAATTAACAACATACATCTTTGAAAAGTTGCAGATGCATTACATAATCCAAATTTCATTCCCCTCAAAGCAAAAGTCACGTATGGACTAGTAAATCTTGTCTTATCTTAATCTTCAAGAGTAATAGGTATTTGGTGGTATCCATAATATCCATCCAGAAAGCAAAAATAGCAGTGCACAGTGAGTATATCCAACATTTGATCCAGAAAAAGGTAGAGGAAAATGTTCTTTCACAGTGACAATATTTAATTTTATATAGTCAATATGGATTTGTCATCCAGTAAGTTGCATTGTTGGAGTTAATTCAATTTTCTTAACAACTATAGATACTCCTCCTTTCCTAAAAACACAATGAATATGACTAACCTAAGAACTGTCAGAATTACAATAAGAAATTTCAGCATTCAGAAACTGTAGAATTTCTTTCTTAACAATTTCTTTTATTATAGGATTCAATCTCTTTTGTGGATTAGCCTTAGGCTTATGATTATCTTCCATCAAAATTATGTGTATATAGTTTGAAAGAATGATTTCTTTAATATCAGCTAATGTCTATCCAAAGGCTTTCTTATGTTTTTTAAATGTTTCCAACAATTTTTCTTCTTATTCTTCAGTTAAATCTAAGAATATAATAACTAGTAATGTAGACAAGTTTCCAAAAAATGAATACTTTAAAAGAGTAGATAAAACCTTCATCTCAAGTTCAAGAGGTTTTTCAATAGATGGAATCAAAGATATACTATTCTCAGTAATATCTAAAATTTCAAATTATTCTTGAACACAATTTGAATCCTAAGTGATTATCTCAGTGGATTCATCCTCAAAATTACTTTCAGTTTCATTCTTTAGTTCTTTCTGATCGGATATGACTTCAACTTTTTGATTTGATATGAATTAACATCTTTCTTGAAAATGATTAACAATCATAAAATCAATGATGTTTGTTCTACAACATTTACCATATTTTCATTTATTTGGATACTTCATTGATTTGCACATTAAATTTAACTTCCAAATCATTAACTCTAATAGTTTGTTCTCATTTTTCCACATCTATCATTGCAATTCCGATAGCAAGGATTGGTCTCCCAAAAATAATAGGAATTTCTTTATCCTTTTCCATATCTAACACAATAAAATCAATGGGGAAGATAAATTTATCCACTTTAACCAACTCATCTTCTATAACCCCCTTAGGATAAGTGATAAATTGATCAGCTAACTTTAGAGTTACAGTAGTGGGAGATATTTCTCATAATCCTAACATTCTAAATATTGATAATGGCCTGAGATTAACGCCTTGCTCCTAAATCACAGAAAGCTTTTCTACATATTTTTTACTCAATTACGCAAGGTGTAGCGAAGCTACCAGGATCTTTGAGTTTTTGAAGAAGCTTTCTATGAATTACTGCACAGATCCTTTGCTAAGTGCAACAGTCTCTTAATCTTCAAACATCCTTTTTTTATTTAAAACATCTTTCATAAATTTTGCATAACTTAACATCTGTTCTAAAGCTTCTACAAAAGGAATATTAATTGTATGATTCTTAAATATCTCAAAAAATCTTAAAAATTTGTTATCAAACTTTTGTCGTCTAAGTCTTTGAGGATAAGGAGGAGGTGGTGTTTCTAAATTAATCATAGTTGGAGAGACAGATGTTTTTACATCCTTAGGAATACTTTCTTCAAGTTTTTCAGATTCAGTCTTTTCTCTCTCAACTTCAATCTCTTTTTGAATGCCAACATTTCATTCCATTCCACTCCTTGTTCTTGTTCTTTTTGTTAATGATTGATCTCTACATTACCAAGAAGTGTACATTGATGCCTATTTCTAATTACATTAGAAATTTGTCCTGGTCGATTCATCATGTTTCGAATAGCAGCACTATGACTTTGTAATTGATTGCCCATTTGTAACACCACTTATCTATAGAAAACTTCTTCTCCTTAACTTAATAATTACTACTAAACCTAGGAGGATAAGTAGGTCTGTACTTAGCATACCCTGGTTTTTTTAGTTTCCAAATGGGTTTACTTAATTGTTCGCCCATTGTTGACTTCCATCACTAGAATTATTGTTCCAGTAAAAGTTAGGATGTTTTTTCCAACTTGGGTTGTAAAAATTTAAATATGGGTTATTGGGTCTATTAAGAGCATTTATAGTTTCAAATGAAGCTTAAGAATTAACCATTGGACTTAATGAATTATCTTTAATCATATTAGGTGTTGGAAAAAAATTCATTACAAGTTGGTCTATTTTTCTAGATAATGCAACAACTTGAGATGCAACCATTGAAATGGCATCATTATCATGAATATTGACTACTTTCTTTGGGTTTACCCTTTCAGAGGGCTATTAAAAGTTTTTGTAGCCATCCTTTCAATTATTGAATAGGCTTCATCGAATGGTTTAGACATTAATGGCCCTCTAGCAGCAGCATCAATGATAGATCTTAGAGATCCTACTAACCCATTATAAAAAGTTTGAATGATTAACGAGTCTGGTAGAGCATGTTGTGGACACTTTCTAAGGATTTCCTTAAATCTTTCCCAAGCTTCATAAATTGAATCTCTTTCATATTGAGTAAAAGAAGTAATGTCATTTCTAAGCTTAGAAGTTTTTTTAAGGTGGAAAATATTTAGCCAAGAATTTTTGTGCTTAATCCCACCATGTTCTAATTAATTCAGGTGCTAATGAATTTAACCATATCTTAGTTTTATCTCTTAATGAGAAAGGAAAAAATCTAAGTCTGACGACATCATTTGATATTCCATCATAATTAAATGTAGCACAGTGTTTTAAAAAGCTTGCTAAATGTAAATTTGTATCCTCATATGGTGTTCCCCCAAACAAATTGTTTTGTACCATTTTATAATTGTAGGTTCAAGTTAAAATGAATTAGCCACCATAGAAAATGTTTAAATACTTAAATGAATTTCATCTACAGTTGGGTTCACATAATCCCTTAAAATAATTTGTAAATTTTCTTGTTCATTTTCAGTAGTTTGAAACTCGATGTTATTTTGCAATGTGTTTGTCATTTCTTTAAAATTGTGATATTCTTTTGTATTACAATTTTTCTTATAGTTCATTCTAATTTAGAATCATAAGGTACTAATCCTTTAGATCTAGAACTATGTATGCTCAAACTAAAAATTTTAGAAAATAAAACAACACTCTCAAAATAAAACATTTTAAAAGTTTTAATTTTTAGTTTTTCTATTTTTTGTTGGATTTTTATGTTATCTCAATTTTTTAAAAATAATTAGTTTTTTCAATTTTTTAAATTCCAAAAATAAAAAAAAATACTAAAATTAATTTTTAAATCGTCTAAAAAATCTACAATTCAAATATAATTTCAAAGTTAAAAAGTTTCGTCGCTATTCCCGGCAACGGTGCCAAAAACTTTACCCGACCCACAATTACGTTAATATTTACATTTCTTAAATTTACCAAAAATTTGTCTCAAATTAAATTTTCCAGCTAATGTGAATAAATGAAATTATTTGGAAAATAAACAATAAGCCTTCACACTAAGGGTACTATGCAAGTATACGTATTATTTCAAGTAATATAGGATATTCCTTACAAACCCCAGTATCAACCCCACGGGAAAAGTTGTAACTCTTAACATTAACTTGTAAAACTTTATTTAAATTTTAGATAAATATGATATATAATAAATTTTTAAGATGTTTGCAATGTTTAAAACTATATATAAGCATGCAAGAACAATTAAATTAAAAATTTTAATAAAGTTCAAAAGACTAATAAAGTATATAAACGAGTTTGAATGTTATTTAAAGATCATTCCCTTTGCATGGAGATGTTAATTAGTGTATGATTTCAATTATTAAAAATTTAAAATATTGTGATGTGACGAATAGGAACATATTGATCCTTTACCCCCTCTCGGTGCTAACTAAGAACATTAAATAACCTAATGTTTGTCTCCAGCTTGTGTAATAGAGCTGAGTAGATTTTGTCCTCTCATTTCTTGATTACCCACTGTGTCCTCTCTATAAGACCAGACAAGGGACACTTATAATCCAAACTCTAAACCAAATTGATAAAAGAATCTAGTCTGTCACCGTAGAAATATCAATTGTATGCCCATCAAAACTTATCTCTCCATCTATTTGTACTCCCCTTTAGTTGATTACTATGGCTCTTTTCCAAGTGAAGGGTGACATTCAAAAGTTTGGTGAAATTATTGCTCTTCCGGTTCATTATGTTTCTCAACATAATTTAACCTCACAAGCTAATTTTCAAAGCAAATGAAGTATTGGTGAAAATACCAACACAATTTTTATAATAAAAATGAATCTTTAAATCATTTTCATCCCACAATATCAATTTCCATATGCAATGAGAAAGAAAGGGAACTGCTCAGAATTCATGGAGATAACACAAAAGCACATGATTTATTTTAAAAGCCAAGTCTTTACAAAAAAACTTAAACACAAATACAAAATACCTTACGTTTTCTCACCACGCAAATCCTGGAGTCTCCTTAAAGAAATCATCAAAATCTTACTCACACAAGTAGAAACACAAAATACTCAGTCACACACACTAAAATCTTATTTTAAAACTTCTCCAAGTCTCTAAAAGTCTCCAAATAGTCCCCATAAGTCTCCTTTTCGTGCAACAATTTTCCCATTTAATAGATCTATAAAAATAACCAAGGGGTCAAGCACTACTTCAAAACTCGGCCAAACTCATTGCATCTTATAGAAAGGTGGTTACTAGCGCTATAGTGTCAGTCTGCGATGCTATCACACCCAGTTCACTTGATAGATGGTGCTATGATGTCAAGGGTGGTTCTATGGTGCCATACAAAATACTTCATTTTTGCTCTATATTGCCCCCGTTTTTTCTAAATGTCCATTCCATGTACAAGAAAAAAAAACAAGCAAAATATATTTCTTTAAAGTGCAATATCATAAAAAATGTACATAAAATGATCATGAAATGTACACTAAAAATAAATAATTTTTAAGTGAATCAATTCTCTCAAACTTAAACGTTACTTGTCCTCAAGTAACTACTTGTACTATGTAAAAATTTATAACTTGTGATGGTGAATTTTACTTAAATATTTCTATAGTATTTGTCTTATAAATGCAATACCGAAATATTAGAAAAATTTTTAATAAATCAAGTTAAAATAAAAATTAAGAATATCTAGTATTCAAGTCTAAGAGTTTTGAGTTTCTATTCATTTAAAGAAAAATTGCAATTTATAATATTGAGGATGCTTAGAAGAACTAAGGGAAAAATAATTTCAAGATAACTTTTTTAGAAGAGTGTTAATACTTTAAGCATAGGTTTAGAAATGTAACTAATATTTTTTCCTTAACATGATTTCATGTGGAGCCAATTTTTAGTAGGTATCTCCTCAAGCTTCTCCTCACATAATTTCCCTTTTTGCTTTAATTTTTATTTTGATTTATTTTTTCTTTTTTTTTGTTCATGTCATGTGAGGATTACTATATGTGGATAGACGTCAATGATTTTGAACTCTACCATCCTCTTCTTAAAGCTAAAACTTCCCACAGTTGCATAATAGATAAATATATATTAGATTTAAAAAGAATTTTTCATAATGTCTCAATTCTTTTTTTTTAAGTGTAAATCTATGATACTTAATATTTCCAAAAATATAATTTTCTTTACTTAAAATAGTAAACTCATAATCTTATACTATTATACAAAATATCTTAACTCTAGAACTAACATTTATTATTAAAAACTTTTTCTTAGGTCATCTATAAGATTTATAAAATAAAAAATATAGTTATCTAATGCTAACTCTACATAATACATTTTATGTTAAAATAATTTTAAAAATATAGTTCTTTGAGGAAAAATAAGGTTTAGTTCATAAAATTTTTTCTCCCTGATCCCTTTTTATTATTTATACTTGTGGTGATATGTTTTATAGTTAAATTTATGATATAATATGTTATTCTTCTTTTAAAATATTTTCCTTTTACAACAGCACTAAAAACTTGATTCAAATAAGAATCCAACAGTTATATTTAAATTTAGTGATTATACGCAAGGATATGTATCGTTATTAAGTACTATAGGACTTTCTGATTAAGCCTCGAAATATCAAACCCACGGAGAATTTATTTTTGGATATTTAAAAATAATAAGGAATTAGATCACAAAATCTATTTAGAAAAAGACACTTACTTAAATAGTTTTAGATAACAGAGAACTTGAAAATGTGATTCTTAATTGGTATTTTCTTATAATATGAAATAAAGTGAACAATGAAAAAATTATAAGGAGATTTTTGAAAGATTAAAGAAGTATAAATGAAAATATCTTCCTCATCATGATTAAGTAATAAGTACAAGAGTTCTAGTGTGCAAGTATTCAAAATTTGTTGTGCCAAATATGAGCAATATCATTCTTTGCCCTTACTAGAGATGCTATAAAGAACATTGGCTAGTTTAATGTTTGAATAGTTTTGAAGACGGGTTAGGTAGGGAAGATACTAGTTCTCACTATTGAGTTTCCTTCCTTCCATCCACTTGGGGCTATATCTCATATCAAAACCTAAAATAATAAACCAAATTGGGGCTTTAGTTTGTCATCCTAAAGTTCTCTAATTTTACACCCATAAAAGTATATTTCCCAATTTATTTGCAGAAAATTATATGAATTACTTTCTCATCCAAAAAATCTCATGTGATTTCTACCAATAGTTGACTAAGACAATACCTACAATGATCTTACATGTTCTCACAACAAATGTTAACATCTTAATTGGCCAAATCAAAAAGTAAATGAAGTACAAGGATTAAATCAACACAATTTATTCCAACATTAAAGATCAACACTTCCACAAATTCCTTTCATCACTTAATTACTTTTCATTTTAAGGAAAAAAATAAAGAAAACAACTCAAAATCCTTGAAGAAAACACAACAACAAGTAATTTTAAAAGTATAAATCACGTAGAAACACAAGAAGTCTTAATTAAAACCAAATGATGAACAGAGATAAAAAGTTATCTCAAGTTCCTCTCCACCAAACTCTTGAAGTTCCTTTGAATCTCTTTCTTTCTCCTCGAAGTCTCCTTAGAACTTGTTGCCCAACCATATAAGGTTAAAATCTCTCTAAAATAATGGAATTTTACTTAGAAATCTCTACCTACCTTCCCTTTCATTAGGAATGAGATAAGTGTGAAGAAACCATAAGTTATAATCCTACAAATTCTTATTATAACTACTCTCTCTACACACAATATTTCAACTTACTAACAGCCTCTCTAAATTTTCTTCAAGTCCTTTCTTTTATATTTTCTCAAAAAATGTCTTGGTGACTCTTCAAAAAGTGTCCATATTAAATGAATCTTCCCAAAAGATGCATCCTTTCAAGTGCTTTTTGAATGTCTTTTGGCACCCTAGATCAGTTACCCATGTTTGTACCATAGGTTGCCTCAAACAACCCTTCAAAATTCACCAAAAAATTCATTAAAATTGCAAAGTAACTACCCTACTCTTAAGTGTGGGGCCTTTGGCAATTAGGCACGTCCTTCTCTGTCTAATAGCGCTTAGACACCAGATTTGCGCACTTAGGTGCCCCAGTTCAATTTAACACCTTCTTCATTTTTGCTCCAAAATTTATCTTTTTTCACTTCTTTTGACATTTTAGTCCATTTAATTATACCTGAAAGTAAAACACAGAAATACCTTCCATTAAAGTGTAATATCATCAAAAATAGGAATATAAATGTGTACAAAAATATTATTTATTATAGGTATATCAAATTACCCCAAACTTAAAATATTACTTGTCCTCAAGTGAAACTACAATCTTGTAAAACCAATATAAGCAAATTATGTGAATGAGTTTCTTTAGAAGATTCTTAAATTTTGTTCTAGAAATGTAGTATTCCAATTTAATTTAGAAAAAACTTTAAGGAATTAGACCAATCTAAACTTTAAAAAATCTCTAAAGTGAAAAGTATAAAAATATGAGCTCCTATCTAATTTAGAAATAATTGTTGATTTTCCAAATAGAAATTTTAGACATCCTATCTTTTTTACTTAAAAATTTTCATTAAAAATAATTATACTCACTATATTATAGACTTAAGCTTAGGATTTTCTCAAATCTTATGCATTAGAAAGATCAGATGTTTAACCAATTTTTTATTAGGCACTCTAATCCTCAAGCTTCACCTCTCATTTTTCTACATACTATACTTCACTTTTTCTTTTTCATTTCTTTTCTGGCAAGGATTACAATATCTGAATAGGCCTTCAATGGTTTTGAATTCCACTCTTCCTTGGTCTGAAATATATCATTTACTTAAAAATATAATAATAGTTGTGAAAATAACTTTTAATAAAAGAAATTTAAGTATTGAAAATAAAATTCTAATTCTTCTATATTTTGTCTGTACCCAAAAATAAGTCTTAACTTCAAATAGAAATTTCTTCTTCTCTCGGTATGTCAAACCATAGGGTAAAATATCACTGACAATAAAGTTTACAATGTCGGCGTACCACGGAACACACAACCCATTAACAACGAACAATTTTTCATTAGGAAATTATTCATTAATTTCTTCAGCATCAAAGAGAGATTTTTTAGTTTCAAACCTGGACAGATGATCAGCAATTAGATTATCAACACCCTTCCTATCTACTATCTCAAAATTAAATTATTGCAAAAGAATAATCCATCTAGTTAATCTTGGTTTTGCATCCTTCTTCTTCGTTAAATACTTAATAGCAGAATTATTAATATGTACCACACATTTAGTTCCAATTAAATAAGATATGAATTTGTCAAAGACAAATAATATAGCTAATAACTCTTTCTCCATAGTGGTATAATTAATTGTAGCTTCATTAAGAGTTTTACTAGCATAGTAAATCACTTTGAAAATATTATCATATTTCTGACCTAAAATAGCTCCAATAACATAATCAATAGCATTACACATTAATTCAAATGGTTTTTTCCAATTAGGTAAAACTATAACAGGTGCAGTGATTAATTTTTCTTTTAAAGTTTCAAAAGCTTTTAAGCAATCATCATCAAAATTAAAAATCACATCTTTTTCCAGTAAATGGCATAAAGGCTTCGAAATTTATGAAACGTATTTAATATAACGCCTGTAAAATCCAACATGTCCTAGAAAACTTCCAATCCCCCTTACATTATATTAGAGATCACTTGAATTTTTGCAGATCTACTTCCTTACCATTTTCTGATATATGATGTCCCTAAACTATTCCTCCTACTACCATAAATTAGCATTTCTCCCAGTTAAGGACAAAATTAATTTCTTTACAGTTTTTCAGAACTTTAGATAGATGTTCTAAACATGATTCAAATGAAATTCTGAACACTAAAAAGTCAACCATAAAAACTTCAATTCCTTTTTCTATTAGATCACAGAAAATTATCAGCATACATCTGTGAAATGTAGTAGGGGCATTCTTCTAAAAGCAAATGTACCATAAGGATTGGTAAATGTCGTTTTCACTTGATCCTTAGGAGTAATTTGAATTTTGTGGTAACTAGTATATCCATCCAGAAAACAAAAGTGTTTATGCCCAGCCAGTCTATCCAACATCTAATCTAGAAAGGGCAGTGGAAAATGGTCTTTCCTGGTGGCAAGGTTTAATTTTCTATAACCAATGCGTATTCGCCATCCTGTAACTTGTCTTACAGGTATTATTTCATTCTTTTCATTCGCAGTCATAGTAACTCCTCCTTCTTTAGGTACACAGTGAATAAAACTAACCCATGCACTATTGGAAATAGGGCAGATAATTCCAACATCCAACCACTTTAAGATTCTTTCTTAACAACTTCTTTCATGATAGGATTTAATCTCCTTTGATGATCAGCCCGAGGTTTGCAGTTATCCTCCATAAGGATTCTATGCATACAAATTGAAAGACTAATTCCTTTAATATCAGCTATTGTCCATCCAATGGCTTTCTTATATTTCTTCAAAATTTCAAGCAAACTCTCTTCTTCTCTTTCATTTAATTGAGAAGAAATTATAACTGTTAAAGTTGAGGAATCACCTAAAATGGCCTACTTAAATGATTAGGAAGTATCTTTAAATCAAGTTCAGGAGATTTTTCAATTAATGGACCAAAAGATTCATCTTTTTCAATCATGTCCAATATTTTTTAATTTTCATGAACATAATTTAAATCTTCCTCATGAAAATCTTCAGAATCTTGTAATTGCTCTTCTTACTTGTGTTCCAATTCTTCACTTTCAGATTTCTCTTCATTAGATGATTTGAAATGGCATTCACTCAAATATTTAATAACATCCATTCTATAATATTCATGATCTTGACCTCTTGCAGGATATTTCATTGACTTTGAAATATTGAATGTAATAGTCTGATCATTAACTCGCATCGTTAATTTCCCTTTTTGCACATCTATCATCACTATGCTTGTGGCTATGAAATGTCTCCCTAAAATTATGGGTATCTGTTTATCTTCCTTATCCAACACAATGAAATCAACAGGAAAAATAAATTGATCCACTTTCACCAAAACATCTTCTATAACTTCTTTAGGATATGTGATCAAACGATTAGCTAATTGCAAAGTTACAGTAGTAGGGGTTATTTCTCCTAATCCTAATCTTTTGAATATTGATAACGACATAAGATTAATGCTTGCACCCAAATCACATAAATCTTTTCCAAAAAATATGTCCCTGATTGCACATGAAATTGTGAAACTTCCAGGATCTTTAAGCTTTTCAGGAAACTTTTTTTGAATTATTGCACTGCACTCTTCACTGAGTGCAAAAGTCTAATTATCTTCAAACTTCCTCTTTATGTTAAGAATATCCTTCATAAATTTCACATAGTTTGGCATTTGTTCTAAGGCTTCAAAAAATGGAATGTTGCTTGTAAGATTCTTAAACATCTCCAAGAATTTTGAAAATTGCTTATCCAATTTTTGTTGTCAAAGTCTCTTGAGGAAATGGAGGTGGTGGCTTTTCTAAATCAACCTTAAGTGGAGAAATAGCTCTTTCCAAACCTTTCGGAGCATCCTCTTTTAGTTTTTTAAATTTTCTTTCTCTACTTCAGTCTCTTTTTGAACTCTACCTTCCAACTCTCTTCCACATCTCAATTGAATAGCTTGTACTTGCTCTTTAGTCTTGTCTCTTAGATTTATTTCAATATTACTAGGAAGTGTTCCTTGGGATCTATTACTTAATGAATTGGCAATCTGTCCCAATTGATTCTCAATATTTCTAATTGTAGCTCCTTGACTTTGTAATTGATTTCCATTTATAACACCACTTCCTCAATAGATAACTTTTCTCCTTAAATTGTGAAGTATTGTTAAAACTTGGAGGATAGGTTGATCTATAATTATTATTCCCTTGGTTGTTCCATTTTCCCAATGGGTTTACTTGGCTATTCCCCTATTGTTGATTACTACCACCCTGATTATTGGTATTCCAGTTAAAGTTTTGATAGTTTTTCCAACCTGGGTTATAATAATTGGAATATGGGTTATTATGCTTACTTATGGCATTTAAGGTTTCTAATGATGTTTGAGAATGAACCATTTAGCCTAATGAGTTTTCTTCAAGCATGGTCATCCAAGCATTACACGCCCAATCGAACGACGCTCCTTCATCGTCTTCGACTGGTCTGTCTCGTAAGTCGTTCACACTAAAACCCTAAGATCTCGAGTTAGACTCAACAAAATCACATGGGGTTTGTTTCTATGGACTCATCTAACCTAGACGAACCTATCCATATGGTTAACCTAGCCTGAAATCGACCTAATGCACAGGGAGAATTAAAACAAGCACGGGAGGGGGAGAGAGTCCCATACCTTGCTCTGAGAAGTGAAGCTTCAATCAGAGAGTTATGGCAGCTTCGATTAGTCCCAACAAACTCCAGATGAAGCCTTATGTTGTGATGAAATGCCTCGACCTGAATTCGACCAAGGCTGATTTTAGGTGTTGATCAAACTCTAGTACAGAGGCTCTCCGTGATGGGGCATTGATGGGAGAATTTCTTCTCTCAATGCTATGAAAGTGTTGGTACAATTAATTTGGATTTGGTGGACTGTTGAGCTGTGGTAGAGTTTGTCCTGGTTCCAGCTGAGATTTCAGTGGAGAAATTGCTCTCAGGATAGGAGAATCAGAGGGGGAAAATAGTTGGAATGAGCTTAGGGAGGTTTGGAGAAACTCTGGTGAGGTTTTGGCAGAGTTTTCTTAAAGATTTTTCAGCACCCTCACTCGACCGTGGAGAGCTCCATTTACGGCCAGGGCCAATGGGCTGAGCCTAGGGGCTGGAGATGGGTGGAATCAACTGCCTATGTGGAGGGCAGAAGAGCTTGAGTGAGCTGTTAGGGCTTGCCATCTTGGCAGGTGAGTTTGTGTTAAAATTTGTTTAAGGTGGCTCTCGGTTTGGACTCCTCTAGTGATTAGGTCGGTTGAAAAGGATAAGTGAGAGTGGCCAGAGGTCAGGTGAGCCAGTGGTCAGGTGAGCCAGGCATTAAATTGGATGGAAGATGGGTTTAGGCAAAGATCCTCCCTGGTTTAGCTATAAATGAAGTGAAATCCCCCAAATTAGGAGACCTTTATTCCATGAATCATTTAGGTTGGGTTTGGTGGACCTAGGGTGGTTCTTAGTGTCCATTGGCTGGCCATGGATGACTTGGTTTGATTAATTTAGCTAGGTTTGGTCAATTTGGCTCATGGGTTCAATTTTGGGTCAAGTGGGTTCAAGTTAGGATAGGTTGGGTTCAAGCTTGGGTTAGGTCCAAATGATTGTTCAAAATGATGTGCACGATTGTCATAAAGTGTTTAGAAGAGGATTGGGATGCTTTTGAATAGGTTTGAGGGTTCAATTTGGCATAATTTGTTGTTTTGGTCAATTTGGGGCAAGTTGGGTTAGCTTCGATTTAGGTTAGGCTAGAATGGATTTAAAGTCCAATTGAAGGTTCAAAATGGTCTATGGGGATTTCATGAAGAGTTCCTAACATTAATTGGGTGGAAATTTTAGGGTTAGGGCACTCAATTCGGTGGATTTTGGGCATATTGCACATTTGGGTCAAAATTTCAGAAATTTAGGTCAAATGGGTTTGGGTGAGACTTGGGTTCAAATTAGGGGCATGTTATGGTTCAATTTTGTTTAGGAGAGTGTTATGAAGAGTTTACAACATTGATTGGGAGGTAATTAATTGACATTAGGTTCAATTCGGGGAATTTTGGTCACTTAGGCAAAATTGTGGGTTTTGAGTTTGGGTTGGAGTTGGGTCCAAATGTGGATCAAATTGGGCTTAGATTTAGTTTGGATTGAGACTAAGGATATTGAATTAAAGTTTGGAATTGAATTTTGGCAAGATTGGGGCCAATAGGGTGAACATTAGGTTTGGTTTGGGCATTTTGTGCCTTAAAGGGCAATTTGGGGCTTTTGATCGAATTAGACTAAATTGATCAAATTAGTTCATGTAGTAGTTGAGAGAAATGAAATTATGAATATTTAGGAGGTTTTGGGAATTTCTGGGAATTTTTAAAAATTTTGCCTAGGAGGGGTAGGAGGGATTTTGGGGTTATTTTGGAAAATTTGGTAAGATTTGGTCAAATTGGTCAATTTGAGTAGTGGAGAATACTTTGAAATAATTTTGGAGAAAAATAGGTAATTTGGGTAATTTTGGGTAAACTTGGGGTTTAGGGGTATTTTGGGTAAATTTTATGGCAGGGTGGTCATAAATTGAAATTTTGGAAAAATTGAGGTTGGTTAGAGGTTAGTAGTATTGAATTGTTTAGGTTGAGCCATAGAACAAAAGAAAACCTCATTTGGTCCTCTATTTGTTGGTTCTAACCTCTTTAGCCATAGACTTAGGGTTGGACCACCCACATGAGTTTCCAAAGAGTGAGGGATTCAAAGTGGGATGTGCTTTATTTAGGGTTGTGAGTGAGAAGTGTGTGTATGGTGTAAGCTCCAGACCTCCCAGGGTAAATCCTAATGTTTGACCACCTATAGGAGACTTCCCATGGGTTTCCTTTTGCTTGGTCTCTTCCTCCCATGAGCTAGAGGTTAGGTCTTAACCATATGAAAACTCCCAGTGAAGAAAAGTTTGAATTTCCAAAAGGGAAGGGTTCCAAGATTAGTTTTCTAAAAAAGTCACTAGGAGAGTCCTATGGCTAGACCCTAGGCTATTTTTAAAGAGATACTAGACCTCAATCAAAAGTGAGGTCAACAAATGGACCCCCAATAGGTGTGGTGTGCTGGGAAAGCACACTGGACGTATTGGTGTTGACCGAAGAGATCAACGAAACCAACACAACTGTTCGAGTCAAAACTTAAGACAAAATATAGAAATCAGTGAGGAAGTTTCTGCTGGGGATTATTTGGATAGAGCACCTCCCAGTCCCGGGAACTCTTGTTGGGGAAGGAAAATGGAATACCTTCATTAGGGAGCTATGAATTTCAAGCCTCCAAACTCTGAAGGTGTCCGCTCCGAAATGATTTGAATTTGGAGTTTAGATTAGGAATTTGATTTGATTTCAGATTTTTATTTGAATCTTATGGAAATTTATTTTGAATTTTGAGTTTGAAATTGGATTTTGAGTCTTATGGGTTTATGGAAAGTTAGGAGTTGTGGAATTTGAAGTTTGAAAATTTTAATCTTGTAGGAAATTATGAGTTTTAAGTGAGTGCAGAGGGGAAATCAGAATTTCAGTACCAATCTCGACAGGTGGGAGTCAAAATTCAAGTACTGATTCTGAATGATGAGAACTGGAATATCAGGTACCAGTCTTAGAAATGAGAATCGAAATTTCGGTACCGACCTCTGGATTTCGTGGGTGTGGCAAAATTCTCAGAAGGGAAATGGAAATATAGGGAATTTGAAGGAATCAGACAACTATGCTCATGGAAGGCAGAAAATTTCTCGGATACGAAATGTAAATATAGGGAGTTTTGAGGAATTAGATGACAATGCTCCGATCCTAGAATTTCATGGAAGGTGGAAAACTTCTCGGATAGGAAATGGAGATATAGGGGATTTTGAGGAATTAGACGACAATGCTCTGATCCTCGAATTTCATGAAGGGAAGAAAATTCTCGGATAGGAAATGGAAATATAGGGAATTTTGAGGAATTGGAGGACAATGCTTTGATCCTAGTATTTCATGAAGAGCAGAAAATTTCTCAGATAGAAAATAGAAATATAGGGAATTTTGAGAAATTGGACGACAATGCTCCGATCCTAGAATTTTATTAAGGGTGGAAAATTTCTCGGATAAGAAATGAAAATATAGGGAATTTTGAGGAATCGGACGACAATTCTTCGATCCTAGAATTTCATGGTGGGCAGAAAATTTCTCGGATATGAAAAGGAGATATAGGGAATTTTGAGGAATCGGACAACAATGCTCCGATCCTAGAATTTCATGGAAGGTGGAAAATTTATCGCATAGGAAATGGAGATATAGGGAATTTTGAGGAATTAAACGACAATGCTCATATCCTAGAATTCCATGGAGGGTAGAAAATTTCTCTGATAGAAAATGGAAATATAGGAAATTTTGATGAATCGAATGACAATGCTCTGATCCTAGAATTTCATAGAAGGCAGAAAATTTCTTGGATAGGAGATGGAATTATAGGGAATTTTGAGCAATCGGACGATGACAATGCTTCGAATCTTAGAATTTCATTGAAAGCGAAAAATTTCTCAGATAGGAGATGAAAATATAGGGAATTTTTAGGAATCAGACGATAATGCTCCGACCCTAGAATTTCATGGAAGGCAAAAATTTTCACGGATATGACATGGAAATATAGGGAATTTTAAGGGAATCAGATGACAATGCTCCGATCCTAGAATTTCATGGAAGGCGGAAAACTTCTCTTAAAAGGAAATGGAGATAAAAAGAATTTTGAGGATCGGACGACCATGCTTTGATCCTAGAATTTCATGGAGGGCAGAAAATTTCTTGGATAGGAAATGGAAATATTGGAAATTTTGAGGAATCGGACGACAATGCTCCGATCCTAGAATTTCATGGAAGGCAAACAATTTCTTGGATAGGAAATGGAGATATAGGGAACTTTGAGGAATCAGACAACAATGCTCTGATCCTAGAATTTCATGGAATGAAGAAAATTTCTTGGATAGGAGATGGAAATAGGGAATTTTTAGGAATCAGACGACAACACTCCGATCCTAAGATTTCATGGAATGCAGAAAATTTCTCGAATAGAGGATGTAAATATATGGAATTTTAAGGAATCAGACGACAACGCTTCGATCCTAAGATTTCATGGAAGGCAGAAAATTTCTCAGATAGGAGATGGAAATATATGGAATTTTGAGGAATTAGACGACAATAATCCAATCCTAGAATTTCATGGAATGTGGAAATTTGTCAGTAGGAGATAGAAATATTGGAAATTTTGAGGGAATCAGACGACAATGCTCAGATCCTAGAATTTCATGGAAGGCAGAAAATTTCTCGGATAGGAAATGGAGATATAATGAATTTTAAGGAAGTCTTGATGAGGAAAGCTTAAGAATTTACATCCGGACCAATGAGGTGAGAGGAGGGAGTCAGAATTTAGTTACTGATCCCAAAACTTGTCATGAAGACAAGTTAGAGAAAATTTGATGTTGACTTTCGAAGAAAGTAGGATTGGTGTAATTCATCCAAGACTGGTAGCCATTGCAAGATTTGTAGAATTTTGTGACATTTCGAACTTGTAGGAAGTGACGCTGTGAAAAGTGTCAAATTTCGCGGAGTGCTTTCGGAAATGAAGGTCTTGAGGGTGAGTGCAAGGACTCGGAGTCTCGAGAGAGAAAAAGTTAGCTTATCTTTCATTTTCAATTTATCATTCTCTTTCAATTTGTTTCATTAAATTTCATTTGATTTCATTTTGTTTTATTCGATTTCATATTAAATTTTCATTTAATTTCATTTCATTTCATTGGATTTTATTTTAACTTTTTTGTTTTGTTATTATTTTTATTTTATTATTATACATATTTTTTGTATCGTTCTTTTTTAGTTTTAATTCGGGACCAATGTACGGTCCTGCGGCTCTCGACCGTCACGTCAAAAAGAGACACTTCTGAAAAAACTCAGTAAGCTGAAACATAAATCTTCATTAATCTTTCAATGAAAGCAGTAGTACAACTGATCATATGCTGACAAGCATCCAAATAGTCGAGCGTACAAGGCTGAAGAAAGTTATCATATCATATCCTGCAGGTACAAAAGCAGTGACAACTGCTGTGACCCGGAGTAGAAGGTAGTAGATATCTGTCATCTGAGTCTGCTCTATAAACAAGCTAACCTACCAAGGCTACGCTCCAGAACAAAACTCCCCTCGCGAACACCTCGAGGTACTGCTGTCACAACGGTAAGGGATGAAGGCTTTCCAATTTTGGATCTGATTCATAGTAAAACGGCGCTTTCTCCTCATCCATTCATGTGAAGGTGACTGACACCCTTTATCTTGTAACTCCTGGGATGCAGTGCTTCACAAGATATGCCACTTTTCCTTTTAGCACCAGTACTGATCTGATTGGTAGGGGAATCTCAACAGAACCTTGGAACTCTCCCGGTCCGACAATATGAATTTCTGGTCTGAACAAAATAATACTTTTACTTATAAGGAGACTGTGTAAAAGGGCCTCACAAAGTCATGGCAGTCGATATGAGGCGGGATACAGTCCCCATCCTCATAAATATTTATAATGCAGCTGTTCAAAATATAGTCAGCAGGAAATACATGCCACTCGACCATCCTCTTAATCATCTTCTTGATCTTTGGCGGCATTAGATCCACCTCATCGTACTATAGAATCCCTGGAGGATTACCTTATCGATCCTTTGCGAAATTGTAGTAGCAACCACACTGAATCGTGACTTTGTCCTTTCCTCTTTTCCACTTCATCGGCTCCATATATGTCCTTTGCTTCAGATGACCCGCTCTACCCAAGTCTTACAGAGTGAAGACACAATCCAGAATATTTTATTGATCATTTCTTAAAAATACGTCTGTGTATAACTTGAGGCCTTCCAAAATTTTGACGAATTTCCTTTATATTTCTTCATACTTTTGAAATTCCTTCTTTCTGAATCTTTTGATTTTTGCCATTACGTATTCGAGAACTCCTCGCTGCGGTGGTGGCAGAACGAACTGTGGTACATATGGCTCTACGTAGTCGGGAACTCATCAGTTTCTTTCATTTCTGGCTTGTAAAATTCTTTTGGAATATGGGATAGCTCTGCGGCTGACTCCCGAGCCCGTCTCCTCTCCATCTTGTCCAGGAATTGATGCTTGTGGTGATTTGTATTTCTTCTTTTTGTACGTATCAACGGTGCATCTAGGATTCTCTCGGCTGACGCAACAACAAGATCACCCTCTGGAGTAGTGATCATGAATGGAACCTGACTGTGTCTCCTGGCGAGGAGGTGTGAGTCAACAAAACCTCCAATGCCCCCATGTCCTAATGTTTGTCCGGTCTCTCCGTGACCACTTTTCATCATTGACTTCATATCTGTAGTCTTCTTGTATGTATCCCTTCTCTTTAGATTATGAGGTCCAAGCCGTTTTTTAAAGCAAATGTGAACACGCGGCCTGACACTTCCTGCACAAGTAAACAAGGGGAAATGTTAGTGGTTAGCACTTTGCAAAAACAAGAACAATAACAAATTATTATTATTATTTATTAAAATTTTATGCAATTATCTTAATATCATTATCTTATTTAAGACAATTTTTAAGATTTGGAATTTTAATAATTTTATTTTATCTTGTGAGAAAATTTATTTTATTTCATTAATATGTATTTTATTACAAAGTTCGGACCCAGTCACAGATAATGGTCACATGGCTACATCAGAATTTATATTCCTTCTTCAGCTGTATCACGTCATGTAATACTTCTTTAGATATTATCCATTTATTGGAAACATGGGTCTATCCCTTTGAGAATCCACCAATTGGTACGTCCCACCGGAGAAAACTTATTCTACCACAAATGACTCTTCCCAGGTCAGTTCAAATTTTCCAACTATCTTGCGGTGTGCAAGAATAGGCCTTTTGAGAACGAGCACGAGGTCACCGACTTTGAACAACCTCAGGAGAACCAATTAATCATAGGCTTGAATTAATTTTGTTTAGTAGAGTTTAAAATTTTGTTGTGTGAGTCATCTTTTTCCTTGGAGATTTTCCAATTCTGCAAGTCGAAGTTTGGCATTCTCTTCTGTTGTAATTTGATTGGCGATAGTGATCCGAAGCGACAGTAGTTGAACTTCTAGCAGAAAAACTGCTTCATAGCCGTACACAAGTGCGTAAGGTGTAGATTGTGTCAGCGTTTTGACTGTCGTTTTGTAGGCCTACAAATTTCCAGTAACTTCTCGTGCCATCCTCTTTTGTTGTCGTCAAGTGTGTTCTTTAAGATCTATATAAGTATTTTGTTGAAAGCTTGTTCCAAGTCGTTCTCTCAGGGGTAATAGATTATAGAGTATCTCCAATCTATCTCGTGTCTTCTAATGAAATTGTTGATCTTAGTGCTCTTGAAAGCGGACTGACCCATTATCAGAGATGATCCTTCGCGGTGCATCGATGCGGTAGACAAACTGATTCTTGAAGAACTATAGAACCTGCTGTGCTGTGACTTCCCGTAGAGACACTACCTCTGCACATTTGGAGAAGTAATCAGTAGCTGCCAGCATAAACCTGTGTCCTTTGGATGACGGTGGGTCTATCGGACCGACTATATATGTGCCCCAACACTCGAGGCCACAAGGCAATCGTAGGGTGTAAAACATTCATAGGTTGGTGCAAGACCACTCCATGCAGTTGGTACTGATGACATTTCTTAGTTATGTCCATGCAATCAGTTATCATTGCTAGTCAATAGTATCCGAGTCTCTTGATTTTCATCTTCAATTTTGGCACTGGATGGTGAGCTCCACATAATCCGGAATGTACCTCTTTGACGATTTTTTGTGCTTCTTCTCTGCTGAGATATCTGAGCCTCATCTAATTGAAGGATCTCCTGTACAGAACATTATCAATTAAGGCATATAAGAGAGCCCTCTTCTGAATCTGATGCACTGCTGAGTTGTCATCAGACAGTCTTCCTTTTTCCATTTCAAAGATAGCTTTAATCTTCTCTGGGTCAATTTCGATTCCTCAATGACGGACAAAGAATCCTAGAAATTTCTCAGAGGTAACGCTAAAGGTGCACTTTAAGGGATTCATCTTGAGATTGTATTGTCATAATCATTCAAATATGATCCTTAAGTCATACAGGTGGTTTTCTTTTACTCTGCTCTTAATGACCAAATCATCCACATAGCATTCTACTTGATTGTGAATGAGGTTATCGAAGATCTTTGTCATTGCTCTTTGGTAAGTAGCTCTGGCAAACTTCAATTCAAACATCACGTTGTAGCAGTAAATCCTAATCAGAGTTCTAAAAGTTGTAAGCGTTGTATCTTCTGGAGTCATCTTGATTTGATTGTAACCTGACGATCCATTCATGAAGGAGAAAATTTCATGAGATGACACAATTTTTACCATTAATTTTGGTATTGGTAAAGGGAATTCATCTTTCGGACATGCTTTATTTAAGTCACTGAAGTCGACACATACTTGTATCTGTCCATTCTTCTTCTTAACCGGCACGATGTTAGCCAACAATGTCGGATATTGTTCTTCTCAGACAAAGTTAGCATCTATTAATTTCTTATTTCTGCTGTAATTTGTTGTTCTATTCGAGGTGCATTCTTATGGGAGCTTGCTTTACTGGCGTTGTACTTTGATCCACTCCTAGTCCGTGAACGGCAACCTCTAGAGATAGTCCAGGCATTTCTTCATAGCTCCAAGCAAAGTAGTCCTTGAATTCTGACAATAACTTGACTAAGTCTGTAACCTCTTTTTTGTTGAGTAACAAACTTATCAAAGTGGGTCGGGGCTGCTCCTCAGTCCCGAAATTGATTTCTTTTAATTCATCCACAGTTGGCTTGATTTCTTATTCAAACTTCGTTGAGCATCCTCTATTGATTGCTCTTTGAATTCATCTTGAATGTCTAAGCAATCTTCCATTGGCTGACTAGTAGCAACCATGCAAAATCCCGAGTCATCGACGGGTCCAATCGTACCGAACCCAAGACTTACTTTCGAGTAGAGTTTCTTTCCTTTTGTATTCCATAATTCTTTAAATGATTGTAGCTTATCCTTTGGCATTTTCTTCGGCACATATCCTTTTTGAATTAATTTTTGTACACAAGGCAAAAAATAACCAAAACGTAATTCCATTAATTCATTAGAATTATTTTCTTCAAGAATTATAAAAGGTCTAGAAGCAGAAGGAGAAACTCAGTAAAACTTGATCGGTTTATAACCATCATTATGGACTTCCTTGAATTGATTCATATTCATTCTTTTCTGTGTCATCCGTAGAAATCTCAAACTGAGGCTTCTTCTGACTTATCATCATTGTTTCTTTGTTGAATTCATCATCTTCGGAGTTTCCTTCTAAGTCGATATTGATCGTCGGCTTCACTCGTTCAACAATCTAGTGAGTTCTTCCTCGACCACATCGCTGGCCTCGACCTCGGATGCGTGGGCTAATAGAACCTCCACCAACTCGTTGCAAAGGAGTGGTGGAAAATTGTTGAATCAGAGGTATATGGTCTTTTTTCTGTAGTTCTTTTATGACAACTTCTCTTGATAAGATGTTTTCTTCGGGGGAGCGTACTAGGCTGCGACTTCATGGATGTCTACTTCATGTATTAGAAAAGGTTGTAAGTCTCCCTTAATGCAATGTTCTTGTCCATCTTTGTAGTACTTGATGCATTGGTGAAGTGACGACGAGACCATATTGTACTCGTGAATTCACAGTCGACCAAGCAGGGTATTAAACGAAGTATCCGCGTCGATGACATGGAATTTTGCGGTTGTTACTAGACTTCCAACTTTCATTTGCAGTGTTATAGATCTGAGGGCTCTTTCTCCTCACTGATTGAATTTTCTTAGCATCATTTTATCTGAAATGAGCTCTCGTGCATCGATGTCTAAGTAAGCTAACGTCCGTGGACTCATTATGTTGAGTGACACTCCAAGATCTACTAACACTTTGGAAAGTACAAACATGCCGATGATGATGAAAATTTAGAGTGGATAGTTGTGATCGACTGTACCGAGTAGAAAACCTTCATTGGTGAAAGTAAAGCTAGGCTATTCTATCAAAGCACAAACTCCAATTAAGGATGTGCTAGCCAACTGTGCTAAGCAAATATCTGCATCAAGTAGAGCATTAATCAGATTTTCTCTCAACTCCTTTGACAAGATCAGAGCATCGTAGATGCTTAGTTTGGCTGGAAACTTCCTGAGATGAGCTAGTACATTGTAATCCACTTTATTTGAATTCTTGATTTCATTTCTAATTTGTACTTATTCCATTGCTGGAGATATTTCTTCTTCAGTAATCATCTGTTTCCCTTTATCTACTGGAGTTGTTCTTGGCGGTAGCACCTTTCTACTTATTAAATGTACTTCTGTTATTTCTTCTTCCTCCGGACCCAGAGGTTCTCCTGATGTTGTAGTTGACTCTTCTGGTATTGTTTCTGTATCTGAAAGATCCAGGTTGATTGCAAGCAGAGTTCCTTTGCACTCAAGGACTGGCTCCTCGCTTCTCGTGTTGTCGTAACCGGTGTTGTCGATATCTTTTTCGTCCTTACCAACGTCTTTGTCGGGAGCTAACGTGATTTGATGATCATTTAGGAATCAAAATCAGGGTTAGATAGGTTGTGACTAGTTACGTCATCATTAGAGACAGTAAGAACGTAGCCAAAATTGTTTCTATTATCATTATGAGACCATGGAGGGGCATAAAGATAATGGTACAAAGTAAGGGGTTTTTCACCCCCGAATCTGAGACAACCAATCTAATAGAGGCATCCTCTATCCTATCCTTTGTGTTATCATGCTTAATCTCATTCATGATCTCCTTATTCCTTCTATCCTGTTGTGGTAGTCTCCTCAGTGAAGTCTCTATCTTGGACTGGGCTGGTGGCAGATTTCGGGCTGTAGCTTTCTTTGAAATATACAAAATCTAATCTAGAACTTTCTTGAGCTCATTCTAAATCATACTCCATCCACCCTTGCCGGCATATGGGTCGATCGGAGAGATCGGCTTGGCCGAAATCACATTTATAGAACCTCTTTCAGGTTCATTCATATATTCTTTTGGTATTGTTATATTCCCTTCTTTGTAGTTTCTTTCGAGCCAATCCTTAAAGCTGAAGCATCCTTCTATCGTGTTTCCGAGCAATCTATGGTAAGGACAAAAGTTGGGTTGATCTCTCTTGTTCATCTCTTCCAGCTTCTTCGACTCGGGTAATCTGAACTCAGGCTTCTTCATTAAATTCTTGAACATCTTTCCTACCACATCATTCTTGAAGGAGTAATTCCTGCATAGCCGTTCTGACATTGTCGGACCCTATCGTTCGTCTGTCTTGTATGACCTCTGCTGCTGACTAGACTGAATGCTCTGCTGTGCACGAGGCTGACCATATTGCTGAGACTACCTGTACTATGGAGGCTGACTATGCTGAAGTGACTGTTTAGTCTGAATCCTCATCAGTTGCTTCCCTTTATCGATCGTTGCCACTACGCCATATCTCTTTTCATATGCTTTTACAGGCCTTGTTTTCTCTGCTTTCTCTGTAGGCTCCATATGTTTGACTTCTTCTTATAAATTTCTCGCCTTGCTGAGTAGATTTCTGAAAGACTTCATAGTGAAACCCTTAAACATGAAAGCCACGGGATCGTGGATACTCTTGAGTAGTATCTCGATTACGTGTTATTCTTGTAGCTGAGGTTCACTATAGTCAAACAAAGTCTCGTCAGGCTTCTGCCGCTCTACTACGTGATCTCCTATAGTAACATGGTGTTGGGCACTGGGGAATCTCTTCACAAAAATTCTCTCCATTTCTGCATATGTCTTTACTTATCCATTGGGAAGCTCGGCAAACCAATCAGATGTTATCCCTGACATGCTGCTGATGAACTTTCAAAACAACAATGCCTCACTCCCTCTTGTGTTGCAACAACTGGTTCTGAAGTGTGCTAAATGCTGAAGATAATTTCTTGTCCCGTCGAACATCATAAAAATCGGAGGCACGAAACCTTTAGGGTAAGGCATATCGTCAAACTCCTCCGAGTAGGGTCTACCCTTTGAAATTGATGCTCCACCTTTGGACTGAGCCAAAGCCTCCCGAACTTGTTGTTCGACCATTTGCTTGATATCCTTTTCTGGTAAGCTCGGAGTTGGATCTTTCCTTGGTGGTTCATCTTCATTGGCTGAAGCAACTTCTCTCATTTCATCGGTGATGTGTATAATCTTAAGTTGGTAAACCTCAGGAGTTGCTACTGGTCGTGACTGTGACTATCCGTGGAGTGTAGCCATGGCGGTCACGGCGGCAGTCATCTTCTCCATTCTCTTTTCTAGCTGAATAATCTGCTCATCTTTGATCCACTAAAAATTTGATAGTTTTTTACTATTCATTCATACCTGTTTTTGATGATATTGTACTTTAAAGGAAGGTATTTTTGATGATTTCATGCAGGTACAATGATATTTGGCATTTGGAACAAAAGGAAGTGAAAAGGAGCAAATTTAAAGTGAAAAAGGACAAAATTGCATTTTATTGAATTAGCACCGAACGTCACTGTGACCAGCGCTGGACTGTGACAGTTTCTAGAGAGTTGCAACATTTTTGCGGAATAATGCATTGAACGGCACTCCTACCAGCACCGGACAACGCCCTATCCCAATTTTGAACTAGATTCAATGTATTTGGCTGGATTTTGAAATGTTGCTTGAGGAAACTCTTGGAAATTCAGTTTTGACAGAGTTTAAACATTTTTGGAGGCAAATTTCAAAGAGAGGAAGAAAGGAGAAGAGGAGTTTAGAGTTTAGGGAGAGTCTTTCCACTTTGTGTAGGAAGTTAGGTCTTATATTTTTCTCTTATTAGGAGTGTGAGAGGAGATGGAAAGTGAGAGATTTCTTCTTCCTCACTATTCTAAAGAGAGAATTGTGTGTTGTTGTGAAGAAAGAAGAGGAGTCAAAGGAATTCCTTGAGATTCGCTTGGGGAAGAGTTCGAGATAACTAGTCTTTACTTTACTCTGTTTGTATGACTATATTTTTATATATAAAATCCATGTTTTGTAATATTTTCCTCCTGAGTCTTGAGTAGATTCTTTGTCTTTCTCCTTTCATGTGATGTGTTGATGTTGTGAAATGAAAATGATATATCAATTTTTTATGGAAGATTTGTAATGACCTTTCACTTAGAACTCATTTAATTTTTAATCTGGTCAATTGAATTGTTAAAATTTGTTGGGAAACATATGTTCCGAAAGGAATATGAGTTTCACAACAAAAGTGAAGGTCACATTCAAGGTTCATGCATGAGAGATGAAGTTCATGAGAATTGAATTTAAATAAATAGGGAAATAAACATTGGTGGGGGTAGAATTGGAGATTTCAGAGTGACGGGCTGAAATACTCAATTTGGACCTAATGTTTAGAAACTGAAGCAAGAGTTGGCCTTCAGGTGAAGGAAAGTGAGAGCTCTGGAGTGAGAGAAAGTATCCTCCCAGCCTAACCACAAATTTGGGGACTAAACTTAGGATTAGCCAATGTTCTTTATAAGCTGAAATATGGGTAAAGAATAGGAATGCTCCTATTTGACACAATACATTTGTATCACTGATCTATGTCACAAAAATTATCACATTATGAATGGAAAAGAGGAAGACTCTTCTTGCAACTGAACTTTATTATAAATTTAGTCTTGTGTTAGTTTAACTTGCTAAAATTTAGAACGTGCTTTGGTAGAAAAAGTAAGTGAATCTGTTTGTCTTAACTTTAAGATTTAAACTACTTGCAATTGTGTTGTGATTCGATAAGAGATTTTTGTGCTACGCCCTAAAAGTAAGCCTCCGTATGGGATCGATAACCAGGACTCCACTAGAGCCCTGTATTACTTGAGCGTTACGTATACTTGTGTTAATTGTGTGACTCATTATCATTTTAATCAATATAAAAATCTAAATCTGGGTTCATTAATTTTTGCAAATTAAGAAAGTCTCACTAATCTCTTGTTTGTTTGACCCTATGAAGCTCATCTGCGGGGTTCTCCTCACTGGGAGCCTCGCGCGCAGATGTCATGGATCTAGTTTCCACCATATTAATTTTCATGAACTCTTCATACGTGTAATTTGATAGGAAGTAATCTTCATCATCGATATCCAACCCTCATTGTTTTTCCAATTTTGAAATTTCTGCTCGGAGCCTTCAGACTTTATCGTCAATTTTTTTATCTTTTGTCAATTTTGAATCTGTAGGCTTCTCTCAACTGTCGCTTTTCTCTGCAACTGACTCAGAAGCAATGACGTTAGTGGCAACGGGAATATCGGACTCACGATCCATCTTGTGATCTACTGACCTCTCATAATGTAGTGGTGCAACGACCTTTAGTAACCACACTTTCCTCTTATAAGTCGGTGCCCTGGGACGGAGTGACTCAACGAGGACATCAGAGTGGAGAGGGGAAGTGTGCTCTCTATGGTGTAAACCATAAACAGAGGTAAACAAACTTCTCTTATTCTTTCTCTTCTAGGATTTCTCATAATCATCAGCATATGATACTCTCGGACCCAGCCGGGACTTGAGTGATCTACGTACCGCGGGTGTCAGAATGGCAGTAGTGACATCTGTAGTGGTGGCATCAGCATATCTTCCCAAAAGGTACTTAACAAATACTCGGATGGGGCTCTCCATTTTAAGAATCTCATCCTTTACTTCAGGGGATATTGCACATCCCATCCTCTTAAGGATCTTAGCAACAGAACATCCTTCATTTTCAGCTAACCTACAAAAAAGGGTATGATCTCGGGTAATGAGTCTGGGCCTCTCCCTCACCTTATCATGGTCATGTGGTGACGGTAGCACAGCAGCAATCCTATGGAGGCTTTCATCTCCGATAGTGTCCACTCATGGGTGGAACCTACTCCCTCAAAGGAGAGGAGAGGTATATGGTAGACTGAGTTCCTCTTATTAGGGAATCTCATCAATCACTGGCAAACTTACAACTTGTGCCCTGACAGCTTCGAGACTTCTTCAATTATGGTTCCTCCTTTGAGATATGGTTGGAGGGGGAACCCTGGAACTAGAACCAATCTCAAAAACGGACGGCAAGGCAAGAAAGGCATTGTGGGAATCTTCTTCATGCAGAATCTCTTTCCCTTTGGCAAACGGGAAAGTAAGTGCAATGATGGCAAAACTGGTAGTGGTCGGGGTGGCAACTCTCCTAGGAACGGAGACTACTGACTTGATGAGAGCTGTAGAAATTTTCACTTTCTTAGCAAAAGGGAAATCTTGTTGGGAGTTTAAGTCAAACTCAGCAGACGGCTCTTGAACTTCCGGGGTGGCAACTTTCACGACCACGAACGGGCATTTCCGAGTACTACTTTAAACTCACTAAAATCGCTCCCAAACTGAATCATTGGTGCTACATGACGAGCCTCGCCGGAGGAGGGTAAGTTGCAGGAGAAATTCAGCGTAGGGGTTAACATCTTGACAGTCGAAGGAAAAGAATTCCGGAAGTTAGTGAAGGCTTAAACCCTTTAATCATAGTGCAAACACTACGAGAAGAAAAAAATGCTCTGTGAACTGGTCACAATTTCATTTCATCTTGACATTTTATATTATTATTTATTTATTTTATTTTTTATCTTCAGATTTTCACAAATTTGTTAAAAGGAGTTTTAGGATTTCAAGAAGGAAAAGGGTCAATCTGTGGATAGCAGGATTGAACCCGAGAGGCGCAAAGAGGAGGTGAAGTATGGGACCTCGTACGGGATCTCTTTCACAACGCACATTACCCTGGCGAAACTTGTTCTTCGACACACCTATTGGGGCTCCAACTCCACAAAGATTAAGAAGGAACCAAAAGATCCCTAAAGCCCCTTTGTTTAAGGATGGCTAAATAGATGGTCCTGAAATCGTGGAAAGTCGATCGTACTTCCCAAAAATAAAAGGTGAAGTATATCAATGTAAGAATGGTAATATGGTTCATGAGGGACATGAACTCATTACCGATGTATGAATATAACGATTCATGATCTTAATGAAGAGAGAAACATATCCCAAGAGGAGTCGCCAGAAAATTATCAGCTGTTAAAGTGAACCCTTCGTGTTTTTTTAGATGGTAATGATTTAATTTCATGAATATAATTTCAAAAAATATTATTTTTTATTTTAAAATATGAAATTAAACTAATCTCATATTATCGATAGTTTAAAATAATCAAGCAATTCACTACAAGCTATGTGGCTATCCCGAAGAATGGACACATTGCTTGGTAGTGAGGCTTGATCAAATAAACCAAAGAATTATATCCATTTGTTTTGTGAACCATTTATGTTAACCGACAATTTCCTATAACTAATATGGAGGAATTAGATAGAGTTTATATTAATCTGGTGTCTTTAAGTATACTATAAGGGCAAGCCCCTATAGTTAATTACATATTAGATAACTGAAGTCACTTAAGAAAACTATTGATACAGATCAGGAAACATTTGTATTCACGACTTCCAAAAGGGTAAAGTTCCTCAAGAAAATGTGGTAATTGGAGATCTAATAGGCGAGTGGCTCAATTTTTGAAAAATTTTTTGTAGGAATCCAAAGGAAGGAAAGACTAGGGGAAAGACATAGATCCAAGAGAGATCTTGGTGTTTTCCCGAACTATCCTATGGTTTGGCTTCAATTTAGGATATTTATTTGATGTTTCATTCTATCAATTTTATTATTTAGGGCTTACACTGACTTGATATTAAATTATGTGAATAGCTTGGAAGATAGGAGGGTTTATGTCATACCCGATGACAACCTCAAAATCCTAAGACGAGTTAGGGCTTATATTGCACAACATGGTCAAGAAAAAGCCTAAAGAGATAAGGTGAGGGTTTATGCTGCACTGAGCAAGCTACCTCGAAGTCCTATGTCTTTTTATTTTAAATCTAAGGAGTTTTACCATTGAAGATGGTCGTGCTTACCACTATGCATGCTCCAAGCTCCTCGTCGTAGCAGGTTTAGTTTAAAGAAATGTCAATTGTAAGAAAAGTGAAGTGTCATGTTTAGAAATGTTTAAATAAATGTATCTTAATTTTTTATTTAGGGGAATATTAAAGTTTATTATAGCGACAGCGGTTAGGATCCCACGGTTCCCTCCTTCCGGCACCACTATTTTCTTAGGATTAACTTAGTCCAGATGAATTTACTAAACTCAAGATAATGAGTTTCATACTCTCATTTAGACCATCGGAAATCTCGTTACCAGTCGTAGGTTGCCTCCTCTGAGGTATTCCCGATCATCTGATACATATATTTTAACTTAGTTGCAATTGTGATTTTTTTGTTTGTAATTAAATTTTAAGTTGTCTTATATTTTTTAATGTTATGGCGGTGAATTTTATCCTGTTTTATTTTGTTTAATTTTATTTTTGATTTTGTAGCTATCCTAAAAGTTGTTGATGCAGGGTGACATTGTTGTTTTACATGCAAGCTCGTAAGCAAGAAATGTAAAGTAAAAGAAGTACTGAAAAGAAGGTATTGCAAACTTGTAAAAGTCTACCTAGCGAGTCTTCTCGTTCCTCCATCTAAAACTTTAGTATTTTTGCAATAAACATTTATATTTTACAGGAAAGTAAACCCTATGGATAGGTACGTCACAAGCCTACCAAACCCTATGTCATAACTTGGCGGGTCCTATTCATTTAAGGGATTTCTTCATTCAATAAATATGATAGTTTTAGTTGTCCTACATGGTGTCCAGAAGATTTGTGAGAAGGGCCTAGGAGAAACCTAGACATTTCACAATCCTTTTGAGCTTCCTTAAGTTCATTTGAACTTATCATAATTATTAAATGTTTCATCTATTTCATACCCTTATGCTCAGTGAACTAATGCTTTAATTATCCCCTTTAAATGAGGTATTTATCACTTCTTATTTTACTTAGGAATTATGTAAATGGAAATCTTTTGGGGTAAAGTTAATTTATATAGAAAATATTTAATCAATTTGATGGGCCTGTAGTGTTTACAAATGTTTGAAGTTTGATTATTTTTGCTTTTCTAGACCTCTCTTAATGAGATTTGATTAGACTTAGCTCACTACTAAGCCCTTAAGATTTAGTGAATAAATTTGTAATTAATTTTTTTCTTTCTAGGAAAAACCAAGTCATGTGAGTTTAGTTTTTTTATCAAAACATAAGATTATTATTCAAACATCAAAATAGGGGTAAAAATCAGTGGATTATTAACTTCCTAAGTCAACCCCTGTCTTCAGGCTTATTCAGTTTGATTATCTTCCAAATTCATATAATTAAGGAAATTATTCATTTATTTTTGATGTGACAAAATTGAACTGAGTTTTTTTACTATTCATCCCTTGATGTTTCAATCTTTTCAACATGTCATTTAGGATCATTCGTTACACATTTTACCCTTTAATTAATCCTAAGTATTAATTAAGGATAAAACCTTAAAATTACAACTTTGTCCCTTGGGTATTATCACCTCATAATTTACTAAATTTAATTCAAATGACTTGGAAATTTTATGTTGCCTCATTCATGGGTTAACTAAAGCATCATAGGAGAAAAAATGATATTTTAAATTTTAATTTAATTTATATATTTATTTTCATGCAAAAATAGGACTTTCAATGAAAATTCAATAACTTAGTCAAAACAAAGTTTTTGTCCTTAAAAAAAATTATTGGAGGTTCACCATGACCAGAGGACCCCTTCGACCAAATTTCATATTTTTTTGAATTCTAACTTAATTATCATAATTATTTCAAATTTTTGAGTATTAATTAAATATAAAATATTATATTAGTTGAAAATTAAGTTTTTATGTTTTTATTAAATCTCACTGAGGTCATGGAACCTAGAGAAACAAGTTCCATATTTTTCTGATTTTCTTTGAATTATTAAAATTGTTTTAGTTTAAAATTAGGGAATTTCTATTCTTAGCCTTTAAAAATTGATTTTGGCCCTTTAAAATTTAATAACTTTATTTATAGAGATAGGAAATTTATCCCAATTGTTTCTAAGTGATTAGGAGACAATTTAGAACATTTTTAATAATTTTATTAATTTTGTTATTTTATTAATTTTTAATTATTTAAATATTAAAATAATTCTTAAAAATGAAAATTTTATTTTTATTATGACTTTATTTTTTCAGAGACTCCTCTTACCACAGAGAACTCCCAAAATTTATTTGGTAATTTTTTAAAGTGTATTTTAATTGTTATAATTATATAATTGCCAGAAGTGTGATTTAACTTAAAAAATTCATTTAAGCATTTAAATTAACTCCATTTGACTTGAAATTTATATGGGTGGCTCCTCTGACCTTAAATTATAGAGGAGAACAAAAATCAAGTTATTTTTGTTTACATTTAGTCTAATTTATTTTTATTTAATTTTTAGATCTTAATTACCATTAGGGTTGTACTTAATGAGTTAAACCATGTTGTTATTTTTCCTAGGATCCTGTTGTCATGAGTAACCTACCAAAATTTACGTTGTATTTTTCTGATCATTATTTTAATTATTATATTTTTTATACCAAAACATGGATAATAACTTGAAAAATAGAGATCTCCTCATAGAGATCTCCCCTGACCTTGGAAAAATCAGAGATCCCCCATGATTAAGAGAACAAGATCCCCAAATATCAAGCCATGGTGAAATGTCTATGCGAATGGAGAATCAAAAGACTCCAGACGGTATTAAATTAATTAAAAATAAAATATTCATCAAATAAACTTCAAACCAATTCCACATTTTTCTCCTCTATTCACGGAACAAGAGGGTATTTTTTCTTTTATTTTTATGATTTTCTCTACACCAAGTTATGGATTTTTAAAGTTCAGGGAATTAAATAAATATAGAAAATCCCTATTTTTCTACTTATCAAGTGCGGCGCCACCTCAACCTCGGCAGCTCCGAAGTACTACGCATCGCTCCGCCATTTGACGCTGTCTTTTTACTCAGCTACCACATGGAATCACTTTATGCACCTGATCTCTATCCGGCTTCATCTTGATCATCCAAGCATTACACGCGCGATCATCTGGCGTTCCTTCATTGTCTTTGATTGGTCTGTCCCGTAAGCCATTCACACAAAAACCCTAAGATCTTGAGTTAGACTCAACCAAATCAGATGGGGTTGGTTTTTATGGACTCATCTGACCTAGAAGAACATATCCATATGGTTAACCTAGCCTGAAATCGACCCAATGGGCATGGAGAATCAAAACAAGCTTGGGAGGAGAGAGGTCAATACCTTGCTCTGAGAAGTGAAGCTTCAATCAGAGAGTTTTGGCAGCTTCGATTGGTCCCAATGAACCTTCAGATGAAGCCTTGTGCTGTGGTGAAATGCCTAGACCCGAATTCGACCAAGGCCGATTTCAGGTGTTGATCAAACTTTGGTACATAGGCTCTCTGTGATGGAGCTTTGATGGGGGAACTTCTTCTCTCAATGCTCTGAAGGTGTGGGCGTAATTAATTTCAATTTAGTGCACTGTGGAGCTGTGGTGGAGTTTGTCTTAGTTCTGACAGAGATTTCAGTGGAGAAATTACTCTCAGGCAGGGGGAATCAGAGTGGGAAAATGGTTGGAATGAGCTTATGGAGATTTGGAGAAGCTCTGGTGAGATTTTGGCGAAGTTTTCTTAAAGGTTTTTCAGCACCCTCTCTCAACGGTGGAGAGTAAAATGTTTGAATTATTAACCAATCTGGTAAAGCATGATGTAGACACTTCCTAAGGAGATCTTTAAATCTTTCCCAAGCTTCATATATTGGTTCCCCTTCAAACTGACCAAAAGATGTAATATCATTTCTTAGCTTAGCAATTTTTTATCAAGGAAATTATTTTGACAAAAATTTATGCAGTTCTGATAGATCTAGGTGCTAACTAATTTAACCACACATTGGCTTTATCCATTAATGAAAAAAGGAAAAAGTTTAAGTCTGACAGCATCATTCGACACTCCGTCACATTTAAAGTAGCACACAATTCTAGAAAACTAGTGAGATGTAAATTAGGATCTTCATTAGGTGTTCCTCCAAATTGATTATTTGTACCATTTGGATAATAGCAGATTTAAGTTCAAATGATTTAGCAGCAACATCAAAATTTTGGATAGTTATGTGAATTTCATCTGCTCCTGGGTTAGCATATTCTCTTAAAGGTCTTGGTCAATTTATTTTTTCATTTCTTTGATTATCTAAGTTGTTTGGCATTTTGTGAGGATTTTCCCACAAGGGGGTATATATAGTCGAGCAGGGGAAAGGTTGCTTACCACTGACTCATCAGTGGTGAAGAGAAACAGTAAAGAAGAAGAAAACTTTTCTGATTCAAGAAGAACGAAGGTAGCCATACTCACTTATGTGGGAAAAACGGGTTACAAGAAGGGTTACCGGCAAGTGTTGACCGACGACGAGGGCTCGACATCGAGGAAGGTGACCGGAAAAATCAGCCAGAAGATTCGAGATTTTGACCGAAAGAGGAGGCGAGGGTTAGATTATAACTGGGGAGGAAGAAGTTGACCGGAGAACTAGAAGAAAGCTTCGCGAACAAGAGTATTCGCCATCTTGGGAAAGCTAAGGCTCGGTTAGGGTTTCTAAAGGGGCGAAGCATGCGTGGGTTTCGATTGAGAGTATGAGGAGGTGTGCGTGAGTTTTTCTTATAAGAAATTTTATTTTTTTTTAGTATTATTATTTTATTCAATTTCGTCAATTTACACAAATTCATCCCAATTCAAAAACCTATCAAACTATATGTCCTTCTCGGCTAAAATTAACAATTTGGACCCACCGACGTGGTATATTTCAGGGTCGTTTGGACAAGTTCATAGACAGTCGAGCCACTTTAAATCAAATTTACGCTACGTGGAAAAAATAAATTTATTTTGACCCTATTGGGGTCGTATAACAAGTAAATTAATGACCGGTCCTCGCCTAAACGACTACCATAGTCAAAGTTATTGCTCCCGGCAAAAATTTAAACATTGCACATTGATCCGCTTAAAAAGTACTATTTTTATGCCTTATTTATGATTCAATATTTTTATGTTTTTGGATGTAGGTGACAAAAAAAGAGTTCAAGAAGGAAAAAGGAGCAAAAATAGAGCCAAAAAGTAAAAGTTGCCAAAATTATAGGTCTGGCGCCTAATCGCCAGTTCGATACAAAAACATATAAGATTTTTGACGACTTTAGGCAATTATTTTGATGGTATTAAGCGATTATCAGACCTTATAGAAGCCTGAAAGTTACTCCTGATACATAGGACATGTGATACAATTCATCTGGACACAGGAAAGCAGTTTTAATCCCGAAGACGTGCGATCCAAAGTGAAAGGGTGCGAAGACTTGGTCACGGAGCCCGACGCCTAGGCTCCAGAGCCTGGCGCCTAGGCGCTACAGTTACTTTCTAGAATATTCATTGAATTTGGATGAATTTTGAAGAGGTGTCTTAAGCAACCCCTGGTCATTATCGAAACTCTATAAATAGTAGACATTTCTACAGAAAAAGGGCGCCTCCTCAGAGCTCTCCACACCTAAAATTAGTTTTAGAGAGCCACCTAATATTATTCTTAATTATTTAGTGAGTTTATTTTAGTTACTTAAAGTGTTACTACTCAATTCCTTGAGTAGTAAGTGAGAGTTTATAAGAGTTGGTGTTGTTGAAGTCTTGTACCTTGGATTGGAGTCAGTAGGAGTCAAAGGATCACTTCAAGGAACATTTCAGATAAGTATTTGTAACTTGGTTCAAGTTTTTATAAATATGTTTTGTTGTGTGAACTCAATCTGTTCTGAGTAGTTAGTTTTCATTATCCTTTCAATTATGAAAAGATAATAAGATAATTTAATTTCATTGGAGTCTTAACTTAGATTCTTAAAAAAATTGTGATGATATGCATACCTGACCTTAATTTACTTTTTTAAACTGGTCATTTAAATTGTTAAAACCTGTTGAAGAATTCTGAGACCTATCCGGAGATGAGTTCTTAACTAGTAGATATCACATGAATCCTTGGGTAATCGAAGGACATGTGCGGGTTATTCATGGTGAAGTGCAAATAAATAGGGAGATAATGTTTATTGGGCGTAGAATTGATTAGTTTTTAGAGTGACAGACTAAATTCTAATAATTTGGTTTATAGGAAGGGAAAGGGTCACTAGTAAGGCCGACCATAGCCACCGTTGGACATCTAGAAGTGTGAGCCTAGATTAACTCATTCTACTAATAATACATCCTGAACAGATCTATAGATTAGCCAATGTTCTTTATACTATCGAGCGAAGATAAAGAATAGGAATGCTTCTATTTGGCACAATACCATAATTTAAAGTTCTCCACAAATGATAGTTTTCTGAAAAATCTTAGATTAGTTGAAAAGGAAAAAGTTGTTTTATTTATACTTAAAATTAATCATTACTTTATTGCTACTTTACTTTCATCTAGTAGAAATTGCCTAAAACTTTAAAATCTGATTTTTAAAAGAAATAAAAATTATAACTACTTTTAATTTGAAAATCTATTAATTTCTTAAATTCAGCTTCCCTGTGGGATCGATATCCAGAACTCCACTAGAGCCCTGTATTACTAGATACGATACATATACTTGCGTAGTACCCCTAGCGTGCAAAATATTTTCTAAAAATTATATATTACAATAAGTGCACGAGGTAGGGTATGTATAACACATCATGGAGTCTGCCTATGGCTCCTAAATCCCTATTGGAATTCAACAAGAGCTTCAATATGTCAACTTTAATTAACTCAACTGAATATTACGGATTTAGAACTGTCCATATGAAATTTCAAGGAGTGAAGAAATGTCTTGAATTTCTAAATATTGTGGGGTCTAGTTCTCTAGGAGAGTCAAAATAGGAAAATTCTAAAGGCTATATCCTAAGCTCTAGAGAGAAAGAAAGACCTCAAAAATGAGGCCAACAAGTGGACCCCCAATAGGTGTGGTGTGTTGTACAAGCACGTCACGCCTATTGGAATTGACTGAAATGATCAATACAATCATGAAAGAATATCCAAGTAACCATACTTGGAACAAATCGAAGATCGAATTAGAGTTGAAGTCAAGTTCCCGCTGGGGATTAACAGATGTGTCTTTATATGTCATTGTGAATTTGAAATTTCAAACATAAATGTTAATTTTCAAAATATGTGTAGAGAGAAAAGATTCAAAAAATATGTGGTTTTGGTTTCAAAGAATGTGTAGAGCCAGGATTCAGAAATGTGACTTTGATTCCCAAAGAAGGTGAAATCCGGGACATATAACTCTAGGTAGGACTCGTAAATATAACTTCTGTCCCTAATAAGGTAAAATCTCGGACATATAACTCCTGGTAGGACTCGGAAATATAACTCATATCCCCAAAAAGTGGCATCCCGCACATATAACTCTAGTTATGACTCAGAAATAAAACTCATGTCCCTAAAAAGGTGATATCTCGGACATATAAAACCGAGTAGGACTTGGAAATATAATTCATGTCCCCAAAAAGGTGAAATCTCAGACATATAACTCCAAGTATGACTCAAAAATATAACTCATATCCCCAAAAAGGTAACATTACGGACATATAACTCCAAGTAGAACTCAAAAATATAATTCCTATCCCCAAAAAGGTGAGATTCCGGACATATAACTCTGGGTAGGACTCGAAAATATAGCTCTTATCCCCAAAAATGTGAAATTTTGAACATATAACTCCAGGTAGGACTCAAAAATAGGGCTCCTATCCCCAAAGAGGTGAGATCCCGGACATATAACTCCGAGTAAGACACACAAATATAGCTCATGTCCCCAAAAGGTGAGGTCTGAGACATATAACTCTGGGTAGGACTCAGAAATATAGCTCCTGCCCCCAAAAAGGTGAAATCATGGTCATATAACTCCGAGTTGGACTCGAAAATATAACTCTTATCCCCAAAAAAAGGTTAATGGAAAAGATTAGGATTAAGCATATCCCAATTACAGATGAAGAATGTGCTGAGAAAGGAGTGGGCACAAGCCTATCCCAAAGGAGTAGGCGCAAGCCTATCCGAAAGAATGTGAAAGTAAAAATGTGAGAATAGTGAGTGAAACATAAGTGGAATATGTAAAAATATGAAAACTGGTAGGAATATGAAACCAAAAAACTCTTTTTCTTTTTAAGATTTTATTATCTCAAAATATTTTGTTGTATATTTGTTTATTTTTATTATTTCACGTGTTATTTATTATATATTTCATTTTACATATCGTTCTTGCTTATTAGCCTTTCCAAAATTGTGATAAACAAACTTTATTGGTTTTTATAATCAATCGCCCAAATTTTCATTCATAATTGTCAGAAGAAATCACAATGTATTTGCTTGAAATTAAAATGTCATTTAATGTTGAATGTAATACTGCTCAAACTCAAGTATAAAATGTGAAGAATGTCTCTACAATCATATGTAAACAATTTGTATATTTTTATAAGTCTTTCTTTACATTAGCTCTGAATTTGTAATTGAATCCAGTCTGTGTATCATCAGTTTGAATGTCCACTGATCCACTTTAAAAATATCTATTTTTATGTCTTATTTATGATTCAATTATTAAGGATATTATGCTTTAATGAAAGGTATTTTTATGTTTTTGGATGTAGGTGATAAAAAAAGAGTTCAAGAAGGAAAAAGGAGCAAAAATTAAGCTAAAAAACAAAGTTGCTAAAATTTTAGGTCTGGCACCTAGGCGCCAGAATCCAGCGCCTAAGCGCCAGTTCAATACTGAAGCAGTCAAGATTTTTGACAACTTTGAGAAGTTATTTTGATGGTGTTAAGCGGTTATCAGACCTTCTAGAAGACTGGAAGTTACTCTTAATACATAGAACATGTGATACAGTGCATCTGGACACGGGAAAACAGTTATAATCACGAAGAGGTGCGATTCAATGTGAAGAAGTGCGAAGACTTGGTCACGGAGTCCAGCGCCTAGACGCTACAGTTACTTTCTAGAAGATACATTGTATTCTGATGAATTTTGAAGAGGTGCTTTAAGCAACCCCTGGTCATTTTCGAAGCTCTATAAATAGGAGTCAATTCTACAGAGAAAAGTGCCCCTAAGCACCCTAGAGTTCTCTCACGCTTGAAAATAATTTTAGGGAGCCACCTTCTTAAGTAATTAGTGAGTTTATTTTTGTTATTTTGAATGTTACTACTCAATTCCTTGAGTAATAAGTATGAGTTTGTAAGTGTTGGTGTTGTTGAAGTCTTTCATTTTGCATTGGAGTCAGTAGGAGTCAGCGGATCACTTGAAAGAACATTCCAGATAAGTATTTGTAACTTAGTTCAAAGTTTTATAAATATGTTTTGTTGTGTTAATTCAATGTATTCTGAGTAGTTAGTTTTCTTTCTCCTTTCAACTATGAATAGAAAATAAGATAATTTAATTTCGTTAGAGAACTTAACTTAAAATTTTTAATTATTGCAATGATATTAATAAGTGATCTTAATTTACATTTTATACTGGTCATTTAAATTGTTAAAACCTGTTGAAGAATTGCAAGACCTATTCGGAGATGAGTTCTTAACTAGTAGATATCACATGAATCCTTGGGTAATCGAAGGCTATATGCGGGTTATTCAAGGTGAAGTGCAAATAAATAGGGAGATATTGTTTATTGGGCGTATAATTGATTAGTTTTTAGAGTAACAGACTAAATTATACTAATTTGGATTATAGAAAGGGAACGAGTCACTAGTAGGGCCGACCATAGCCAGCCTTAGACATCTAGAAGTGTGAGCCTAGATTAACCCATTCTACTAATAGTACATCCTGAACCGATCTATAGATTAGCCAATGTTCTTTATACTATCGAGCAAATGTAAAGAATCGGAATGCTTCTAGTTGGCGCAATGCCATAATTTCAAGTTCTCAACGAATGATAATTATTCTGAAAAATCTTGGATTAGTTGAAAAAGGAGAAAGTTGTTTTATTTATACTTGCATTAACATTTTACTTTATTGTTACTTATTTGCATTTAGTAAAAATTTAACTAAACTAAAAAATCTGAATTTTGAAAAGAAATAAAAATTAATAATTACGTTTAATTTGAAAATCTAATATATTCCTTAAATTTTATTTTTCACATAATCTTCCTTGTGGGATCGATAACCAGGACTCAAATAGAGCCCTGTATTACTTGAAACGATATGTATACTTGCGTTTGAAATTGTGACTTTTACAAAAATTATTATAAATATTTAAGTGTAAATTCATAAATTCTTACATTCGTAAAGGTCGGGCATCAAGTTTTTGGCGTCGTTGCTGGGGAAGATAGAAAAGAAGTGAAAGAAAGAATATTAAGAAATTGAAAAGACAATTTCTAGATTTTTCAAATTAAAATATATATACACTTTTATTTCTTTAAAAAATATAAAAAATAATAAATAAAAACAAAAATATAAAAACATTTATAAAATACAAAAATACAAAAAAATTTATTTTATTTTATGCGTAGTTCTGGATCTGAAGGATTATTATTCTTTGATTCTGAATTAGAAAGAACTATTAAAAGAATTAAAAAAGGAAAAAAATTCAAAAATATTAGGAAATGACTAACTTACATAACAATAATCAAAATCCAATATAAATTAATGAACAAAATGTTTCTAAACCATTAAGGGATTATCTAAACCCTACAGCTGATGAACGTCATATTAGTATTCAAATGCCTTCTGTAGATGCTAATTCTTTTGAGCATAAACCTTTAATTATTCAAATGGTTCAAAATAATCAATTTGGAGGAATACCAAATGAGGATCCAAATTTACACATTGCTAGTTTCTTAGAACTTTGTGCTACCTTAAAATATAATAATATTTTTGATAATGCTATTAGGCTAAGAGTCTTTCCTTTTTCTTTAAAAGATAAAACAAAGATGTGGCTTAACTCATTAGTAACTTATTCTATTAAAACTTGGGCAGATATGGCACAAAAATTCATTGTTAAATATTTTCCTCCTTCTAAAACTGCTAAATTAAGAAATGATATTACTTCATTTATGCAATTTGATGAAGAAACAATTTATGAAGCATGGGAAAGATTTAAGGAACTATTAAAAAAATGTCCTCATCATGCTTTACCAGATTGGTAAATTATTCAAACATTTTATAACAGATTTATTGGATCACTTTAGATCTTTTATAGATGCTGCTGCTAGTGGTTCTTTAATGGCTAAGACATTAGATGAAGCTTATACTTTAATTGAAGAAATGACTAATAATAATTTTCAATGGCCTTCTGAAAGGGTTAATCCTAAAAGAGTGGCAAGTATTCAAGATAATGAAGCCTTTTCTATTTTAGCTTCACAAGTGGCTGCGATATCTAAGAAATTGGATAATTTTGCTATTAATATGTCTCATGTAAGTAATGATAATTCTACAAATACTGATGATTCTCAAACTATAGAAACTATGCAAGCTATTGCTAGTAAAACTAATAACCCTTATTTGAATTATTATAATCCAGGTTGGAAAAATCACCCTAATTTTAATTGGAATAATGGACATCAACAATGGAGTAATAATTAAGTTAATCCAACTAGAAATTGGAGCAATCAAGAAAATTCAAACTTTAGACCAACTTATCCTCTTGGTTTTAAAAATCAGCAAAAAAAGTTATTTGTAGAAGAATTGATCTTGCAACTAGGTAATTAGCTACAAAGTCAAAACACTGCTATTCAAAATATTGAGAATCATATGGGTCAAATTGCTAATTTTATTAGTTACAGACCTCAAGGAACACTGCCAAGCAACATCGAAATTAATCCAAACTGGAAAAGACCATGAACAAGCAAAAGCTGTGTAACTTAGAAGTGGAAAGGAATTAAAAGAGAAAATTCGGAATAAAACTGAAAAAGAGAGAGAAGTTGAAGAGATTGAAAAACCTAAAGAAACTCTTTCTCCAAGTAAAGATCAGACTGAAATTCCTATTAAAGGGGAAGTTGAAGTACCACCACCATCTTTTCATTAAAGACTAAAACAACAGAAGCTTGACCATCAATTTTCTAAGTTCTTTAAAATTTTTAAGAAACTTACCATCAACATTCTTTTTGCTGAAGCTATGGAACAAATGTCGAGCTATCCAAAATTTATGAAGGATATATTAAGCAAGAAATAGAAATTTGAAGCTTATGAAACTGTTGCATTAAGTGAAGAATGTAGTGCAATAATTCAAAAGAAACTACCTCAGAAACTTAAAGATCCTGGAAGTTTCACTATACCATGTGCTATTGGAGAAAAAATTTGTGCAAAAGCCTTATGTGATTTAGGAGCAAGTATTAATCTCAAGCCATTTTCTATCTTTCGAAGGTTAGATTTATGAGAGATTTCTCCCACCACTATAACCCTTCAGTTAGCTGATCGATCGATTACTTATCCTAAAAGAGTTATAGAGGATGTTCTTGTTAAGGTGGATAAATTTATCTTCCCTGTGGATTTCATTGTACTGGATATGTAAGAAGATAAAGAAACACCTATTATTTCAGGGAGACCTTTTCTAGTTATCGAACGTACTATGATTGATGTGCAAAAAAGAGAATTAACAATGAGAGTTAATGATCAAGAGATAACATTCAATGTTCTGAAATCAATAAGGTATCCTGACAAAGAAAAATGTTATCGGATGGTCATTTTTGATTATATAATTGAAAAGCATTATCAAGAAAAATGTAAGTTCATTTCTGAATAAAAAAATGATGAATCTATAATATATAATGAGTCATTAACTGAAGAAATTGAAGAAGTAAATGAATAAAATTTATCTGAAGAAACTCATTATATTCATGATAATTAGGAAATTTTAGACACAACTAAAAATGATATACTTTTACCCTCAGTTGAAAAAGCATCTGAAGTGGAATTAAAAATGTTACATGCACATTTAAAATATGCATTTCTTGGAAACTTCTTAAATTTACATGTGATTATATCTTTAGAACTAAGCAAAGATCAAGAAGAAAAATTAATAGGAGTTCTGAAGAATTATAAAAAAGCTTTTGGTTGGACTATTGCAAATATAAAAGGAATAAGCTCTTCAATCTCTATGCATATGATTTTAATGGAAGAAAATTGTAAACCCACTATTGAACCTCAAAGAAGATTACACCCAATTATGAAAGAGGTTGTTAAAAAAGAGATTTTAAAATGGTTAGATGCTGGAATTATTTATCCAATTTTGGATAGTCAATGGGTAAGTCCTATTCATTGTGTTCCGAAGAAAGGAGTAACAGTCATTGTTAATGATAAAAATTAATCAATCCCTACAAGACAAGTTACTGGACGGAGAATTTGTATTGATTATCAAAAATTAAACAACGCCACTTGAAAGGATCATTTTCCCTTACCTTTCTTGGATCAGATGCTGGATAAATTAGCTGGACACTCATATTTCTGTTTTTTAGATGGATATTTTGGTTATCATCAATTACCTGTTCCTCTGAGGACCAAGAGAAAACAACATTTACAAGTCCTTATGGAACATCTGCCTTTAGAAGAATGTCTTTCGGTTTATGTAATGCACCTGAAACGTTTTAGAGAAATATGATGTCAATATTCTGTGATTTAATTGATAAAGGAATTGAAGTATTTATGGATGATTTTTCAGTTTTTGGAACTTCTTTTAAGTCTTTCTTGGAAAATATAACGAAAGTTCTGAAAAAGATGTGAAGAAAAAAATTTGTTTCTAAACTGGGAAAAATGTCAATTTATGGTCACAGAAGGAATTGTACTTGGACATAAAATTTTACAAATAGGTATGGAAGTTGATCAGGCAAAAGTGAAAATTATTGGTGAACTTCAACCACCTACTACCGTTACTGATGTGAGAAGTTTTTTGGGTCATGTTGGATTTTATAGGAGATATATAAAGGATTTTTCTAAGATTGCTAAACCTATTTGTCATTTATTAGAAAAAGAAGCTAAGTTTTAATTTAATGAAGATTTTCTGATTGTGTTCAATATTCTAAAAGAAAATTAATCACTACAACTATCATTGTTGCACCTGATTGGAGTAAATCTTTTGAATTAATGTGTAATGCGAGTGATTATGCAATTGGAGCTGTATTGGGACAAAAATATGAGAAAATTTTCAAAGTTATATATTATGCTAGCAAAACTCTAAATGAAACTCAAATAAATTACACTACTACTGAGAAAGAGCTTTCAGCAATAGTATATATCTTTGATAAATTTAGACCTTATCTTCTTGGGACAAAATGTATTGTACATATTGATCATTCTGCTATTAAGTATTTAATGTCTAAAAAGGATGCTAAACCTAGATTGATCATATGGGTTTTACTTATACAAGAATTTGATTTTTAAATAGTAGACAGAAAAGGAGCTGACAACCAAATTGATGATCATTTATCAAGAATTAAAAATAATAGTGAGAAGATTTATGAAGAAAACATAAATGAGAAATTCCATGATGAATAGTTATATGTTATTCAGTGATTACAAATTCCTTGGTATGCAGATATAGTTAACTATTTGGTCAGCAATATTTTACCGTATGGATTGAATAATAAATATATTAAGAAATTCAAGAATGATTCTACATCATATATTTGGGAAGATCCTCATTTATTTAAAATAGGAAGAGATTTTGTGATTCGAAGATGTCTACCTTATGAAGAAACTTTTGCAATTATTCAAAAATATCATGATTCTGAATTTGGAGAACACTTTGGAGTGGATAAAACTGCGTTTAAAATTTTAAATTTTGGATTTTATTGGCCTACATTATTCAAGGATGTTGGACATTACGTGAAAACTTATGATTGATGCCAAAGAATGGGGAATATATCAAGAAAAGATGAAATGTCTCTAAACTATATATTAGAAATTGAAATTTTTGATGTATGGGGTTTAGACTTTATGGGACTTTTTGTACCATCATCTAGAAAGATTTATATTTTATTAGTAGTTGATTATGTTTTAAAGTGGATTGAAGCTGTAGCTTTACCTAACTGTGATTCCAAAAGTGTTTTGAAATTTTTAAAGAAGATGATTTTTATAAGATTTGGAATGCCAAGGGTAATTATCACAGATGGGGGAAGTCATTTCAGAGATGTAAGAATTCAATCATTACTGGAAAAATTCGGAATTAAACATAGAATTACAACTGCTTATCACCCACAACCAAGTGGAATGGCTGGAGTATCAAACAAAGAAATTAAAAGAATATTAGAGAAGACTGTTAATCCTAAAAGAATTGACTGGGTTGATAGACTTGATTCTGTATTATGGGCTTATAGAATAGCTTATAAGACACCTATCAGAATGACACCTTATCGGTTAGTTTATGGTAAATATTGTCACTTACTTGTTGAATGGAAACATAAAGCTTAGTGGGCGATAAAGGAGTTCAATTATGATTTGAATGCTGTAGAAGAGAAATGATTGTTACAACTAAATGAGATGGAAGAGATAAGAAATGAGTCCTATGAAAATACAAAGATTTATAAGGAAAGAATGAAGCAATTGCATGATAAAAAGATTTTGAGGAAAATTTTTGAGCCTAGACAAGAAGAATTACTATTTAATGCTCCTTTAAAACTTTTTCCTGTAAAATTAAGATCTAAATGGATGAGTGACACGCCTAAAATATATACGCTTTTTGCTATATCATTTTACTCATTTTTTATTATATTACACTTTAAAGGAAGGTATTTTGTATGTTTTTTGGTTTTAGGTACAAGAAATGGTGATTGGAGCAAAAGGAAACAAAACTGGTGCAATTTGGAGAAAAAACGAGCAAGAAATGAAATTCTGCCTTGACACCTTTTGATAAGTCTTTTGATGCTTAATCTCTTTTACACTTCTTGCATATTTTTGAATGAGATTACATTTTAAAGAAAGGTTATTTTTATGTTTATTTTGTAGGGCTATTTATTGCGAACGCAACGCAACTGAAATGGGGCGAAACAGAACTAAAACGGAGCCAAACGGAGCCAAACGGTGGAGCTGCGCAGAGCCTGCTCACCGACGGCGGCCACGATCTCACCGACGGTGAGATTTTCCTGAGACCACCGAAAAATGGTTGAAAAGCCCGCCGACAGCAGCCTCGAACCCACCGACAGCGGCCCGGATGACCAAGAATAGACTTTTGGAGGTTTTGGGCCAATATTCGACGTATTTTGACGCTTTTTTGAAGGGGTGTTTATGGAAACTCTTCAAACTTCGTCCATACTCTTTAAAATGGCGAATATGGGTTAGAAAAGTGAGAAACAATAGAGAAAAGAAGAGAAAAAGAAGAGAGGAATGTTTAGGATTCTTAGATTAAGAGTAAAAATGCAGATTTCTACCCTTTTGGAGAAATTGGAGAGGAGATTTTGAGAGAATTTGTAAGGAATTTTCGCTAGCATTGCATGGATTTCCGAGAGACTTTATGGGAGAGATCTTCATCTTTCTTTCAAGGGGAAAATGCTAAGTATTGTTATTCATTATCTTATAATTTTTTAAACATTTATTTAGTGGATTTGCTTTTGTTAAATGAAGTTTCCTTTATGTTTTCTTCATGCTTTGTGACGTATCTCTCTTATTTTTTCTTCTTCTTTGGAAATAGCAGCATAAGAAGATTATGCCATTATTTTCATTTTACTTTTCTTTTATAATGAATAGAAATCATGTTTAAGATTTTGTGATGTATGATAGAAGTGAATTTAATTATAAATGTGATGGTTTTTACTTGCACTTCATTTACATTGCAGTAAGGGCCCATAGTAGTGTTAAAATTCATTGTAATTGTATTGACCCGAAAGGGCGGTGTAATTCTCAACAAAGTGGAACCACATTCAAATTTCATGGATGGTGAAGTTCATGGAAGTTGAATGCAAATAAATAGGGAAATATAATTATTGGGCGTAGAATTGGAGATTTTAGAGTGACAGACTAAAATCCTCAATTCGGTCCTATCGTTTGGGTGCTGAAGTGTAGATTGTTAGCCCTCAGGCGAGGGGAACATGGGAGCTCCGAAGTGAGAGGCGGTATCCTCCCAGCCTAGCCACTGATTCAGTAACCAAGCATGGGATTAGTCAATGTTCTTTATGCCTGGACCAAAGGGTAAAGAATAGGATTGCTCCTATTTGGCACATACAATATTAAATGCATCTCATTCCTATACATTATCTATTTCATTACATAAGAATAGTAGTTTTTAATATCTCAAAATTCTCCAAACCAATTCATCCAAAAAGGGTTATATTTAGAATTGTTATTTGCATTTAGATATAATTACTATCTTTACATTTAACACTTGCATTTAGGAATAGTTGCTAGATAAAACACAATTTTAATCGACATTCAAAACTAAGGACTATTAATAGTAGACTAGAATTTGATTAAAGACTTCTTATTTCACTTCCTCGTGGGATCGATACTGGGGTTTTTAAAGAAAACTCTATGTTACTTGAAACGATACGTATACTTGCGTAGTAACCCTAGAGTGTAAAATATTTTCTAATTTTTATATCATTTAAGATTTTCCACACTAGCCGCTATTTATAAATCAGGTCAAGTTTTTGGCCATCTTTTGGAAGTTAATTTACTGCGTAATTACGGGTCGAGTCAATGAGACCATTTATAATTGAGAACATATACCCTTATGGAGTTGTGGATATTAAAGATCCCAAGACTGAAAAAATATTTAAAGTTAACGGACTAGGACTGAAGCCTTATATGAGAGAAATGAAACCAAATTACAAGGAGGCTTACAAACTAAGTCTACTCGATTAATACAACTGATTAGGTCGGGCTGACGACGTTAAACCAAGTACTTTGTGGGAGGCAACCCATATATTATCATTGTGATTGTTTGTGATTTGAATATATCTTTATCGATGTTTGTGTATTGATCACACCCTTTTAATAGACCTATTTTTAAGACCGAAACTTTGTAAAATTGACGATAGGCGAAACAGATTCGAACGTGGTTCCGGCGCCTAGGAGCCCAAAATTAGCTCTTAAGCGCCAGTATAACCAATAGTATCGATAGTCCAGTGCCTATGCGCCATATTTCGGCGCCTAAGCACCCCAATTACAGATCATGTAAAAATAAAAAAATTTCAGTTTTTCACACAAAATCTCACTATAAATTGCCCTATCTTCGTCCCCAATCCCTAAGTAACCCTATTTTCGACCAGAACAATTAATTTTTGGAGGAGAAAAGAGAAGTTTGGAAGCAATGGAGAGAGGAAATCATGGCAATGAAGTAAGAGACAAATCTTCCAAAGATCCTTAACCTTATTTTAATGGTTTTATTGCAGTTAGTATGGATAGGTTATTTAGTCATTTAGAAAAGATTGAGACGGAACTTCAAAGCATTGGGAATCATCTGCATGAGATGTATCATCAAATTGAGCATTTGGAATGGCAGATGAAACTTGAGTTCGATCATATGGCGGCCTATCAAGATGCTCAAGTAGCAATGTATGCGAAGAACAAGTGGATTGATGAGAAGAGGGCTTTAGATTTTCCAAGGGTGTTGGTTTTCTATCCATGCGGGCCTAACGAACTTCATTGCGAGAGGGATGGAAATTAAAGTTCGGTGTTGAATAGATCTTTTATGTGTTCTAAGTGTGATTGAGTCAAGTTTTAGTGAGTCGAATGTCTAGATTGTGTGTTTGCTTAATTATTTAATGTGTGTTGTTGGATTGAGAATTTGCTTTGAATTAGTGTTATTTGTGTTGTTTATATAATGATGAACATTTTTATAGTCTTTTTCTGGAATTTATGGAACTTGGAATGAAAAATATGAAATGGAATTGAAGAATTTGGTTATATCTTGAGTTTGAAACGTGGATCTAATTTATTATTTTAATTGATTGTGGAAATGTTTGGAAGTTATAAATTGGAGTAATACTCTCATGTGAGTAATTAGAAGTTGAATTTGTTAAGTTTTGGTGGAAATATAATTTTTAAATCAAATTTTTGGAAAGGCGAGTCTGACGCCTAGACGCCAGAATTCGGCGACTAAGTGTCGGTTCTGCCTGAACCTAAAACTTCATCTTCTTAAACACCCCAACGCCATTTTCGATGCCTAAGGTTCCTGTTCTTCCCGTATTCGCAAAAATAGAGTCGTAGGATCCATTTTGAGGCCAGATTTTCAAGTTCTTAAGCTTGGAATCACTTGATTTCTTCAGCTCGAGGTCAGATCTACCTTCTAGACCATTTATTTTTGAATTTCACCATGGATTTTGCTCTCTTTGAAGAGAACCAAAATTTTGAGGAAAAAATTGATTTTTAGAGTTAAATCCATGGATTTTTATGCTCTTTCAAGTTTAAAAGCTTAAATTAGTTCATTTCCTTTGATCCTATAAATTTATTTTGTGTTTTTATTTCACGTTTAGATGGCACCTAAATCTAAGCGAGGAAAGGAACGAGAAAATTTTGATCGTAGCAAGTTTGCCACTGTCGCGGAACATTTTCGTTACAACTATTTTGCTACGAGAAGAAAGTTTATCTAGGAATGAAGTTTTTACAATCCTGGAGGAGGATTGAAGATACGATCATTGCACTCAACTAGCAATGATTCTGTTATTTCACTGCTGTTGTTGTTATCCCTGTCGTTAGGGAGTTTAATGCAAATTTCTTGAATGTCGAAGAGTACTAGATCTTTGTAAGAGGAGTTGGAGTTGGATTTACTCCAGAGCTAATCAACATTTTCTACGGCCTACCACCGAACATTGAGTGCTATTACTCTGGATTATCTCCATCTGTGGGAGAACTGGAGATGATTATTGCTTATTTGACTGATGGTACTAGAACTTGGAAGATCTGGAATGGAAAACGGGTAAATTTTTCATCTTCTAAGCCAAATGATGTTTCTAAGGCATGGCATTACATTATTTCTGCTCACCTCCTTACATCCAACCATTTAAGTGAGGCTACCAAGGATAGAGCTATCCTCAACAACTCCATAACGGAGAGGAAGCCGATCGATGTTGGGAGTATCATTTATGATTTTGTAGAGGCCACTACTCGTTCTAGCACTTCTGTGGGACTGAGATTTCCATCTTTGATTTATTCTCTATGTGAGAATGCTAAAGTTGTTTCTGAGCTTTCAGAGGAGAAGCTCAAGTCTACGAAGCCCATTGGATGAGAAAGTGTCAGTATCTATGATCGACTCCGAGGTAAGAGTTTTACCGCACCTTCTAGTTCATTACCTACTTCTGGTAGACCTTCTTCTTCTGGACCTTCTACTTCTACTGTTGAGCCACCATCTAGTTTCTAGGAATCTATGCATGATAAGTTTATGAAGCAGCAGAATGAGTTATTTCTAACTCATTTTAGAGTAGATACGATCGATAAGAAGATCGGTCATCTTTCTGAATACACCCAAAAGAAGAGTGATTATGATGCTGAGTATTTTGAGTCTCTTGTTAGATTTATGAAGGGTGATCATGATGTTCAGTTCCCTACCTATCCTAGATTTCCACCTTATGTAGATCCGAAGGATGTAAAATTTTCTTTTGATGAGGACGACGAGGCTATAGCTAGTGATTGGTACTTTGATTTACCTTGTGAGTTGTATTGATTCTGTTATTAGTATTTTATTTCTAGTAAGTTAGTACTGATGAGTCTGATTTTGTTGTTATTTGTTAGCGTTGATTTGTTTAATTAAATTTGTGTGGACTTTTAATGTTTAAACTGGTTTAGATCATCTATTGTGTTATGTATTAAAGACTGAAGTATGGATGAATTTTTATTTTCTATGATAAATGTTTGTTTCCGTTTCAGTTCTACTTGTTTAGTATTCCCGAATAGTTAGTAAATTTGCATGTTTTAAATAAAAAAAAGATAATAATATATATATATATATATATATATATATTTAAAAAAAAATTGTAGAAATTACTCCTGCTCTACAAACTTTTCAATATATGCTTAATCATTTCTGTTATATACATATTAAAACATGTATAGAAGTAGAAATAAGTTTTTCCTTACTACATCATCATTGTACCTAGATAAATTCATGCTTTAGTCTTTCTCTCATGCTTTAGAAAATTTTAAGATTCATTTTAATACTAAAGCTGAAGTTCGGGGGAAGGGAAAACATTTTCAAATATTAAATATTACTTGTTCTCAATGTACTAATATTTTCTTTAAAAAAAATATTAACATAACATAAGGAATGAAAAATCTATTTAAGATTACTTAAATTTTTGAATTTATAAATAATTTAGTAGACTTAACTAAAATTCCAATAATTTTGATTGATTTTAAGAATATAATTATTTAACTTAAAGAATAATAAGATTAAAAATTTTTTTATTTAGAGTAAAGAGAATTGTATTTTTGAAATACTAAGGAATCAAGATTATTACTTGAAAAAGAAAAAATTGAAATAACCTTTGAAAAATACTTATTTTTATTGATAAAATGTGTTAATGCATGCAATTTCAAATACATACCTGACCGAGACAATATGATGTTGTAGACACATTTGTCTCACATGGGATAAGTGGTCCTTGACTTGTTGATGATTCTTGCACCTTTTCTGTATTCAAATGGTTATAGTTAGAGTATTGTAGACACCCTCTCAAGTTGTTAAAGAGTTTTTTAATATAGACATACATACTTTTTATTCTTTTATTTTTCTCTCAGTACCCTTTTAACCTAGAAGTAGATATTCTTTTTGGCCTCATCTTAGCCGGATCATTTAAATGACACTCTCTATTGGGAGATTTCTTCTTTTTGTTCTTGTTCTTAACCTGAGGTACTTTCCCAACTAATATGGATTCAAGATCTAAAGATAACTTTTTAAATGATTCAAGTATACATTGCTCTATCAGTTCATTTCCTTGTGCTTTATTAATAAGTTGGTATGCAGACTTCTGAGCGTGTGTGCGAAATAAAAGATCACTTGAAGATCCATTGGATATCTGGGACTCCTCAAGATGTTTATTTTCAACATTATTATAGATGTCCCTCTTCGCATGCACAGACCATCGCAATAAGAAATATTTTTCAGGAATCTTTGTTATATTTAAGAAATTAAGCACACGTAGACAGTGAGCACACAATATACCCATCATCTCAAATTTTTTACAGCTGCAAGTGATATCAAAACTAATCATGTCAAAGATAACAATCTAAGGTTTGTTTCTCACATAATTTTCCAGACTCCTTACGTAATACTCTGCATCACTTTGTACGTAGATTTCGACGGCAAGTCCACATGACCCATGTAATAACTCTTCCTCAAACTTTGAGTAGAGCTTTCTTATATAAAATGAAGCAGCTTGCCTCAATTATGGGCTACTTTTGACCGCAGGCATAATAACGAACTGAGCACTTTTGAAGTCTTCATCCTTCTCATTTCTTCTCCATTAACATTTTCAATGGCCAGAAAACATTCTGTGAGAGAGCTTGTGGGCTTGCATACACCATGGCATATATTATTTGTCGACTCACTTCTTTGTGTAAATAGGATCCCCATTCCAAATATGTTTTTATTGTATGCTGTTGACCACCTATGTCTTATATTATACAAATCAATTAACCACACGTTGCATTGAGATTTCCTTGCTCAATCATTATAGACCAAGTCTCTTCAAACTCCTTCTCGGAGTCACACATGCTCATGCATTTATAAAAAAGGTTGCTAACACTCTTGATGCCAATACCACAATTCACTTTGGACACTAAACCTAAATAATGGCTTCAAGAAATGGACATATTCCGAGCTAATCTAAACTCACGTCGGTCTCAAAGTCATTGCTATTGTCTTCACAATCTATAATCGAAATATCGTCGAGAGTGCAATCCATCTCTGGAGCTCGGAAATTTTATTCGGTTTGGATAAATTTAGGAACTCGCTGAAGAGCAAATGGATAAATTCGTAGTGAACTCGCTGGAGAGGAATTTTTATTCGGTCTGGTAGAAGAAGGTTCCATTCGCTGTGGGAAACGAGAAGAAAAAAACGGGAAATTAAGAATACCTTTTCTCCATTGTGGGTCGGGTCGCGCAATTCAAAATATTTTTTTTTGTTTTTAAAAGGTAGGGATCCAGATGGCGAAATTGGATTGGAGTCGGGACGCTTCTCTGCGCTCGGACTCTGGACCGAATAAAAATTCGTGAGGAAGAGGGTGACCGGAGAACCGGAAGGAAGCTTCGCGAAAAAGAGTATTCTCCATCTCGGTAAAGCTAAGGCTCGATCAAGGTTTCTAAAGGGGCGAAGCATGCGTGGGTTTCAATCGAGAGTAATACGAGGTGTGCGTGAGTTTTTTTTTAATAAGAAATTTCATTTTTTTAATATTACTATTTTATTCAATTTTGTCAATTTATACACAAATCATCCCAATTCACAACCCTATCAAAATATATGTCCTTCCTGGCTAAAATTGACGTTCCGGACGCACCGACATGGTAGTTTCGTCATTCGGGGTCGTTTGGACAAGTTCGCCGACGGTCGAGCCACTTTAAATTTGATTTGCGCCATGTGGCAAAAATGAATTTATTTTGACCCTATCAGGGTCGTATAAGAAGCAAATTAATGACCGATCCTCGCCTAAACGACAACCATAGTCAAACATATTACTCCCGGCAAAAAGTCAAACGTCACGCATCACGGGGTCCGCCTTTGGCTCTCAAATCCCTATAGGAATTCAACAAAAGCTCAATATGTCAGTTTTAATCAACTCAACTGGATATTGAGAATTTAGAACCATCCATATGAAATTTCAAGGAGTGAAGAAATGTGTTGAATTTTAAATAGTGCGGGTCCCGGTCTAGTCCTCTAGGAGAGTCAAAATAAGAAAATCCTAAAGGCTAGATCCTAAGCTCTAGGGAGAAAGAAAGACCTCAAAAACGAGGTCAACAAAGTGCAATAGGCCCAACGTCTGTATCATGCATTGGATGACTTGTCGTTTATCGCCTGATCATTTGGAGACTCGTCGTCTCTAGTTCACACAGATGGAGAAGACAGACGCTTAGCAAATTCCACCATGTCATAATACTTTAGCTCCACCAGTCTGGCTTAAACTCACCAATGTCAGCTCAATTTTGGGTCTATGATGTTTGTCTTGGCTCAATGCAAATTCTGTGATAGTCCTCATGGTAATGATCTTCTTCATTAACTTTATGTTATCATCCAATGTGAGGGATAGCCACTCTTTTGTGCCCTCCAAATCCTGCTTGGCCTTAGCCACAGAAGTCTCTACCATAACTGCCCTTTCTTCGGCCTTTGCTAGGCGAGCCTTCGATTCAACATCTACTTTAGCTTTAAATACCAAAGCCTTTACGACCTTAGCTCGCCTTACCTCCTTCATCTTTGAAATTCTATTCCCTGGATACCGAGCTGTTAGGTGACGAGATCAACCCAAGCCCAACAGCTAGAATCATTTAACTAAGCGATAGGCCTCAAACAGCCTAAATTAATCCAGGTGCTTCTCTATGCTCTTTGAGCGTACCCCCTAGCTAATACTTCCTAGAAGAACAAGGGTTTTTTTATCAAAACCATTTTACACGCTCCTAAAGTTGATGCATCTTAAAATTAATTGCCACATTAAATTTTATACAACAAAAATAAAACCTGATACACCACATTATCAAACATAACTAGCAATAAATGTAGACTGAAGCATTTGAATTCAAAAAAGAGGCATTTACATAAATACCAAAAAATTCTTATTTAAATACCTAACTCCTAACATTTAATGTTCACATACAAAATGCCACTATCACAAACTATTTAAAAGTGAAATGCACCTATTTCATGCATGGATCTATCACACCAGTGTTATGAATAAAAATATGAAAGTTTAGATGGCATATGTGTAAAAAGATAAGAATTGTGGGGCAGGTATGTAAATCTCCCTTTTAAAAAACAATCATTCCATAACAATAGACGTCCTATAATTTGGTATATAGCAGTAATACTGCTTAACGATATAGAATATATAGATTTAGTGGCTGGTTGGTCTATATCGATTATCACAAGGATCAAATCCAAAAACAGAGCATTACGAATATATGTTTGAATTAAATAAAAAAGGTGTGAATTAAAAAAAACAAAACAAAACAAAACAAAACAAAACAAAACAATATAGATGATTAATTGACTACTTTGCATGTTTTTGCAGCCAAACTCACAGTGAATATGCAAAAAGCCCAAGAACTGGCTCAAGCCATCCTCTATTAAACCATCAGAGAGTATATAAATCAAATAAAATGGTACTAATCTCCATTCAAATACGCAAAAACCGAGAAACCAGTGGAGATTACAACCCAGAAATAGTTGCAGTTTACCATTAAGCAGCTAAAAACAGACAATGACAGTAGCAACAGCAGCAATATCAGTGTGCATCTATCTATCCTTCTTCTAAATCATCATCCTCAATTGTTTTTATTCACAAGCTAACTTCGTGTCAAAGCTACTCATGCAAATTGCAAACGATTGAAACGCTGATAGCGGGTATCGATAATCCATTGTGAACATATCTTTCGCGACCTTTCCAAACTGCAGGATGATCTTGTCATGCTCAGACGGTGCGGGCTGCGACGGAGTCGGAGCTCCGGCCGCTGGTTGGTTGGCAGCGATGAGCTGAAAGTTCTTCACAGAGGCAACGGTCACACGGCCTCGAAAGTTAAGGCACCAGCATTGTAGCTGCTCGTGCCACCTCGGAGCCTTGTTTCGAAGCACCAAGGGCCTCTCTTTTACCTCCTCCTCATAACCATTCTCGGCAAATCCAACTCCACTGAAATCAGAGAATCTAGAACTGCTGAAATTCATGGAGTGGTCCAGGATGGAGGACTTCAAAAAGGTTCTGCTACTGAATGACTCGTCTAGAGAGCGAGAAAGAATCTGGTCTGGCTGAACAGGCACAATACCACCAGCATCGAGGGCTGAGGAAGGGATGCAGTGCATAATGCATTGCATTCGACGTGGGCCACGGGTGCCAAGGACATTCAGTTCGTATGCTACTTGGGCAATTTTATAGCTGCCAGTAGGAACCTTGGGAGAAACTTTCTTGGAGTAAAACCTTCGACTTGTTCTTCCTCGAGGACCAAGCAAAGCCCCATTGTAGGGCGGTTGCACATCATATACAAGGAATTTTGTACCAAGAAAATTTGACCTGGAATGCAAAATCTTAGTTGTTTGATTTAGGTGTAAAATATTTTGGTCGTGATGAAATAATAGGCGTCAAATCTATGTACCTAAGTTTCCCAATGTAAGCATTGCTTGATCTACAGATATTTTCTGCATCCATGGAAATGATATACTCGGTGCAGGTTGTGTGACGGACCCTTTTGGCAGATAGAAGGAATTTTCCATTCTCAACAAGAACAGCTAAAAATGAAAAAACATTAAATTACAACCTACTCGGAGAGCAGCAAATAATGCAAACATAAATGAACCATGACATGAAACTGGATAAACAGTCTTCTGGAAGGAAACAAAAACCTGTTAGAAATATAAACTACGGAAAACCATACCTGAAAAGCTACAGAAAAAATTAAAAAAAAAATACAGAGATGAAGAGAGAACAGTTTAATAATTTCATCTATGGTACCTTGGATTTTATAATTTGTTGTTTATCCATGTGGACAAAAAATTAATTTACATTAAATTTTGATAATTTAAATTTATAGCTGTATGTCAAGTAAAAACACATGGGCATTAAAATTCACTTTGCACTCTCATGCTAGGGAGTTTGCGGTCAACCAGAACAGAAATAATAAAAAACACTAAAATTACGTTTTTCATCAAACAAGCATATATAATGCTTCGCCCTGAACAATTTATGTTGACTCCGAAATAACAATTACACTAAGTTCAAAGATCCCCACTCTCATAGGTATATATTTTAAAAATAACTTAGCAATTTTATAGGTTATGTACTCTTGATTACCACAAAGAATACATCCCCAAGAAATTGTTTGAGCTACATAACATATAACAAGCATATAATTTGATTCCTTGATATCTCATATCATTTAGAATTAACTCGCCGTTTGCCGAGAAATCCATTGCAAAGATGACTAACTAGGTCGTGTCGCTACAGGGCTTGCTAAAGCAGCAACATTGATGGTTATTTTGTTATGAGGTTCCTACTGAAAAATACAATTGTGTTTCATTTTCCATCAATGGAGAATTAAATAATAATTGATGTCTTATGAAAACAAAGAGAAATACAAAAAACCATAGGAAAAGTTTCTCCATAGAAATCCTCCAAGACAATTAATGGGCGGCCTCCCCATAGTGTTACAGCTTGTATTTCTTACTCTTGTCTGCCTAAAATTCTTCCTAACATGGTGAGGAACCAAAATTTCTAATTCTCATAATCAGCACACAAATACAATTTCAAAAAGAAGAATTTGAAGTGAAATTAAGAAATACTCGAGACAAGATTTTGAAATTCAATGATTAAATAAACCATAAAAAAATATGTATAAATTAAAAAAAAAAAAAAAACAGGTAATGAACTCCAATCATATTCATAAATAATAACAAAGTTGAAAATTTAATAGAAATTTCTTTAAAACAAATATTATTGATACGTCATCAATAAATTTTATCATTCGACGCAAATCTCAAGATGATTAGCATGAATCAGAGTATTTTTAGCAATAAACATTCAAACTACAATTAAAAATCATCTAGGACTCCGATTTCAACAAGCTTACAGTCAAGCTGACCAGCTTGACAAGACGGTCAAAACGACATCAAAATTGGTCAAATCTCAGTCACATCAAGCCTGATTGAAGCTATTAAAATGCTTATAGAAGCTTTTGATGTCTAATTGAAATGTCAAATGGTTTCTAGAACTAGCAAACTTTTATTCAAGTCGAGCTACTCAACAAGAAGAATAGAACGAGCCCAAAATCACTAAACTCTGACACCATTAAGGGGCATAAATGTCCATAAAAAGTCGTCTGATCGAGAGAACCTCTTTGGGCCATTCAATGGAGTGGTTCAAATTCGTTCCTTATTTGCAAGGAGACTACTCTCAAGCTCTATAATTAGAACTAACCTCTCTATGGAAGGTGGAGGAAGGGTTGAAGCTAGAGCTGGATAGAGAGAAACAGTTAAATCTCAGTGTTGTCCTGCATCAAAGACAGGTAAATGCTTTCCCCTCCAGTGTACCCCAACCACTGTCAACTACTGCTCATCAGTTGTTGACCAGTATCGGCCGCATCTTACTCGTTGCAACGATGCCTCTTAAAGAGTCATGATGTACGCTACGGAGTAAAGACAAGCCTTGTGAAATAATGACTAGTCGTGCGGAGTAACGATGTATCATACGGTGCAACGCGCAACCCGCACATAGTGTAACAATGCACCCCAGATATGGTATCCCAACTATGGCCTCCATGGCCTATGGACATTCTCATAACTCACGAGCTCCCAATTTTAGCCTCTGCAACATACAGACATTTTCACAGCTCACCACTATGATGACCGACTACGGCCTACGTGGCTCGCGGTTACGCGGCTCCAACTCCAACCATCGCGGCAAACGGAAGTTACTTTAACTCATCGCTATGGCATGCGTGAACAACTATGACCTACATGGCTCATAGCTCATGCAACTCCCATCTCCGAACGTTGTGGACTTTAGACATTATTGCGTCTATCCACTACAACTTATATGACCAACTATGACCCACATGGCTCACAGCTCATGCAACTCTCAAATCTAACCTGACCTCTACGGCCTACAGATATTGTTGCAGCTTACTACTACGACCAACGTGATCAATTAAGATCTACATGACTCACAGCTCATACAGCTCCAAACTCTAGCCTGTAGCCTATGCACGTTATTGCAGCTTACCACTACGGCCTACGTAACCAACCACGACTTACATAGCTCACCACTCGCACAGCACCCAACTCCGGCCTCTAGTCCTACAAATGTTATTACAACTCCACAATACAAACCAGATGGCTCAAGGCTCATGCAGCTCTCAACTCTTAAGCCTTTTTGGCCAACAAACATTATTACAGCTCTCTGCTATGGTTTATATGACCACCTAAGACTCATGCAGCTCCCAACTCCGGCCTTTAGGGCCTAAGAACGTTATTACGGCTCCATGCTACGGCCTGCATGGACTCACAGCTCACGCAACAATCAACTCTAGCCTTTGCAACCTACAGGCGTTAATACAACTACCTGATACAACCTAAGTGATCAGCTAAGACCAATATGATTTAAGCTCATGTAGCTCTCAAGTATAGCCTCTGCATTCTATGAATGTTATCCTAACTCTCTACTATGACCTTTATGACCAACCTATGTTCCTAAAGCTACTACCTATTGTCTATATGGCTAACTACAAACATGACATTCAACTACGACCTCTACTACAATATTCACAGTGGGTTATTATCTCAATAACAATCAATTGTGGCCTTCACGGCCCGTTAACAACATATTGTTGCATTACCATTGCACATAAACATTGAAAATTCATCTTCTTTAATTCAAGAAGTGGGTCTATGTACTTACAATTCCTTAGTGGATTACTTCTCTAATTTTTCACCTTTCCAAGGTTTTCAACCTAAAAATAGAGGTGTTGCTTGCTTACTTCACTTTTATCTGTGTTGGATTTTTTTTCAACGCTAAGACGCTTAATTATCACTTTATCAACGTGAGTCTTCCGGCATGGATCAATTTTACATCTTCTGTGGGAAATAAAGTTTCATTCAACACATTCTTGAAGTATAAGACATCAAACTCCTGCTTTTTTTTAATTCTTCAATGTCGGTGACAACCTTAACTGCAACCTTCAAAGTTTTTTCATATTAATGTCTCGGTATGATTGCGGTTGGGTAGCCTTCCCTCATCTTATTCAGACACAATTTATAAAAACTCTTCAAGACTGGGAGGTAACCTTCATTGTTGTTTCTAATGTTTGTTCATGTTAACCTCGAACACGACTGTGATGGAGCAGTCATCTCATATTTCATTCAGACAAGCCTTCGGGAAATATTTCTATGTTGGGGGTAACTTTCATCACAAAGAGCACTCCCTCAACACCCCCTCCCCCGCTCTTGCAGGCTCGTGTGGACATTAACCCCTATCACAGGACAACAAATTCAAAAACAACTAGCAAGTTGTCAAACATCATCTTTTAGTACTGTTGAAACCATATTCCCAAAAAAGTATAGACCATACCAAAATATAATATACACCCCAATCTTAAGAAATGCAGAACATTTCTAACACTTCATTTTAGACTTAATCGATCCCAGCGGGACTCGACTTGGCCTCTTCCATCACAAACCAAAGTCAACAACAACAACAACAACAACAACAAAGCCTTAATCCCACTAAGTGGGGTCGGCTACATGAATCCTTTTTCTCCATTGCGTCCAATTTAGTGTCAAATTTTCATTTAATTCTAATAGATTAAGATCATTTTTTATGCAATAAGCCCAAGTTTTCCTAGGTCTGCCTCTGCCTTTCTTAACATAAGTTGTATTTAAAACATCACAAACCAAAGTCGTCAAGCAAAAATTTCAACGGACACTCTCTAGATAGGTCAAAAATCATTAGCGAATTTTCATCGACCTCTTCTATTGTAGGGCATAGTCGTCAAGCAGAAGCGCTTTAACTAAAATCTTAGGAAAGGTCGAGCATTCGTAGTGGCGGACAAGATCTCCACCTATACCACTACAAAGCACGCCCATAAGGAATCCTTGATGAGATGATAATACTGGACAAGGTTCTCAGTAGAAGGATGTCTCATAAGAACAAATGGTTGGTAGTCTCAACTCAAAAATCTCAGAAGACCAACCTCAAAAGGTACATTGTTTTTCTTTATACAAAGCAAATATGTTAATTTTGATTGTTGACTTCTATATATTTGAGAAGCCAAAGAATCTCAGACATATCTCTCAAAAGAGTTATTTGTCACTATGCTCCTACTGCGGAGATAAAGGCATCAACAGTAGCCCAGAAGTGGGTCAAAAGCATCCCAGAATTTGACAACCCAAGAAGCATGGCAAAAGCATCCTAGAAGAGAGAGAACCACACTCAGAAAGAAAGGCAAAAGCAAACACAGAAGCAACATCGAAATTTTCACTACATCAAACAAAAGAAAGGCATATTGAGAAATACAATATCATTGTGTACAAATGTCTTATTAGGCGACTAAAAAGCTGCAATGACCAACATAAACTAGTGCAAAAGCTAAAATAAATACATCAATCCACTACAACATTATCCTCATCAAGAGTGCACTCTTACAAGTCACTTTCAGTTGAACCCTCTTTCTGGGCTGGAGGGAGAGCTTTAGACACCTGGATGAATAATAATCCTTGAGATTAGTTGTAGTCCAACAGTACGATTGACAAATATATTGCCAGAAACATCTACGAAAGTCTCCTCCTACGTGTTACGATCGTAGCATTACATTCTCCTATTGAAGAGCAAACACCCGCAATAAAAAAAGCATGCAAAGTCTCCGTACCTTGATTGAAATAGCCTGTATCTTCGTAAGTGCTTCTCGAGTATCGATCAACTCTCGGTGTCGCTGCGAGAAAAATTGCCATTAAAGAATATTTCATTATTGCATTTTGATAGCTGACATCTCAATGATAATTTCTATTGCATGGGAGTTACGCACCTATTTGTACTCACCAAGGATGTGGTCGATCTCTACAAGCTTAGTCTTACATGCCATCAAAAAAATGGTCAACTAAACTTTAAAGGGTTTCAAGCTTAGTCTTCCATGCCATCAAAAAAAGGGTCAGCTAAACTTTAAAGGGTTTCAGCATCTCCTTCTAAAAAGTCTAATATGTATGTTGATTTCTATTATTTTTTCGAGGGGATTCCCTAGACATTAACATCACAAAGTGGCACGAAAAATTCTCTTCAGAAAATGCAACAGTTGCCCGGAAAATCTCTTCCAAAAAACATCAGCAGCACGTCACAGAAAATCCCATCCAAAAAAAGGTAACAATTTCGCGGAAAATCCCCTCCGGAAAACTCCACAGCGATAAAAAATATCCCTTCTGGAAAATGCTACAACGTCGCTAAAAGTCCACTTCAGAAAATAATTTGCGCAAAAAAACCCTTCTTAGGTAGACAATAGCTGGGGGGCTGTCAAAAAAACTTAACCCTAAACCCTACACAGATCATGTTCAGGTCGCTAAGGAGCTCGTGCATGATTTGTTTGTTAAACAAATGAGCTGCACATAATTTTTGAGCTCGATATATAAATAAGTCAAACACGAACAAGCTTTTGTTCGATTGTGTTCGACTCATATTGGCTTGAATTATTTAAATAATAAATAAATAACAGATAATATTTTAAAATATCATATGGAAATTAAATTTGTATAAAAATAAAAAATAGAGGTTAGATACGTAAATAAATATTAAGTGATATGTATGCAAATGCACCTACAATTTTCACAGATCCCACTCCCTTTTGTGTTTTTGGTGTTGGATATGTAAATACATAAGAATTGGTTGGAATGTAAGAAAATGGCCAAATTTTTTGAAATCGCGCGTCCAACCCCCCTCCCCAATGGTCCCACATGTGAATAGAGTAAATCCATAAGAAATGGGTGTTATTTATGTTGTTCTGGGAACTTTTTTTTTTTTTGGCCATTGTGTTTGTCTAGCCCACCACCATTTAATCCCACATCATGAAGAAGAATTTTTTTCAATCATATTTACATGTTAAAATGCCCTAAAAAATGTAGCTGCTGTGAGCCTGTGCATCAAAAATTGGCTTGTCGGTTTTATCGAGTGGAGCACAAGCCTTTCTCAAACATATTTTGAACATCTTGAGCCCGAAATAAAATTGGGATTCACTTGCCATTTTGAATATGAGCTGAATACAAAAAATAAAAAATTCTAAAAAGTTCATCACGAACAAGTCTTGGGCCCGCTCAAGTTCGAATTCATTTACACCCCTAGCAATAACAACGGAAAATGAGAGCTCCGTTGATCCACAAACAAGCTGGGAGACTCTAATTAGCAAGCCGAGCTCCGTTGATCGCATACATAGGCTGGGAGACTTGTCTAATCTTTTTGGTCTATTTATAGACTTAACAGGCAAAAATATAGTTCAAAAGAACCAGAATTTGGGTCTACCCTGTCAGTCTCACCTCCACCGTCCCATCCAACCCAAATCATCCTGTGAATCACCTCTTCACATGAATTAGTCTCAACCTCATGTCCCTACAAGGATGTCATGTCCTAGTCGTCTGATCTGGCCAAATCAACTGGAATTGCGAGAACACGGATCACGATCTGTGTGATCATTTAATTGCGTAACCAAGGGATCGATCATGTAACCATGTGCGGATCGGTCAAACAACAGCACGGCCCGAAATGCAAACCCGACCCGCTGCACCTTGTTGCATCACCCACGCGACCCGCGCACTCTTAGGTTGGGAGACTCCAATTAGCAAGCTGAGAGAGCTCCATTGATCGCAGGCTGGGAGACTTGTCTAATCTTTTTGGTCTATTTATAGACTCAAAAGGTTCAAAAGAACCAAATTTTGGGTCTATCCTGTCAATCTCAACTCCACCGTTCGATCCAACCCAAATCAATGTGTGAATCTTCTCTTCACACGAATCAGTTTCAACCGTTTGTCCCTACAAGGATGTCGGGCCTTGGTCGTCTGATCTAGCCAAATTAACTAGGATCTCGAGCACGCGGATCACAATCTGTGTGATCATTTAATTGCGTAACCAAGGGATCGATCATGTAACCACGTGCAGGTCGGTCAAACAACAGCACGGCCCGAAATGCAAACCCGACCCGCTGCACCTTGTCGCATCACCCACACAACCCACACACTCTTATCCCAGCGCTGATGTCACCATCGTCGGCACTGCCTAGGGGTGTAACTAAGTTCAGTCAAGCTTGAGCAACTCTCGATTTAAGCTTAAGCTTGCTAACTTTTATATAGTGCGAGCTCGAGCTCGAGCTCAAATATGAGAGTTCAAGTTGGCTCACGAGCCGGATTGTTTATTATAAAAGAGAGATAAAAATATAGATTTAAGGTAATATTAAAATAAAATTACAACAATACGAAACCTTTATTCCATAAAGTGGGATCGACTACATGAATCTTTTCTCTCCATTGTATCCTATTTAGTGTCACATTTTTATTTAATTCTATAAATTAAGATAATTTTTTTATACAATATGCCCAAGTCTTCCAAGGTCTACTTCTGCTTTTGTTAACATAAGTCAAATTTAAAACATCTACACTCCTAATCGGAACATCAGATGATCGACATTTAATGTGACCAAACTATCTAAGATGACTTTCTCTAATTTTGTCTGTCACTAGAGCTACACCAACCCTGTCAGGGATATATTCATTTCGCATTTTGTCTCTAAGTGTAAAGTCACTCAACCACCTAATCATTCTCATCTCGGCTACACTTAATTTAGTTTTAAGCTTCTCTTTTAAAGACCAACATTCAGCGCCCCAGAGCATTGCAGATATCAGCACCATCTTATAAAACTTTCCTTTCAATTTAAGCGGTACTTTTCTATCACAAAAAAGGCCCAAAGAAATCCTCCACTTCAACCAACCAACTTCAATTCTATTAATAACATCCCCATCTATATCACCATCACTTTGAACAATAGACCCAAGGTATATAAATCGTTCACAAATTTTAATAATTTGATTACCCAAAGTTACACTTATATCACCAGAGCTACTACTACTAAAATTACATTCCATGTATTCAATTTTAGTTCTACTCAAATGAAGGCATTTAGACTCCAATGTAAACCACCATAATTCGAGTATTTTCTGAGCTTTTTCTCTCGTCTTATCCAAGAGAAGGATATCATCAGCAAAAAACATACACCAAGGTACATCCTTTTGTAAATGTCCAATAAGACCATCCATAACTAAAGCAAAAAGATCTGGGATTAAAGTTGATCCCCGATGTAAGCCAACAGAAATAGGAAAATATTTGGTCGATCCTCCTTCGGTTTAAATACATGTAACAACTCTAGTATACATATCTTTATGGCTTGAATATAAGTCATATCAACACATTTCTTCTCAAGAACTCTCCAAAAGATATCTCTTGGAACTTTATCATAAGCTTTTTCTAAATCAATAAAAATTATATGTTCTTTCGAGCCTCCTCAACTTTGGTGTTCTTTCGAGCCTCCTCAACTTCATTTTACTAATGCGACGATAAAAATGACACATTTTATTATTAATAACGATATTAAGATCACTAAGGTTGATCGTATTTTTAGAAATTTCATTAAAAATTTATCAAAATAACTCACCCACTTCTAAGAAAAACACTTTTTTATTTCCATCTTTAATACACTTTACTTGATTTTAAATTTTTACTTTTCTTTTCCTTTTGTTCGTCTAGTTTATACATATATTTTTCACCCTCCTTAGTATCTAATTTATTATAAAGATCACTAAAAATAAAATTTTTAGCGTTACAAATTTTTTTTTTAAACTACCTGCGGACTGTTTGATATTTTTCTTATTTCTCTAAGCTTTTAAATTTAAACCAATTTTTATAATAAAATTATAAAAAATAAATAATTACGAATAAAATAATAAGAAATCACTTAATATAAAAGATAAAATATTATTTTTTTAAAATATGTTTAGTACTTTAAAGATTGTCTTCACATTTAATATGTTGAGTATGTTTTATATTAATATTTTTAAAAAGAGCAGACTCACGAGCTAGTGAATAAAGTCGTGCTAGCTTGAACTTGGCTTGTAGGCTCATCGGGCTCAATTCAAGAGCCACTTATCCAGCCGAACTCGACACAACTCGCGAGTTGGCTTGACTCATACCCCTAGCATTGCTTGCTAGTTGTCGTTGTTATCTGCCAGCAGCTGTAGTCGTTCTATGTCTCCCACCACCACTGCCTGTCGCTGGACACTACATAAAAAGAAAAGTACAATGTTTTTAGAAATTTTGCCTATTTTTTGTAATCTAGATAATTTTTGGACAAGCAAGCGAAATCACGTGAAAATTGGGGGACAACTAATACATTATCAACAAATTTTGTCATTTGGCATAAATCACGAGATGATTAAAATCAATCTTAGAGCATTTTCTAAGAAAAAACATTCAAAGTTAAATTAAAAATCATCCAAAACTCTGATTTCAGCAAACTTGCAGCCAAGTTGATTACTCGACAAGACGAACGCAATGATACCAAAATTTCCCAAATCCAAATCAAATCAAGCCAAGATCAAGACATCAAACTGTTTATGAAAATTTTGTGTCTAATTGGAAAGTCAAATGGATTCCAAATCAGGCAAACATATAGTCAAATTGAGTGTCTAGAAAAGACGAATCAAACAAGCTTAAAATCACTCAATTATGACACCAAGACACCTAAATGACTGTAGAACATCAACGTCCGATGGAATGATCCAAATTCTTTCCTCATTTGCAGGGAAGTCTCACCTAAACTCTATAAATAGTCATATCCCCTTCATGAGTAGGGAGGAAGAGCTGAAGCTAGAGCTGGATCAATAGATGAATAACAGTGATGTCCTACACTGACCTCCCACATCCGCAGATCACTGTCGATCACTGCTTGTCGACCGCCCCCTGCTCATTCTAATGAATCCCCTTACGAAATCAAGACTTATGCTCAGAAGTAAAGACCAGTCTTGTGAAGTAACGAAGCATCCTACAAAGTAACGCACCGCGGAGACTGCAAAGCACTGTACCCCAAAGACAGTGCAACCAGATATGATCTCCCAACTCAGCCTCCATGGCCTGCAAATGTTCTCACATCTCACATCTTTGGCCTCTGCAGCTTACAGATGTTTTTGCAGCTCATTATAGCCAATATTAGCAATTACGGTCTTTGTGGCTCACGACACAAACAACACCAAATGCCAACCTCTATTGTTTGTGGAAGTTATTGCAGTACCACTACTATGGCTCACGTGACTAACTATGACCTATATGACCAAAAACTCACTCAGCTCTCAACTCTAACCTCTGTGGCCTACGGACGTTAATAAGCTCCCCACTATGGCATAAGTGGCTCACAGCTCATGCAGCACTAACTCCCGTCTTTGCGTCCTATGAACATTCTTGTAGCTCACCAGTAGGGCAGCATCCAAAGCACTCAATTCCGACCTCTATGGCCTACGAATGTTATTAAAGCTCACCACTATGGCCTACGTGACTAAATATGAACAATGTGGCTCACAGCTCACGCAACTCCCAACTCGTGGCTGTCTTATGGATGTTATTACAGCTTCCCACTACGACATATGTGACCATCTCGACCTACATGCACATGACTCATGCAGCTCTCAACTTCGTCCTCTACAGTACGGACGATACTAAAGTTCTTCGCTACAGCCTATGTGATCAACTACGGGCTACACGGCTCACAGCTCATGCAACTCTCAACTCCGACTTTTGCGGTCTACGGATGTTATTAAGCTCATTGCTACAGTTTGTGACTAACTATGGCCTACACATCTCACAGCTCACGCGGCTCTCAACTCCGGCCTCAGTGGCTTACGGACATTATTACTGCACAGTGCAATGACCTATGTGATAAATTACGGCCATGTACAACTCATGCCACTCCCAACTCCAACATCTACAGCCTATGAATGCTATCGCAACTCTCTACAATAACCGTTGTGAACAACTAACACCCTTGGACCTACCATGTATTGCCTACATGACTAACTACTATCACGGATTTCAACTACGGCCTCTATGAGAAGTTGGCGCTACGTACCACCATATAAAACATTCACGTCAAACTAATATCTCCGTAGCAATCGACTATGACCTTCGCAGCCCGTTTGACTATTATTGTTGGACTACTAGTTTAATTGTAATTTTATCTTCTCTAATTTAAGAGGAGTGGTTTTATGTACTGAAAATTTCTCAGTGGATTACTTCAACTAACCCAAGCCCAGTAAATTTTTCCCTTTTCAGAGTTTTTCACATAAAATCGACGTGTCTTCTCCTGCTCACTCCTCTTTTATCCGTGTTAGGTCTTAGTCCAATGCCAAGACACTAAATTACTACTATACTGTCGCGAATCTTCCGGCATGCATCAATTATCAATAATATATATTTTTTAAATGAGTAATCATTATCATCTTTTTGTTATTTATTAAATAAACAGATGATTAAGAATATATTTATTTAAGTTGATTAAAAAATTATCATAAAATCATATTTCAAAAACTTTTCAATTTTAAATAGATAAACATATTATCTTTTAAAATTTTAAAATATAGACAATACATATATCTAACAGCAATATCAGAGATCTCAAAACTTAAATGATAAATTTTTCTTTTATTCTTTAAAAGAAATGTCATCCATATATAAAACCTAATAATCATTTTAGAGATTATTCAAAAATTTAAATTTAATACGTATCTCTCTCTCTCTCTCTCCTATTATTTTATTAACCGCTTGAATTGGAAGTTGCCACTCGTCAAACCCATGGTCACACGTGCCCACTACCACACTTTGCCAGCAGTATGAGTCTTGAGTTACATGCTACAACGTGTTGGTTGCTTGATCCACTACAGGCTATAATTACTATATGCAAGTCGGGCCATTCACTTTCCTATCGTGCTGCCCCTACCATACACACTTTTCATTATGATTACCGTCAATGCTTGATCATAATCGTATGATGTGTAAAGGTCACTGAACAAAATACTACCACTCAATACATGCCACAAACCGTTATTAATAATGAATAAGGAATGAAGAAAAAAATAAATTTCTAAAAAGCATTTAGGCTCTACTACTATGGAAGGATAATAAGAAACATGAAATACCTAGATATGAGAAGATGGGATACTCGCCAATACAAATTCACATTATAAACCATTAGGCTGCTCAGATGATAAACCTAAGAGGAACTGAAATTCTCTCTACTTTGTGTATTTTTGTCTACAAGTATAATTCCCTTTTAACACTAAAAGAATATGAATGCTAAATCCATCTATAGATGCGAGAAAAAATAAATACTTTTTATCCATATGAAAAAATCATAAATTTAAATTAATTTTGGATCATTTAATTTTTAACTCATCCATGAAAACAAGCCACAAATTTAAATTAAATTTGAATAATCTAAACATTTTAGATAATCTCAACAAAATACGAAAATTCCTAATGAATAATGCATAAAAAACATAATAATAATGCTGTTATTAGATTTACCAGGGCTAAGGCAAAGATAAAGATGGTAGGTTGACTTTGATTTATCCCTTTTAATGAAGCATTGGATCATCCCGTCTCGAGGACCAGGCTGTACAAGAAGAAATTAATATTCTTGTTGCAATAGAGACAATCACAGCGAGAAAGAAGCAAGGAACAGCCAAACAAAAAGCCTTTAACAGCAAACCAAAGTTATAAATATTACTACCTGCTTCAAGGAAACAGGGAAGGTTAGCTTTCCTGAGACCTCTGGACTTCTAACTATTTCTTTGCACAATTCTCTCCATGGTCTGCAGACCGCAGCACAGGCAACCACATGCTTACGTGAAGGCCATGTGCTTTCACTTGCCTCTAACCTTTTAATAACATCACAGAGAAGTTCAGGAGGAAGGTTAGCCCAGCAACTTGGCTGGATCACTAGAGGTTCATGCAATTCATGGACCGAGCTCTGAGATTTTCCTTTGTTATGGCTCATAAGCCTCACTTCAAACCCACGTCTAGATAAACTCCCAAAACCATCTCTTACATCCCGAATGATAGAGCGGAACGACATCTAGTGCTCAGAACCAACCCAATCAAACTAAAGAAACAGAAAATAGAATATTTGTATCCACCAATAAGTATGGAGATGGAAGAAGTTGCTGTGATCTCTCAAAAATAGCAATTAAAGAATTCTTCTGAATAAAGTTGATCAAGCTGCAAAACACTCGAGAAAAATGATTTAAGAAACAGTATATTAATTTCATCAAGAAGCTTAGGTTGAAATAAGTATAACGAAAGATGTGTTCACCTGAACAATGATCGAACAGGAGTTCAAAATTTCACATATGACTTACATCGGGTATCACCTGCAAATCAAAGATTTTAAAAATCACAAGGCGAGATAAAATGTTAAGTGATTAAATCATAAGTATAGACAATTGTAGATGAGGGTGCACAAAGAAGAATTTAAGAGAAATTGAGGGAATCGAGGGAACTTAAAAGGTCAAAACATCATTAAACTTGCCATAGTTTGTTTAACATAGCACTTATGAAAAAATATAATATTAAATGAAATTGTACTGTTGATTCACAAAAAAAAAAAATAATAAATAAATAAATAAAAAATCATTTGCCCTAAATATATAGTCGACTTTTCTGTAGCATTAAAGACTCCATATAAGACTCCCCACTAGCATGAATTATAGGGAAGAATAGTAATTATATCAGAACTTCCAAATAATTTACTGAACGGAATTCTATATCTTCAGGAACGGAGTACATAAAGGTGGAAACAAACGGAAATTATCAAAAAAATTTTGTCTGCTTACTACAACTAATTATTTTTTCTAACTTCTAATGCTAAACCATTTATATATATAGATATCACAAAGACAAGGTTCGCCACAGCCACATGGGCAATGTCAGATGGTACATCTCACACATCATTTCCACCACAATTTTGTAGCCCACAGCTTCGGCACACATTACCTCCCTAAGTTTCCCACCCAAGCAAGGGCGTCGCGTTTAAGCGTTCGGGAGGGGACATTTTGGTCTTCTCCCCACCTAATATATCGCTTGCCTTCCCCTCTACACTCCTCAGCCCTCTGCCCCTTTCTCAGCAAGTCGATGCAGCCAGTGGCTGCGCCCCTCGTAACTCAGTGAAGGAACATCGGGATCAGATTCCACATACAAAGACTTCTGAAGTCTAAAATCCCCAAATTTCTCATACAACGTTACGCTGCCCTCCTGCTCGAAACCATTGATGAATGATGATAAAGTAACCAACTAACCCTCATGTTCGTGGTAGGCAGGAAGCAAGATGAGAAGCAGTAAGCAAGACTTAATTTAAATCCTGTCAAACAACCAAAATGGCTTCTTTAAACCCTACTGAATCTTAAATTCTGTTTCTCCTCCTTTTTTAGGCGTACCTAATTTTACATTTTTTAATAGTAATACACCTATTCATGCATATCTTATGCTGTGATTTACCCTTGTGAACAAACCCTTCGATCAAAAGGCAAAATAAAATATCACGAAAACTGCGAGTGATTTGGTGAACTCTTCCCTTCATGGTCTTTGTTCTGGTTTTCATTATTGTCCTACTTAGCGCAGAATTTGGAACTTCAACCGGAGGGCAGAAGACGCTAAAGATTTTTTACTATGAAACCAATTTCAGTTACTAGTGATGAAAGTAAAAAAATATATCAACATAGCATTATGTATCAGCAATAATTCAAAAAATTTCAAGCAAACAATTAAGTTTACGCTGATTTAGATTTGTAGAACATTTGTTTCATTTCAACTAGAAAAATAATTTGTTATTATCCGATAAGCAAATCATCCAGGAATATTTGGTTTTAATTCCTACTCTGTAAATATCTATTGGCCTTATCCTTTATTGTACTAAAATGTCAAGAAGAAAAATGGATTTAACACTAAACAACATGATCATTGCAGTCCATGTAATAGATAAAAAATTGACAATGATTCTTTTGTATCTTAAAACCATTCAACATGGAAGAATCTTTTGTATCTTAAAACTGGAGATTTACTTATGATCGTGGTCAAAATCAAGAAACTACTTTGCAACAAGTTGGTGAAACCAGTTGGATCTCACATTTTTATACTTTTATTAGTCTCACTAAAATGTATGCATCTATAATTGAAATATTTTAAATAATAAAGGAGGATGGTATACATGATTAACAGTCATTCAAAGACAGTGTTTAATCAGTGCAATGATCTTTTGACTTTATATTTACAATATATTTAATGATTGATATTTTAGGTATTACAAATGAATTATCATAATCCTTACAAAGAATAAATCAAGATATTGAGAATGCAAAGAAATTAGTGGAAGTATCCAAGCAACTATTACAAATGATGAGAGAAAATGGACTGGATTCTTTATCGGATGAAGTGTCTCGTTTTTGTAACGTTTTTGAAATTGATATTCCAAATATGAACTATATTTTTATGGCTAATCGTTTGTTAACACAAAGAGTTGAGAAAATTACAAATTTACATTTTTACCATGTTGAATTATTTTATACCATGATCAACATGAAACTTCAAGAATTAAAGAGTCGTTTATCTGAAGCAAGTACAGAGCTGCTTTTTTGTGTGGCATGTTTAAACCCAAATGATTAATTTTCTACTTTTTTATTAGAAAAAATTGATTCATTTTGCAGAATTATATCTATTTGATTTTCTATTGTTCAGGTAGTTGCATTTGAGCATCAACTATTCACTTATATTATAGATATGTGCAGTAATGTTGATTTCCCATCTCTAAATAAATTGTCGATCTTACAATAAAATTAGTTCATACAGAAGGATGGTTTGTATCCTTTAGTTTATAGTATTTTTATATTGGCATTAACTTTACCAGTTAATACTGCTGCAGTTGAAAGAGAATTCTTTGCAACAAAGATTGTAAAAAATCAATTGCGTGGTCGAATGGCTGAGGACCGCCTTAATGATTTTCTCGTACCGTACATAGAAAAAGAAGTTTTGATTAAGTTCTAAATGAAACTGTTATGCCATATTATCAAAATATGCTAAATATATTGAAATGTTTATAATATGTTCAATTTATCAATGATAATGAAACACAAAACTTTATTTTAATATTGTGTTATTCATTTTATTTAATATTGTGGTCAAATGGCTGAGGAACCCCCCCCCTCCCCTCCCCTCCCCTCCGCCACTCACAAAACACAAAAGAAAGGCTGTTTCATGCGTGCCAAATGAGTGCAAATGCACCTTATGGGTAAAGTATCCCAGTCTCAAATACGTCGTCAATAAATCAACCGCCAGAACCTAACCCATTAACAACTCAATACCAGCATGGCCTCAATACAAGTAAAATCATACCACGAACCTCGTCAAGGCCAAGTAACACGATTTTGGAGCACAATATTAGAAACTCCTCAGTGGCCTAGATACCATGCCTCCTCTTAGTCGTTAGAAATGCCAACACACATGCACTAGTGAAAGATGCAACAAATCGTTCACCAAGTGCAGCCTACACAAGCCAAATGTTGGTCTTCATGTCCCACATCACCTTAAAGAAATCGAAAAAGTGTGAAATGCCAATGTTGATATTTACAAGAAATATTCACAAAACATTTGGATGTGCAAATTCACTCTTATATTTTAAAATTCAGAAAAGGGATTCACTCTTACATTTTAAAATTCAGAGAAGGGATTTTAAATGCAAATAATATTTCAATTTATAAAAATAAGGGAAAATTCAAAATATACATGTGAACTCATTACAGAGAACATAATGTCTGTTGTATTTTCATATTAATTAAGCATTTCATAAAGCTTAAAAGGTTACTTCATTCTAGATAAATTCGGTCAATCCCTATGGCACCAAAAAAAAATTTTAAAAGCAAATTTACTCTGAATTTTTTAGTTCAGAAAAAAGATTTAAACAGAAAATAATACTTAGGAGGGAAAATGCAAAACATGAATATGACATCATTACCCAGATCATAATGTATATTGAATATATATATATCTATATATATATATATATATATATATATATATATATATATATATATAGAGAGAGAGAGAGAGAGAGAGAGAGAGAGATGGACCGCAACATATACTTGCAATCCCTATATATATATATATATATATATATATATATATATATATATAGAGAGAGAGAGAGAGAGAGAGAGAGAGAGATGGACCGCAAGATATACTTGCAATCGCCCCCGCCCCCGCTTAAGATATGTGCAGTTACTCAATGCGAGCCTCGAAATAGGGACCAAGGGATTTGCGCACTCTGCCACCAATGAGCCAACCAATGCGCACATGTATATATAGTGTGTGTACACATATGTACGTACATGTATATGTACACGTATTTACCTACATGTATGTGTATAAGCATATATGTATGTATGTATGCACGTTAATGCATGTATCTAACTATATTTATCTATGTATGTGTGTGTGTGTATGTGTGTACACACATACAGACATACAGACATTCAAATACATGTATGTACATATACATGCATGCATGTATATATCAATATGCATATGCATGTATATATGTTGTATATTTATCTACATGTATAAGTATGCATATGTATGTATATGTACTCTCACACACAAACACACACACACACACACACACATATATATATATATATTTAAAGGGGGTCAATTCATTATTTGAAAAGAGTTTACAATTCTAGAATGAGAGATCATTAGCAGGTCACCCTCCAAAAGAAAAAGAAGAGCAAGAGGGGTGGAGAAAGATACAACCGCATCATTGGAGAGTAAACCACCTCTAGCTAGCCAATGAGCAGGTCTATTGTCTTCTCTATTGTCTTCTCGGTATGAATGAAAATTGTACCTCTTGTTGATTTCTGAAAGCATTGATCTTGCTACTCCAATAAGAATGATGCTAGGGAGATTTCTATGTCTCCAACAGAACTTTTAACAAACTAGTTGAATCCACTTCCACCAAAAGATGGCCCCACTGTTTTAGACTGGCTAATTTAACTGCCCAGTACACAGCTGCTAATTCTGCTTCTAAGGCATCAGTAGCATCTATAGGTGTCTGAGAAAAGAGCAAGCAACCGCCAAGGTGATCTCTGAAAATCCCACCAATACCTACTCCAAGAGCTGAAAAGCTGCCATCAGTGTTTACCTTAATATAGTGCTTAGGTGGGGGCTTCCAAGTTACAAGAATAATCTGAAATGGACTATGTGTCACAGCACCAGGATGGATACAAACATTAGGGAATTGTTTATGTTTCATTAGCTTTAGTAGAAATGAAGTACAGAATCTCACCAAGTAACCAGGAAGGGTATAGTCCCAGCCCCAACCTGATTCCAGCTGAGCCAACAGGAGTAGAAATTGGACCAATCAAGATTGATGGTATCCATAGACAGATGGTGTGAGAATTCCTTCCAAACACCCTTTGAGAAGCTGCATTCAAAAAACAGATGTTGGATAGTTTCCTCCTCTTGTAAACAAAATCCAGCATCTGGAATGACCCCTTAGTCCTTTGAGTTTCAGTATATCATCAGTAGGGAGCATTCTATGAAACACTCTCTAGCAAAGAAAGGCATGGATGGGGTCAGAATCTTGTTCCAAATGATCTCTCCCCAAGAAGTGGGGCCCCAATTATACAGTTTGGAGTAGATGTGTTTGGTGATACTTTGGGATTTACTAGTTTGCCAAGCAATTCTATCAGGCATGGATCTGCCAAATTGCACCTTTCTAATTAGTTCCACTGAGTCTCCCTGAATTAAAATTTGTAGTTTGTTCAGGTCCCACTGCTCCCCCTGCCAGCATTCATTCACCTGGAGATCAGTATTGATATCAATGGTAGTGGGCTGAAGCATTTCTGGTGGGCACCAGCCATCTAGCCAGAAGTTATTCTTCCCCTCTCCCAAGTCCCAAAGAAACATCTTTTCAGCTTGAGGTCTGACTTTAAGCATGCTCACCCAGATTTTGGAGTCTCCCAGTTTCCTCTCCACTAAGTTAGGATGGATCTCTCTGCAACTTTTTCTTCATATACATGGCCCATAAAGAGGTTTGTTGTCTGAACTTGATCCATAGTTTACATAAATAGAGTTGTTGCAATTGTTGAAGTCCTTTAAACCCAATACCACCTGCCACAGTAGACTTTGCATGCTTTTGCCAACTAGCCCAGTGGAGCTGCTGCCTTTGACCTGACCACAGAAATCTGTTGAATGATCTTTCCAATTGAATTCTGATGCTTTTCTTCATACAAGATACTTGTAGAATGTATGCAGGGAAAGTAGTTAGAATACTTTTTAGTAATATGATTCTTCCCCCATTGAAAGAAAAGAGTGAGTCCAACTAGCCAATACCCCATCAAAATGAGTTAATTTAGCTCTTCCTTTCATCAGAGGGACCCCCAGATAAGTGATGGGCAGGTGAGCTTCAGTAAAGCCAGAGAATTGCAAGATCCAGTGTCTGCCCTCAGAAATTGTTTTATTACTGAATAGAATTTCATATTTCTCAGTATTGAAGCACATGCCAGAGTGGAGTTGAAATTTTTGCAGACACTGAATTACTTTCTTAACAGCCACCTTATTAGCTCTAGAGAAGACCATGATGTCATCAGCATAAATGAGATGGGAAATAGGAAATTTAGCTTTTTTGTGATATCTAGCATAATGGAGAGGCAAAATCTGTTTGTCTAGCATCCTGGATAAATAGTTCATAGTGAGTATGAAGATGGTGGATCTCCCTGTTTGAGGTCTCTAGTGACAGTAAAGTCTCCCCAAATCTAACCATTGATGAGTATGGAATGTGAATTCTCTTTCAGCCACCTGGAGATGAGAGTGCAGAATGCTGGGTTAAATCCTCTAGCAACCAAGACATCCAGAATAAACTTCCAAGAAATGGTATCACAGGCTTTCTTGAGATCTAATTTATAAATTAGATTTCCCCCCTACAAGCCTTATCCAAATCAAGCAGTAGCTCCTGTGTTATAAGAACATTGTATGCTATGGATCTGCCCTTACAAAAGCAGTTTAGTTGATACAAACGAGTTTCTCTAAATGCAATTGAAGCCTTCCCACAATTATCTTGCTAATAATCTTACTAATAACAGTGGTGAGGCTAATAGGCATGAAATGATTCCAATTATTGGTATCGGTAGTTTTGGGGATGAGGACTATGGTAGAAGTACTGAAATATTTGGGGAGGTCATTACCTTGAAAAATGCTATGAATGGCAGAGATGAGTTCAGCCTTGATAATAACCCAGGATTTTTTATAGAAGTCTGCAATAAAACGATCAGGTCCTGCAGTTTTAGAGTTGTCAATAGAGTTAATGGCAGACTAGATTTCACTTTCAGTGGGGAGTTCAGTAAGATCAAGTTGCTGGTGTAATCCACTTCTTGACCGAAGAGAGAGGGATCAATAAGAGTGTTTTCAGTTGGTAGTTGAGCTAACAAACTTTGGAAGAAACTAACAGAATCCATAACAATAACATTATTATCATGAATGTTACACCTTGTGAGATGGTAATTCTGTGGATGGTATTAAATTTTCTTCTATATTGTATACAAGAATGGTAGAATTTTGTGTTCCTATCCCCATCAGTAAACTTGGTAGCCGCAGCTTTTTGTCTAAGTAGTGTGTCCTGCTAATCAATGACAGTGAGAAGTTTCTCATGAGCAGCAATTAACAGTCCTTTGTAAGTGGGGTCCTCCAAAACAGCTCTTTCCAACTCAGCTACCTGTTTCTCAGCTAGCTCTTCAGCTTTGAAAACATCTCCAATTTGATTCCATCTCCAGTATCTAAGGGCCTTCCCACTTTCATATGAAGTTGCCACAGTTTGATGAGTGGGTCAGAGTGATGGATGTTGCAACTGTTGATTGATACAGTGTTAAGGAAAGAGGAGTGGGTGGACCAAAAATTCAAATATCTTAAAGGTGAGCCTCTGTTTGCAGTGGTAGGGGCAATGATTGTCATAAGGAGTGGTCTATGGTCAGAGCCAGCTGAGCTTAAGTGAGTCACAAAAGTGTAAGGGTAAGTCTGCTGCCAAGTATCATTAACCAACACTCTATCCAATCTCTCCCAAGTAGATCCCCTCTTCCAAGTGACTCAGGTCCCTGAAAGCCCAAATCATATAATCCAGCCCTCTGAATATGATCACAGAATAAGGTGAGTTCGGAGAGATTACGAGCCCTCCCACCCACTTTCTCAACAAAAGAAGAGATACAATTAAAATCACCTCCCTCCATTCAGCAGGAGGTCACATTAGTACTGATGTTGTGAAGCTCAGTCCAAAGCTCACATCTATCAGCTTTTCTACAACCAGCATACACAAAAGTGACAAAACCCTCCCTCTCATTCATTGTACAAGAAATATATACAAATTGTGTGTGATTAATCTCCACTGACCAGCAGATCTCCTTCCTGCAAAAGATTCAGATCTTGTTGTTGATGTTAGCAAAATGAGAGAAACCAGCATACCTATTAGTCAGTTTCTGAGGATGTTTATGAACCATGGTTCCAAAATGGCATAGCACCAAAGTTTGTATTTTTTGTTTAAATGTAACAGTCTCTTTATTGTAACAGTCTCTTTATTGATAGGGGGTGGGCTATCCCCCTAATATTCCAACATAGAAAGTTAATCATGTTGGGGAGGGGTTCCCCTACCCGGTTGAGATTTGGTCTCACTCTTCCTCTATTGTTTCTAGAAGGGCCTCCTCTAACAGGGGAGGGGGGTTGCTGACTTCCATAAAGGCCTGAGTAGACATAAGTTTCTGAATTTCAGATGTGTGTTTCTTCTTCTTTTTGGATTTCTTCTTTTTGGACTTCCAATCTGACTCAATCTCCTGAGTTTGTTGCTTGGAATTTGAAGGCAGGACTATCCCCTGCAGAGAGAGGGGGGTGGCCTGGCCTGAAGGTGTGTCTCCACCCCTGACAACCCTGGGGGGAGTACGGGATTGATCTGAAAGTACAATAGGTGTGTCCTCCCCTTATCAGCACTAGGGGCAGCCACCACAGTGGCTTGCTCCACTGAACCATATTCTCCCACCTCAGAAGCAAGGGGGAAGTGACAAAAGCGGCCCCAGATTTCTTTTTAAGATGAGAATGAAGTCTAAAAAATCTGTCATCTGTGTGCCCAAATATTATACAGTTGTGGCAATAATAAGGCTTGTATTGTACTTCAATTTTTTGCCAAAATCCCCCTTGTGTTGGACCCAGCCAGATTTTCTCCACATCGGGGAGAGTTATGTCCCTTTCCACTAAGATTCTTGGCACGTAAGGTCTTGAGGACTGGTAAGTGGGAGCATTCAATTTCAAGGGTCGACCAAGTGATCTACCAATATTAAATATCACATTCTGATTGAAACACTGAAAAGGCAAACTAGGCAGCCTAAACCGGATGGAGACAATTGGAGGCTCCTTGTTTGGGTCAAAATCTGGAGTCCATTTACTCAGCTTCATGTGGACTCTATCAATTATGAGAACTTGCTTAGCAAACAGCTTAGAATAATCCTCCTCCAAGGAAACCTGTACCATTATGTGTCTGCCATCCACTAAGCCCAACTTCCAAGCTCCTTTGAATTTAAGTTCAGTAAAGCATCTCCTCACATAATCCATCTTCGGGTGACACAGTTAGAATTTACCAATGAGAATGAATTTGCAAGCATGCCATTTCCTCTTCAGAATAGAAAATGGCGGGGTGGCCATCCTTGACACTCAAAGGTTTAACAAAAAGGCAGGTACCCTTCCCTTCAGCCGCATCATGAAGAGCTTGAGGAAACACCAGTTGGTCCAAATTCAAAAGAGGTTCCTGTCCTTTCCCAACCACCCTAGCAAAGGTAGCTTTAGCCCACTCAACATTGGTAACAACATCAATGGGGGTCGGGGAAGCCATAGCAGCACCTGACCACCAATGTAACAGTAACAAAGAATTCAAAAAGGTAAAAATCTCGGGAAGAGCAAAAACCACCGCAAACTCCACTCCACAGCCAAACACTCCACTTGTCCTTCCCCACTAGCAACTCAGCGACCCCAACCGCTCCTTTCACCACCTTGCGCCGCCGCAGGTGCTCCATCCAACCTCAAAACCTAGCAGAGCTCCTTCAACCGCCACATATATATGTGTGTGTGTGTGTGTGTGTGTGTGTGTGTGTGTGTGTGTGTGGAAAATATTGGCTAGTACCAACCTCATTCCTAGGAATTCCATTATGCACATAGGTGGGATCGAACCCATGAGTGACGATAGGCCGCACCTATGTATGTATGGATGTATGTACCTGTGTATGTATGTATATATATGTATCTGTACATACATATATATATATATCTATATATATATATATATATGTATGTATGTATGTATATATATGTATGTATGTATGTATGTATGTATGTATGTATGTATGTATGTATGTATGTATGTATGTATGTATCAATATATTATGCATGCATGCATGTATGTATATGGATGGATTGATGAATGGATGAATATGTGTGTGTGTGTACGGGCGCGCGCGCGCGTGCGAGTGTGTGTAGGAACTCGTAATGATAATAAACTTTGTATATAAGAATATTGTTGACAAGCAGCTATAGTGTAAGCCTAGCTTCCAACAATCAACAAAATCAATGACGAAATTAGTACCACTTTCTTGAAACTTGCAATCATAATTTCATGTAAAAAAATTCCCAATTTCAATTATGACTGACATCCCCTATAGCAAGGGAAGGGAAGGATTGAGCATCAATCAATGAGGGATACTTCCACCTCTGAACTCTGATATTTGAAGTTTCAAAAGGGAGTAGGAGATTTCCCAAAGAGAAACTATTGAAGTTGGAGAGCTAGAGAAAAATAAAACTGAAGGGAGAATCACCTTACTGTTTTGCATTTGCCTAGTTCTTATGTAAATGAAAAAATAGTTTCTTTCTCTGAACACAAGAAGTGTGATTAACCCCTATCATCTTTTCCCGCATGCTCAACATGTCGGTCAACTCCTAATTTGTTATCCTGTTAGTGCTTTTGGATCACTATTATGAACAAAAAAAACATAGCCTCGGTCATGGTACTATTTTTAAAAAAGGATAATGATCTCATTTAACACAAGTAGATTGTTATCGAGAGAATAATTACCCTTCAATCATGAAACTCAGAGTAAATCCACATGAGAACATCTACAAAACTTAGGAAATCCAGATAAAGTCACTATTCATTCCAGCTAAACTTAAAATCATCAAGTTAAAATGAAAATTTTCTACGAAGGATGTAAGCCTATGTTATCTAAAAGCCAATTTCTAGCATTAAGAGTATGTGAGAATGATGAAGTTATTACATAGCCTGCCCTATCGGGAGAGATATGCCAGCCAATTATGACATAGGCGGCCCTCTTAGGAGAGATAAGCCACCCAAAAAATGCGGCTCTGAAGTAGTCTTACAACAATTAAATTTAGAACATAAAAAGGAGCAATTTTAAAAATAGATATTTGTTTTTAATTAAAAGGTTAGTGCCTTCCTTGCTTCATGTATCAATTTTCGTTGGGAAAAAATCTTGCTAAGAATAAATGTGCTAAAGAATCAAACACATAGACTAAAAAAGGGAAACTATGATGAGAATGAAATTTTAAATGACCCTTCCTGCAGAGTACCACATAAATAATCTACATACATGAAGAAAATCAAGTACATATAAAATATCATAATTGCATAGGACTCTTAGTTAAGAATATAAAATACATGTCAAAACCAAATAATCATACTTGGAATGTCCAAAAATACCCCAAATTTACAAGTTGATAAACCCTTTTCCACTCTTCATGCCTAGAACGCTACAATTATTCAAGCCACAACTTAGCATGTTGAATATCTATTAAGTTATTTTTTCAATAACAGATTCCCCCAAATTTCCAACATGTAGACACTGCTCACCAATTAAAATTAAATCTTTAATGGTGCTTGCCATTGAGATATTGTCTATCTTTTATCAATGTTTATCTTTGGCCTCCATCTTATATTGATATATATGGAGAATGTACTAAGCAATATATAGAATTAAATTTGAAAGAACTTATTGAGTTTAAAGTTAGCTAGCTAGGGCTCCTCTCCATCTATGATTAAGCATTCTAACGTCAAGTAATGTCAACATATTTAGTTGTGCATGGCAAGTCTAGCAGTGTCAGCCTATTTCTGCCCATCTATGCTTAAATTATAGCTGTCAATAATTAAAAATAAAAAATAAAAATAAAATAAAATAAACTCAAATTCACCACAAATGTCCACATAATAGCAAAAGATCTACATTTTGTGCCAGCTTCACATAGATTTCTTGCCCAAAACCATTTTAACCAAGTTTTATAACCGTAGCTCCCCCACAAGTGCACCGATTACAACAAGAGTATAGACCCAAGGAAAAAAGAAGGAAAATAAATTACAATTTTGATGCTAGGTTTACTATTGAAAACAACTTATAACTATAATCAATTTGCGCATAAAGAACAAAATTATATAACATTGACATAACTAAACTGGCATTAAAGAAAATAAATAAGAAATCATAATGGATTAAGATGATCTGACCAGTGATAATTACCAGAAAAAAACCTAAAGCAAGAACTAGCTAATGATTGTCTTCTTCTTTTCCTTGAAGAAAACAAATTAACGTTCAGGTGGCAATATAGGCCTTCATATTCTAGGAGTAGTCAGCTAACGGTAGGAATTAACTCAAATAGAATTTAGCAAGTCCAATAAACTCAGCTTTATTAAATATTGAGCAGATTAAAACTTAAAAATCAGTTGGCATGACAACTATTAAACCTGCTACATCCTGATATTCTTGGCTATTTGTTTCAAGGTTTAGAATTTTTAGAGAAATAAATCCATAAATCTATTAAATCATGTTATATATGGATTTAATAAATCACCCTCTCTTCATTTGCATGCACAAGTGATTCTTAGAAGGGGAATTTTGATAGTAACATCAAATAAAATTTTGTAAAATTACAGATCTATATTCCCACGTCTCGCAAATGCACGGAAACCGAATAGCCTTCTCTCTTTATCAGCTACTCCAAAATATCTCTTCAATTACAGAGAGGACATGTTAAAGAAAGAATATATAAAGCATAAGCCAGCAGACCAATGAACTAAGTGAACTTGATAGATTTCAAAAGTTGCACTAATAACCAGATAACAGCGCCATTTGCACACTCTCCGCAGACAACAATAGAGCAAGAGAGGGAGCTTTCGAGAATTCCCAAATAGCGCCAACATTACCTCAAAAGAAGCATAGCCATAGAAGAAAACTGCATAGATCTAGACGATTCTCTCCACAAACTCACAGATCTCCATCATATACTCAAGCCGAAGTAGGTATTAACTGAATCGAAGTAAATAAATGCTGCAGATTCCAATATCGCCAGGCATACATTGAAGAATGCCCGCAGAAGCTATATCATGTAATCTAAAAGATGAAGAGTGCTCATGAAAGTAAGGGATCGATGCTTGCTTACCTCTCGGAGCACAGATCGGATACTTTTCGCCGGCCGTTGTCCTCGGACTACCTAGGAGTGGATCTCAAAGTATGGTTAAACTCAATTAAGAGCCAAAAAGAGTGAAAGTATATACCCGCGTCGTAAAAGGTAAAAGATGTTTTTCTTTACGTTGCCGAAGTTGACTACTGTTGAACTGATTGGTCATCAATTATATATATATATATATATATATATATATATATATATATATATATATATATATATATATATATAGCTGACTTTCCGTTCCGTTATGTCCGGAGGACGGAGAGGGCTGGAGTTTTCGGATTATGAGAAAATTTGATTAAAGAAATAAGTAATTTCATACATCTATATATATTATATTATATATATAGATGAGATATATATATATATATATATATATATATATAATCAGTCTACAAGAATTTGAGATAAATTAAATATCCAAAAAAAAATGATGAAAATGTGTCAAAAATTGATTGTGAATATAAAAATATATGATAATTATCTACGACTCTCGTATTAAAGCGGAGAATATTAAAAAATTCATATAGAAAAATCAGAAGATTAACAAATCTACATCAGATGTTTATGTAAGAAAAAGATGCCGAGAGAGAACAAAAATTTATTGAAAAAAGCAACGAGAAAACTATATGTCATCGTAGCAAGAAATAAAATAGATTATAATGCAGGAAAATGAGAAAATATAAGATTTGTGATTGCATGCATAAAATAGGACGACAGTGCAATTGGTTTAAAATACTCTCACTGAGCCAATTGGCTTAAGTAATACACCGTGATCCCCTCCATTCAATATATGCTCTCATACATCTCTTTCTCACACACATGCACTTAGGGCACGTTTGGAGCGGCTTATTAGGGGTGCGATAATGTTTTCATAATTTTGAGGCGTGTTTTTTTCGGGTATACAGGTTGCGGTAGGATATTGTTGGACGCCGCTCCTTCGTTGTTTGTGGCAGCGCTTAGCACCCCTCTTTCAGCTTTTCATTCATGCTTATTACCTTGTCGTCCCCGATTTCGTTCCTTGTCCCGATCTCTGGAGAGGAAAGAACAGCTCGTCCCGGTCGCGGTCCCAACTCGTCCCGGTCGCAGTCCCAACTCGTCCTCGTTCGTTCCGTCCGCTGCCCTTCTCTCGTGAAGCCCAGCTCATCCCAGTCATGGTCCAAGGCGGAGAGGAAGCTTGTCTCGGTTGTGATCCGTCCACAGCCCTTTCTCTCGCGAAGCCCAACTCTTCTGGATTCATATCTGGTTCAAGTCACAGTATGGCGAATGAATAGGAAGTGGAAGAATGGAAACGAAATCATAAAGCTATATTCTAGGATGAGAAAGAAGACAAATGGAAGACGTGCGCCTCTCTTACTGCTCCGCTCAATGGAAGTGGGGGAGAAATTAAGAGAAAAAGGGGGAAAAAAGGATTATAAGAAAAGTTCACATTTATGAACTTGGCCCGCACGAAGGAAATTGGAATGGGACCAAAACAACTATTAATCAGGGTTCTGACATTTCTGCAACACTCTTCTTACTGTTATCAAATTTATGCAACTGCTTCTCCCTTTTCTGCTCGACCGAAAGAGATATTACTACTGCCTCTTTGATCTTTTTCTCTTCCTCTTTAGCTCTCACAACCTTTTCTACGTGGAGTCTACATCGCTTTCGGAATGATAGCTCGAACAGGCTATGGATATGACGAAAATCAATGAAGTTGCCGGCTAAATGAGTGGTATGTATGTAAATCTTCCTTTAGCCACAAATTTCTCCAATTATTTTGCTCAGATGAATAGAATTGATGTTAAATTTTATTAATCGCGATAGGTATAGGCACTAACCAATATTATAAATTAAGAAAAGGACTTGATGCTACGTCTGTTTGCTCCATGAACCTTGGGTTAGATGAAACTCTCTTACTGACAGTTTGCGGCTTCAGTTTTATCTATTATTTTTCCCATACAGTTCTGTTGCAAACAACTTCACCTAATATGAGTAAATAATCTACAGCTGCCCCAAACAGACCCTTAATCTCTCCTTATAATCCCATCAAACTCACTAGGAAAACATGAAGAAGAGAAAAAGACTCAAAACCACCCTGTAAGTTCCCTCCTCAAAGAAAAAGGACGAAAACCCTTAGGGTAGGCTCTCGAAACCCTAATCTCCGATGTGGCTCCTCCCAAAATTTATTCCTACGATTTCAGATGTTCCACAAAAATATAAGATGCCCTTAACCTGCTCTAAGATCTCTCTTCATAGCAAAGTTCTTGAATTTGGCAAGAAAATTCTTTCCAAAAATATTTACTACTTTGTCAGCATCTGATGTGGTCAGGCTCGAACTGTAGATCGAGCGTTGTGGTCGTGCCCAATCAAAGCATGGTCACGCCAGGCCTTTGAAAGAGGGACATGGTCACTCCTAGTCTAGGTGTGGCCACTCCGGTTCTGGCCTTTTTTTCCTTGATTTTTCTCATTCCAAAATGCATGTAAGATCTTTTGTAACCTGCACATCACAAACAAAAAACTTCACAAATGTAAATCCATGATAAATAAGGCAATATTGCATGTGAAATTTATAAATAAATGAAGGTGAAATCACTTAAAATTGACTCATATCAATACTCCCAAATTTATCTTATTACTTGCCCTCAAGTAAACTCATAGTTTAAAAGGGCCTCATGAAAGTATAATAAGAACTCCTATGGTTTCTAAAGCATACAGCTAAGTTACTAAAGTAATATAAAAATCTAAAATTTTCATTTCATGGTCAATTATTATTAATGTTTGGTAACTCAACCTCATCTTTAATTCCCTTCGTACTAAACCTTGTATATCTTAAAGTATATAAACTAGTTGAGTTAAAATATTTTCACCTGCCTCAAATATTTTAAATCAATTCAAGCGTAACTAGTCCAACCAACCTGACTTAACCTTTCAATTGAACATAAACTTTGAAAGATTTCATTAGAAAACATGAAATTCGTATCACTTAAGATCTATTAAGACACCTCCCCAATTGTTTTTTCTTTTTGGTTTTTTCAACCTCACGTTTCTTCTCAGGCATTTTCACCTTTTTGACTTTCTTTTTCTTTTTTCTTATTCCTTTATTATTTTTATTTCTATTTTCTTATTTTTTAAATTTTATTTTTCCACTGAAAAGTACTATATCTGATTAAACAACTTTTTATCTTATTAAGTGATATGTTTCAAAAAAAATTTTAATACATCCCCTCTTTGTCATGTAAAAGTTTAGATAACATTAACTTAGTTTAGCAAAAATTGAAAAAGAATTAACATGTAAATAGTTAAATACATAATAATTTAATTATATCTTTCTAATTATCCTGAGATTTTAAATGTATTTAGAAGTTGTTAAGTTCAGAAACAAAGTTGTTACAGCATTAACTCTACTCCTCCCGTAACGACATTTAACTCCTTTTCATGAAATAACTTTGATAAGCAGATTGACATGATTAGGATTCCTAACATGAGTTACCATACCAACATTTAGACTTTTACTAAGTTATGTGAACTACTATCAGGCTCATAAAAAGGTGACAATTTTTTCTCAAACCTATTTTTTTTCCATAAAACATTCAACATTGCATAAAAGTGAACTGAACAACAATAGGTAAGTGCAGGAAATATAAAATACATGAGTAGCCACATGAATCACATAAAATATCACAATAGGAAATCAACTTTTCACAAGTATGTAAATGTGTTGCAGTGCATCATCTACAGAAATTAAAAAAATAACGGCTGAATAAGAATGACTCTGCACATATATAGCTTAAAACATGTTTTCTTACTTTGCCCCCAAACTTATATTCTATCCTAAGCATGTCACAAAAAAACTTGTACGAATAGACAAGAGCAGAGCATGTAAAAATGGAAATTTATGTCGGGAAATTAAACATGATAAGACATCACAATATGGGTATTAAGATATGCAGACAAATCACACGGGTGAGAAACCATAAACTTCATATGACTCTTGCAAAAGCAACACAACCAAAAAATACTCCAAATAAATTCAAATGAAAATCCAAAGAAAATTTCAAAGCAAATGTAGAAATTAAAAAAATACTCAATGCATCAAATAAATCTTGGGTTGCTTCCCAAGATAATGTTTGTTTTAACGTCCCCAGCCTCACAGAAAAGGCTCTTCCTTTAAGATCAAAATTCCACTTTAGTAATCCCCAATCAATTGCCCAATTTTTTATTGATAATGGAGCTCTCAATAAATCCTTAAATTTAGTTTTTCTTGCAACTTTTTACTCTTAGTTCGATAGTAGCCTTCTAAAGGGTATGTAGGGGGGGGGTGTTTCAGATGATCATTCATAAGGATTATTTCTAAATCTTGATTTTTTCCAATTATTTCCCTTATTTGTATATCAGTGTGTTCTACATTAGTTGCATGAAATGGATCCTGAAATTTAAATTAGGAGATTTTAAAATTTGGGTTGAACTCTCCCTAGATTTTTAAGATCAAAATTTAACTCTACTTGGTTACTTTTCTGTTTAAGACTATTTTCCAACTCCTTCCCTTGGGACACTCCTATGAGGGGTCCTATAGGCTCTATTATCTCCTTAACAATGGAAGGGGGTGCTTTTAAAAAAAGAGATAATTCTTCCTCAATCAGGGTCCAACCAAAATCATCCAACTCTGTCTGCTCTTTAAGACCAAGCATCAGATTAAAAGTTGTGACCCTCCATTACCCCAAACATCCATTAGGATTATAGGCTAACTAACTGATCCATTTGATTTCCTATTATTCTTCGTGTCTTAGTTTGGTTTTTTAATTGATTCAGCAGGTTTATTGATAATTCATTCAAATTCTTATTTTTTTATGGTATTTGTTGTCCCGATTATTTCAATGTTCTACATGATTAATTACCACATCTAGTTTTCTACATTTGTGTTATTACTAGTCCAATTCAAGTTTTGGTGAGTTGACCAACTTAGATTGTAAGTATAGTTAACCAACTGGGATTGTAGGTGTTGGAATATGGGTCATCAAACTTAGTTTATATGACAGGGTGTTCAAAATTCATGTCAAAGCTAGCCATCAATGAGTTAGCACACTCCTGAAAAGATGAAAACTGATTTTTCTAAGGGCTTTTCATCTAAATTATTAAATTTTTTTTATATATTTTGAAAAAGAAAAACACAAACACAAAATAAAATAAAAAATAAAATAAATATACAAATAACAAAATTTCAAATTTGCTCTTGAGTATTTCAAAAACAATTCTCCTGAAGTTAAAAAAATTTTATAACCATCCCTTGCTACGATGCCAAAAACTTAATGGCCAAAAACTTACATAAAGTAAGTTGTTTATTCACGCAAGTATACATGCCAAGTAATAATGGGATTAAAGAGTATTGACCACAGGAAAATGTATTAAGAAATTCATACACATTTTATATGAAATTGCACTTTAAAGAAATATATTTTCTATGTTTTATTGCAGGTATAAAGATTTATAGGTATTGGAAGCAAAAAGATCGAAAATAAGCAAATCTGGAATGAAAAGGACTAAAAAGAGATGAAAATTGAACTATCCTGCCGACGGCGAGGAATAGGCCGCCGACGGCGTGATTTTCCCGAAAGTTTTAAATATATTATAAAGAAGCCCGCCGATGGCGAGATCGAGCCCGCTGACAGCGAGCCTTAGCGGTTAGCCAAAGTTTTAGAAGCCCGCAGATAGCAAGATCGAGCCCGCCGACGGTGAAAATGTCGGTTCAAGCCAAATACATTGAATCTGGACGCTTTTTGAAGAGGTGCTTAAGCAACCTATGGATATATTCCTTCTTCTTTAAATATAGATGAATTTAGGCTGAAAAGTGTGTGTCTTGTGGAAGTCAGTAGTGTGTGGTGAGTCTATTGTGTGTGCATTAGTGTGTTTTAGAGTATATTAGTAAGTATAATTAAGTGTGTTGTACAAGAAGGAAGAGTTAGATGAACTTCAAGGAGTCTGCTTGGGGAGAAGATTCGAGATAAGGTTTTATTTATTGTTTTATAACTTTAAATGAAATCCATGTTTTGTGTTATTTTTCCTATGCATTCTGAGTAGTTTTCTCTGTCTTTCTCCTTGTTGTTGAGATTTTGTGAAATGAAGAATTGAATTAGTTGTGCCTAAAAATATTAAATAAAAATTGTGATAATCTTTTTACTTAAATCTTAATTTACTTTCAATTTGGCCAATTGAATTGTTAAAATATGTTGAATTATCAACCATAGTAAAGATTACATCTAAGATTCATGGAAGTCAAAAGCCTTGGAAGGAGGGTGCAAATAAATAGGGAAATATTATTTATCGGGCGTAGAATTGGATATTTTAGTGTGACAGACTAAAATCTTCAATTAGGTCCTATCGTTTGGGAGTTGAAGTGTAGATGTTAGCCCTCAGGCGAGGGGAACGTGGGAGCTCCGAAGTGGCAGCCGGTATCCTCCCAGCCTAGCCGCAGATTCAGTAACCAAGCATAGGATTAGTCAATGTTCTTTATGCCTGGACCAAAGGGTAAAAAATAAGAATGCTCCTATTTGGCACAATATAATTCTAACTAATTTAATTATTCATTCACTTAATTCTCTTAACAAGGAGAAAGATACTTTTTCTAAATTGCAATCTTCTATTTAAAATTAAGTAATAGAGTTTAGTATAAGCGTTCTTTATTTCCATACACTAGATAGTAATTGCATATGCTGAAATTAGTTCTTAATCTCTAAACTTCCCTGTGGGATCGATATCTAGGACTCCATTAGAGCCCTTTATTACTTGAACGATACGTATACTTGCGTTGATAAAAGGGGGACACAATTGCTAATTTTACTCTGATAATCATTTATAAAATATATAATATAAAGCTCAGCAATCATATAAACCCTGTTGCCTCCCGACCCCAGGTCAAGTTTTTGGCGCCATTGCCGGGGAAGTAAAGTAATTACTAGGGTAATTAATAAAATAATTATTAAAGATAATTACTAGAGTAACGGACTATTTTTTTTAAAAAAATCTACTTAATTTGTGTATGCATAAATTTGGAACCGAAAGTTTAATACCTTACGATTCGGAATTAGAGCGCACTATTAAAAGAATTAGAAAACAGAGAAAATAAACTATAAATGTAACTCAAATGACAAATAATCCATCAATTGAAAATATAAATCAACCCAGACCTTTAAGAGATTACGCTAGCCCTACATTAGATGAAATTCATTTAACTATCCAAAATCCAGATGTAGCGGCTAATTCATTTGAGCTTAAACATGCAATTATCCAAATGGTACAGAATAATCAATTTAGTGATTCACCAAACGAAGATCCTAATTTACATCTTGCTAGTTTTTTAGTACTTTGTGCTACTTTTAAATATGACGGAGTATCTAATGATGCTGTTAGACTTAGGCTTTTTTCTTTTTCTTTAAGGGATAAGGCTAAGATGTGGTTAAATTCGTTAGCACCTGGATCTATTAGAACTTGGGGAGAACTATCACAAAAATTTCTATCCAAATATTTTCCTCCTTCAAAAACTGCAAAGCTTAGAAATGACATAACATCTTTTAGTCAGTTTGATAGAGAATAAATATACGAAGCTTGTGAGAGATTTAAAGATCTTCTTAGGAAATGCCCACATCATGCGTTACTAGATTGGTTAATTATACAAACTTTTTATAATTGATTAACAGGATCTCTTAGATCTATTATAGATGCTGCTGCTGGAGGTTAATTAATGTCAAAACCATTTGATAAGGCTTATTCATTAAATGAAGAAATGGCTACCAAAAATTTTTAATGGCCTTCTGAAAGGTTGAATCTTAAGAAAATAGCTAGTATATATGACTCTGATGCAATATCTATGTTAGCTTCTCAGATTACTGCTATATCCAAGAAATTAGATCATTTTGGAATGAATTATTCTCCTAATATAATAGAAGAAAATTCATCTGGACAACTTATAGAAGCTCAATCTTCATATGAAACATTAAATGCTATTAATAATAGACCCAATAATCCTTATGCAAATTATTACAACCCTAGTTGGAAGAACCATCCAAATTTTAATTGGAATAACAACTCTGCTAATCAAAAATGGATGAAGAACTCAGTAAACCCATTAGGAAATTCATCTAACCAAGGAAATTCAAATTATAAACCTTCTTATCCACCTGGATTTAATAATAACTCTCAATTTAAGGAAAAGAAGTTATCTATGGAAGAATTAATATTAAATATGGGTCAGCATTTGTAGAATCAAGGAAATCAGCTACAAATTCAAGGGAACCAATTACAAAATCAAGGAACTGCAATTAAAAATATTGAAATTCAACTTGGACATATCACTACTGCACTTAATAATAGAATTCCTGGCACTTTTCCTAGTAATGTGGAAATAAATCCTAAAGATCAAGGAAAAGAAAAAATCAAAGTGATAAAGTTACGAAGTGGAAAAGAATTAGAAATAAGAATACAAAAAGAAACTGAAAGTGAAAAAGAGAAAGTGGAAAATGAAAAAGACAAGGATCAACAAGATTGAAATTTAGAATATCCACTAATTCCTATGAAAATTTCTGTAGAGAGACCACCACCATTAGTTCCTCAGCTATTAAAGCAACATAAAAAGGATAAGCAATTTTCTAAATTTCTTGAAATCCTGAAAAAATTAACGGTAAACATTCTTTTTGTAGAAGCATTAGAACAAATGCCCAATTTTGTGAAGTTTATGAAAGATATTTTAAATAAGAAAAGAAAGTTCACGGATAATGAAATTGTTGCACTTAGTAAAGAGTGTAGTGCAATTATTCAGAAAAAGCTTCCTGAGAAATTAAAAGATCCTGGTAGTTTCACTATACTGTGTGCTATTGGAGAAAAATTTTATGGAAAAGCTTTATGTGACTTGGGAGCCAGCATAAATCTTATGCCTCTATCAATTTTTAACAGATTAGGATTGGGAGAAGTCTCACCTACTTCAGTAAGTCTTCGGTTAGCTGATCGTTCAGTGACATATCCTAAAGGAGTTATTGAAGATGTGTTAGTAAAAGTGGATAAATTTATCTTCATAGTGGATTTTATTGTCTTAGATATGGAGGAAGATAAAGAAATACCCATAATTTTAGAAAGAACCTTCTTAGCTACTGGAAGAGCTATGATTGACGTTCAAAAAGGAGAACTAACTATGAGAGTAAATGATCAAGAAGTAACTTTTAACATTGTGAAATCAATGAAATATCCTGCTATACAAAAAGAAGATGAATGTTTTTAAATGGAAACTCTCGAACATCTACGAAATGAACATTTTAAAGAATACTTTGAAGATAAACTAGAAATAGGAAATACAAAATTAATTGAAGAAACAGATAATGAAAAATTAGATTATATACAAGAAAGATTTGAGATGTTGGATATTACTGAAAAAGCTGAAAAGAATATAGTTTCGTCGATTATTAAACCTCCTAAACTTGAGTTAAAAGTTTTACCTACTCATTTGAAGTACACATTTTTGGGAAAATCTTTAACTTTACCGATTATTATATTGGCAAAATTAAATGAATCACAAGAGCAAAAACTTCTGGACACATTAAAAAAATTTAAGAAAGCTTTTGGTTGGACCTTAACAGATATTAAGAGAATTAGTCATTTGATCTGTATGCACAGAATTATTTTGGATAATTAACATAAACCAAGAGTTGATCCCCAAAGGAGATTAAACACAATAATGAAAGATGTAGTCAAGAAAGAAATATTGAAATGGTTAGACAATGGTATTATATATCCTATTTCGGACAGTGCTTGGGTAAGCCCAATTCATTGTGTTCCTAACAAAAGAGGAGTGACTGTTGAAGTTAATAAAAATAATGATTTAATACCTATAAGACAAGTTACTGGATAGAGTATATGTATTGATTATAGAAAATTAAATGTAGCCACCAGGAAAGATCACTTCCCTTTACCATTACTAGACCAAATGTTAAATAGACTAGCCAGACACAAATATTTTTGTTTTCTAGATGGATATACCGGCTATCATCAAATACCTATTGCTCCTTAGGATCAAGAGAAAACTATATTTACTAGTCCTTATGGAACATTTCCTTTTCGAAGGATGCCTTTTGGATTATGTAATGCACCTGCAACATTCCAGAGATGTATGATGTGTATATTTAGTAAATTAATTTATGATGGAATAGAAGTATTTATGGATGATTTCTCTGTATTTGGAACATCATTTGACACATGCTTGGATCATCTTGAAAAAGTCTTAGAGATATACAAACAAACTAACTTATTTCTAAGTTGGGAGAAATGTCAATTTATGGTTGTAGAAGGAATTGTATTAGGGCATAAAATTTCAAAAAATGGCATGGAAGTAGACCCTGCAAAAATTCAGGTTATAGCTAAATTATCACCTCCTACTACAGCGAGAGAGGTAAGAAGTTTTCTTGGACATGCCAGATTTTACAAACGCTATATAAAAGATTTTTCAAAAATTACTAAACCTTTATGCCAACTTTTAGAAAAAGACAAGAAATTTGAATTCACTATAGAATGCTTAAATGCTTTTGAATTATTACAAGATAAATTAATCACAGCACCTATAATAGTTTCACCTGATTGGGAGAAACCATTTGAACTTATGTGTGATGCTAGTGATTATGCTATAGGAGCTGTTCTTGGACAATGTATGATAAAATTTTTAAAAGTTATATACTATGATAGTAAAACTCTCAATAGTGCTGAAATCAATTATACAGTTACAGAAAAAGAATTATTAGCAATTATATATGCTTTTGATAAATTTAGACCTTATTTAATTGGAACTAAATGTATTGTGCATACTGATCACTCTGCTATTAAATATTTAATGCAAAAGAAAGATACCAAACCAAGATTAGTCAGATAGATATTACTGATGCAAGAATTTGATTTTGAAATAATGAATAGAAAGGGACATGATAATCAAATTGCAGACCATTTGTCAAGATTAGAATATTGTGAATTATCTGACACTGACAATGAAATTACAGACAGTTTTCCTGACGAACAACTTTATAATATAAATGAGTAGAAACTATCATGGTATGCTGATATAGTTAATTATATTGTAAGTGATATTTTACCACCCATGCTAACTCTGCAACAACAGAAAAAATTCATTTACGATGCTAAAACGTATTTTTGGGATGAACCATATTTATATAAACAATGTAAGGATCTAATTATTAGAAGATGCGTGCCTTATGAATAAACAGAACAGATTATTCAAAAATGTCACGATTCTGAATTTGGAGGACATTTTGGGACTGATAAAATTGCTTATAAAATTTTACAATCTGAATTTTGTTGGCCTACTCTTTTTAAATATGTTTATAAATATATCAAAACTTGCGATAAATGCCAACGAGTAGGTAATATATCTAGAAGAAATGAAATGCCTCTGCATTTTATATTAGAAGTTGAATTTTTTGATGTTTGGGTATTAGATTTCTTGGGACCATTTATTCCTTCATTTGGAAACTCATATATATTAGTTGCTGTTGATTATGTTTCTAAATGGATTGAAGCACAAGTCTTACCTCGTTGTGATGCTAAGAGTGTTTCAAAATTTTTAATGAAAAATATTTTCACAAGATATGGAATGTCGAGAGTGATTATCACTAATGAAGGATCCCATTTTAGGAATAAATATATTCAGAATTTGGCAAAAAAATTTAACATTATTCATAAAATATCGACTGCTTATCATCCATAAACCAGTGGATTAGCTAAAGTTTCTAATCGAGAAATTAAACAAATTTTAGAAAAAACTGTAAACCCTAGTAGATTAGATTGGTCTACAAGACTAGACACTACATTATGGGAATACATGACTGCTTATAAAACCCCGATTGGAATGACTCCTTATAGGCTTATTTATGGAAAAACTTTTCACTTACTAGTTGAATTAAAGCACAAAGCGTATTGGGTGATTAAAGAATTCAATTATAATTTAAAAGATGATGGTGAGAAGAGATTGTTACAGATGAATGAATTAGAAGAATTAAGAAATGAATCATATAATAATGATATAATTTATAAAGAGAAAATGAAATTATGGCATGATCGGAAGATTAACCAAAAAAATTTTGAACCAGGACAAGAAGTTTTACTTTATAATACAAGATTGAAATTATTTCCTGGGAAACTAAAATCTCGATGGTTAGGACCTTTCACTATAACTCAAATATTTACATACGGAGCTGTAGAAATTGAAGATCAAAAGACTGGGCACAGATTTAAAGAAAATGGACACAGATTAAAACCATATTTTGAAGGAAAAAGACCAAATTTTAAAGAGGTTTTAATGCTCAGTCAACCTGATTAATAACCAGACCAGGTCGAGACGACGTTAAACCAAACAGTTTATGGGAGGCAACCCATAGTGATCTTTATTTAGGTGTAATATTTGTATATTTATTTGATTTATTACTATTTTTGGTATAAAATGAATTATACTACTAAAATTTATATTTATAATCATCACGATATTGGATACATAGAAAAAATTGGAAAGCATTCATACCAGAGTGAAACTGGGCAATTTTGCCTTAGCCCGCCGATGGCGAGATCAACGCCGCCGACGGCGAGATTGACACCGCCGACGGCGATTTTTGCCCGCCAAATTCAGTTCATATTTTAAGAACCCCGCCGACGGCAAGATGGTTGTCATCGACGGCGAGTTCGTCGAGTGGACAGTTTAGGGAATTATTTTGATAGTTTCTGGCGATTTTAAGTGGTTTTAACTCTTTAAAAACTCCTAGAACGCGAATTCTATTTTATCTACTTTCTAAAAACGAATTGAAACTCCACCAAAACTCATCATTATGGCATCCAATCACCATGAAATCCCTAGATCTCGAGTGTTCAATAGAAGAAAGTTTGTCAGTTATGAGGCCCAGCGAATCTTCAACAAAGTTATAATGAAGAAGTGATTAATCAAAGAAAGAGGATTCTTGAATAGAAGAGTGGAGAATTCGACAATGTCTATCGAGGAGATGATTATGCGACGACGTTGGGAGGTATTATTCTATACAACTTCTACAGTAGTCATCCCCGTAGTAAAAGAATTCTACTCCAATCTTCATGGAATCAACAACGGAAGCGTTTATGTGCTAGGCAGATGGTTAACTTTCACTCCATCTAGAATCAATGAGTTATATTCAATTGAGAATACACACGTTTGCCACTATTCCAATTTTGTTCCTACAAGAAATAATATGAATGAGATATATCGATATTCGATCGATGAATCGAAGATCGGGAAACAAGAGAAGACAGGTATGTTAGCTTTTCTGCATCACTTCTAAACCTCGTCTCTAAACACTGACACTTCTTTATTTCTTCAAAATTATTACCCACTATGAGGGTAAACAAAGTTTCTAAGGAGTGTGCAATTCTGAATTATTTTATTCAAGCGGGATTACCTATTGATGTTGGTTCAATTATTGTGAAGTCTGCTTTAGGCCTGATTGTGCATGGATCGATTTATGGGCTTGGACATTGTCGGCACTATTTTCAGGTTGCGTGTTTTATTTTGAAAAAGGGGTCGCCTAACAGAAGTTGTCGGCAAATTTTTAATTTAATTTAAATAAATAGTTTTGAAAAGTAATATTTGATTTTGAAAATAATTTTAAATTTGAAGGTTTTAAGATATGAGATTAAACCGGTCTCACATCCCAAATAGTTTATATAAACGAGCACCGCACCACAAACCGTGTATCTATCCCTGAGAATAGACACACCGCTCGACGGTGGGGCTCGATTAAATAAACTAGAAGATTTGTGACATCCGTTTGGTCCGCGAACCAATTTTATAAGCCGACAAATTCCCCCGCTTAATATGAAAGCATTAAACAGTGGTTTATATTACTCGGGTTCTTTAAAATTCCCTATAAGGGCAAGCCCCTATAGTTAATTACATCTTAAGTGACGGGAATCACCTAAGAAAACTCTCGATAATAATCAATAATTCTCGCTCTCAAGAATTTCAAAGTTTAAGTTCTCAAAGGATCGAAGTTTGGAATTTCAATAGTGGAATGGATCGAATTTGGAACATTTTGTTTTGGGAATCCAAAGGAAGAAAAGTAGGAGAAATTACGATTCGAAGCGAACTTCGGTAATCTCCCGACTATCCTATTGTTTGGCTTGGATTTAGGAAAGTCCTAATATTTATTTAAATGTTTTGATCTCGCCAATTTTAATTAATTAGTGGCTTATATTTGTATGATAAAATCAAACAAATAAATCTCGAAGATGTGAGGGTTTATTGTCGTACCGGACAACTACCTCGGAATCCTAAGACCGGTTAGGGCTTAATTTGCAATGCAAGTGCCTAACGAAGAGGTTGAGGATTTATGTTGCACTAGAGCAAACTACCTCGAAATCCTATGGCTTTGTTATTTAATTCTAGGAAAGTTTTGCCGAAGTAGACTCGTGTTTTGCGATGACGATGGCCGTGTCGCCCACCATGCTCCGAGCTCCTCGTTGTTGCAGAGTTTTAGTTTTAGAAGTCATAAATCGTGGATGAGAAAAGTGTTTTGGTTTAGAGAAGTCTTAATTTCCAGGTGTTTTTTATGTTTTAATTAAAACAAATCTTAAAGTTGATTATAACGACACCGGTTAAGATCCCACGGTTCCATCCTTCCGGCATCATTATTTTTATCGGATTCACTTAGTCTAGATGAATTTGCTAAACTCAACTGAATGAGTTCCACACTTTCATTTAGACCGCTGGAAATCTCGTTAGCAACACGTAGGTTACATCATCCGAGGTATTCCCGATCATCCAACAAGACGTTTTAATTTAATTGTAATTGTAGTTTTGTGTTCTATTTGTGATTAAATTTTGAGTTGTTTTATATTTTGAAATGTTGTGGCGGTGAATTTTATCTTGCAATGACTTTTAACTTAGTTTGGTTTCGAGTTTTAGGTCTATCCTAAAGGTGTGGGTTTTCATGCAATGATTGTTTATCATGCAAGAAAAAGTAAGTGCAATGCAATTAAATAAATCGTAAGAAGGTAAATTGCAAGAAAGTAGATCGCAATAAAATAAAAGCGTACCTGAGGGTCTTCCCGTCATCCCAAGCCGCACTTAAAACACAATTAGAATATTTAAGCAAGTTCCTAGATAAAGCTAAGGGAAGGGTTATGGTTTTCTACCAAATTCCTAATCCTATGCCTAGTCATCTCCTATGACGTCTAGGTTCTTTTGTAGTTTTAGTTTAAGGACGATTTTCTTCATCAAAGAACAATTAAGTCCAATTGTTCTTATAAATGTCCTATCATATCGAGGAAGTGCTTAAGAATAATCTTAAACATCTTTTCAATATTTCTAGGATTGTTTTAAGTCCAAATGGGTTTAATTATACAAATGAATTAATCGTCCGAGAATTCAAGTTTTGTTGTTATCTTACTCAGTGAACTAGGACATTTGAATATCCTATAGGTGAGGTAACATTTCATTTAATGTTCTGTTTAGGAGTTATAATAACCGAAGCTTTCGAGGGTAAATTGGTATTCAAATGATTTGTGATTTAGTTTAATTTCAATTAATTTGGAATATTGTTCAAGTTATTTTAGATTTATTTTGAATTCTTTATGTCTTTGGTGATGTTATATTTAATTCAACTTAATTTAATTTAATTTAATTTAATTGAGTTTTAATTTAATTTAATTCAATTTAATTCAATTTAGTTTGATTTGATGTTACATTAAATTAATTTAATTTAGTTTTAATTTAATTTGATTTAATTTGATTTAATTTAATTTAATTTAATTTAATTTGTTAATTTAATTTAATTTAATTCATTTAATTTGATTTAATTTAGTTTAATTTAATTTGATTTAATTTAATTTGATTTAATTTAATTTAATTTAAGTTATTTAATTTAATTTAATTTGTTTATTTAATTTAATTTAATTTAATCTTTAATTTAATTTTTAATTTAATTCAACTTTTAATTTCAATTTAATTTAATTTAATTTAATTTAATTTAATTTACTTAATTTAATTTAATTTTTAGTTTAATTTTATTTTTAATTTAATTGAAATTTTTAAAAGAGTTTAATGATTTAATTTTAGTTTAATGATTAAGTCTTTTAATGTTTTGAATTTGAGTTATCATTTTAATTAAGAATTGAATATTAATGAGATAATTAATTTAGGGATTTTTAAATTAAAGAATAAATCTCCTCCAAATAATATCCCTATTTTAATAATTCCAATTTTATTATTCTTCCAAATTTAATCAATTATTTAATTAAAGTTTAATCATTTTAAATTGCTTAATGGGTTTCTACCCTTTAATTATTTAAATTTCTATCATCCAAATCAGATTAGGATCAAATATTTTACTTGTTATTTTTTTTATTAAACCTAAAGTTTTAATTAAGGATTAAGATTTTTAATTACCATTTTACCCTTTAAGCTTAATAATTTCATAACTCACTAAATTGAACTCAAATGAACTTGAAATTTTTATATGACTTCACTCATATGTCAATAAAGACATGAGAGGAGAAAATGTGATTTTTCTGTATTTAATTTATTTATATAATTATTTTTGGTAGAAAATAGAGATTTTCAAGGAAAATTTAATAACATGACCAAGGGAAAGTTTCTGTCCTTAAGAAAATTAGGGGACATTCCTAATGACCAGAGGACCACTTGGACCAATTTTGGTGATTTTTTGAATTATATTATTTTTATTATAATTATTTTAAGTTTTGGAGTGTTAATTAATTTAAAAATAAAATAAATGTTGAAAAATGAATTTTATATTTTTCAAAAATCTCTCTGATATCAAGGAAATCAGAGAATCAAATTTTACAATTTTCTACTTTTTCTATGATTTATTATAATTATTTTAGTGAAAAAGCTAGAAAACATATTTTTTTAATTTTAAAATTATCCTAGAGCTTTAAAATTTAATATCTCACTAAATAGACCTAAGAAAAATGTGGGGTTTGTTCCTAAGTGATTAAAATTCAAAATTTGACATTTTGGTGAATTTTATTATTTTTGTGATTTTTATTATTTTTTAATTATTAAAAATATTAAAATAATATTAAAAATCAACTTTTTTAGAAAATTAAAATTTTAATTTTCTTAGATTCCCCTAATATCAGAGAGGCTCTAAAACGAATTTGGTGAATTTTTGAAAGGTATTTTGAAAGTTATGAATTTTTTAAGTTTAAAATGACTAAGTCTGGCTTAATCAACCCAATTAGTGGGCTAACCAAGTCCAATCGACCTCAAATCTTTATGGTGGGTTCCTCTGATCCTAAAGGTCAGTGGAGAATTGATTTCAGGTCAATTTGATGTATGGTTAGCTCTAATTAATTAGGGACCTATTTTGAGTGTTTAAGCCAATTAGGTTGTTTTAAATGAACTAACTCAAAACCTATTTTTCCTAGTGTTCACCGGTCATAAGGAACATCACCAAATTTTCCTAGGATTTATTTCACAATATGCTATTTATTGGAATTAAAATACTCAAAACAAGTAACATGAACTTGAAAAATCAATGACTCTTTATAGGATGGCTCTCCGACTTTGGAAAATTCAGTGAATGTTCCCAAATTCGAGGCTTCAAAAGCCCTATGGTCTCATGCCATGGTGAATTGTATACATGCATGGAGAATTAAAAGTATGCAGAGAGTAAATAAATTATAAAAAATAAAATACTTGGTGAAATTAAATAATTTGTTTTCCACATTATTCTCCTCTCGTTCACCGAGCAAGAGGGTATTTTTATTTTATTTTTCCGATTTTTCTACACAAAGTTATGAATTTTCGAAGTTTAGGAATTAAATAAATAGAAAATACCCCTAATTTTCTATTTATCCACGCGGCGCCAACTCATCCTCGGCATCTCCGAACACACACGCGTCGCGCTCCCATTCGACGCCGCCATCTGACTCAGCGCTCCGGGCCCCGCAGTTCTTGTACCGTCTTCTGGTCCGACGCCATCTGAGCCGTCCGTCCTCGCGTGTATTGAATGGACGGCATCCGTTCATCGTCCCCGAGTGTCCTCACCCGAGAGCCATCTACACTAAATCCCTAAGATCTCACTCGATACTCAATGGATTTTCATGTTCTTATGCTTTCATGGATTCGTCTTCAAGAGACGAACACATCTATATGGTTATCATGCATTGAAATTAAAGCATTTGAAATGGAGAATCTCCGAAGCTCGGGATGAAGAATTAGTTCATACCTTTGCTCGCAGAAGTGTGGCTTCGATCCGAGAGTTGTTGCACCTTCGATCGGATCCCGGCAAGCTCCGGATGAAGTCTCCCGGTCCGTTGAATCGTCTAGGTGTGATTTCGACCAAGCCCGATCACAAAGCTTGGAGGCCGGAGCAACCGAGTGGCCCGGAGATGGGGCTTTTGTCGGCGGACACCTTCCCTCGGTCCGGTGAAGGTGTAGAACCAATCAATTTGGGGATTGGCTCACCGCGGAGAAGTGTCCCGGTTTTGGGTGGAATTTCAACTCTTAAATCGAGCTCGCAGCAGAAGAAATGGCAGGGGGATCTCACCTGGGATCAAGTGCTCGTGTATGGGGAGGAGTCCGGAACAATTTTGGCGCAGTTTCCTTAAGGTTTGTTTTTTAGCACCTCTCATGGCCGAGAGGGGTGGTGTTTAAATAGGAGAGGGTGGAGGGCCTCCCAGTGGAGAGCTGGGGCTTGGGATCGACCTGCTCTCGGCAAGAGAAGAACGAGCTCCAATGGCCACCTGGGATGGGGCACCAAGCAAGTGAGAATTCCAAGTCGGGCTCACATGCGAGCTCTCGGCCATGGTGTTTTCTCGGCGGCTCAGTGGCCGGCAGGCCGTGCATGGGTCACCCTCAAGGTCAGTGGGTCGTGGCTGGGACTTGGTGCAAGCAATCGGCAAATGCCATGTGTAAAGAGCTTGGATCGAAATGGAATGGGGGAAGACCATTTTGGGTTCAAATGAGTCAACCCATGGTTTTGGGCTAGGTTCACCACCCAAGGCCTGGTCTTGGGTCGAAAAGGGTCACTTGGGTCAGCCAAGAGAGAATGGTGTGGTCTCCATCCATGATGAGGTGGCTAAGCATGGTTTAGTGTGCGACATGCTTAAGGTAAAAAGGGTTTAAGGAGGATTAGGAAAGGGGCCCCTCCTTTTGCCATTAATGGCTTGATCAGATGTCAAGCCTTCCATGGCTTCATGTGGCTTCGTCCATGGCTTCGCATGGCTCACCTTCGGCTTGGGAAAAGGTTTGGTCAATTTCATGAAAATGGATTTTAGGAATTTTTGGTAATTTGATGGAAATTTGTATGAAACTTGATTTGGAATAATTTGATGGAGAATTTAGGACTTAGGTAATGGCTTTAATTAAGTGGATGGCAAATGGAGATGTCATGTGGGCTTTAGGGTAGATTTTGGGCTTTTGAATTCAAGGAAGTGGGCTCTTAGGAAAGTTTAAGGGAAATGGGCTTTTTGATTTTAGGATGGGCATTTGGGTAAAGATTTTGTGAAGAACTTTGTCAAATAAATGTCATAATTGGTTTAGGGATGTTCTATGAAGGGCATGGAGTCAATTTGGTGTGATTTGGAGTCGAATTGGTTTGAATTCGGGTTTATTCTGCAAGTGGGCCTATGTAGGTCAAATTGGGCTAACTTGGGCCAATGTTGGGCTAGGGTTGAAATTGATGTAAAATTAATGTTGAGAAATATTTATGGGAGTGTTTCAAAGAGGTTTTGGCTTTGGTTGGGCTTTGATTTTGGGGTTTGGGCTCATTTCGGGTTAGGTTCGGGTTTAGGTCAAAAATGGGCCTTTTAGCTTTGAGTTGAATTTGAGTGGGGTTTGGGTCTAAATTTTAGGCAAATCATGTTAGTTTTTTGTTTGTGGGAATGTTAAGGAAGATTTAGAAAAGGTTCGGGGTTAATTGAGTTGAATCGGGTGAGTTCGGGTTAGGTTCGGGTCATGGGTCAAAATCGGGCTTTAAGGCCAAAAGTGAAATTGGATCCAAATGTCAATCAAATTGGACTTGGATTTGGTCTAGATTGGTATTGGGGATATTGCATTGAAGTTTAGAATTGAATTGGACCAAAATTGGGGTCAATTGGGTAGGTTTGGTTTAACATTGGGTTAAAATGGGCCAAATTGGGGGTTTTGACAAAAGTAGGGTAAATTGACAAAATTGGCCCATGGTGTAGTTGGACAAAATGAAATTGAAAATATTTAAGATTTTCTGGAATTTTCTGGGAATTTTCTGAATTTTTGGATTTTTGGGTCAAGAGGGGTATTTTGGGTATTTGGAGGGTATCGGGAGGTTTTCTTGGAATTTTTGGTATTTTTGGGTATGGATGATCAATTTAAGTGATGTGGAAATGTTTGGGAATGATTTTGGAGAATTTTGGGTAATTTGGAAATTTTTGAGAAATTCGGGTAATTTCAAGCGTTTTGGGTAGTAAGCGTGTGTAGGGTCTCCGGGTCAAAAATCGAAAATTTGGGAAATTGAAGATCGGGTGGATGTAAGTGGAAAGAAGTCATTTTGGTTGAGCCATGAAGCCATATCAAGCCCATATGAGCCATGAAGGGACTCATTCGAGGCATTCACTATGTTGTTCCTAACCCTCTTAGCCAAGGGCTCAGGGGTTAAGGACCATCCATGTGAATCACCTACATGAGTCAGGAGGTCAAGTTGGGTATGGGTGTAGTTTTAGGAGGTGTGTGGAAGTGTAGTGTGTAGGTGTAGTGTATAAGTGTAGTGTGTGTGTAAGTCAGCCCCTTCACCAGCACTGTGCCACCTGTGACAGCTCCTAAGGCCAAAGAGTCCTATAAGAACTCATCCTTTAAACTTCCACATTTGATTTCAACCCTCTAGGTGATTAGGGGTCTACATTCAAGTTTGTGGAGTTTGCAGGAGTTAAGAAGTGGTTTGAATTTCTAAAAGGTGGGTCCCAATTCTAGTCCTCTAAGATAGTCAAAGGAAAAGCCTAAGGCTAGATCCTAAGTACTAAAGAGAAGAAGAGAAGACCTCATCAAAAATGAGGTCAACAGACATCCTTCAAAAATTTTTGCATTATGCAGTCAGTACCAAGTTTCTTATGAAGCCTGGGAAAAAGTACTTTTGCCTTGGAAACCATTAGATCCAACTGATATGTTTCCTACTCTGGATAACAATAATGAGACAGCCATTACTGCGGATCAAGCATCTCAAAACTCTCTTTCAATCAAGTCTTTTACTGATAAAATAAATCTGATCTTAAGAAAAACTCAAAGGATTGAAAAAAGAGGTACAAAACGTGATGACTTCCCTTAATAATATCTCTGATTTATTTGATCGTATTGATTGGAGGATGAAGGAACACTTCGATTATTCTGGACATCTTGAGACTAGTTTCATACGGCTTTTAAGAAAGAAAGGATGGATTGAAGAAGATTCTACAAAAGAATTTCCTTTTAGGCCTTTCTACAATATATTCGTTCATCTACATTCTATCGGAGATATCAGAGATGAATTTAGTATAGACACTAACGAGTAGAAGACATTCGTATTTGTTTATGTGTTGAGTTAGTTTGAATTTAATTTTTATGAAATTTGCACTTTTGATATTTTAGATTTTAAGATTTGATCTCAGTATAGATGAGATTATGTGTTGTATGTTTAGTCTCAGTGTTTTGAGTATTGTGGTTTGGATTGCGACGCTGAATTTTATGTGTTAAGTAAATGTGGTGTATGCATATTGTAATAACTTGGATTTAATATATAAAATTGTTATGTTTTGTGTTGTGTGAATTTATGTTAGTTAAAATAGTATCTAATCATAATAAAATGTATTTAATTGATTGATCAGACATTATCAAGGCTTAAAATAAATTGAAAACATTATAAATATTAAAAATATTAATTCCTGAAAAATCCCACCGATAGCGAGAACGCTGCAGCCGACGGCGAGATTTTCTAGAAACTTTAAGCCTATTTGAATTAATTAGCCCGCCGACGGTGAGATTTTTCCCGCTGACGGCAATATCCCGAAAAATACTTTATTTTGACCGGTCAACCTTCGCTATTCATCATCCCCATCCTCAAAACTTCGAAAAACCGACCTAGGGCTTGAGAGAACGTGGATTTGGAACAATATCAACACATTTTGACACCGAATTTTAGCTTCACTCCCATGCAAAAATTTTTTATTTTCACCGAGTATTTCTTCCACATTTGGGGATTTTGGAAAAAAATTGAAATATAGAAAAAATAGTTGGAAGAAATCCGTGGAATTCATTTTAGATTATTTTAAGTCACCTTTGGAAGCCATTCTAGTATTATTTTGAAGTTTAGTCAAGATTTTTGTAAATTTGATAGATCGAGAAATGGGTCCACGACAGAAGAGGCGACTAGATTATGACGAGACACGATTCGTGAATGCTAGAGCTCAATCAATATACAACTTTAATATCAAAGTAAGAAAATGCATTCAAGATACAGTTTTTAAGAATCCGGGAGGAGAATTGGAACGAACGATAAAAGAGAGAAGATGGGAAAATTTATGTTATACAACAAATAAAGCTGTAGTTAAAATCGTGAAAGAATTTTATGCCAACCTGACTGAGATAGAAGATGTACCGATAAAGGTTAGAGGATTTTTAGTTGATATTAATGCTGCAAGAATAAATTCTTTCTACGAAGTACAAGATCTGCATACCAGTGAGTACGATACATTCGGAACAATGGAAGGACCGCTAGAGGAGGTGATTAACTTTCTCACTGATGGGAAAGGGACTTGGAAAATTAAGCAGCGTGAACGGGTAAACTTCCCTCTGTCTATGTTAAATGCAACCTCTAAAGCTTGGCATTATTTTACTTTTTCTACTTTGTTAGATACCTATCACCATAGTGAAGTAACAAGAGATAGAGCAGTTCTGAATTTTTGTATTCAGAACCACATAAGTATTAATGCGGGAAGTATTATTTACACAAATATATTAGTCACTGCAAGAAGTGAAAGTGGAGGAGGACTAGGACATCCTGGTCTAATTTATACACTCTGCCAATTGTCTGGAGTAGAGGCTAGTGATGATGAGGAATGGGTTGAACATATGAAACCCATTACCCAGGCTAATATAAAAACTTATGAATCCCACGAAGGATGGAGATCTGGGGCTAGGAGCTATGCACCTTCAACTAGTAGGGATATTCCCTCTACCGATTATGACCCTCCTACCTATAGTTCTCCTACCCTTTATGATTTGATGAATGAAATGACCCTGCAGCGAAAAAGTTTTGAAATGATTGAAGAAAAATTGGAGCATATTGATCAGAGAATTGGAGGATTAGAACAGAGGCAAAATTATGACAGCGATTATCTCCAGAGACATTCTGAATTTGAGATAACATATTATGATGTTGAGAATCATTATCAAAGAGGAGAGCCTGATGTTATATTTCCTGAGTGCCCCCGTTATACTCACTACCAGCCTACTTCACCTGTTGAACAAGGAGACGAGGATATAATTTAGGATTTTAATGTTGATGATTAGATTCTATGCTTAGGTATTTATGTTATGTGATTGTTTGTTTATTTTCTTAGATTCAGTATTGATGTTTAGTTTGTGAACTTTGATTATGATGTTGTGTAAGACATTTTAATATTGTTGTATAAGTTAAATTTGTGTGGCTTTTAATTTTTAATATTTCAATTTGTGATTGTAACTTTGAAACTGGATTTGTGAAATATATGTGGATGTTGTGTTATGTTGTGCTATAAATTGTGTTAGTAGTTGTACTTATTTCAAAACTTCTTTACCCAACAATTTCTTTGATATTATATATGTGTAGAAAGTTATTAACAGTACATGTTAATTAAGTGATGAAAAGAACCTGTAGAACTTCAAAATGAGAAATACCTAAAGCACAAAAGTATGATTTAAATTTACAGGTTGTTTTCTTTTCACCCTATATAAATAGATAGAAAAATTTAAGTTTGGGGGAGGGAAAAACAAAAATTTAATTATTAAATTGTTCTCAATTTATATTTTCAAAAATTATTATAAAATGATTTTCTGTAATTAATTTAATTCAGTAAACTAGAATTAATTTATTTAATTATTATAGAAAGTTAAAAGAAATATTTCTAGTGATTAAACTAATTTTGTAGATTAAGATATTTGGTATAAGAGGATAATAATATAATTAACTTTTTAAAGTAAGGAAAACTATATTTCAAAATATGAAATTCTTAAGTATTTAGTCGAGAAAGAAAAGATTGAAACTCAATGAAGTAAAAACTTTGAAATACATATAAGGTAAGTAAATGTTTCAAGTTTCAAATTTAGGAAGAGAAAGGTGAAGTTCAAAATTATTAACAGGCTATCCAGATACTGTAATCCTCACTTCAAAAAGAAAGAAGGATTGAAAATCAATCCAAATGAAATGAAAAGAAAAAATTAAGTGAGGAGAAGCTTGAGGAGATGCCTTATCAAAAATTAGCTTCATTTGAATCAACCTAAAGGGTAAACTCAGTTACATTTCTGAACTTATATATATGGATTAGTATTTTACTAAATAGTGCTTTCATGAAATTCCTATCATATGAATATCTTAAGTTATTTAATTTTACAAAATATAGTCATTCTTGAAATAAATAGAAGACTAGAAATCTTAAACTTAATGATTAAATAGTCTTATATCTATAGAGTTAATTTAATTATCTAAAAATCTTTCTAATAAACTTTACTATAATATTTTATATAAATCAAATTCATAGTATCTCTGAATTAAAATTTTATTACAAATAATCATTACTTTTATATAGTATCAAGATTACTTGAGGACAAGTAATAGTTAAGTTTGGGGAATTTTGACCACAGGAAAATGTATTAAGAAATTCATACCAATTTTATATGAAATTGCACTTTAAAGAAATGTATTTTCTATGTTTTAGTGCAGGTATGAAGATTTATAGGTATTGGAAGAAAAAAGATCAAAAATAAGCAAATCTGGAATGAAAAGGACTAAAAAGAGATGGAAATTGAACTATCCCGCCGACGATGAGGAATAGGCCGCCGACGGCGTGATTTTCCTGAAAGTTTTGAATATATTATAAAGAAGCCCACCGACGGTGAGATAGAGCTCGCTATCGACCGATGGTGAGATCGAGCCCACCGACAGCGAGCCTTAGCGGTTAGCCAAAGTTATAGAAGCCCGCCGACGACGAGATTGAGCCTGCCGACGGCAAAAATGTCGGTTCTAGCCAAATACATTGAATTTGGATGCTTTTTGAAGAGGTGCTTAAGAAACCTTTTGATATATTCCTTCTTCTTTAAATATAGATGAATTTAGGCTGAAAAGTGTGTGTCTTGTGGAAGTCAGTAGTGTGTGGTGAGTCTATTGTGTGTGCATTAGTGTGTTTTAGAGTATATTAGTAAGTATAATTAAGTGTGTTGTACAAGAAGGAAGAGTTAGAAGAACTTCAAGGAGTCTGCTTGGGGAGAAGATTCGAGATAAGTTTTTATTTATGGTTTTATAACTTTTAATGAAATCCAAGTTTTGTGTTATTTTTCCTATGCATTCTGAGTAGTTTTCTCTGCCTTTCTCCTTGTTGTTGAGATTTTGTGAAATGAAGAATTGAATTAGTTGTGCTTAAAAATATTGAATAAAAATTGTGATAATATTTTTACTTAAATCTTAATTTACTTTCAATTTGGCCATTTGAATTGTTAAAATATGTTGAATTATCAACTATAGTAAAGATTACATCTAAGATTCAGGAAAGTCAAAAGCCTTGGAAGGAGGGTGCAAATAAATAGGGAAATATTATTTATCGGGCGTAGAATTGGATATTTTAGTGTGACAGACTAAAATCTTCAATTCGGTCCTATCATTTGGGAGCTGAACTGTAGATGTTAGCTGACCCTCGATCCGCAGCAATGCACCAAAATCTTGGTTTGTAATCGCCAAACAATGCAGTAATTTATGTTATCAAAAATATGTTATAGTCAATACTTTGACTCGAATAATAATAGCGGCTAGTGTTTATAAATATAATTTTATGGAAAATATTTTACACACTAGGGGTACTACGCAAGTATACGTATCGCTTCAAGTAATATAGAGCTTTAAATAAAAACTCCAGTATCGATCCCACGAGGAGGATTATAGATTTTTTTTTAAATATTTTGATTTTATTTTTATGTATTTCTTTTAAAGTTAACAAGTTGATATTTAATTTACTAGATGCAGAAATAAAGCAGTAATAAAGTAATGATTGATGTAAATAAAATTAAGCAAACAACTTTCTTCCTTTCAATTAATCCAAGATTTTTTAGATAATGTAATATTTGTGGAGAATATAAATTTATGGTATTGTGCCAAATAGAAGCATTCATATTCTTTACCTTCGCTCGATAGTATAAAGAACAATGACTAATCTATAGATCAGGTCTGGATGTATTGTTAGTAGAATGGGTTAATCTAGGCTCACACTACTAGATGTCCAAGGGTGGCTATGGTCGGCCCTACTAGTGACCCTTTCCTTCTCTATAAACCAAATTACAAGAATTTAGCCTGTCACTCTAAAAACTTATCAATTCTACGCCCATTAAATAATATCTTGTTGACCTCATCTTTGATGAGGTCTTTTCTCTTCTCTCTCCTAAGTACTTAGGATCTAGCCTCAGCTTTCCCTTCGACTATCTTAGAGGACTAGAAATGGGACCCACCACTTAGAAATTTAAACACCTCTTAAACTCCTTGCGAACCCCATAAGTTTGATTGTAAACCCCCAAGTCACTTGGAGGGTTAAGATCAAATGTGGAGGTTTAAAGGATGAGTTCCCTATAGGACTCTTTGGCCTTAGGATTACCCTGGATGGCCTGGTCTGGTGAGGGTTGACCTGCACACATTACACTTTCACACACATTCCAAATCCTAAAACCGTTCATATCTAGCTTGACTTCTTGACTCATGTAGGTAATTCATATGGATGGACCTTAACCCCTAGGCCCTTGGCTAAGAGGGTTAGGAACATGATCCAAGAAAAAAAGTGCCTATTTTTAGTATAGATTTCATGCTCATTTTATGCACATTTTTAATGATATTACACTATAAAGGAAGTAATTTTGCACATTTTTGTCTTCAAGTATAAAAATATGATTTTATAAAAAATGAAGCAAAAACTATGCAATTTTAAGCCAAAATAAGCAAAGGAAGAAGATTATAACTTAGTACATATTGATATGTCTTTCTATGTTTAATATCTTTTATATTTCTTACATGTTTTTGGATGAAATTATACTTTTAAGAAAGGTTGTTTTTATGTCTATCTTGTAGGTAAAGATATTAGGAAGGCAACGCAACTGAAATGGGGCGAAACGGAGTTGAAACGGAGCCAAACAGAGCCAAACAGTGGAGCTGCGCACAGGGTGGCGCCTAGGAGCCAAACCAGGCGCCCAGGCGCCAGTGACGATGAGAAAACAGCGCCTAGGCTCCAGAATCAAGGCCTAGGTGCCAGAATTATCCAGAAACGGTTATTGGACGGATTTTGACGACTTTGGGAGTTATTTTGACGGTGTTAAGTAGTTTCTAGACCTTCTAGAAGCCTGTAAGTTATTCCTAATATATAGAACATGTGATACAATGAATCTAGACACATTGGAGCGGTTTTAATCGCGAAGAGGTGGGAGCCAAAGTGAAGAGGTGCGACTGTTCGGGCACGGAGTCCTGCGCCTAGGCGCCAGATCCTGGCGCCTAGGCACCGGGGTTGGCTTCTAGAAGATTCATTGATTTTGGACATGTTTTAAAGAGGTGCCTCAAGGCAACCCTTGAAGCCTATAAATAGGGGGCCACTCCTTCAAAGAAAATCGCACCTTATAGTCTCTTTCTTCCCCCTAAGTCATTTTAGTCATTTAGAGTTATGAAGATGTAGATTTTTACATCTTATGGAGAGATTGGTGAGGGATTTTGAGATATTTATGTAAGGGATGTACGAGCGTCACATGGATCAGTGGGAAACTTTGGTGGAGAGATCTTCTTCTTTCTTTCAGAAGGAAAAAGCTAAGTATTATGTTCTTCATTCTCTTGTAATTGTTGTAAACACTTTCTAGTGGATTTTCTTTGTTTTAAATCGAGTTTTCTGTCGTGATTTATCCATACTTCGTAAGTGATTTTCTTTACTCTTTCTTTTAATATGAAGTAGTGGCATGTGCAGGAAAATTATTTTTATGATAGAATTATCTATTAGATACTTCTAGGTAACAGATAGTTGCATAAATACAATTGAATACTAATGAAATAAGTTCCTTGTTGACACTTAATTTATTTTATAGTTATATCAATTCTTTTACTTCTTATGCCATTATTTTTATTTACTTTTATTTTGTAATGAAATAGATGCATGTTTAGGAATTAAGATTTTCTTAGATATTATCTTATTAAATTATGGTGATGACATTCATACCGGATCTTCATTTACTTTACAAATTGATCACTTGTATTGTTAAAACCTGTTGAAGAATTATGTGACCTAGAAGGAGATGAATTCTTAACTAGTAGATATCACATGAATCCTTGGGTAGTCGAAGGCCTTGTGCGGGTTATTCAAGGTGAAGTGCAAATAAATAGGGAGATATTGTTTATCGGGCGCGTAATCGATTAGTTTTTAGAGTGACGTACTAAATTCTAATAATTCGATCTATAGAAAGGGAACGGGTCACCGGTAGGGCCGACCATAGCCACCCTCGGACATCTAGTAGTGTGAGCCTAGCATTAACCCATTCTACTAATAAAACATCCCGAACCGATCTATAGATTAGCCAATGTTCTTTATGCCTGGACCAAAGGGTAAAGAATAGGAATGCTTCTATTTGGCACTACTACATTAATTCTAAGCATATCTTTCTTACACATTATCTATGTAATTGCAAGAGAAAGGTAATTTTTAATATCTCGAAATTCTCCAAACCAATTTATCCATAATTTATCTTTTTATTTAAGAATTTAATTTAGGATTTGTTATTAGAAAACTCATTTTAATCGACATTCCAAATTTAGGCCTTATAGAAATAAACTGGAATTAGCCTAAAGGATTTCTTACCTCGCTTCTCTATGGGATCGATATTGGGGATTATAAAAGAAAACCCTATATTGAAACGATACGTATACTTGTGTAGTACCCCTAGTGTGTAAAATATTTTCTAAAATATCACAACATTTTGATTTTATACACTAGCCGCTATTTATAAATTGGGTCAAGTTTTTGGCCATCTTTTTGAAGCGAATATTACTGCGTTATTGTAGATCGGGTCAAGTTTTTGGCGCCGTTGCCGGGGAAGCTTCGGTAAGAACTTTAGGAGAATTTTAGTTGAAATAATTAGGTTTAGACTTGGAAAATTATAGTGTCTTAAAAACTGTTTGTGTGAAAAATAAGGTGTTCGTGGAAATATTTTGTTGTGTTGAATATATTTTATCTATTATTTGTTTAATTGTTAATTTACTGTTTGTTGTGCTCTGTATGCGAAACAAAGGATCTGAAGGACTTGTGCCTTATGATCCCGAGTTAGAAAAATGGAAAAAATTAAAAAAATAGAAAGGACTCGAAAAACTAGAAATGGAAATGGAAAACTTTCAAGATAATAACTTAGAAAATCATCATACTTCATTGAGGGATTATGAAAATCCTACGATAGATGAAATTCACTCAAGTAGACAAAACCCTGTCATAGAAGCTGACTCGTTTGAAATAAATTCTGAGATTATCCAACTCGGTGCAGTACACCGCATTGGGGAACTCCTTCGAGGATCCCTATTTACACTTATCTAGTTTTCTAGAACTTCGTGCTACATTTCGTTATAACGGTATGTCGTACGATACCGTTAGGCTAAGGCTATTTCCTTTCTCACTAAGGGATAAGGCTAAAATATGGTTATACTCATTAAGCACTCTGGTTCTATTAAAAATCGGGAAGAGTTAACTCGTAAATTCCTAGCTAAGTATTTTCCACCTTCAAGGACAACTTAAACTTAGAAACGATATTATTTCATTTTGTCAATATGAAGGAGAATCAATATACGAAGCTTGGGAAAGATTTAAAGAACTCCTAAGAAAGTGTCCACATCATGTTCTGCCCGATTGGTTAATCATTCAAACTTTTTATAATGGGTTAGTAGGATCCCTTAGGTTTATAATTGATGTTGCTGCTGGTGGATCATTAATGTGAAAACCATTTGATGAAGCATATGCATTAATTGAAAAAATGGCTGCAAATGATTCAATGGCCCTCTACAAGGGTAAATCATAAAAATATAGCTAGTGTTCATGATACAGATGCAGTTGCAATTCTTGCATCTCAGGTTGCCGCAATATCAAGGAAGTTGGACCAATTTGGAATGAACCAGCCTCAATTTACTCCAGTAAGTAAGGAAAGTTCATTAGGGAATATGATTGATTCTAACTTATCATATGAAACTTTAAATACCACAAACAACCTATATTCTAACTTTTACAACCTGTGTTGGGAGAATCATCCTAAATTTAACTAGAATCATACTACTGATGGTGGAAACCAAAAATGGGAAAATAATCATGCAAATCCTAATGGAAGTTGGAATAATCAGGGGAACACAAACTATAGACCTTCATATCCACCGGACTCTAACAATGATCAACAATTTGAGGATAAGGAGATGTCCATGGAAGAAGTGGTATTAAAAGTGGGAAACCAGTTGCAAAGTCAAAATGCTGCGATTATAAACATAGAGAATCAATTGGGACAAATTGTTAATTCACAAAGCAATAGACCCCAAGGAACACTTCCTAGCAACATTGAGATCAACCCTAAAGAGAACACTAATGAACAAGTAGAAGCTGTCCATTTAAAAAGTGGAAGAGAGATAGAGGAAGTGGTTAAAAAAGAGAAACAAGTTGTGAGAGACATAGAGGAAACAAAAGACCTGAAGAACATGTTTCTAAGGATCTAGAAAAATTAATATCTCTAACTAAAATTAATTTAGAAAGACCACCACCTCCATTTCCTCAAAGACTTAAACAGTATGAGTTGGATAAGAAATTTTCAAAGTTCATGAAAGTACTTAAGAAGTTAACGATAAATATTCCTTTCACTGAAGCTTTAGAACAGATGCCAAGTTATGCAAAGTTTATGAAGGAGATATTAAACAATAAAAATAAATTTGGGGTTATGAGACAGTTACACTAAGTGAGGAGTGCAGCGCGATACTTCAGAAAAATTTTTCTTGGAAACTTAACGATCCTTGTAGCTTTACAATTCCTTGTGCAATTGGGAAAAGATTATGTGGAAAAGCTTTATGTGATTTAGGAGTGAGCATTAATGTGATGCCTCTATCTATATTTAGAAGGTTAGGTTTAATTGATATTTCTCCCACTACTGTAACCCTTATGTTAGTTGATCGATCTATGATTTATTCAAAAGGAGTTATAGAAGACGTGCTTGTTAAAGTGGATAAGTTTATCTTTCCCGTGGACTTTATTGTATTAGATATGGAGGAAGATAAAGAAATTCCAATTATTTTAGGGAGACCTTCCCTTGTTACTGGACAAGCTATGATAGATGTGCAAAAAGGAAAGTTGACTATGAATATTAATGACAAGGAAGTAACTTTTGATGTATTAAAGACTATGAAATATCCAGCTGAGAGAAATATGATGATTATTTTTGGACAGATGAATTGATTATCTAAATAAAAACCATTTTCAAGAAATTTTTGAGAGTAAGATAACAGATGAGGTCGGAATGAATTTTCATGATGTTTCAAAAATGTTATTTAAAGAAGACTGTATGTATGTTCAAGAGAGGTGTGAAATGATGGACATCACCGAAAATAGTAAACTTTTAATTCCATCTGTTGAAAAATCTCATGAACTTAAGATGGATGTACCCCATATAATTTTAAAGCCTACCTATTTAGGGAATTCATCTACACAAGCAGTCTTTATATCTTTGGATTCGACTCAATCACAAGAAAAACCTGAATTAAATGATGAACATGATAAAATTATTGAACTAAGACTTGGAAGTGAATTTGAGGATATATTTCAAAAGAACTTTTAGTTGAGAAAAGAGGATAAAGATATTGTAAGTCCATTGAAAGAAATTCCTAAGGAATTAGAAAAACCTATTTCCTCAACTAAGATAGATCCTCCATCATTTAATAATTATAAAGGGGAAGAATTAGAAGATAATTTGAAACAGAACAGTAATATAGAAGAATTTAATCCTGAATCTGAATTATCCAAAGAGAATCTGATCCAAATTTTGGGAGATATTGAAGTATCTTATAAAGATCCATTTATTATAAATTTCAAGGATGATAGTAATATGTAAATTCAGAAAATCAATAGAAGAATATTGGATCTAGAAAGAAATATGAGGAACAATGATATAAATCAAAATGAAAATGAAGAGCTGAGTGAAAAATTAAAATTTGAGGATTTTATTGAAATCCCTGGATCTAGAAATGATTGGGCAGTTGACCGAGGATTACTTAATTGGAATTTTGATCCAGTTGGAATCCTTTGTAGTGCCCGCGACGTTAAAACCAAGCGCTATATGGGAGGCAACCCATATTTATCAGTGTACTTTGATTTAGTGTGCTTGAGAGTCATGATTGTTTATGTTTATGTTTTGAGTTTGCTTTAGTGCGGATTAGATTTGTGAGGTGATGCCTTGGTCTTGAATAAATTTACATATGACTTCTGGTGGTAGTAGGCTGACGAGTCTGTTATAACTCAGTTCTCAACTGGAGCTGAGCATTACCTTAAAGCATGAAGAGTTTAGACTTGGACCATTCCATGTTAACTCTGTTACTTCCTTTAACTGACTTTGTTTTCACTGAGTAAAGTCGCGAACTTATTTAGTAAACAAAATATAGATGAACTGCACTACTTTTATTAATACACCCACGTTATTAGTGTAGTTTCTTCCGTTAGAAATTAAAAGTAAGGAGGGAAAATGTGAGTAGAAAAGGAGATCAAATTAACCTCAATTGATATTTGTGTATGAATCTGCGAGTCTAGATATTTTAGTTTGTGTGTTTGTATTTGTGTTTGTATTACAACAATTTAGAGATTTAAATAACACTTAAATATATTTTCCCATGCCGATGTTTGTCATGATTATTTAACCTTTCTTTAATTTAATTTTATTCTAGCATGTTAGTTCAGATTTACTTTCTGTTACAAATTATTCTGTCCTGATGAATACATGTAGATGTTATTGATAGTACAATTGTGGTAGATAGAATTTCGAACTATTTTTCTTCCTGCTTATATTTTCTGTGCTGAATGCTATACATATTCAAATTCAAGTTTGGGGGTAGGAAGAAAAATATATTTTAAAGTTAGTATACTTTCTTTTTAGTTTAATATTATTTTACGCATGTTTTAGGCTATATTTACCTTCTCTTGCAATCATTCTATCTTGATTATGCATGTGTTTAAATTTGATAGGATGTTTTAGTAGTTAGTAGATTTAACTTTTATTTTTCTTCCTCCTACATTTTATGGAATTAATTGCAAAATATTTTTAAAAATTCAAGTTTGGGGGGGAATGAAAAACAATTTTCAAAAACTTAAATTTTATTTGTCCTCAAAATCGCTATAAATAAATTTGATTTTGATTGAAAAATAATTATGTGTATGAAGTTATATTAGGGAAATAAAATTTTGAATATAGAAATAAGTAAGAGAATTTAGTTAAAATTTATAGTAGTGATGAAAAATTTAAAGTTAATTTTTCTTAGTGAAGAAATGATACATATTGTGTAACCATCTTTAGTAAGAAAAGTTATATTTTTAGAAAATAGAAGGACTAGACTTTTGTTTTCAATATTTAAATTTCTTTTATTGAAAAATAATTCTCAAAACTGTTATTATATTTCTAAGTAAAAGATATATATCTACCTTATGTTTTAGGAAAGGAAGGGTGGAATTCAAAATTATTAAAGGCCTATCCAGATATAGTAATCCTTGCCTAAAAAATAAAAAAAATAATAAAAAAAGAAAAAAAAAAAGAAGAAGAAGAAAGAAAAGAAAAAGAAAAAGAAAAATAAAAGAAAAATATAGTATGTGAAAAAGTAAGGAGAAGCTTGAGGATTAAAGGGCCTAATCAAAAATTGGTTCCACACCTAAGCTTTTTAAAGTATTAGATTTGAGAAAATCTTAAGCTTAAAAGTATAATATAGTTAGTATAATTATTTTTAATAAAGGTTTTTAAGTAAAGAAAATAAAATGCCTAACTCCTATATTTTGAAATATTTACAAGTATTTCTGAATTAGATAGCAACGCATATTTTCATACTCTTTCATCTAAGAGATTTTTAAACTTCAAATTGGTCTCATTTACTAAATTTTTTTCGAAATTGGACTGCTACATTTCTAGAACAAAATTTTAGAAATTCCTAAAGAAACTCATACACATGATTTGCTTAGGTGGTTTTTAATGATTACAGTGTTACTTGAGGACAAGTAACGTTTAAGTTTGGGGATTTTGATCCAAGGAAAAAAGTACCTATTTTTAGTATAGATTTCATGCTCATTTTATGCACATTTTTAATGATATTACACTATAAAGGAAGTAATTTTGCATATTTTTGTCTTCAAGTATAAAAATATGATTTTATAGAAAATGAAGCAAAAACTATGCAATTTTGAGCCAAAATAAGCAAAGGAAGAAGATTTTAACTTAGTACATATTGATATGTCTTTCTATGTTTATTATCTTTTATATTTCTCACATGTTTTTGGATGAAATTATACTTTTAAGAAAGGTTGTTTTTATGTCTATCTTGTAGGTAAAGATGTTAGGAAGGCAACACAACTGAAATGGGGCTAAACGGAGTTGAAACGGAGCCAAACGGAGTAAAACAGTGGAGCTGCGCATAGGGTGGCGCCTAGGTGCCAAACCCGGCGCCCAGGCGCCAGTGACGATGAGAAAACAGCGCCTAGGCGCCAGAATCAAGGCCTATGTGCCAGAATTATCCAGAAACGGTTATTGGACAGATTTTGACGACTTTGGGAGTTATTTTGATAGTGTTAAGTAGTTTCTAGACCTTCTAGAAGCCTGTAAGTTATTCCTAATATATAGAACATGTGATACAATGAATCTAGACACATTGGAGCGGTTTTAATCGTGAAGAGGTGCGAGCCAAAGTGAAGAGGTGCGACTGTTTGGGCACGAAGTCCGATGCCTAGGAGCCAGATCCCGGCGCCTAGGCGCCAGAGTTGGCTTCTAGAAGATTCATTGAATTTGGACATGTTTTGAAGAGGTGCCTCAAGGCAACCCTTGAAGCCTATAAATAGGAGGCCACTCCTTTAGAGAAAATCGCACCCTATAGTCTCCTTCTTTCCCCTTAGTCATTTTAGTCATTTAGAGTTATGAAGATGTAGATTTTTACATCTTATGGAGAGATTGGTGAGGGATTTTGAGATATTTATGTAAGGGATGTACGAGCGTTGCATGGATCAGTGGGAAACTTTGGTGGAGAGATCTTCTTCTTTCTTTCAGAAGGAAAAAACTAAGTATTGTGTTCTTCATTCTCTTGTAATTGTTGTGAACACTTTCTAGTGGATTTTCTTTGTTTTAAACCAAGTTTTCTGTCGTGAATTATCCATGTTTCGTAAGTGATTTCCTTTACTCTTTCTTTTAATATGAATTAGTGGCATGCGTAGGAAAATCATTTTTATGATAGAATTATCTATTAGATGCATCTAGGTGACAGATAGTTGCGTAAATATAATAGAATACTAATGAAATAAGTTCTTTGTTGACACTTAATTTATTATATAGTTCTATCAATTCTTTTACTTCTTATGCCATTATTTTCATTTACTTTTATTTTTTAATGAAATAGATGCATGTTTAGGAATTAAGATTTGTTTAGATATTCTCTTATTAAATTATGGTGATGATATTCATACCGAATCTTCATTCACTTTACAAATTGATCACTTGTATTGTTAAAACCTGTTGAAGAATTCTGAGACCTAGAAGAAGTTGAATTCTTAACTAGTAGATATCACATGAATCCTTGGGTAGTCGAAGGCATTGTGCGGGTTATTCAAGGTAAAGTGCAAATAAATAGGGAGATATTGTTTATTGGGTGCAAAATTGATTAGTTTTAGAGTGACAGACTAAATTCTAATAATTTGATCTATAGAAAGGGAACGGGTCACTGGTAGGGCCGACCATAGCCACCCTTGGACATCTAGTAGTGTGAGCCTAGATTAACCCATTCTACTAATAAAACATCCTGAACCGATCTATAGATTAGCCAATGTTCTTTATGCCTGGACCAAAGGGTAAAGAATAGGAATGCTTCTATTTGGCACTACTACATTAATTCTAAGCATATTTTTCTTACACATTATCTATGTAATTGCAAGAGAAAGGTAATTTTTAATATCTCAAAATTCTCCAAACTAATTATCCATAAGTTTTCTTTTTATTTAAGAATTTAATTTAGGATTAGTTATTAGAAAACTCATTTTAATCGATATTCCTAATTTAGGCCTTATAGAAATAGTCTGGAATTAGCCTAAAGGATTTCTTACCTCGCTTCTCTGTGGGATCGATACTGGGGATTATAAAAGAAAACCCTCTATTACTTGAAACGATACGTATACTTGCGTAGTACCCCTAGTGTATAAAATATTTTCTAAAATTTTACAACATTTTGATTTTATACACTAGCCTCTACATATAAATTGGGTCAAGTTTTTGGCCATCTTTTTGAAGCGAATATTACCGTGTTATTGCGGGTCGGGTCAGAACAACATAGTGAATGCCTCAAATGAGTCCTCTCATGGCTCTTATGGGCTTGACATGGCTTCATGGCTCAACCAAAATGATTCCATTCTACTCAAACTTGATCAATCTTCATTTTTCCAAAATTTTAATTTTTTGACCCCGAGGGCCCTACACCCACCAAAACTACCAAATGCCCTTGAAGCTACCCAAAATTTGCAAAATTACCTAAATTATCCAAAATTCCTCAGAACCAGTCCTAAACATTTCCCACCATTCAAATTGATCATCCTTAGCCAAATATACCAAAGATTCAAAAAATACCCCCCAATACCCTCCAAATACCCAAAATACCCTTCTTAACCAAAAATTCCATAAATTCCAAAAATTACCAGAAAATTTTAGAAAATCCCAAATATTCCCAATTTCATTTTATTCAACTACACCATAGACCAATTTTATCAATTTAACTCACGTTTACCAAAACCCCCAATTTGACTCATTCTTAACCCAAGTGGACCCAATGTTAAACAAAATCAACCCAATTGACCTCAACTTTGACTCAATTCAATTCTAAACTTCAATTCAATATCCCCAATGTCAATCTAGACCAAATCCAAGTCCAATTTGATTAACATTTGGATCCAATTCCAATTTGAAGCTTAAAGCCCAATTTTTGCCCATGACCTAAACTTAGCCCAAACCAACCCAATTGAACTCCAATTAGCCTCAATATTTTCCTAAACCTTCCTAATATCCCCAAAAACAATAAACTAACAAGATTTGCCCCAAATTTGAACCTAATCCAAACCTAGCCCAAAACTAAAATCCCCATTTTTGGCCTAAACCCAAACCAAACTCAAATGGGCCCAAATCCCTAAATCAAAGCCCAACCAAAGTTGAAAAATCTTTGTAGCACCCCCATAAACATTTCTAAACATTAATTTTACATCAAATCCAACACTAGCCCAACCTTAGCCCAGTTAGCCCAATTTGACCCACTTTGGCCCCTTTACCAAGAAAGCCCAAATTAAATCCAATTCCACTCTAAATGACACCAAACCTTTTCTAAAATGTTCATGATACATCCCTAAACTAAACCCAACATTTGTTTGGCCCAATATTTTACAAAACTTCCATTTACCAATTTGTTTTCAAACCTAAAAGCCCACCTCCTTAAACCTTTCTAAAGGCCCATCTAAAATAAATCCAAAAGCCCAAAATCTATCCTAAAGCCCACATGAAATTTCTCCTCATCATCCCCTTCGATTTAAATCACTCCCTAAGTTTCAAATTCATCATTAAACTTTTCTAAACTAAGCCATGTGCCAAATTACCCCTAAATATCCTAAATCCTTAAAACCCACTTTCATGAAACCAAGCCAAGCCATCCCTAAGCCATATGGAGCCATGGAGACATACATAAGCCATATGCAAGCCTTGGGAGCCCCTTTCCACCTCACCAAGCCATTAATGGCAAGAGGAGGGCCCCTTTCTTAAGCCTTCCTTAAGCACTTTTAACCCCATTCATGCTACACACTAAACCAAGTTTAGCCACCTCACCATGGATGGAGACCGCTCCATTTTCTCTTGGCTGACCCAAGTGATTCTTTTCAGCCCAAAACCAGGCCTTAGGTGGTGAACCTAGCCCAAAACCATGGGTTGTCCCATTTGGACCCAAAATAGCCTTCCCCCCATTCCATTTCAATTCAACTCCTTTACACATGTCCATGGCCAATTGACTGCACTAAACTTCAGCCCTGACCTCCCTGACCTTGAGGGTGACCTGACCCTGGTCGGCCAGCCACCACACCAACCGGAAACCACCAGGCCGAGAGCACCTATGTGAGCCAATTTTTGAATTCTTCCTTGCTGACTTGTCCCATGCCTAATGGCCACCATGGCTGTTCTTCTCCTCACCAGAGCAGTTGATCCAAGCCATTAAACCCCCCTAGGAAGCCCTCTAGCCACCTCTATTTAAACCACACCACCTCTCGGCCAAAGGAGGTGCTGAACAAAATCCTACTGAAACTCTATCAAAATTGTTCCAGACCACTCTCCACACATAGAGCACTTGATCCCCATTGGATTCCAACCCCAACTTCCCCCAGTTGAGCTCAATTTCTGAGTTCAAATTCAAGCCCAAAACTAGGAAATCTCCCAAACCTCCACCAAATCCAAATTAAACTCACCCACACCTGCACAGGACCAAGAGAAGGAGTTCCCCAGTGAAAGCCCCCTCTCCAAGCCACCCAGTTGCTCTAGCCTCCAAGCTTTGAAATCAGCTGTGGACACTTTCATATTTAGACAATTCCCCAGAGCCAGAGACTTCATCTAGAGCCTCCTTGGGTGCAATCGAAGGTGACACAACTCTCTGATTAAAGCTACACTTCTAAGAGCAAAGGTATGGATCATTCCTTCCTCCCGAGCTTCCAGCAATTTTCCATTTCATTTCAGTTAATTTCATGGCATGTAAACCATATGGATGTGTTCGTCTCATCAAGAAGAATCCATAGAGCATAAGAACACGAAAATCCATTGAGAAATGAGAGAGTTCTTAGGGTTTTAGTGTGGACGGTCACGGGTGCACACCAGTCGTAGACGATGACCAGGCGCCATTCGATCGCGCGTGTATAGGTTGAACGGCTCAGATTGCATCGGATCAAAGGGAAGAGAGAGATAGCAGGATGCATGGCGGCTGACTCAGATGGCGGCGTCAAATGGGAGCGCGCCGCGTGGTCTTTCGATCCGCCGTATGCAGCACTGAGTCGGATAAGTAGATAAATAGGATTTTTTCTATTTATTTAAATACAAAGAACTTAGAAAATCCATATCTTTGTGTAGAAAAATAAAAAAAAAACTAAAAATACCCTCTTGCTCAGTAAACAGAGGAGAATAATATGAAAAAGAAATCAAGTTCTTTTGATGAGTATTTTATATTTAATTAATTATTTACTCATTTCAATATTTTGATTCTCCATTTGCATAGACACTTCACCATGGCATGAGACTGTAGGGCTTTTGAAGCCTATGATCTTGGGAACATTCCCTAATTTTTTCAAGATCAGAGGCCATCTCTATGGAAAGTTATGTATTTTTTAAGTTTATATCGCTTTTTTTGGTATTTTAATTCCATTAATTAGTATATTACTCAATAAATTCTAGAAAAAATTGGGGAAGTTTCTTAGGACCAGAGGACCCTAGGATAATTATGGTTAGGCTTAATTCATTAAGAATAACCCTAATTGGCCTAATTACTCAAAACTGAACTTTAATTAATTTGGGTTAACCACACATCAAAATAACTTGAAATCAATTCTCCATTGATCTTTAGGATATAGAGAACCCTGTGTAAAAATTTGAAGTCAATTGAAAATGATTAGCCCCACTAAGTGAATTAATTAAGCCACATGATCAAAATTAAACTTTAAAAATTCATAACCGAAAAATACTTTTCAAAAATTCACCAAATTAGTTTTGTGGGCTCTCTGATATCAGAGGAGTCTATGAAAACTAAAATTGGAATTTTCTAAAATTTTTCATTTTTAATGATATTTTTTATATTTAAATAATTAAAAAATAATAAAAATCACAAAAATAATAAAAATCATAAAAATGTCACTTTTTGACTTCTAATCACTTAGAAACCAACCAAATATTTTTCCCAAGTCTCAAAGTAAAGATATTGAATTTTAAAGGCTCTAAACAATTTTTAATATTAAAAAATATATTTTACAACCTTTTCACTAAATAAATTCCAATAAATAAAAGAAAAATAAAAAAATTATAAAATTTATCTCTTTGAAGTCTTTGAGGTAGAGAGATTTAAGAAAAATATAAAATCCATTTTTCAACCTTTATTTTATTTTGTAATTAATTAACACTCCAAAACTCAAAATAATTATAATAAATAAAATATAATTTAAAAAATCTCCAAAATTGGTCCAAGTGGTCCTCTAGTCATTTGGAACATCCCATAATTTTATTAAGGATAGAAACCTTACTTTTGTCATGTTGTTGAATTTTCCTTGAAATCCCTTATTTTTCACTAAAAATAATTATATAAATAAATTAAATTCAGAAAAATCACATTTTCTCCTCAAATGTCTTAATTGACACGTGAGTGAGGTGACATAAAAATTTCATGTTCATTTGAACTCAATTTAGTGAGTTATGAAATAAATAAGACTAAAAGGGCATAAAGGTAATTAAAGAATTCAAACCCCTTTATTAAAATTTTAGGTTTAATTAAAATGGAGGGTAAAATATTTGATTTTATCTTTCTTGGATGATTGAAACATTGGGAAATTTAAAGGGTAGGAATCCTTTAATCACTTTTAATAAACCAAAAATGAAACTTTAATTATTTAAAAAATTTAAATTTTGGAAGATTAATGAAAATTTGAATTATTAAAAATAGGAATATAACTTGAGAGGATATTATTTCTTTAAAAAAAAATCCCTAAATAAGTCACTTCAATAATATTTAACTCTTAATTAAGATTAAAATGATAATCCAAACTAAGTAAATTAAAAATTAAAAAATAATAACCCTTAAATTAAAGGAAAGTTCAAAATATTAAGTGGTTTAACAATTAAATTAAATTAAATTTAAATTAAATTAAATCAAAATTAAGTAAAAATTAAATTGAAATTAAAATTAAATTATATTAACATTTTAACAATTAAATTAAATTAAATTTAAAATATTGAAATTAAATTAAATTAAATTAAGCTAAATTTAATTAAATTAAATTTAAATTATATTAAATTAACATCACTCAATAATAAAAGTAAAACAAATTTGAAATATTAAGACAATTCATAATTAAGAATATAAAAAATCAAACTAATCAAGATTAACATAAAATATCATAGTTAACCTAAACCAAATCATTAAGATATAATAATAATCTAAGTGAATTTGAAACACCAAAGATTAATTTAAAATATTAAGATTACTTAAAGTATAAAGATTTAAACCAAAAATAATTTGAACACTATTCCAAACTTAAAATTATTAATTAAAACCTCATAATTAAACTAAATCACTTTAAACCATTAACTTAAACATCAAATTAAGAATGATTAAAGTTCTCAACAAACCAACTTGCCCCTAAAGGCTTTAATTATTATAACTCTTAAATAGAGTATTAAGTGAGATGTCACTTCATTCATCAGGTAATCAAATGCCCAAGTTCACTGAGCAAGAGACAAAGCTTAACTAAACTCCTAGATGATTAATTCACCTGTGCAACTAAATTTACTTGAACTCAAAATAATCTCAGAAGTATTGAAAAGATGTTTAGGACTCATCCTAAGAACTTTCTCAATATGATGAGATGTTTTAGAAGAACAATTGAATTTAATTGTTCTTTGATGAAGAAAATCATCCTTAAATAAAATACAAGAACCTAGACGTCATAAGAGATGACTAGCAATCGGACTAGGACTTTGGTAGACAATCAAAACCTTTCCCTTAGCTTTACCTAGGTACGTTGAAATATTTAAATGCCTTAACATGTGTTTTAAGTGTAGCTTGGGATGACGGGAAGACCCTCCAGGTACGCTTTTATTTTATTGCAATTTACTTATATGCACTGCACTTTACTTTTTCTTGCATGTTAAACAAGATTGTTGCATGAAAACTAAAACCTTTAGGATAGCCACAAAACTGAAACCCAAAACTAAATTAAAAGTCACAACAAGATAAAATTCACCGCCACAACATTCCAAAATATAAAACAACTCAAAATTTAATCACAAACATATAATAACAAAACTACAATTGCAACTAAATTAAAACGTCTCGTTGAATGATCGGGAATACCTCAGATGATGTAACCCATGTGTTGCTAACGGGATTTCCCACGGTCTAAATGAAAGTGCGGAACTCATTTAATTGAGTTTAGCAAATTAATCTGGACTAAGTGAATTTGATGAAAATAACGGTGCCAGGATGACGGAACCGTGAGATCTTAATCGGTTATGTTTAAACAACATTAAGATTTGTTTTAATTAAAATATTAAAAATATTTGGACTTTAAGATTTCTAAACCAAAACACTTCTCTCATCTTAAAATAAGAAGTGTATCCAGGATCAAGCTTTTGATAACCCTAGTGGATCTGTACAACAGTTAATTGCAGAGCGGAACTGGGAACAATTTTGTTATTTTACTGTGAATAATATTATTGGAGTTGTTAGAGAGTTCTTTGCTAATTTGCCTTGGACTGAGACTGAGTATGTATTAGTTAGAGGAAAAATGGTTGAGTTTACTCCTCAGCGTATTAATGCCTTCTATCAGACTCGGGAACCATTTATTTGTGAATATGAAAACTTTGATACTCGAGAGGAAAATATGAGAGAAGTGATTGCTTTTTTGACGGATGGAAGAGGGGAATGAAAAATAAGTCAAAAACAGATGATTAACTTCCCCGCTTCCACATTGAATGTTGCATCAAAAGTTTGGCACTATTTCAACTCTGCAAGACTATTACTTTCTTATCACCATAATGAAGTTACAAGGGATAGAGTAATTCTGAACTAGTGTATTTAGAAGATGAGAAAGATTGATATTGGAACTATTGTTGACAAGAACATTCAGACTATTGCTAGAGGCGAGACCACTAGTGGATTAGGGCATCCTGCCTTAGTTCATGCCCTGTGTGTTCAGTCTGGAGTGGATTTCGACAGTTCTGAAGAAGTGGCTATATCGCTAAGACCAATTACAAAGACTATTATCCATACTTATGAGTCTCATGTGGGAGCCTGAGTTGAGAGTAGGAGTACTGATATTCTTACTACGAGTTATGACGTTCCATCTACATCTGCGCCACCTACCTTATCTGATATTATGGAGCAACTGAGATTACAGAGTGCTAGTGTGGATAGACTCCATGGTAGGATGGATGTGTTTGTGGCTAGGAGTGATGTGAATGAGATTATTTGAAGAGGATAGTTGAGTTTGATATTGTCTATTATGATGATCAGGTCAGATTTATGAGGGGTGAGTCAGATGTGATATTTCCTACTTGCCCCAGCTATACACCGTATAGACCTGACCTTGCCGATGACCCTGCTGATGATCCTGGTGATGAAGATTGGTAAATTGTTTGTTTCTATTTCTGTTGTTATTATTATGTTGTGTTGTACTGTTGTGATGTAGTAGTTATTTGCTTTTCATGTGATGTGTAACCCTGTTGGTGTACTGTTATGTTGTATTGAAAAATTGAAATTGTTAAATGGACTATGTAGTGTTGTGATAGTTTGTTTAGTAGTTATGGTGTTTTGTTGGATGTTTAGATGTTTAAATTTAAAACCTCTTTACCCTGTAAATATTTAAAATTTTCTATCACTGTTACTAATTGTTTCATGCCTGCTAGTTGTAAATTTTGACTAATACCAGATAGTTGTTAAAGATTTCAAGATTCCAGCACAAAAAGTTTAGTTTTCTTTTACTCTCTACTGTTTCAAATTTATTGAAAATTTTAAGTTTAGGGGAGGGTAGAGAAATATTAACTCTTATTTGTTCTCAATTATTATATTTTAAAAAATTATTAGCATAACTTCTAGCAGTTGAACCCTATTGTAGGTAACTAAAACTTTTTATTTCAGTTGAATATTATGGAAGGATTCGATGAAAGTTTTTAGTAATAAAGCTTAATTTTATAAGGGTAAGATATTTGGTATTGAAGGATTTGATTATAGTTAACTATTTAAAGTAATGAAAACTATATTTTTGAAATGTTAAGGGACTTAAACTATTGTGTGTTAAGAAAAGATGGTGACTTTATGATGAATAATAAAGCTTGTACCTAATTATAAAGTAAGGAGGTGTCTCAAGTTTGAACTTTAGAAAGAGGAGAGTGAAGTTCAAAATCATTAAAGGCTATCTAGATATAGTAATCCTCATTAAAAAAGAAAAAGAAAAGAAAAGAAGGATTGAAAAATAATCCCAAAAAAGAAAAAGAAAAAGAAAAAAAGAAAGAAAATGATAATTACGAGGAGAAGCTTGAGGAGATGCTTAATAAAAAATTGGCTTCACTTGAATCACCCTAAAAGGAGAACTTGATTTCATTCCTGAATTTATATTTAAAGTATTGACCTATATTTTGATAAAGTTTGCATGAAATTCTTTTTCACATAATCTTTCAAGACACTCTTAATGTAACAAATTATGGTTTATCTTGAAATAAATAGAAGACTAGAACTCTTAGACTTGATTGCTAAATATTCTTATACTTGTAGTATTGACCTGAGTTACTAGATTTCTTTCTTAAGATCTAATCAATATATTCTTTTGAATGAAAAATTTTAGTATCTTATAGGTGAAAAGTACATTGCCTAAAGTTATATTTTATGTAGTAAAAGGATCACTTGAGGACAAGTAATAGTTAAGTTTGGGAGATTTTGATGCACCAAAAATATATACTATTTTTGCTGTATAATTTTACCCATTTTTGGTGATATTGCACTGTAAAAAAAGGTATTTTTCTTGATTTGTTGTAGGTATGATGATTTTAGGTGATTGGAGAGAAAAGAAGTGAAAAGGAACGAATTCAGAGTAAAAAGGAAAACAAGTTCTGGAGCCTCCAGCGCTAGAATTGGCGCCGCCGGCACCATTTTCAGAGACTCAGCAATTAATTTGATGATAGAGCGCCGCCAGCACCCTATTTGGTGCCGTTGGCACCCAATGTCGGTGGAGTTCAAATTTGAGGAGTTTTTGTGACTTTTTGAAGGGATACCTATGGAAACTCTTGGAATTTCGTTTCTAACTTATAAGTAACTATTTTTGGACGAAAATGGTGTGGTTTTGAGTGTGTATTCTGAAGTTCTAGAGAGGGAGAGTGTGTGTTGAGTGTTAGGGCTTAGGAGAAAAGTATGTAGAAGTTAGAATTTGAGATGAATTCTTCTCTAAGGAGTGAAGGAGAAGAAGTAAAGTGAGAGATTGCTTCTTCCTTTCCATTCTAAAGAAGGAATTAAGTTTTGCAAAGAAGAGAGAAAAGGATTCAAAGGAACTTTAAGGGAATTGCATTGGGGAAGAGAAATATATAACTTGTATTTTCTTTTGTGATTTGTATGACTTTTCTTTTGTATATAAAATCCATGTTTTATTGTATCTTCTTCATGATTTTTGATTAGTCTCCTTTGTCTTTCTTCTTGCATAGAGATGTGATAATAGATTTTAGTGGATTTGAAGTGCTTTTAATGTATTGAAGAAATTATGATGGTTTTTCATTTCGAACTTAATTTACTTTTTGATCTGGCTAATTGAATCATTAAAATATGTTGTTGAACATTAATTATGAAAGGATTTAGTGTCATACAACAATAATGAAGAATCCATTCAATTTCCATGGATAATTTGTGTAGTTCATGGGAATTGAGTGCAAATAAATAAAGAAATGTGTTTAGATGGACTTCAATTTGGAGGTTTCAGAGTGACAGGCTGAGATCTCCAATTTGGTCCTAAGATTAGTAACTAAAATCGAAAGTTAGCCTTCAAGTGAAGGGTGAGTGGGAGCTCCGTAGTGAGAGCCGGTATCCTCCTAGCCTAGCCTTAAATTTAGTGACTAAACTTAGGATATGTCAATGTTCTTTTCATGCTTGGAAGAGGGGGTACTCTTTTAAGGGTGAAGAGACATTTATGGTCATATTTGGTACAATAACATAGATAATCGTTCCATATCATCTACACATCATATTCTCATTACAAAAGGAAAGATACTTTTCTCATATATCCAAAACTTTTCAAATATATAGCTTAGTGTGTGACTGTTAGTTAATTCTGTTTTCAAAGTTATTTGAAGTAATTGTAGTTTGATTAATTTTTAATGTTTTCTTCATAGTGGTAGTAGAAGTAAGCATTAAAATTTAAGTGCAATTTGAGTATCAGTTTTCTGTGCTACATTACTCATTGTGAAACACTTTCTTCTACTTTGTAGCTTCCTTGTGGGATTAATAACCAGGACTCCAATAGAGCCCTGTATTACTTGATACGATACGTATACTTGCGTTGAGTGCTTGGACTTTACAAAATCATTATAGACATACATAAATTTGAGTTCATAAATTCTTGCAAAATAAAAATCTGTAAATCGTCCGTTCAGTGGCACCGCCTCTACCCATTTGAAGTAGTATGTAGCTGCGAGTATGAATCTGTGTCCTTTCGAAGATGGAGGGTCTATCAGACCCACTATATATGTGCCCCAAAACTCGAATGTCCATGAGGCTATCGTGGGGTGTAGAACATTCAGATTTTGGTGCAGGACCACTCCGTGGACTTGGCATTGATGACACTTCTTTATTGTGTCCATGCAGTCTGTCATCATTGCTGGCCAATAGTATCTGATTCTTTTGATTTTCATCTTCATCTTTGGTCCTGACTGGTGAGCTCCACACAATTTGGCATGTATTTCTTTGACGATTTTTTGTGCTTCTTCTCTGTTGAGGCATCTGAGCCACATCTAATCAAAGGATCTTCTGTACAGAACATTGTCAAATTAGGCATATGAGAGAGCTCTCTTCTGAATTTGATGCACTGCTAATTTTTCTTCTGGGAATCTTCCACTTTGCAAATATTCTATCAATGGTTGACGCCAATCTTTTGTATATTTTGCCACTGTGACTGTTATCTCTTCTTTTCCAAGCTTGTGTAGACTTCCGAGGTTAATCTGTGACAAAACCCGACATCCCTGTACTGTAATATCTATATAATCTTTGTGTGGACAAGCCAATTCTTTAGCGAGTTTGGCTAAAGCTTCCGCATGGTCATTGTTGGCTCGAGGAATTCTGTAGAATATCACACTTAGAATCAACTCGAGTAGTTTTAGCGTGTACCTATGGTATTCTTCTAATCTTGGTTTTAAAATTTTCTATTGTCCTGCCACATGTTAAATGACGAGCTGTAAGTCGCCATAAATGGCAATTCTGTTATTTCTATTAGTATTGCCAATTCCAAACTGGTGATTAGAGCTTAGTATTTTGCTTAGTGATAGGAAAATCTCAGCACTGTCTGATCTGGAGTCACAAAAATTAAACCAATTCTTGCTTTACCTAGCAGCACTGTCTGTTGTCCCTTGTCTCTTCAGGCTAATGACACCTCATCGAAGTACATTTCTCAACGTCTAGCACTGGGCTACTCTATTTGTAGTATTTGTTCTTATGGTAGTTAGTCATTGAGTGGGGACCAAACTGGTAGTGGGTGTGTTGCAAGAAAATATGTGAGAATCTGCCCTTTGATAGCACGAAGGGGCACAAAATTTATGTCAAATTGTAATAATATCATCGATCATCTTACTAAGAGTCCGGAAGGTGTTGGTTGAGTCATCAAATATTGCAACGGATTAAATTTCGATAATAGGTTGACCTCATGATACAACATGTAGTGTCTAAGCTTTTGAGCGGTGAAAACCAAAGCTAGACAATTCTTCTCAATAGGAGGATACATTACTTCTGCCGGTATTAGATATCGACTCAGGTAGTAGAGTGCGTTTTCTTTACCCTCATCATTGACTTGGGCAAGTAGTGCCCTTAGAGACTCGTCTAAAGCCGCAGTCAATGGTCTAACCGGGATAGGGGCTGCTAAGACAGGAGGTGTCGTTAGATATCATTTAATATCTTTGAAAGCTCACTGACACGGCTCTACCCAAACAAATGTGACATCCTTTCGAAGTAAGTTCGAAAAGGGGAGACACCTTCCTGACAATTTCGATATAAAGCGTCTTGGATATGCCAATTTTCCTTGAGATGAATGTAATTGTTTCATGGTTCTAGGAGGAGGCATTTCTAATATCGCTTTAATCTTTTCTGGGTCGATTTTGATTCCTCGATGACGGACAACGAATCCTAAAAATTTCCCAGAGACAACTCCGAAAGCGCACTTTAAGGGATTCATCTTTAGATTGTATTGTCATAACTGTTCAAATATGATCCTCAAATCATTTAGGTGGTTTTCCTTTACCTTGCTTTTGATGACCAAATCATCCACATAGCATTCCACTTGGTTGTGAATGAGGTCATCGAAGATCTTTTTCATCGCTTTTGGTATGTTACTTCTGCGTTCTTCAAACCGAATGGCATCACGGTGTAGCAGTAAATCCTGATCGTAGTTCTGAATGCTGTAAGCGTTGCATCTTCTTGAGCCATCTTGATTTGATTGTAACCTGACGATACATCCATGAAGGAGAAAATTTCGTGTAATGACACAATGTCCATCATCAGTTCTGTTATCGGCAATTGGAACTCATCTTTTGGACATGCTTTACCCTAAAGTCGACACACACTCAGATTTTTCCATTTTTCTTCTTTACTGGCACAACATTGGCTAACCATGTCAGATATTGTTCTTTCTGGACAAAATTAGTGTCTATTAATTTCTTTATCTCTGCCATAACTTGTTGTTCAATTTCAAGGTGCATTCTTCTGGGAGCTTGCTTTACCAGTATTATATTTTGTTCCACTCCTAGTAGGTAAACTGCAACCTCTGGGGATAGTCTAGGCATTTTTTTCATAGCTCCAAGCGAAGCAATCTTTAAATTATGATAGTAATCTGACCAAGTCTGTAACCTCTTCTTCGTTGAGCAATGAACTTATGAAAGTAGGTTGAACCTGCTTCTCAGTCCCAAGTTTAATTTCTTTTAATTAGTCCACAGCTGACTTGATTTCTTCTCTGAACTCTGGCGGAGCCTCTTCTATTGGTCTATCTTCTTATTCATCTTGGATGTGCAGACAATCTTCTCCTGGCTGACTAGTAACAACCATGCAAAATTCTGAGTCATCGATAGGTTCGTTCGTACCAAAACCAAGACCTTTTTTCGAGTTGAGTTTCTTTCCTTTGACATTCCATAATTTTTCAAATGATTGTAACTTATCTTTTGGCATTTTCTTTGGCACATATCCTTGTGCAATTAACTTTTTTACACATGGCAAAAAGTAACAAAAAGGTAATTCCATTAATTCATTAGAATCGTTTTCTTTGAGAATTGTACAAGGTTATGAGTAGAAGTAGAAGCTTTATAAAACTTGATTGATTTAAAACCATCATTATGGACGTCCTTGACTTCCATACTCTCAATCTTTTGAGGATGGATTGGAGTTAGAGTCATGGCTTGAACATAATGATTAATCCGATCATACATTGATTCATATTCATCCCTTTCTGTGTCATCTATAGAAATCTCAAACTGAGGCTTCTTCTGACTTATCATCATTGTTTCTTTATCTTCTTCAGAGCTTTTTTCTACTTCAATGCTGATCGTTGGCTTTGTCCGTTCAACAATTTGGTAAGTTCTTCCTCGACCATGTCCCCAGCCTCAACCTCGGTTGCATAGGCTAAAAGAACCTCCACCAACTCGTTGCAAAGGAGCGGTGGGAGATCGTTGAACTTGAGTTGTATGGTCCCATTCTCATAGTTCTTCTGAGTCTTTGGCTTGTCACAATTTTTCTTTAAAGTATTGCACTCTTCGGGGGAGCATAGTAGGCAGCGTCTTCGTGAATGCCTACTTCATGTATTGAAAAAGGCTGTAAGTCTCCCTTAATGCAATGTTCCTATCCATCTTTGTAGTATTTAATGCATTGATGAAGTGATGACGGGACCATGTTGTACTCGTGAAGCCGCGACGGACCAAGCAAGGTATTGAACGATGTATCTGCATCGATGACATGGAATTTCACAGTTGTTACTAGATTTCCAACTTTCATTTGTAGCGTTATAGATCCGAGGGCTCTTTCTCCTTGCTGGTTGAATCCTCTTAGCATCATTTTATCAATAGAAAGTTCTCGAGCATCGATGTCCAAGTAGGCTGGCTTTTGTAGACTCATTATGTTGAGCGATGCTCCAAGATCTATTAACACTCTAGAAAGCACAAACCTGTTGATGAAGGCCACGCCAGGCTGTTCTTTAAAAGTATAAACTCCATCTGGAGATGTGCTAGCCAACTGTGCTAAGCAAATATCTGAATCAAGTAGAGCCTTGATCAGATTTTCTCTCATCTCCTTAGACAGGACCAGAGCGTCATAAATGCTTAGTTTGGCTGGAAACTTCCTGAGATGAGCTAGCAAGTTATAATCCACTTTATTTGAGTTTTTGATTTCATTTCAAACTTATATTTCTTACGTTACTGGAGATACTTCTTCTTGAGTAATTGCCTATTTTCTTTTATCTATTAGAGCTATCCTTGGTGATAGCACCTTGCCACTTCTTAAATGTACTTATGTTATTTCTTCTTCTTCTTGACCTAGAGATCCTTCTATTATTGTATTTGGCTCTTCTATATCTAAAAAATCCATGTTAAAGGCAAGTAGACTTCCTTTACATTCGAGGACTGGCTCCTCTCTTCTGTTACTATTGTAGTTGGTATTGTCAATGTCTTCTTTATTTTCGTCAACATTCTTATCAGGCATAATCATGATTGGAGGATCATTTTGGGAATCAAAATTGTGGTTAGAGAGGTTTTGATTAGTTACGTCATCACTATAGACAGTAAGAACGTAGCCAACATCATTTATATTATCATTATGAGACCCTTGAGGGGCATAAAGATAATGGTACAAAGCTAGGGGTTTGAGGGGTTTCACCCCCGAATCTGAAACAACCAATCTAACAGGAACAGCCTCTATCCTACCCTTCGCTCTATCATCCTTAATTTCGTTCACGATCCGCTTCTTTCTCCATTCTTGTCGCGGTGGCCTTCTTGGCGAAGCCTTAATCTTGGATTGGGCTGGTAGGAAACTCCGAATATCAGCTTTCTTTGGATTAGACTGGATCTGATCCAAGACTTTCTTGAGCTCGTTCCAAATTGTGCTCCATCCTCCTTTGCCATCATATAGGTCAATCAGAGAGATTGGTTCGACTGAAGTCACGTTTATAGAACCTCTTTCAGATTCATTCAAGTATTCCTTTAGAATAGTTATATTTCCTTCCTTGTAATTCTGCTTGAGCCAATCCTTGAAACTGAAGCAGCTTTCTTTGGTGTGTCCGAGCATCTTGTGGTAGGGGCAGAAGTTTGGTTGATCCTTCTTATCCATTTCTTTCGGCTTCTTCGGCTCGGGCAATCTGAACTCGGGCTTCTTCATCAAATTCTTGAACATATTTGCCACGGTGTCATCCTTGAAAAAGTAGTTTCTACGCAGCCATTCTGACATTGTCGGACCTTATTGCCCATCTGTCTTGTATGACCTCTGTTGCTGACCAGACTGACTGCTTTGTTGTGCACGAGGCCGACCATACTACTAAGGCTGACAGTACTGAGGTGACTGACTGTGCTACTGTGGCACCTGCTCAGGCTGAATCCTCATTGGTTATTTTCCTTTGTCAACCATTGCCACTACGCCAGATCGCTTCTCCTATGCTTTAGCAAGTTTTTTTTCTGTCTTTTCTGTAGGCTCCATGTGCTTGACTTCTTCTTGTAGGCTGCTGGCTTTGCTGAGTAACTTTTCAAAGGACTTGATGATGAGACCCTTAAGCATGAAGGCTACCAGACCATGGATACTCTTGAGCAGTAGCTCTATCGCATGCTGTTCTTGTAGCTGAGGTTCACATTTCATGCTTAACTTTCTCCATCTGAGAATGTAGTCGACCAAAGTCTTGCCGGGCTTCTGCCGCTCCACCACGAGATCTCTTATGGTAACATGATGTCGGGCATCGGTGAATCTTTTTTCGAACATGTTTTCCATTTATGCAAAAGTTTTTATTGATCCAATGGGAAGCTTGGCATACCACTCGAACGTTATTCCTGACAGGCTGCTGACAAACTGACAGAGCAATAAAGCTTCACTTCCTCCTTTGTTGGAACAACTAGCTCTGAAGTGTGCTATTTGCTGGCGAGGATTTCTTGTCTCGTTGAACATCTTGAAGGTCGGGGGCACGAAACCTTTAGGGTAAGGAACGACGTCGAACTCCTTCAGGTAGGATCTACCCTTTAAAACAGATGCTCCACCTTTGGACTGAGACAAGGCCTCCCGAACTTGTTGTTCGACCATCTGTTTGATGTCCTTTTCTGGCAGGTTCGGAGTTGGATCTCTTCTTGGTGGCTCATTTTCATTGGCCGAAGCGACTTCTCTTCTTTCATCGGTGATGTGTATGATCTCGGGCTGGTTAATCTCAAGAGATGCTGTGGGTCGTGACTATGATTGCCTGTGGAGTGTAGCCATGGCGGTCATGGCATCAATCATTTCTTCCATTTTCTTTTCCAGTCAGCTAATATGTTCATCTCTTATCAGGATGGTCCTCCAAAGTTCATCTGCGGTGTTCTCCTCACTGGGAGCCTCACGTGCAGATGACATGGAACGAGTTTCAACTACGTTGGCTTCCCTGAATTCTTCGTCCATGTAATCTAACGGGAAATAATCTTCATCATCAATATCTAACCCTCGTTGTTTGGCTAACTCAAAAATTTCTGCTTGGATTTTTTGAACTTTATCATCCACTGTTTCCTTTTTGGTCAGCTTTAAATCTGTAGTCTTTCTTGCGCTGTCACTCTTCTGTGCAATTGATTCAAAAGCAACAACAGCAGTGGCAACGAGAACATCAGACTCATGATCTGTTCTGTGGTTAGCAGAGCTTTCAGAATGTACTGGTACAACACCTCTCGGTAACCACACTTTCCTCTTAAAAGTCAACACCTTGCGACAAGGTGTCTCGGCGGGACATTGCGGTAACGAGGGGAAGTGTGCTCCCTAGTGTGTAGAACATGTACAGAGGTGAATAATCCTCTCTCATTCTTTATCTTTTGAGGCTCTTCATGACTACTGGCAGCTGGTACTCTCGGACCCAATCGAGACTTAACTGGTCTGTTTATCGCAGGTGTCAGAACGGCAATAACATCATCTATAACAGTTGTATCAACACGTTTTCCCAAATGGCGTCTGAGGGAAACTCGAACAGGTCCTTACATTTTCAGTATTTTATCCTTAATTTTAGGGGATATTGCACATCCCATTCTTTTGAGGAGCTTGGTGACAGGAAAACCTTCTATTTTAAATAATCTTCGTAGAAGGGTGTGAGCTCGGGTGATAGGTGTGGGCCTCTCCCTCACCTTATCACGACTATGTAGCGGTGGATATGTAGCGGCAATCCTATGGAGGCTCTCATCTCTAGTAGTGTCAACTAACGGGTGGAACCTGCTACCTCGAAGGAGAGGAGAGGTATCTGGTAAACCAAGTTCCTCATGTTGAGGAATCTCATCAATTACTGGCAGACTTGCAATTTGTGCTCTGGCAGCCCTGCGAATCCTGCTGTTGTGGTTTTTTCTTTGAGATTTGGTTGACAGGGGAGGTATAGAACTTGAGCCAATCTCAAAGATTGCCGGCGGGGCCAGAAAGGTATCAACAGAATCATCTTCACGCATAATTTCTTTCTTTTTGTCAAACTAGAAAGCAGGTGTAGTGGCGGCAAAGCCGGTGGAAGTAGAGGTGACAACTCTCCTCGGCACGGAGACGACTAACCTGATAGGGGTAGTGGTTACTTTCACCTTCTTAGCAGAAGGGAAATCTTTGTGGGAGTTTAGATCGAACTCAGCAGATGATTCTTGAATTTTAGGAGTGGCAACTTTCTTGACCACGAATGGAGCTTTCCCGAGTACAACTTCAAATTCGCTGAAACCGGTCCCGAACTGAATCCTTGGTGCTGCAAGACAAACCTCGCAGGAGGAGGATAAGTTGCGAGAAAAAGTTAACGTAGGGGTTGACATCTTTAACTATCATGAGAAGCATTCCAAATGTTAGTGAGGGCCAAAAACCTTGTCATCATAGTGCAGACACTATGAAAAAGGTTATTCTATAGACGGGGGAACATTTTATTATCTTTTTATTTCATTTTTTTAGGTTTTCATATGCTGGTTAAAAGGAATTTTAAGATTTCAGGAAGAGTGGGTTAATCTGCTGAAAACAGGATTGAACCCGGAAGATACAGAAAGGAAGTAAAGTATGGGACCCTATCGCAAATCACCTTAGCGAAATTTGCTCGCTGACACACCTTTTGGGGGTCTGACCCCACAAGATCAAAAGGAAAATCTAAAGACACCTGAACACTTCTGTTTAGGAGTGACCAAACAGATGGTCTTGAAATTCAGAGGAGTTGATCACACTTTTCCAAGAAAGAAATGGGTGAAGTATGTCGACGGAAGAATGGTAATCTAGCTCATGAGGGACATGAGCACATTACCGATATATGAATATAGTATTTCCTGATCTTAATGAAGAGAGAAACTCTTCCTCAGCAGAGTCGCCAGAAAACTGTCGGCCATTTTAAAACTGTTGTTATATATATATTATTATTTTTTTAGAGGTGTGAGTTTTGATGCTTTTAAAAAAAGGTTTAAAGTATAGTTTCATAAAGAAAATAGGAATATTATTTAATTTAATATATATATATATATATATATATATATAGATTTTGAAAGTAATATTTTAATTTTGAAGAATATGAAATCAAACTGATCTCATATAAATAATAGTTAAAATAATCAAGCATTTCATCGCAAAACATGTATTTATCCCGAAGAGTAAGTACATCGCTTGATGTGAAGCTTGATCAAATAAACTAAAGAATTTATGACATCCGTTTGGACTGTGAACCATTTTTGACAGATAATTTCCCCTATATTTAAAGCCCCTATAGTTAATTACATCTTAGATAACCAAAGTTACCTAAGAAAACTCTTGATATAGATTAGGAAATATGTATATTCATGACTTCCAAAGGTAAGGTTTTCCAAGAAAAATATGATAGTCAGAAATTCAATAAGAAAATGGCTTAAGCTATGGAACATTTCATTTTATCAGAATCCAAAGGAGAGAAGGCTAGGGGAAGGACATAGATGCAAGAAAAATCTTGATGTCTTCCTAAACTATCCTATGGTTTAGTTTTGATTTAGGATATTTATTTGGTATTTCAACCTGTCAATTTTATTATTTAGGACTTACATTCACTTGATACCGATCATGTGAATGGTCTGGAAGATAAGAAGATTTATGTCATACCCGATAACAACCTCAGAATCCTAAAATGATTTTAGGGATTATGTTGCACAACAACGTTATGCAAGGGCATAAAAAAATGTTAGAATTTATGCTGCACTAAGCGGCCTACCTCGAAGTCTTATGGCTTGTTGTTTAAATTTCTAAGGAATTGTTTTGCTAGTGTAGACAAGTTTTATTGTTGAAGATGGCTGTGCTGCTCACTATGCATGCTCCAAGCTCCTCGTCGTAGCAGGTTTAGTTTAAATAAGTGTCAATTGAGGAGAAAAGAGAAGTGTCATGTTTTGGAAATATTTTAAAATGAGGTGCCTTAATATTTAATTAGAGGAACATTAAAGTTAATTATAACAATACCGGTTAAGATCCAACGGTTCCATCATCCCGGCATCGCTATTTTTATCAGATTCACTTAGTACAAATGAATTTACTAAACTCAACTTAATGAGTTCCATACTTTCATTTAGAACGTGGGAAACCTTGTTAGCAACACGTAGGTTACCTCCTCGAAGGGATTCCCGATCATCCAACGAGTCGTTTTAATTTAGTTCCAATTGTGGTTTTTGTTTTATTTGTTATTAAATTTTGAGTTGTTTTTATATTTTTGAATGGTGGGGTGGTGGAATTTATCTTGTTGTGATTTCTTAATTTTAATTTTGGTCTCAGTTTTGTGGCTATCCTAAGGGTTTCCGTTTTAATCCAGGGTGACATTGTTGTTTAGCATGAAAGTTTGCAAAAAAAGAAAATACAATAGAGTGCAGGTAAGTAAATTGAATTAAAATAAAAGCATACCTGGTAGGTCTTCCCGTCATATCCACCTGAAACTTTAGTATTCATGCAATAAACATTTATAATTTGCAGAGAAATAAAGCCCTATGGATATGTTCATCACAGGCCTACCAAGTCCTAGGTCATAACCTGATGAGCTCATATTCATTTTTTTTTGAGAGATACATTCTTTTAATAAATATAATTGGTGCAATAGTCCTACAAGGTGTCCAGAAGATTTGTGAAACACTCTAGGAGAAACCCAGATATTTCACAATACTTTTGAGCTTTCTCGAGGTCCTTTTAGACTTATTATAGTTATTAAATGATTTATCTATTTCATACCCTTATGTTCAGTGAGCTAATGTTTTAGTTATCCTGAAAGGCGGGATAATTATCATTTAGTGCTTTACTTAAGAATTATGTGAGTGGGCCCTTAGAGGAAAAATTTACTTATGGAAGAAATTATCAAATTTTGATGGGCATATAATGTTTTAAAAGGTAGTTTAAGATTAATCATCCTTTCTTTTCTAACTCTTATTAGTTAGTTATTTTGATTAGACCTAGCTCATTACTAAGCCCTTAAGATTTAGTGGGTATTTTTATGTTTTTAGAAAAGGAATTTTTATGATTTTCATGATTATGATCCTTATCAAAATATTGATTTATCATTTAAACATCAAAGGAATGGGGATTAAATTTGTGGAATATCAACTTCCAAAATCAACCCCAAAGCTTATGGCTCTTTTAATTTGAACTTTCTTCCAAATTATAATAATTAAGGAAATGTAAATATTTAATTTTGATGTGACAAAATTGCAATGGGTTTCTACATTTGTCCCTTAATGTTTCAATCATCCAACATAATAATTAAGATCGTTTATTGTCCTTTTCTCATTTTGATTAAGCCTAAATATTAATTGAGGCTAAATTTTCCAAAATTACAATTTTACCCCTAAAGAACTTTATCACTTCATAACTCATTAACTTTAGCTCAAATGACTTTAAAATTTTTATGCGTCCTTACTTATGAGTTAATTAAAACATTAGAGGAGAAAAATGCGATTTTTCAAATTTTAATTTAATTTATATATTTATTTTAATGCAAAATGGGGGTTTTCAATGAAAATTCAATAACTTGTCCAAAACAAAACATATTACTTTGAAAATTTTATTGGAGGTAGTCCTAGACTAGAGGACCACTTTGACCAAATTTTATGATTTTTTGAATTTTAATTTAATTATTAGAATTATTTTAACCTATGGAGTTTTAATTAATTATAAAATATTTTAAAAGTTGAAAATTTAATTTTATATTTTTTTAAGTCCCTCTGAGATTAGGGAACCCAGAGAAACAAACTTTATATTTTTCTGATTTTATTTTAATTATTAGAGTTATTTTAGTGGAAAAGTAAGAAAATTCCTTTTTAGCCTTTTAGAAATTAATTTAAGCCTTTAAAAATTGATATTTTGATTTTGAAGCTTAGGAAAAATATGTGGATGGTCCCTAAGTGATTAGGAGACCAAAAGTAACAATTTGGTGATTTTCAATATTTTTGTGATTTTTATTATTATTTAATTATTTAAATATTTAAGATATGATTAAAAAATAAAAATTTTGTAAAAATCCTAATTTTTTTAAAAAAAACTCTCTGATCACAAAGAACTACCAAAACCAATTTTAAAATTTTTTTGGTTATATTTTAATTATTAAAATTAGTTTAATGTTCAAAAATATCATTTCACTTAGAAAATTCATTTAAGTAACTAAATGAATTCCAAATGCCATGAAACTTTTATGGGGAGTTCTCTCGCCTTTAAAATGTAGCGAAGATGTGTTTTTAAGTGATTTTCATATTTAATGAACTTAAATTAATTTAAATTCAGTTTTAAACCCTGCTGATAATTAGATCCTTTCTTAATGATTTAACCCATGAAAATTTTATCCTAAGGTCCTCTGGTCATAGGGAACCTACCATGATTTTTCTTGATTTTTATAATCACCATGCTAATTATTAGAATTAATTTATGAAAACAGATGCAAATACTTGGAAAATATAGACCTCTTCATAGAGGTCTCCTCTAACTTTGGAAAAATCATGAAGGGTCTCCCATGACAGAGGCTACAACATGCCAAAATATCAAGCCATGGTGAAATGTCTATATGCATGGAGAATTAAAAGGCTCTAGAGGGTATTTAATTAATTAAAAATCATACATGCATTAAATAAATTTCAAACCATCTTCACATTTTTCTCCTTTGCTCACTGAGTAAGAGGTTATTTGTCTTTTATTTTTATGATTTCTCTATGCCAAGATATGGATTTCTAAAGTTCAAGCGATTTAAAAAAATAAAAAAATTCAGACTTTTCTACTTAACCACGTCAACCTACGGCGAATCGAACCCCCATGCGGCGTGCTCCCATTCGATGCCGCTAGCTGACTGGGATGCCACGTGGCATGCAGTCTCATTCCATCTCCTTGTCTGATGCAATCAGAGCCATCCAATGAAAACACACGCCATCCAATGGCTGTCCATCTTCGTCCCCGTCTGGTGTGAACTCGTGACCGTCCACACTAAAATCCTAATTTCTTAGCCTAGGCTGAACCAAATCACTTTGGGTTTGATCCTATGGACTCGTCTAAGCATGGCGAACATATCCATACAACTAAGCATGACTTAAATTAACCCTAATTACATGGCAAATTGAGAGAAGCTCAGGAAGAAGAAGAGGTCAATAAATTTTCTCTTAGAAGTGAAGCTTCGATCATAGATTCTATACACCTTCGTTGGAGTCCCAAGAGCTCAGGGATGAAGCCTCTCACCCTGGTGAATTGCCTAGATATGAAAGTGACCAGACCCGATTTAGAGCTTTGATGGAAGTCCCTGTTGGAGTGGCCTAGTGATGGGGCATTCAGTGGGGAACTCCTTTTCTTGTTATGGGGATGGTGTAGGTGAGTCTAATTTGACTTTGGTACAGTTTAGGGAGATTTCATGTTTCTGGCCTGAAATTGGACTTCAAAATTTAGTTGGGTCAATGGATTTCAGGGCAGTAATGAAGTGGGATTGGTTTCTCTGTGCTGTGGGAAGGTTGTGGAGTGATTTTGGTTGTGTTTTGTTAGGGTCTAGTTCAACTCACCATTTTGGCCGTGAAGGGTGGTGGTTTAAATAGAGAAGCTTAGGGGGAAGCTCAGGGCCTGGCCTTGGGTGCAAAGTGTTGCTTAGGTGGAGGGAAGAAGAGCTCCAATGGCCAATGGCAGTGAGCCAGGTTAGGGAATTCAAATTAGGGACTTTAGCCATTGGGTGGCTCTTGGTTTTAGCATTTTTCGACCACTAGGGTGGCTGGCAAGGCCAGGGCTAGTGGCCAGGTGGTTCAGGTGAGCCAGGGGAGGATTAATAATGTTTAACCCTCAATGACAAGTGATGATGGTGGATATATTTTGATTAAGGCCAAATATGGGGTGATATCCCCTAATTCAAGGGAAATTTGGTCCATGGATCCATTAGAGTGGGCTAGGTGGGTCTAGCTCAGTCCAAGGGGTCCACTTGGCTGCTGTAGTGGTTTTAGTTTGGCCAAATTGGGTTTGATTTGATCACATTGGTGTATAGGTTCAAAATTGGGGGTTTGGGCTAGACTTGGGTCTAGCTTTAGTTAGATCTTGGGTTGAGCCCAAATGATTGAGCAACTTGGTGTAGATGATTGTAATGAAGACTTTCAATGATGACAGGAGTGGTTTTGAGTTTAATTGAGGGGTCAATTTAGTGGAATTTTAGGATTTCGGTCGATTTGGGCAAGTTGGCTAAGCTTGGGTTTAGGTTTGGCTAGAGTTAGGTCCAAGGCTAATTAAAGGTTCTAAATGGTCTAGGGGTGTAATAAAGAGTTCCCAACATCAATTGGGTGAATATTTGAGGTTCAGAGTGATCAATTTGAGATTTTGGGAAGATGTCATGTTTGGGTCAAATTTTGGGGTTTGGAGTTTAAGTGGATTTGAGTGAGGCTTGGGCTCAAATTGGGGGTAATTGATGGTTAAATTCAATTTAGGGGAGTGTTATGGAGCATTTAGAATTGTAGTTTAGGGAAAATTGATTGACATTGGGTCAAAATGGGGATTTTGGGTCACTTAGGCAAAATTGGGAATTTTGGGTTTTAAGTGAAATTGAACTCAAATGTGGGTCAAATTGGGCTTAGATTTGGTTTAGATTGACATTAGAGATATTGTTTGTAATTGAAATTGGGTAATATTGGGTTTAATTTGGGCACTTTTGGGTTAAATGGGTCAAATTGGGGCTTTTGGTTAACTTGGGCTATATTGGCTAAATTGGGTGATGTGGTAGTTGAGAGAAATATTTGGGAGGTTTTGGGAATTTATGGGAATTTTTAGAATTTTTTAAATTTTGGGCTAAGAGGGACATTTTGGTCATTTTGGGGATTTTTGAGAAAATTTGACAATCTTGGATAACTTTGGCTACTTTGAGTGTTAGGGAGTATTTTAAAATGATTTTGGGAGAATTATGGGCAATTTCGGTAATATTGGAAATTTTGGAGAATTTTAGAGTTTTGAGGGTATTTTATGTATTTTGGGTATTTTGGGTAATTTGGAGCAAAGGAGTTAGAAATATAAAATCTTTGGGAAAATTAATATTGGTTGAAAGTGAGTAATATGGAATTGTTTAGGTGGAGCCATGGACCAAGGGTCACTCTCATTTGGTCCTCTATGTGTTGGTACTAACCAAACCCTTAGCCTAGGGCTAAGAATTGGGAAAACCACTTACATGAGTTTCCAATGAGTTAGGGCTCAAAGGTGTAAGTTCCAGACCTCTCGGGGTAGATCCTAAGGTCTGACCACCTATAGGAGACTTCCCCTGGGCTTCCTTATGCTTGGTCTCTTCCTCCCAAAAGCTGGAGGTTAGGCCTTAAGCGTATGATAACTCCTGGTGAAGTGAGAAAAGTTTGAATTTCTATGGGGAAGGGTTCCATGACTAGTCTTCTAAGAATGTCACCAGGAGAGTCCTATGGCTAGACCCTAGGCTATTCTAAAGAGAGACTAGACCTTAACCAAAAGTGAGGTCAACACTACGCCCATCAAAGTATATTTCCCTATTTATTAGCACTCAACCCCCATGAACTTCATCATCCATGGAATTTAAATATGGTTCCACTTTGTTGAGAATTACACCGCCTTCTCGGGTCAATGCAATTACAACAAATTTTAACAATACGACGGACCCTTATTGTAATGTAAATGAAGTGCAAGTAAAAACCATCACATTTATAATTAAACTTCTTCTAGCATGTATTCCAATATCCTAAACATGAATCCTAATCATTGCAAAAGAAAACTAGAATGAAAAAAATTGAATAATCTTCTTATGCCAATATTTCCAAATAAGAGAACGAGTAAGAGAAACGCATAAAAAAGAATGAAGAAAACACAACGAAAAACTTCATTTCATCAAAGAAAATCTACAAAATAAGTGTTTACAAAATCATAAGATAATAAAGATCATAATACTTACCTTTTTCCCCTTGAAAGAAATATGAAGATCTCTCCCACAAAGTCTCCCGCTGATACATGCAATTCTAGTACAATCCCTTACAGATTATCTCAAAATCCTCACACCAATCTCCCTAAAAAGGTAGAAATCTATATTTCTACTCATATTATGTGATCTATAATCATTCTCCACATTTTTTTCTAACATTCTTATCACTTTTTCTGACATAAAATCATTCTAATATAATATAAGGACGAATTTCCAAAGAGGTGCTTCAAGAAACCTTTCAAAAAGCATCCAGATTCAATGTATATGGCTAATAACAGCCCAAAATCAAGTTCAAACTGTCTCAGGTGTCGCCGGCACAGAATAGGCCACCTCTGACTTCCTAGTCACGTTCTTCTCTAGATTCGGGCACTGGTGGCACCGGTTCTGCGCAGCTCCACCATTTTGCTATGTTTGACTCTATTTTAGCTTCATTTCATCCCTTTTTCATTGTGTTGCGTTCCTAACAGATAGCCCAACAAAATAAGCATAAAAATAACATTTCTTTAAAGTGTAACATTATTCAAAAATATGCAAGAAGTGTAAAAGAGATTAAACATAGAAAAACTATTCGAAATGTGTCAAGACAAAATTTGCTTTCTTTCACATTTTTGCTCCAAATTGCATCACTTTTGCTTCATTTCCTCCATAATTCCATTTCTTGTACCTAAAAAAAAACATTCAAAATACCTTCCTTTAAAGTGCAATATCATTAAAATAAAGCATAAATTTTATATAAAAAATCCAGCATTTTTTAGGCGTGTCAATAAGGTACACCAATGGAAGAATGGTATTCTATTATGCATAGAACACATACACACTAAAAATGTTTGAAGATATAACCATTAACTAGTGAAGGAAAAAGAAGTGCTCCCAAGCGGAGTCGCCAGAAAATCTAACATTTTTATTCCTTGATAGGGATGGGGTGCCTTCATAGAACCATGTGGATTTGAAGATTTAAATATTTATAGATTTAAACATGATATCAAAAGTAATAGAATACATTGAGAGATAAAAATAAAATTTTACAATGGTTTCAATTACTTAAATTAAGAAATTTTTGGATATATTCAATGGTCTACCATTAAAATTGATAAATCCTTCCCCTATCTAAGCTAGATATTAGATGGGATTTAGATAAAATCTTGGTTAAAAACCTATTATAGGTGCATGCCCTTATATTTAATTACATCTTAAGTAATAAAATTTACTTAAGAAAACTTTTGATTTTGGTTGAGGTTTTTATCTTCAAGAAATTCTAGGTTTAGGCTTCTATGATTGATTATTAAGAATCTCAAATGGAAAAAGCTCAAAAGTAGAACACTTTTTAACATAACCCAAGGGAAGAAAAATATATTATTTTGATGATAATGAGAAGCTCAATGACATCAGAACTATCCTATTTAGTTTTACCAATTTTAAAAGAGATTTGTTTGATGTTTTATCATGACATTTTATTAGAAAGCTAGGACTTAAATTACATGATATATGATCATGAGAAAGTTTATGTGTTGAGGATTTATGTTAAAACATATGAGAAACCTTAGAATCCTATTCTATAGGAAGAGAATGAATATAAATAAAATACATGCAATGGAATTATAACCCTACCTAAAAAAGGGTTATCATATAAACCGTCTAATAGCAGTGAAAAGCATGCTTAGCCAATCTCAATGAATGCAAAATAAGATAGGTTTTTATTTATTGGAAATGGTAAGCCTTAACAATTACAAATCAAGCTATCTAAATATGATTAGTATGCGTAATGTCTTAAATTTAATGTGAATTTATGTTTGTGATTTAAAACTTAATCATTCTATAGCTCACTAATTCATATATTTTATTATTATTAATTAAATCTTAGTGTCAAGTGAACCAGAGCAAGTTGTGTAATAGGTTATGGAGATCACTAATGATGAATATTTAGAAGACTCATTTATAAAGCCAATTGATATGCAAGAGGCAGGCTCTCTATATAAGGCAATGACTCGCACAAGGCAAGTCACCCCTTTTCATGCAATGAGTGAGAACCTAAAAAATAAGGATCGAAAATAATATGATTATGCACATGCCTATGGTATGCTTTCATGATTATTTCTAAATTGTCAGGATGTTCCTTGTTAATGACCATGAGTTATTTCATTCATTGATTCCTCATATACTATGACTTTATTTATTGTTATGGTTTACTCTAAGTTTTAATGACATCAGTATTTGTGGATTTTAGTTCATTTAGCTCTACTTTTTATAGTTTGTTATGTTTGTTTGATGTTTTAAATATTTATCTGTTACTTAGTTGATTTAAATTTTATATATCTTGGTTAATTTTGGCTTTATTAATTGTTTGATAAAATTTTCATTTGATTTGAAGTTTTGATGAAAATAGTTATTAGGGTTTCGTTTGTGAGGGGTATTTCTGTAATTTCATCATCTTTTACTTAATCCACTTGTTTTGAGATTAAAAGCTATTAATTGTGTTATATTTTTGGTAATGATAGTTTTAATGTAATAGGTTAACAGTTATAATCATTGAAAGTTTTAATTTTTCTAAGTTTGATTATGGAAAGGTATGTTCATAATTTCAAGGGAAGTTACAAACATAACCTAAGTTCATCTTTAAACTTATGACTTCTTTTATTTAGTTGGTAATTTGATTAATATAGTTGAGATTATTAAGATAACATACGATGAGTTTAAATTTAGGGTTAAATAGTTATAAAGGGTATATTTGTTATTCAGGAATTTACAAACTCACCTTTATTTAATCTCAGGTTGATCAATTAGGTTATGTAATTGACCAATCATTTATTTGTGCTCAAACTGCTATGAGTTACCTCTTAAAGTTTGAATTTAGGATCCTAAAAGGTTATTTAGGTATGTTTGTAATTTAATAAATTTTAATGATACCTTTAATTACCTTTAGTTTGATCATTTTTTTCATGGTTTGGTTATATGGTTGATTAATTAGTCATTTATGTTCAAGTTGTTCTGAGTGTTTTTCTCTTAAGGTTTTGATTTTAGGTATTAAGTGTAAAGAGGGATATACTTGTAATTTGGGATAATTACAAATATAACCGTACATGCATTATTAATCAGGAGTTCTTATTTAGATTTCAATTATCTTAAATTTTTTTAGTAACTTTCTATTGTATTTTTAAATGTTTATAGTCTTGGAAAATGTTCAAATTACCCTTAATGGTAAATTTATAAATTCTCAAACTTTCTTAATTTCAATTTTATTATGATTAATTTTGTCTTAATGAGTTCATTAATTCTTCCTACAGTGTCTTCTGAGGTAAATTAATCATTTATTTCATGATTTGTTCTAATTAGGTTTGTTAAATCTTTATGGTGGTAATTTTTCTAGTTTGTGTATTTAAAAAATTATCATTTTGTGTGAATTTATTATTTGACTTGTTAATTGACTTAACCTTTTTAAATTTTTAAGTTTTTTAAGTCCAATTATAAAAGTTCCTAAGTTCACATTTTTGTTTCCTAATAAACATTTGGAGACAAAGAGGCTAAATGCAAAATCCTAGTTTTGAAAATCTAACTACTCATATAATTTAGATGATTTTTAAATTTTCAGAGAACAAAATGATGTTATTAAAATGTGGATTCATTGTTTTAAACATCTTCATTAATTTCAATGATCTTTCATGCAAACGCTGTGTTGGCCCATGATCTGCCGTCCTGACCTCTTGTGATCAGACGTCTGATTTAATTTTGAGTTGTTTGTTTCTAATACATGAAAATGAACAACTTCTGCTCATTATCTCCATGAAATGAAGAATTGAAGCCATCCACACCATAAGTCTAAGTTTTAGTGATCTTGTGCATAAACCTGGATCAATCCGAGCAAAGTCATTCAACATATCCATATAGCTAGATCAATAAGAATTGGTAATTTTCTTAAAAAATGACTAAAGTCAAGCCTCTATTGAGTTTTCGACCATTATCTTAGTTCAAGATTTTATGCCTCTATTGAAAATGATGGAGAGCTTTTCCTTAAGCTTTCACACCTCCTCCTCTAGCCAAATTAAGTTGAGGTTGAAGTTCTTTTTGAACTTAAACAAATAGGCTCACCGTTTGGTCAAGAATGATTTTAGAGTGCTCCGACAGGGGGAAAATGATAGGAAGGTTCTTCGTGAGGCTTTATGAAGCTTATGAAAGGTTCAAATGGAGGTTTTGATGGGTTTGGGAGAGAAACCAAGAAGGTCTTGGTTTTGGATTAACTGTGTGGGTTAATGTGGGGGAGGGCTTTGAAATGTTGGGTAGGAGTTGCTGAGGATTGTTATTGTGTTTTGGAAGAAAAAGGGGCAAAGTTCTTTAAAACAATGAGGAACTTAGTTTCTTATGGGAGCATGTGAATAGATGTTATTTTCGGTCGTAGGAGGCCATGGGGAACTGTTGGGAAGCTTGGAATGCTTTTTCTGGTCTTTTAGAAAGGTCCAGAGGTCTTGGGTTAGCTTGGTTGAAGTTTGTGTGAGTTTTCTCTGGTTTAAGTCAAGTTGGGTCTTCATGTCCATTTCTTTGGTTTAAGATAAGTTGGGACATCATGACCATTTCTTTGGTTTGGGTTGGTCCCATTGGGTCTTAGGAATGTTTTAGTAGGTTTGGATTTGAATGAGGAGATTTGGGTTGCTCATTACAATTTATATTCATGGGTAAAGTCATGAAGCCTTTTGGTCAGAAGTGGGCTAGCTTGGATGTGATTGATCATGGAGTTTGACTTTAGGTTTGGATTGGCTCACGTTTGGCTTAACATGGCTTGCCTTCCACTTGAAAATTTAATGGCGTGATTTGACATGAGTCAAGTTTTAATTTTAATTAGATTTTGATTTTAATTTTAGATTGAACTTCGAACTTTAGGTTTTCAATTTATGTAAGTAATTTTGGTGAGTGTGAAATGCTAACTTATTTTTTATGTACAATTTTTAATTTAGTTGGTTTATTAATTTTGATCTTAAGCTTGATTTTATTAATTAATTTTATTTAATTTATTATTTTTTCTTTAAATAAATTTAGGATTTTAATTACTTTGATTTTGTGTTCAATTTTAAATTTTTTTGAAATTGATTTTAGATTTTATGATTTTGAATTTACTTTGATTATGCTTCATTTTGATTTTGAATTCATTTCATATTTTATTTTCCTTAATTTTAAATTTTCTTGGTTGTTTTGATTTATGCGTTCAATACAATTTTTAGTTTGACAGAAGATTTTAGTGAGTTTGGCTTTAATATTGAGTACGATTATATTGGTGTTTGTTGAATATAATTTTTTTGATAGCTTTTATTTATATTGATTATTAATTAGTTGAATTTGATCTTAATTTGATTTATGGGTGGATTTTTTGTATTTTTTATTGTGGATTTTCTTGATATTTTTAATTTATGGTCTCAATTTTGAATAATTTTAACATTAATGATTTGAGAATTTTGATAATTTTTTTATTTCAATTTTAATGACTTCAATTGGTTAAATTTTTTATTAAATTCTAAAGTATTAATTTTAATTGATTTTTTTTTTAATTCATAATTTTTAAGAGAAAAAAATCTATCTTAGCTCAAGGTGAGCTTCATATGAAATTAGCTCTCTAAGAATCTACGTAAAAGTGATCTGAGTATTTTGTGAAGGAGAAGTGTAAACTAAAAGACCAAAGGAAGTTTTTAATCTCTAGGGTCAAAGGGTCATTTTCTATTCTAAAACTCAAGTCTCAAATGATTTGACTCTAACCAGCTCAACCAAGTGCTAAGGGTTTAAAGTTAATTTCATCAAACTATAACGGAGTGAAATTATTTTTGAATTTCTAGCTTAATGTGGTTTCCTCTACTAGCCCTCTAAGAGAGTCACCAAGAAAACCCTAACTCTAAATCCTAAGCTTGAAAGTTTGATGTATGATAGACATCTTATAAAAGTGTGGTGAACAAGTCCTTAGTTAAACAACTCATATTCTTTATGCTTATATTTTATTATTGAATAATCTATTAAATTTACATTAGTTTAATAACAATTAAAATATATAGGCTAACATCTAATGTCTCATCCATGCTCACATTTTATCATACAATGGCAAGAGAAGGACTAATAACTCATGTCGCATACAACATATCACCTATAAAAAAAATTTTAAAAAACAATCATATTTCTCCTTCTCCTTAGTGTGGATTTTTGTCAGCAAGGAGGACCTCATCGCATTTCTCACTAATATGTGGCACAATCTACAACCTCATTTTTCTTTAGCTCGCTACATATGAAACTCTAAATAAAAAAGCTTATAACATCTAAGTTTGTTGTTGTCATTTACTAATTACTCTGTAATTTGAACTGGTTATTATTTAATTTCATAATAACTATAATTAGCTGCTTCAACTAATCGAAGGATTGCATGGATTGACTAAAACATAGCTTCTATTCAACTTTCTTATTCTAATTTCTCATTATTGTGACCGCCTCACTTTCCTATAGAATATGTGATGGTCATCTTCTTTTTTAATATAGTAATAAGAGGCTATGAAGAATCATATATAATGGAATTATCGAAGCCCTCTTCATCGATATTATGAATTAGTCTTAAAACAATATTTTTGACAAAAAATAATTAAAAATTTAATTAAGAATAATACTTAGCATAACTGATACATTAAGTTTATGACATAATAATTTGTATATAAACTAAATTTTAATTAATTAATTAATAATGGTAAAAAAATATTTACCCTTGAACATTTTAATTTGCATATTTTTTCCTTAATTTAGGTGTCACTTTCTTTGCTCCATTCTATAGTGTTGTGGCATATCTGATTAATATATTCTTGACATGTGCATTTTCTTTAGAACTATGGCCATATATGTATCCTATTATTATTTAGCTCTTTGTTTTTCTCTCTTATAACTTATCTTATGGATTTTCAATGAATTCTTTCTCAAATTCAACAAAAGTAAGATTTATACTAAAAAGAGTAATGTGATTATCATGATTCAATTAAAAACTATCTATAAAAAAATGTAAACTTGACTTCCATACATCATCCCTTGGTGCACAGCATAATGTTTTCTCCTTTGTATGTTATTAAGTTATTATATCCATCTTAGTTGTTATTAATACACACAATACTCTTATTCATCTACCTAAATTCCTTAAATTCTAACTCAAAATCTTTTGTTTTCTTTCTAATGGTAACATAAGAGAATCATTCTCACTTTTCCATCCTTGATCATCCTTAAAAGTAGTTGAATAATTATGTGCCTAAAATACTAATACATGTCAATTTTAAGTATTTTTCCTGTGATTAATTATGTATATTCATCCTTAATTATTGTAATTTTATATTTGTAGGGTTTTTGTGTTATTTTACAGGTTCTAGGGGATTGAATACGCATAAAGTTTAATACTAGCCAATGCAAGAAAAACTACACTGCATATACAAGCCTAAAAGTAGCATAATTATGCCGGCTTCTCTGTATGGGAGGCATAACTACATCTGATTTAGGTGTGGTCACACCAGGTGCAGTGCGGTCACACCAGGTGCAGTGCGGTCATGCCACATTAGGGCGTAATCATGCCGACTCAATACAGTTTTTTTATCTAATATGAGAGTAGACATGCTGAAATTTAGTGTGGTTACGTCGCAAAAGCCCATTCTTACCATGGAAAGAATTCTCTTGTTGGTTTTGGACCAATGCTTTAAAATAAGACATTAAGGCACAAATTTAGGGATGCTTGGTCGGCTAAAGGCAGACTTTGGAGGCTCTCCAAGCAGATTTGAGGGTTTGAATGTAAACCCAAGATTTCTATTCTTCTTCCTTGAAGGACAAAACTTCTAGCGTTGCTTTTCTTTCTCCTTCTATTTTCATTCTAGTTTTTTAAGCATTTCTTGCGAGTTACTAAATTTTAAGAAGTGAGGGTCAGCGTTCGTAGTCGTGTCGGAGATTTTCTCGGTGTCGATGTCGATGCCATTGTTTTGGAGTCTCCACTCTGTTTTTCTTTAATATTGCCATAATCATCAATAAATCCTATTTCTTTGGGTTATGTAAAAGGATCCTTAGATTACAAAAAATTTGAAGAAAGTAAGGGTTAATAAGATATAAATAGTAGAAAAAGAGATGTCAGTGATAATTCCTATAAAAGAAAATTCTAGAATGTCTTATCCTAGAAGTACTATATAAGGATAATGAAGTTTTGGTAACTAGAGATTTCTAGATATAATATCTATCATGAGTTCTTTAAATCTCCTATAGAAGCAAGCTCCTATAGTTAATTACATCTTCGACAATTATAATTGTCTAAGAAAACTTTTGATTAATGTTAATCACTTGTTTTCTAAGAAGTTTTAAGGAAAGAAACATAACATTCAATCTTAAGGGTAATATGTCGTACTACCCTAAAAGTCAATTTTTATTTTTGTTTTATTGTTTGTCATTTTTAATCTTTTTGTCAGTGTCATTATTTTATTGTCTTGTAATTTTTTATTTGTTTTGGTGGCTATCCTAAAAGTTTGGTTTTGTTTTGTCTTAGGTTTTTTCATTTTAATGTTGACTGTTTTGTTTTGTCAAGTCATTGTTTTGATGCCGTTATAATTTTATTTTTTTTTGTTGTTGTTTGTCCCGTCTTAGGAATATTGTCCTGCAAAACAGAGTTAGCACACCCTATAACATGCAAAGAAAATCTAAAAAGAAATTAATGTCGTCGTTTCATCTTAATTGTCCTGCAGAACAGAGTTAGCACACTCTATAATATGAAAAGAAAATCTAACACTTATTCTTAACCTGAAAGAAAAAGAGTGTTAGTTGAATGTAGATTACACTTAAGTTATATTTTGATTATGTTTAATGTTGATTAGACTTAAAGTCTAACAAAAAGTTTGATTTTAATATTTTAGATTTAATGTCTTTTCAATCTAAAAATTTTAAGTCTAATGTTGATTAGACTTGAAATATAAAAAGTTTAGATTTTAATATTTTAGATTTGATGTTGTTTGAAAATGTTATGTTTAATGTCGATTAAACTTAAAATCTAACAGGAAGTTAGATTTTATTATTTTAGATTCAATGTTATTTGAATCTAAAAGTTTTAAATTGATTAGAAGTTTGACAATTAGATTCAATGTCATTTGAATCTAATATTTATGATTTGGTTAAGTTAAGTTCAATATAGATTGAACCTAACATTTAGGTTAACTTGGGTTCAAGTTGGGTTGAACTCAAGTTGAATTAGGTTCAATATAAGTCAAACCTAATGTTGATGTCAAGTTAGGTTCAATTTGGTTTGAACCTAAAATTTATGTTGAGTTTAACTTTGGCTTCAGTTAGGTTAAACCTAAGGTTTAGGTTTGACTTAATTTCAATTTGTATTGAGCTTAAGTTAGGTTTGTCTTGAGTTTAGGTTTATGTCAGGTTGAATCCTAAGCTTAAGTTTGACTTAAGTCCAATGTGGATTGAACTTAAGTTAGGTTGGGTTGACTTAGATTCATGTCATGTTGAACCTAAATTAGATTTGATTAAAGTCTAATATGGGTTGGACTTAAGTTAGGTTTAGGTTAACTTAGATTTATGTCATGTTGAACCTAAGTTAGGTTTGATATAAATCCAATATGGGTTGGACTTAAGTTAACTTAGATCTGTCATGTTGAACCAAAGTTAGGTTTGACTTAAATCCAATTTGGGTTGGACTTAAGTTAGGTTTAGGTGAACTAAGATTTATGTTATGTTGAACCTATGTTAGGTTTGATTTAAGTCTAATATGGGTTGGACTTAAGTTAGGTTTAGGTCAAAGTATAAATAAGGTTTAATAGTTTAATTAAGTCAAATGTGTTAGAATTGATTAAAGTTTAAGTTTGATTAAACCTTAGTTGGTTGAGGTTTAATTTTTTAATTAAGTCTAATGTGTTAGACTTAATTAGGGTTTAATTTTGATTAAACCTTAGTTGGTTAAGATTTAATTGTTTAATTAGTCTAATGTGTTAGACTTAATTAGGGTTTAAGTTTAATTAAACATTAGTTGGTTAAGGTTTAATAGTTTAATTAATTCTAAAGTGTTAGACTTAATTAGGGTTTAAGTTTAATTAAGCCTTAGTTGGTTAAGGTTTAATAGTTTAATTAAGTCTAATGTGTTAGACTTAATTAGGGTTTATGTCTGATTAAACCTTAATTGGTTAAGGTTTTATAGTTTAATTAAGTCTAATGTGTTAGACTTAATTAGAGTTTAAGTTTGATTAAACCTTAGTTGGTTAAGGTTTAATAGTTTAATTAAGTCTAATGTGCTAGACTTAATTAGGGTTTAAGTTTGATTAAACCGTAGTTGGTTAAGGTTTAATAGTTTAATTAAGTCTAATGTGTTAGACTTAATTAGAGTTTAATAGTTACTTAGACCTAATGTAAGTAAGGTTTAAGTGGATTAATTATATTTAATATGGATTAAACCTAATTAGGGTTAAAGGTTACTTAAACCTAATGTAAGTAAGGTTTAAGTTGATTAATTAGGTTTAAAATAGGTTAGACCTAATTAGGGTATAATGGTTGCTTAAAACTAATATAAGTAAGGTTTAAGTTGATTAATTTGGTTTAATGTGGGTTAAACCTAATTAGGGTTTAAAAATTACTTAAACATAATGTAAGTAAGGTTTATGTTGAATAATTAGGTTTAATGTGGGTTAAACCTAATCAGGGTTTATTTTTTATGTTAAACCTAATGTAATTAAGGCCTAATGGGTTAATTAAGTTTTTAATATGTCCTTAAACTTAAAGTTTAATTTTGAGTTAAACCTAATGTAATGAAGGTTTAACTAAGATAGTTAAGTTTAATATGTCCTTAAACTTGATTAAAATTTGATTTTGGATTAAAGCTAATGTAATTAAGGTTTAATTAAGTTAATTAGTTTAATATGTCCTTAAACTTAATTAAAGTTTAATTTTGAATTAAACTTAATGTAATTAAGGTTTAACTAAGATAATTAAGTTTAATATGTCCTTAAACTTAATTAAGGTTTAATTTTGAATTAAACCTAATATAATTAAGGTTTAATTAAGATAATTAAGTTTAATATGTCCTTAAACTTAATTAAAGTTTTATTTTGAGTTAATTAAGTTTAATATGTCCTTAAGCTTGATTAAAATTTGATTTTGGATTAAAATTAATATAATTAAGGTTTAATAAGTTAATTAAGTTTAATATGTCCTTAAACTTAATTAAAGTTTAATTTTGAGTTAAACCTAATGTAAATATGGTTTAAATAAGATAATTATGTTTAATATGTCCTTAAACTTAATTAAAGTTTGATTTTGAGTTAATTAAGTTTAATATGTCCTTAAACTTGATTAAAATTTGATTTTGGATTAACCTAAAATAATTAAGGTTTAATAAGTTAATTAAGTTTAATATGTCCTTAAACTTAATTAAAGTTTAATTTTGAATTAAACCTAATGTAATTTAGGTTTAATTAAGATAATGAAGTTTAATATGTCTCTAAGCTTAATTAAAGTTTGATTTTGGATTAAACATAATGTAATTAAAGTTTAATTAAGTTAATTAAGTTTTTAATTAGGTCTAATTTGATGTCTTAAACTTAATTAGGGTTTGTGTTAAGTCTATTTTAGGTTAGACTCAATCTTGACTTAGTCTATTGTTGAATGGGCTAAGTTGAGTGAAGATAGGATTTTTATGATTTTAAGTTATTAACTTATAATAAATTTTAGCCTTAATCTTGAAAATGTCATTTAAAATTGTTTAATGGCTTAATAATTGTCATTTTAAGGTTATTTCCTGTCACCTTAAATTTCCTAACAATTTTACAATTTTAGTTTCCTTAATTTTCATTCTTATAATTATCATTAAAAATAATTACAAAGTGTCCTGAAAATTAGGAAATGATGTTTTAAGGGATTCCTAGCCTAGGAAAAATGAAAGGATATTCCTAAGGGCTTAGAGATAATTTTCCCAAATTTTCATATTTTTCTATTTTATAATTAATTTTTAATAATTAAAATACTCCAGAGAGTATTTAATTATTTAAAAATTAAATTAAGAAAATAAAATTATGATTTTGGTCTCATAATTTTCTCCTCTTCATACTGAGTTCAGGGGTATTTTTGTCATATTTTTAGAATTTTTTTATGTTAAGATAAGTAATTTTGACTGTTTTAAGGTTTATCTGGATTTAATTAAATCCAGATTAATCTTTAGCTGCCGCGTGTCCTCAGACAGGTCGAAACGCAGTAGATCCTGTGCGGGGATCCGAACAGCAGAGATGGCTGGTTTTAATCACAGTCGTCTGTTTCCAAAACACGAAAACAGATGTCATCCATTCATCCTATTCATTCCCTTCAATCCAACAGGCCGTCCATGATCTAGGAACGAGATCTCTCTTGATTCTTGATGAAATCGAGCAAAAATTGTTTCTATAGGATCATTTTATGCTGATGAACCCATCCATATGGTGATGTATGAGTTGTGAAATGGTTTGTTTCACAAAGTATGAAGCCTGAACGCCATTAAAGTAGAAAATCCATACCTTTGCCTCAGTATGTCTAGCTTTGAATTGAATGGATTGGAAGCTTTGATTGGTCCTAAGAAGGCTTTTCCTCAACTCAATTTGAGTTCAAATTGAGTTCTTGCATGATTTTGATCAAAATGGGCTAGGTTTGGATGGGTGTGGTCAATCAGTAGTTATAGGCCATGAGGAAGGCAAATTTTGATTGGACTCATCCTCGTTTAGTCCCTAGATGGTTTTGGATCAGTTAATTGGGAGTTTTGAAGGGTTAAGTTTAACACTCCCAAAATGTCCTGTTTTAGGGTGTTTCGGGTTGATCAAATTGAGACGATTGGGTGAGCTTTATGCCTTGATTCTATGAGGAACTAATTGCTCGGGGTATAAGGAGAATTTTTGGGGATGGGAGTTATGGGAATTAGGTAGAGTTTGGCTCTCTCCAATTTTCCTCTCCTCTCTTTAAGCTTTCGGGTTAGGTCCTTATATAGCCATGGCAATGGCTGTGGCTGAGCTTGGCTTGATTTGAATCCATTTGAGGAGTTATTAACTTTCTCATTAAAGCCTAGAGATAGGATTTGAGTTGTTGGAATGATGGATTTGCATTTTCCAAGGGTAAACCATGTGTGGTTTACCCATGGTTTTTGTTTGATTCATGCATTGGCTTGCCTCTATTGGAAGGCATGGGAGGTGGATATGGCTGTCTAAGATTGTCTTGAATCAACCTATGCAATGCCTTCAACTCATTCAATGAATTGAGTGGTAAGGTGATACTTAAGCCTTCTTTCCATCATTCCCATGATTTAGTCATGATGACTTTCAAATGATCATGTTAAGCTCCTACTTTGATAAATTTGATGTGGTGTATGTTTATAGGGTGGAGGAGAGGAGTATAATGACTCGATGAGGGCAAGCTATCCTCCATTAAACTTGTCATTTAGGATTTAGTAGGAGCATGACACATAAACCCTTTTTTCTTTAATTTTTCAGAATTGGTATTTATGAGCTCATTCCAAGATGTAGGGATGATCCAAGTTCTGATTTTCCTTCATTGGATGGAGTTTTAGGTGTTTGGTGACTCACCAAATATTCTTCCAAGGATTCATGAGGGAATGACACCTCATTTCCCTTCATGATTAAAGTTTCATTATATTTTTTTTAACCATGGTTAAGGTGATATGTCATGAGTCACCCAATGGTTTACTTTATTTTCATGGGTCTAATGGGTAATGTGTAACCCATTTGAGGTCATCATGATGTCATTAATGGGTTTGGAATTTTAAAAACCATTTATTATGTCATAAATGGTGTCATATGTCCAAATTTCAATTTTAAGGCTTTTTAATTATGTTTCCATTTTTAATTAATTATGTCATTAATAAAAAATATTGGAAATCAGCCAATAAATTAAGAAAATTAATTTATGGATTAATTATTTGATTAATTTTTAACATTTTTGGTTCAAAATTAGGTATTTTTACCAAATTTGATAAATGTTGACTAGGGTTAATCAATGTTGACCCAGGTTGACCCAAGTTGACCAATTCTAGTCTAAGGGTGTCCAATTTAACCTATTTAACCTTGTCATTGTTGATTAGGTCATAAAGTCCATGGGTTTTGTCATTTAGGGTTTAATTTTGTCTAGTTAAGTAATTTTAAGGTTTAGGTTAATCCAAGGGTTAATGTGGTGACTTTTGGATTTTGCATTGGCCTTCTTAACCAATGTTGAGTTGATTAGGTCAATAGTTGACCAATGATGTCAATTTGGTAATCCTTTAGATCTTAGGTTGGCCAATTTAATCAATTTGTTCTGTTTAAGTCAAGGTTTGACCTTTGATGTCAATGTGATGGTTTTCAGGTCATGGGTTCACTGGTTTGGTCAAGATTTGACCAATGTGGTAGTCATAAGGTCAAAAATTGACCAGTTTGATCAAAGTTGACTTTTGAGTTAAAGGTTGACCAGTTGGGTCAATGGTGTGGTCAGTGGTTCAGAAATTGACCAGTTTGACTAAAGTTGACTTTTTAGGTCAAAGGTTGACCTATTGGGTCAATGGGTTGGTCATTGGGTCAATGATTAACCATTTTGACTAAAATTGACTTTTTGGTCAAAGGTTGACCTATTGGGTCAATAGGTTGGTCATTGGATCAAGAATTGACCATTTTAACCAAAATTGACTTTTTGGTCAAAGGTTGACCTATTGGGTTAATGGGTTGGTCATTGCGTCAAGGATTGACCAGTTTGACCAAATTTAACTTTTTGGTCAAAGGTTGACCTATTAGGTCAATGGGTTGGCATTGGATCAAGGATTGACCATTTTGACCAAAATTGACTTTTTGGTCAAAGGTTGACCTATAGGGTCAATAAGATTTGGTGACTCATATTGAGATTTAGGGAGTCAATATTGATAAACTTCCTATCTCAACAAGGATTATAAATGATCCTCACAAAAGTGAGGTCAACAGTGAGGTTATTATCTCATATGAGAGAAGAGTTCAGAGAGCTTATATTGAACAAAGAGGAGCGTGGTGCATTGCCAGGGGCTAATTGGCTCTGGGTGAGTGTTCTGGACCTCTAACACTACAATTTTTATTATTACTTCAATTAAAGTTTTCACCATTTCTTTTTTCATGCAATGTGATTGACTTAATTTCAAGCTTCTATGATATAAGGTAAGTGATCTTATAGTAGTTCAATCTATGGATTTTGCTCCCTCGACACTTTTTCATGCATTAATTTTATATGTTGATATGTTAACTTTTTTTATCTTAATTTACTTTGATTCGAACACGATAGAAATTTAAAATCACTGTGATATATGACTTATGCCCATCTCTTAGAAGAACGAGTAAGTTAATGATGCGACTTTTTTATAAGTAAGAATTTATGATCTCAGATTTATATATTTATAATAATTTTGTAAAGTCACAATTTCAAACGCAACTATACGTATCATATCAAGTAATACAGGGGTCTAATGGAGTCTTGTTTATCGATCCCACACGGAAGCGAGGTAAGAGGTTCTTAGTCAAATTCTAGTCTACTACTAACAGCCTTAGTTTGGAATGGTGATATAAGTGGTTTTTCTAACAACTACTCCTAAATGCAGACGATTATATGTAAGAATAATAACTACTTCTAAATGCAAATATTAATACTAAAGATAACCCTTTTTAGGCAAATTGGTTTGGTGAATTTTGAGATAATAAAAACTATTATTCTCATGTAATGAATTGGATAACGTATAGGAGCGAGATGCATTAAATATTGTATGTGCCAAATAGGAGCAATCCTATTCTTTACCCTCTTCCGAGTACCCCCTCTTCAGAGTGCTATATAGAACATTGGAAAATCCTAGGCATAGTCCCTTAATCCATGGTTAGGCTGAGAGGATACTGGCTCTCACTTTAGAGCTCCCACTGCCCTTCACTTGAAGGCTAACCCTAGCTTTAGTTATCAAACGTCAAGACCAAATTGGGGATCTCAGCCTGTCATTCTGAAACCTCTAATTTGACGCACATGAAACCATATATCCCTATTTATTTGCACTCAATTCCCATGAATTACTCAATTCATTCACGGACATTGAATGTGATTTTACTTTTTTGACAATTACACTGCCCTTTCGGGACAATGAAATTACAATGAATTTTCACAATGCAACGAACCCATTATGTAATGTAAATGAAGTGCAAGTAAAAACCATCACATTTATAATTAAAACATTTTTTAGCAAGCATCCCAATATCCTAAACATGAAGCCTACTCATTGCAAAAGAAAAGTGGAGAGAAAATAATGACATAAACTTCTTATGCCACTATTTCCAAACAAGAAGAAAGACTAAGAGAAAGACATCACAAAGCACGAAGAAAACACAACGAAAAACTTCATTTCAAAGCAAATCCACAAAATAAGTGTTTACAAAATCATAAGATAATGAAGAACACAATATTTAGCTTTTTTCCCTTGAAAGAATGATGAAAATCTCTCCCACAAAGTCTCCCGCCGATCCATGCAATGCTAGAACATTCACTTACAGATTCCCTCAAAATCCCCTCACCAATCTCTCCAAAAAGGTAGAAATCTACATTTCTACTTCTATTATAAAATCTCTTAGCATTCTCCAAGTTTTCCCTATCATCTCATTCATTTTTTTGGCTTCAAATTCGGTTTAAAATTATGTAGGGATGAATTTCCCAAGAGGTGCACTAAGAAACCTTCCAGAAAGCATCCAAATTCGATGTATATGTCCTATAACCGCTCAATTTCACATCCAGACTGTCTTGGGTGTCGTTGGCACTGAATAGGGCGCTGCCGGCACTCTATTTTCTTGCCCTTGAGTTTCTGGCGCCGCCGGTGCCCAATCTGGCGCCGCCGGCGCCCATTCTACGTAGCTCCACCATTTTGCTCTGTTTGGCTCTATTTTAGCTTCGATTCACCCCTTTTCAGTTGTGTTGCGTTCCTAACAGATAGCTCTAAAAAATAAGCATAAAAAACTTTTCTTTAAAGTGTAATCTCTTTTAAAAATATGCAAGAAGTGTAAAAGAGATTAAGCATAGAAAGACTTATCGAAAGGTGTCAAGCCAAAATTTGTTTTCTTGCTCGTTTTTGCTCCAAATTGCACCTTTTTTGCTTCTTTTTGCTCCAATCACCATTTCTTATACCTAAAACGAAAAAACATACAAAATACCTTCCTTTAAAATTAATATCATAAAAAATGAGTAAAATTATATAGCAAAAAGCGTAAATATTTTTAGTGCATCAAAATCCCCCAAACTTAACTGTTAGTTGTCGTCAAGTAACACTATAACTTTAAAAATCAAATATATTGACTTGTGGTTTTGGGTTTCAATAGAGTTTCCTACAATTTCATCTCAGAGATGTTATAATATAACATAGGAGAAATTCTAGCAAATCAACCAAGGACTAGAGTGTAAGAATATCTCATATTCAACATAGGAATCCTGATTTTTTTATTTACTTCAAAAGTAATTGAAAATTGTCAAACTAAAGATTCATAGAAAGTATGAAAATGGAATTTAAGCACCTTATCTATACCAATTTAACCAATACCTTTTGAAATAAGAAAAATCTTAGGATTATTTTTAAGTCTTCTCATTTAAAAAGATTCAAGTGAAACTAATTTTTTATTAGGCTTCCCCTCAAGCTTCTCCTCACTTATTTTCACTTTTTTTTCTTTCGGGATCATTTTCAATCCCCCTTTTTTCACTATTTTTTTGTCTTTCGAGATCATTTTTAATCCCTTTTTTTACTTCTTTTATGTGAGGATTACTATATCTGGATATGCCTTTAATGATTTTGAATTTCACTATCCTCTCTCTAAAATTAAAACCTTAAAACTTTCCCTAACTTTTTATAAGTGTAAGTATTAGTTCGAAAAATGTTTTCAATAAAGGCTCAATTCTCATTAAGTATAAATCTAAGAATTTTAGCTTTTCAAATATTCAACTCCTTTCTACCATACATAGAAAAATCATTTTTCTTAAAGCTTCCTACAAAATATTTTAACTCTAGAACAGTTTCTTAACAGAGGATTTCAACTAGATTATTTTTCTAACATTCCTAAAATTAGAATTATAGTAACCTAAAGGTAACACCATATACCACAAGTCATTTTAAAAGTGATATTAAATTAAATACAGGCTACTGAGGACAAATAAAGTTACATTTTAAATTTTTTTTCTTACCCCCAAACTTAAATTTTAAATTATTTTACAATTAATTCCATAAAATATTGCAAGAAGAAAAAGCAATGGTTGAATCTACTTACTACTACAACATCCTATCAAATTCATATTCATGCATAATCAGGATAGAGTGACTGTAGGAAAAAGTAAATTTAACCTAAAACATGATTGAAATAAAATCTCACTAAAAGGAAGTATTTTCACATTAAAATTTTATTTTTCTTCCTACCCCCAAACTTAATTTTTGACATATATAGCATTCAGTAAAGAAAATATAAGCAGGAAAAAAAGCAATTTAGAAATTCTATCTACCACAAATGTCTATCAAAACCATTTACAAGTATTTATTAGGACAGAACAATATTCAGCATAAAGCAAATCTAAACTAATCATGACAGAATGAAATTCATTAAATAAAAGTTTAACTAGCATAGCAGGTATCAGCAAATGAATATAAAAATGTTCTTCAATTATTATATAAAATTGTAACACAAACATAAATACACATATGATAAATGAGGTTAATTCATCCTTTAACTCATACAATCTCACTAACTTACCTCCAATTTCTAACGGAATGACTACACTAGTAAATTAGGTACTTTCAAATGATTTTATAGATTATAATCCTAAAGACAAGATTATCCCTGATATATTGATTTCCGGACACCAATCTCAGGCATCATCTAATCCTTATAATTAAGCACCTCTAACTGTTATAAATCGTAGTGTAAGACCATCCACAAGTTATTCATCAAATAGGTTCACAACTCCTATCAAATGAAAACAAAGTTAGAGAAAGGATGTAATAATATTGAGATGAAGCTGACATTATTCAAATTCATGATATCTCTTGTAAAACTCAAGTCCGAGTAAGACTCGAGATATAGTGAACTCGTCAATCCAACTACTACAAGAGAACATTCAAGTCTGATCATAATAAGAAGTTAAGGAATCACCTCCCTTATGACACACAAAGATCAAATCAAACTACTAACAATCCAAACATCTACCAATCAATAATAAAACTTATAAATCTATAATGACACATAAAGATCAAGTCAATCCACTCTAAAGTAAACACCATACAACACTAACGATTATGACTCTCAAGCATACAAAATCAAAGCACACTGATAACTATGGGTTGCCTCCCATAAAGCGCTTGGTTTTAACATCGCGGGCCCAAAAAATGATTCCTCCTGGATCAAAATTCCAATTAAGTAATCCTCAATCAATCACCCAATCCTTTTTAGATCCAGGGATTCTTACAAAATCCTCAAATTAAAATTTTTCTTTCAGCTCTTCTTTTTCAAATTGATTTATATCATTGTTCCTCATATTTCTTTCCAGATCCAATATTCTTCTATTGATTTTCTGAATTTGCATATTAATATCATCCTTGAAATTTATAAGAAATGGATCTCTATAAGATAATTCAAGATCTCCCAAATTTTGGATCGGATTCTCTCTAGATAATTCAGATTCAGGATCAAATTCTTCTATGTCACTCTTTTGTTTCAAGTTATCTTCCAATTCTTCCCCTTTATAATTATTAAATGATGGAGGATCTATCTTAGTTGAGGAAATGGGTTTTTCTAATTCCTTAGAAAATTCTTCCAATGGTCTTCCAATATCCTTATCATCTTTTCTCAACTCAAAATTCTTTTGAAATTTATCCTCAAATTCTTTTCCAAGTTCTAGTTCAATAACTTTATTTTGTTCATCACTCAATTCTGACTTTTCTTGTAATTGAGTTGAATATGAAGATATAAAGACTGGTGGTGTAGATGAATTCCTTAAATAGGTAGGCTTTAAAATTGTATGAGGTACATCCATCTTAAGTTCATGAGATTTTTCAACAAATGGAACTACAAGTTCACTATTTTTGGTAGCTTCCATCATTTCACACCTCTCTTGAACATACATACAGTCTTCTTCAGATAATGTTTTCAACTCATCATGAAAATCCATTTCGACCTCATCTGTTATCTTACTCTCAAAACTTTCTTGGAAATGGTCTTTACTTAGATAATCAATTTCATCAATCCAAAAACATTCATTATCTTTTCTCTTAGCTGGAAATTTCATAGTCTTTAACACATCAAAAGTTACTTCCTAGTCATTAATATTCATAATCAACTCTCTTTTCTGCACATCTATCATAGTTTGTCCAGTAACAAGGAATAGTTGTTCATTATCGTTCTCTTTAAGTTTGATCTCAGTGTTTCTAGGAAGTGTTCCTTTGGGTCTATTGCTAAGTGAATTAACAATTTCTCTCAGTTGATTCTCTATGTTTCTAATCGCAGCATTTTGATTTTACAACTGGTTTCCCATTTGCAATACAACTTTGTCTATTGACATCTTCTTATCCTCAAATTGTTGATCAATATTAGAGTCCAGTGGATGTGAAGGCCTATATCTTGTGTTACCCTGCCTATTCTAACATCCATTAGGATTTGCATGATTGTTTTCTCATTGTTGGTTTTCACCCTCAGTAGTATGATTCTAGTTAAAATTAAGATGGTTCTTCCAACATGGGTTGTAAAAGTTAGAATATGGGTTGTTTATGGTATTTAAAGTCTCATATAATAAGTTGGAATCAATAATACGCTCTAATGAACTTTCTTCACTTACAGGAGTAAATTGAGGTTGGTTCATTCCAAATCGGTCCAAATTTCTTAATATTGCAGCAACCTGAGATGCAAGAATTGCAATTGCATCTGTATCATGAAACTAGCTACATTTTTATGATTTACCCTTGCAGAGGGCCATTGAAATTCATTTGTAGCAATTTCATCAATTAATGCATACGCTTCATTAAATATTTTTGACATTAATGAACCACCAGCAGCAACATCAATAATGGAACTAAGGGATTATACTAACCCATTATAACAAGTTTGAATGATTAACCAATATGACAGAGCATGACGTTGACACTTTCTTAGGAGTTCCTTAAATATTTCTCAGGCTTCGTATATTGATTCCCCTTTATACTAACAAAATGAGATAATATCATTTCTTAGTTGAGTAGTCCTTGAAGGTGGAAAATATTTAGCTAGAAATTTCTGAGTTAATTCCTCCCAATTTTTTATAGAACCAGGTGCTAATGAGTATAACCACATTTTAGCCTTATTCCTTAGTGAGAAAGGAAAAAGCATTAGCCTAACAGCATCGTTTGACTTGCCATCATAATGAAATGTAGCACAGAGTTATAGAAAACTAGATAAGTGTAAATAGGGATCCTCCAAAGGAGTTCCCCCAAACTAGTTGTTCTGCACAAGTTGGATAATCACTGGATTTAGTTCAAACGAGTCCACTTCTACAATGGGGTTTTGTATATTTGAGTGAATTTTTTCTATCGTAGGATTTACATAATCCCTCAATGATTTATGATGATTTTTCAAGTTATTATTTTGAATATTTTCCATTTCCATTTCTAGTTTTTCACGTCATTTCTGCTTTTTATTTTTTTCCATTTTTCTAACTCGGGATCATAAGGCACAAGTCCTACAGATACTTTGTTTTGCATACTAACACAACAAACAATACATTAACAATAAAAAAAATAAAACGAAAAATATATTCAAGACAATAAAACATTTTCACTAACACCTTATTTTTCACACAAACCATTTTTTTTCACAACACTTTTTCAAACAAGAAAACACTTTTCACACAAACACAATTTTATGACACTAAAGTTTTCCAGTTCTAAGCCTAATTACTTCAAATAAAATTCTCCTAAGATTATTACTGAAGCTTCCACGGCAACAACGCCAAAAACTTGATGCGATATTTTTATAAGTAAGATTTTATGACCTCAGATTTATATATTTATAATGATTTTGTAAAGTCACAATTTCAAACACAAGTATACATATCGTATCAAGTAATACAAGGCACTAATGGAGTTTCGTTTATCGATCCCACATGGAAGCGAGGTAAGTGGTTCTTAGTTAAATTCTAGTCTACTACTAATAGCCTTAGTTTGGAATGGTGATATAAGTGGTTTTTCTAACAACTACTCATAAATGCAGACGATTATATGTAAGAATAATAACTACTCCTAAATGCAAATATTAATACTAAAGATAACCCTTTTTGGGAAATTGGTTTGGTGAATTTTGAGATAATAAAAACTACTATTGTCATGTAATGAATTGGATAATGTATAGGAGCGAGATGCATTAAATATTGTATGTGCCAAATAGGAGAAATCCTATTCTTTACCCTCTTCCGAGTACCCCCTCTTCAGAGTGCTATATAGAACATTGGAAAATCCTAGGCATAGAACCTTAATCCATGGTTAGTCTGGGAGGATACTGGCTCTCACCTCAGAGCTCCCGCTGCCCTTCACTTGAAGGCTAACCCTAGCTTTAGTTACCAAACTTCAAGACCAAATTGGGGATCTCAGCCTGTCACCCTGAAACCTCTAATTCGACTCCCATGAAACCATATTTCCCTATTTATTTGCACTCAATCCCCATGAACTACGCAATTCATTCACGGACATTGAATGTGATTCCACTTTGTTGAGAATTACACTGCCCTTTCGGGATAATGAAATTACAATGAATTTTAACAATACAACAGGCCCTTTTTGTAATGTAAATGAAGTGCAAGTAAAAACCATCACATTTATAATTAAAATAACTTTTAGCAAGCATCCCAATATGTTAAACATGAATCCTACTCATTGCAAAAGAAAACTAGAGTGAAAACAATGGCATAAACTTCTTATGCCACTATTTCCAAACAAGAAGAAATACTAAGAGAAAGGCATCACAAAGCACAAAGAAAACACAATGAAAAACATCATTTCAAAGAAAATCCACATAATAAGTGTTTAAAAAATCATAAGATAATGAAGAACACAATACTTAGCTTTTTCCCCTTGAAAGAATGATGAAAATCTCTCCAACAAAGTCTCCCGCTGATCCATGCAATGCTAGAACATTCACTTACAGATTCTCTCAAAATCCCCTCACCAATCTCTCCAAAAAGGTAGAAATCTACATTTCTACTTCTATTATAAAATCTCTAAGCATTCTCCATGTTTTCCCTATCATCTCCTTCATTTTTTTGGCTTCAAATTCGGTTTAAAATAGTGTAGGGACAAATTTCCCAAGAGATGCATGAAGAAACCTTCCAAAAAGTGTCTAGGTTCGATGTATTTGGCCAATAACCACTCAATTTCGCATCCAGACTGCCTTGGGTGCCGCCAGCGTTGAATAGGGCTTTGTCAGCACTCTATTTTTGTGCACTCGTGTTTCTGGCGCCACCGGCACCCATTCTGCGCAACTCCACCATTTTGCTCTGTTTAGCTCCGTTTGAGCTCCGATTTGCCCCGTTTCAGTTGCGTTGTGTTCCTAACAGATAGCCTTACAAAATAAGCATAAAAATAACCTTTTTTTAAAGTGTAATATCATTCAAAAATATGCAAGAAGTGTAAAAGAGATTAAGCATAGAAAGACTTATCGAAAGGTGTCAAGCCAAAAATTTTTTTCTTGCTTGTTTTTGCTCCAATTTGCGCCGTTTTTGCTTCTTTTTGCTCAAATCACCATTTCTTGTAGCTAAAACTAAAAAAAAGACAAAATACATTCCTTTAAAGTGTAATATCATAAAAAATGAGTAAAATTATATAACAAAAAACTTATATATATTTGGTGCATCAGTTAACCATAAAAACCTAGTAAAATGGGCATATTATCATTAGGTTTTTGCAACCTATAAAAATGGGATATGAGGAATCCCAAGAAACACTGTACGGTTAAGCGTTACTAAATTATATATGGTTTCTGTTTGTTCTTATAACCTAGGCATAAGCTAAGGAGAAATTTTTATTCTTGTTTTTCAACAATAGTATGGATTTCATAGAAAAACTACAAGAAACCACTTGACCAGTGATACACCTTAAATATATAGTTTTTTATGCACATTTGTATACCTATTTTTGATGATATTACAGTTTAATGGAAGGTATTTTGTGTTTTTCTTGCAGGTATGATGAAAATGAGTGATTATGATTGAAGGAGCAAAATTAGATCAAATTTGGAGCAAAAAAATGAAAAAAATGAAAAATTGGACTTTGGCGGCTAAACGCCGCTTGGTCGGCGCTTAGGCGCCACAGTTAAAAATTAAATTTTCTTCATTTTTGGCACATATTTCAAGGGGTTTTTGAAGAAACTTTTGGTGTTGACTTCCTTAACTTCTCATGGGCGACAAATTTGAATGAAATGATGCATCTTTTGGTGGATACGTTGAATCTATGCATGATTTGAAGAGACACCAAGGCACCTTTTGGAAAATTATATTATGAAGACTTGGAATTAGTGTGTGTGTTCTTTTTAGTGTGTCATCTTTTAGTTTAGGTGTGTCTTCTTCTAATTTCAAGAGTTCTTTCCTAGTTTTACTTTTAGTCTTTTAATGTTTAAAGTCTTTTTGAGTTAGTTAGTTTAAGGAGAAAGGGTTGATGTGAAACTTTCTTTCCACCTATTTTTCTTTCATCCATTTATCTAGTTTTTATTGAAGTCTGAAGTCAGTTTCCATGTCAACAGAGTTAGGCTCCAACTTCTGTAGTGTTGTCTTGTGGAAAATAAAGTTTCAAAGGAACTTTAGGAGTCTTGTCGAGAGGATTTTTCAGATAAGTATTTACTTCTGTTTTTATATTTAGTTTTTAATTAATACTAGTTGTGTTTTCTTTATGATTTTTATTTTCAAATTAATGTGTGCTTATATTTTCACAATGAAATCTGAGTATTTTTCTTTATCTTTTTCTTTCTTAAATGAAGAAGTAATTAAATTATGTAGGATTGTTGTGGAATGTATAAGTGTTTAAAGTTGGAATAAGTTGTGAAGATTTAATTCCATGAACTTAATTTACTTCTTAATTTAGCCAGTTAAGATGTTAAAATTTATAGTTGTGAGATTATGTAAGATCCAATGTGGTATTGTCTCAAACAACAATTGGTAAAAATCACATACAATTATATGGGTGAGAATTGTAGTCCATATAATTGAATGCAAATATAGTAGGAGATATGTTTTTAATGGGGAATAAAATTAAAGAACTTTAGAGTGACAGGCTAAAGGTCCATTTTTAAAATTTAAAATTTCAAATTAACCAATGTTCTTTATAAAACCAAGTAAAGGTAAAGAATAAATGTGCTCATATTTGTCACAACACATTTAAATACTTCCACAACAATACTTTCATAATTATTTCTACTTTATAAAAGAAATAAAAAGATATTTTATTTCCTAGTGTTTTATATCATGATTTAGTTCTGATAATTTTCATTTCTTGCTTAGTTTTTTTATCAAAAAATACCAAAAACAACTTTCAAACTTTACAAATGAAAACATACTTTCAAAATTCATTTAAAAATTAAAAATATAATTTTCTTATTTTTTAAAAAAGTTTTTACCACTCCCTGTGGGTTCGATATCTCGGGGCTTAACAAAAAGTCCTATATTACTTGATAAACGAAACGTATACTTGCGTAGTATCCCATATTATAAAATCATAATTTTCATATCTAAAACGTTAGCATAAATATCCGGGGATCAAGTTTTTGGCACCGTTGCCGGGGAATATTAATTAAAACTGTATTTTTAAAGAATATTAAGAAAAATTTAAATTTTTACTTTTCTTTGTTTTTGTTAGTGTGTTGTGTTTTATTTTATTTTATTGTTGTATACGTAGTTCAGGTTCTGAGGGACTTGTGCCTTACGATTCTGAATTAGAAAGAACTATTAGAAAATTCTAAAAAAAATAAAAATATTCAAGAAATGACAAATCATCAAAATCAAAATGTTGGCATCCATTAAAAAATTCAGACCTTTAAGAGATTATGCTAACCCTACAGTTGATAAACTTCATGGTAGTATTCAACACCTTGCTGTAGCTGCTAATTCCTGTGAGCTTAAACATGCTATTATCCAAATGGTGTCTAATAATCAGTTTGGGGGAGCAACAACTGAAGATCATAATTTGCATCTTACTAATTTTCTAGAGTTGCGTGCTACTTTTAAATATGATGGTGTTTCAGATGATACTATTAAACTCAGACTTTTTCCTTTCTCACTAAGAAATAAATCTATGATATGGTTAAATTCGTTAGCACCTGGATCTATCAGAATTTGGAGTGATTAGCACAAAAATTCCTTGCTAAATATTTTCCACCATCGAAGATTGTGAAGTTGAGAAATGATATTACATCTTTTTGTCAGTTTGAAGGTGAATCAATATATAAAGCATGGGAAAAATTTAAAGATCTCCTTAGGAAATGTCAACATCATTCGATACCATATTAGTTAATAATGGATTAGTTGGATCTCTTAGATCAATTATCGATGCTGCTGCTGGTGGATCATTAATGTCTAAACAGTTTTCTGATGCTTATGCTTTAATTGAAGAAATGGCTACTAATAATTTTTAATGGCCTTCTGAAAGGCTAAATTCTAAAAAGGAAGTTAGTGTTCATGAAAATGATGCTTTTGCAATGTTAGCAAATCAGGTTGCTGCAATTTCAAGGAAGATATAACAATTTGGGATGAATTTTGCTTAGCCAAATTCCATGATTGAGGAAAATTCATTAGGCCAAATGGTTGATTCTTATTCTTCACCAGAAACTTTGAATGCTATAAGTAAGCCTAATAATCCATATTCCAATTATTATAACCCAGGTTGGAAGAATCATCCAAACTTTAACTAGAATACTAATAATCAAGGTGGTATTAATCAACAATGGGGGAACCACCAAGTAAACCCATTGGGGAACTAGAACAACCAAGGAAATAATGATTATATACTAACCTATCCTCGAGGTTTTAACACTGCTTTAAATTTAAAGGAGAAGAAGTTGTCTATTGAAGAAGTCGTGTCACATATGGGAAATCAATTGCAAATTCAAGGAGCAACCATCATAAATATTGAAAATCAATTGGGTCATTTTGCAAATTCATTAAGTAAAAGATCCCAAGGAATGCTTCCAAGTATACTGAAGTAAATCCAAGAGATAAGAATAAAGAGCATGTAAAAGCAATTCAACTGAGAAGTGGAAGAGAGTTGGAAGGTAGAGTTCAAAATGAAACTGAAGTAGAGAAAGAAGAGATTGAAGAACAAAAAGAGGACGCTCTGAATGGTTTGGAAAGACCAATTTTTTCACTTATGGTTAATTTGGAAAAGCCACCACCTCCATTTCCTCAGAGACTTCGTCAACAAAAGTTTGATAAGGAATTTTTAAAATTTTTGGATATATTTAAGAAGCTTACCATTAATATTCCATTTGCTGAAGCCTTAGAACAAATGTCGAGCTATGTGAAATTTATGAAGGATATTCCTAACAAAAAGAGGAAGTTTGAAGATAATGAGACAGTTGCACTTAGTGAGGAGTGCAGTGCAATAATTCAGAAGAAGCTTCTTGAAAAAACTTAAAGATCCTGGTAGTTTCACAATTCCATGTGCAATCGAAGACAGATTCTATGGAAAAGCTTTAGGTTATTTGGGTGCAAGCATTAACCTTATGCCTCTATCAATATTCAAAAGACTGAGATTAGGAGAAATAACCCCAACTACTGTAACTCTGCAATTAGCAGATCATTCGATCACATATCCAAAAGGAGTTATAGAAGATGTTTTGGTTAAAGTGGATCAATTTATCTTTTCTTTTGATTTCATTGTGCTTGATATGGAGGAAGATAAAGAGATACCCATCATTTTGGGAAGCCCTTTCCTAGCCACAAGCAAAGCAATGATAGATGTACAAAAAGGGGAATTAATGATCAAGGTTAATGATCAAACCATTACATTCAATTTTTCAAAATCGATGAAATATCCTGCAAGAGATAAAGATGCTGAATGTTATAGGATGGATGTTATCAGTTATTTGAGTGAATGTCATTTCAAGTCAACTTATGAAGAAAAATCTAAAAGAGAAGAATTGGAACATAAGAAAGAAGAGAAGTTACATCATTCTGAAGATTTTCAAAAGAAAGAATTAAATTATGTTCATGAAAATTTTGAATTGTTGGATATGACTGAAAAAGATGAATCTTATAGTCCATCGATTGAAAAACCTCCTGAACTTGAGTTTAAAAATGCTTCCTGATTATTTGAAGTATGTTTTTCTAGGTGAATCCTCAACCTTGCCTGTTATAATTTCATCTCAATGGACTGAAAAAGAAGAAGAGAGTTTGCTTAAAATCATGAAGAAGTACAAAAAAGCCTTTGGATGGACAATTGCTGATATTAAAGGAATCAGTCCTTCAATTTGTATGCACAGAATTCTTGTGGAAGATAATTGCAAACCTCAGATTGATCCCTAGAGGAGATTAAAACCTATCATGAAAGATGTTGTTAAGAAAGAAATTTTGAAGTAGTTTGATGCTGGAATTATCTACCCTATTTGAGATAGTGCATGGGATAGTCCTATTCTTTGTGTTCCTAAGAAGGGAGAAGTAACTGTGACTGTTAATGAAAAGAATGAAATGATTCCAACAAGACAAGTTACAGGGTGGCAAATATGCATTGATTCTAGAAAATTAAATCTTGCCACAAGGAAATATCATTTTCCACTCCCATTTCTGAATCAAATGCTGGATAGATTGGCTGGGCATAAACACTTTTGTTTTCTCAATGGATATATTGGTTACCACCAAATTCAAATTGCTCCTGAGGATCAAGAGAAAACTACGTTTACCAATCCTTTTGGCACATTTGCTTTTAAAAGAATGCCCTTTGGTTTATGTAACGCCCCTACTACATTTCAGAGATGTATGATGGCTATTTTCTATGATTTAATTAAAAAAGGGATTGAAGTTTTTATGGATGACTTTTTAGTGTTTGGAATTTCATTTGAATCATGTCTAGAACAATTGTCTAAAATTCTAAAAAGCTGTGAAGAAACTAATTTACTCCTTAATTGAGAAAAATGCTAATTTATGATAGTGATGCACCAAAAATATATATTGTTTTTACTATATAATTTTACGTATTTTTAGTGATATTGCAGTTTAAAGAAAGGTATTTTTCATGATTTGTTGCAGGTATGATGATTTTAGGTGATTGGAGCGAAAAGAAGAGAAAAGGAACAAATTCGGAGCAAAAATGAGCAAAAAGGAGGAAAACAGGTTCTGGCGCCGCCGGCACCAGAATGGGCTTCGCAGGCACCATTTTCCAAAAACTCAGTAATTAATTAGATGATAGAGCGCCGCCGACACCCAATGTCGGTGGAATTCAAATTTGAGGAGTATTGGTGACTTTTGAAGGGATGCCTAAGGAAACTCTTGGGATTTCATTTCTAACTTATAAGTAACTATTTTTGGACAAAAATAGTGTGGTCTTGAGTGTCTGTTCTGAAGTTTTAGAGAGGGAGAGTGTGTGTTGAGTGTTAGGGCTTAGGAAAAAAGTGTGTAGAAGTTAGAATTTGAGAGGAATTCTTCTCTAAGGAGTGAAGGAGAAGAAGTAAAGTGAGAGATTGTTTCTTCCTTTCCATTCTAAAGAGGGAATTAAGTGTTGCAAAGAAGAGAGAAAAGGATTCAATGAAACGTCAAGAGAATTGCATTGAGGAAGAGAAAGAGATAATTTGTATTTTCTTTTGTGGTTTGTATGACTTTTCTTTTATATATAAAATCCATATTTTATTGTATCTTATTCATGAATTCTGAGTAGTCTCTTTTGTCTTTCTTCTTGTATAGAGATGTGATTTTGAATTGATGTGGATTTGAAGTGCTTTTAATGTATTGAAGAAATTGTGATGGTTTTTCATTTCGAACTTAATTTACTTTTCAATCTAGCCAATTAAATTATTAAAATATGTTGTTGAACATTAATTCTGAAAGGATTTAGTGTCCTACAATAATAATGAAGAATCCATTCAATTTCCATGGATGAATTGCTTAGTTTATGGGAATTAAGTGCAAATAAATAGGGAAATGTGTTTAGATGGACTTCAATTTTGAGGTTTCAGGGTGACAGGCTGAGATCCCCAATTTTGTCCTAAGATTAGTAACTAAAATTGAAAGTTAGCCTTCAGGTGAAGGGTGAGTGGGAGCTCCGTAGTGAGAGCCGGTATCCTCCAGCCTAGCCTTAGATTTAGTGACTAAACTTAGGATATGTCAATATTCTTTTCATGCTTGGAAGGGGGTACTCTTTTAAGGGTAAAGAAACATTTATACTCCTATTTGGCACAATAACATAGATAATTTTTCCATATCATCCACACATCATATTCTCATTGCAAGAGGAAAGATAATTTTCTCATATATCAAAAACCTTTCAAATATATAGCTTAGTGTTTGTCTGTTAGTTAATTCTATTTTCAAAGTTATTAGAAGTAATTATAGTTTGATTAATTGTTATTGTTTTCTCCATAGTGGTAGTAGAAGTAAGCATTAAACTTTAAGTGCAATTTGAGTATCAGATTTCAGTGCTACATTGCCTATTGTGAAACACTTTCTTCTACTTCGTAGCTTCCATGCGGGATTGATAACCAGGACTCCATTAGAGCCCTATATTACTTGATACGATATGTATACTTGCATTGAGTGCTTGGAATTTACAAAATTATTATAAACATATATAAATTTGAGTTCATAAATTCTTGCAAAATAAAAGTCTGTAAATCATCCGGTCAAGTTTTTGGCGCCGTTGCCGGGGAAGGTTACAAATTAACTAAGTAAGGATGGAAGTATAATCGATATTTATTGATAATAGTAACAGAAAACCTTTACTTTGTAGTGTGTGATTGTGTGTTTGTTTACTTTTTAAAAGTATTTGTGTGATTGTATATGATTCGTAGTGGATCTATAGGTTTAGTGCCTTACGATTCGGAGTTAGAAGTACTGTCAGAAAAATTAGAAAACAACAAAAACAAATTGAAAATCTTTGTGAAATGGCGAACAATCAAGATAATCAGAGAAATGATATTGGAAATTTGCCAAGACCTTTAAGAGATTTTGCTAACCCAACAGCAGACAAAATTCACATAACTATTCAAAATCCTGATGTTGCTGCCAATTAATTTGAAGTTAAACGTGCTATTATCCAAATGGTACAAAATAAACAATTAGGAGGAACACCTAATGAGGATCCAAATTTACATCTCGCTAGTTTTTTAGAACTGTGAGCTACTTTTAAATAAGACAGAGTGTTTAGTGACGCTGTCAGACTTAGACTTTTTCCTTTTTCATTATGGGATAAAGCTAAGGCGTGGTTAAACTTGTTAGCACCTGGATCTATTAGAACTTGGGGAGAATTATCTCAGAAGTTTCTATCAAAATATTTTCCTCCATCAAAGACTGCTAAACTAAGAAATGATATTACATCTTTTTGTTAGTTTGAAGGAGAGTCAATATATGAAGCTTGGGAGAGATTTAAAGATCTTCTTAGGAAGTGCCCACATCATGCTTTACCAGATTAGTTAATAATTCAAACGTTTTATAATGGATTAGTGGGATCATTGAGATCTATTATAGATGCTGCTGCTGGTGGGTAGTTAATGTCAAAACCTTTTGATGAAGCATACACATTAATTGAAGAAATGACTACTAATAATTTTCAATGGCCCTCTGAACGGGTAAATCCTAAGAGAGTAGCTAGTGTTCATGATTCAGATATGATGACTATGGTAGTTTCTCAAACTGTGGCCCTTTCTAAGAATATAGATCAATCGGAATGAATTATTCTCAACCACCTCAAGTGTTGGAGGAAAATTCATTTGGAAAAATAACAGAATCTCAAACACCTTATGAGACTTTAAATGTTATTAATAGACCTAACAATCCTTATTCGAATTATTATAATTCTGGTTGGAAGAATCACCCAAATTTCAATTGGAATAATAGCAATGCCAATGTTAACCCACATTGGGGGAGCATTTTTATAAATCCAATTGGAAATTCGAACAATCAAGGAAATACAAATTTTAGACCATCTTATCCTTATGGATTCAATAGTAACCCGCAATTTAAGTATAAGAAGTTGTCTACTGAAGAAATGATTCTGAATATGAGAAATCAATTACAAGCTCAAGGTGTTGTTATGAAAAATATTGAAAATCAATTGGGGCATATTTTCACTGCACTTAATAATAGACCTTGTAGAACACTTCCAAGTAATGCTGAGATCTATCCAAAAGATTAAAATAAGGAACAGCTTAAGGCTACTCAATTAAGGAGTGGAAAAGAATTGGAAAATAAAGTGCAAGAAGAAGTTGAAATAGAAAGGACAAAGGGGGAAATCAAAAAAGATTCAAACAAGATTTAACAAGACCTGGATTATCCTCTTGAGCCAATGAAGATAACAGTTGAAAAATGATCACCTCCATCAAAGATTGATGAAACAAAATAGGGTTAACATATTTGGAACATTTTTGGAGATCCTTAAGAAATTAACGATAAATATTCCTTTTGTTGAAGCATTAGAACAAATGCCTGACTATACCAAGTTTATGAAGGATATCCTGAGAAAGAAAAGAAAGTTCACAGATCATGAAATTGTTGCACTTAGTAGAGAGTGTAGTGCAATTATTCAGAAGAACCTTCTAGAAAAACTTAATGATCCTGGTAGTTTCACTATTCCGTGTGCTATAGGTGAAAATTTTTTCGGAAAAGCCTTATGTGATCTGGGAGCTAGTATTAGTCTTATGCCTTTATCAACTTTCAAAAAGTTGGAAATAGGAGAAATTTCTCCTACATCTGTGACTCTTCAGTTGGCCGATCGTTCCATAACTTAGCCTAAAGGAGTGGTGGAAGATGAGTTAGTGAAAGTGGATAAATTTATCTTTCGTATGGATTTTATTATACTTGATATGGAGAAAGATAAATAAATTTCAATCATTTTGGGAAGACCATTCCTTGCTACTGGAAGAGCAGTGATTGATGTTCAAAAGGAGAATTAACTATGAGAGTTAATGATCAAGAGGTGACCTTTAATATTTTGAAATCTATGAAGATCCCTCAATGGAAAAAAGATAATAAATGTTTTAGGATGGAGGTCTGTGAATATTTGAGAAATGATCATTTTGAAAATATATTTGAAAAAGAAGTAAAGTATGAAAATATGTTTGAAGAAGAAATTGAAAATGAAGAAAATTCAGATAGTGAGAAGAATGAAGATTTGGAGTATGTTCAGGAGAGATTCGAAGTATTAGACACTATGGAAGGTGGAATTAAAAGCTTAATTCCATCTATAATAAAACTTCTTGAACTTGAGATGAAAATTCTCCCTATTCAATTAAAGTATATGTTTTTAGGAGAATCATCTATCCTAGCAGTTATTGTATCTTTGGAGTTAAATGATTATCAAGAATAGAAGTTGTTGGAAATTTTAAAAAGATACAAGAAAGCTTTTAGATGGACTTTGGCAGATATTAAAGGAGTTAGTCCTTGGATTTGTATGCATAGAATTTTATTAGATGAAGAACATAAATCGAGAGTTGATCCGTAAAGGATATTGAATCCAATAATGAAAGAAGTAGTTAAGAAAGAGATTTTAAAATGTCTAGATGTTGGAATTATTTATCTTATTTCGGATAGTGCTTGGGTGAGTCCAATACATTGTGTACTGAAAAAGGCAGGAGTAATTGTTGAAGTGAATGAATGTAATGAAATTATACCCACAAGACAAATTAATGGATGACAAATTTGTATTGAATATAGGAAATTAAATGCCGCCAACATAAAAGATCACTTTCCTCTTCCTTTTCTCGATCAAATGCTAGATAAACTTACATGACATAAGTACTACTACTTTCTGGATGAATATACTGGTTACCATCAAATACCTATTGCACCTGAGGATCAAGAAAAGACAAAATTTACTAGCCCTTATGGAACCATTGCTTTCCGAAGAATGCCTTTTGGACTGTGTAATGCATCAGCAACACTTCAGAGATGTATGATGTCTATCTTCAGTAGTATGATAGATAATGGAATAAAAGTTTTTATGGATGATTTCTCTGTATTCGGGACTTTATTTGAAATTTTCCTGGAAAACTTAGTAAAAGTTTTGGAGCTCTGCGAGAAAACGAATCTAATTCTGGATTGGGAGAAATGTCAATTTATGGTTACAGGAGGAATTTTGCTTGGGCATAAAATTTCTGAATATGGTATGGAGGTTGATCCAGCTAAAATTAGAGTGATTGAGAGATTGCCACCACCCACTACTGTACAAGAGGTGAGGAGTTTCTTAGGACACGCTGGATTTTACAAGTGATATATTAAAGATTTTTCTAAAATTACCAAACCTTTGTGCCAACTTATAGAACATGATAGAAAATTTGATTTTAATGATAAATGCTTGAGTGCTTTCGAATTATTGAAAGAGAAATTAATCACTGCACCTGTAATTGTTTCACCAGATTGGGAGAAACCATTTGAACTTATGTGTGATGTGAGTGATTATGCGATCGAAGTAGCATTGGGGCAAAGGCATGATAAAGTTTTCAAAGTCATTTACTGTGCTAGTAAAACTCTTAATGAGGCTCAAATTAATTATACCACTACTGAAAGAGAGTTGATAGGAAGGGAGCTGATAACCAAATAGCTGATTATCTGTCAAGATTAGAGTATGATAACTTATCTGAATTTGAGAAGGAAGTTACAGAAACTTTCCCAGATGAACAACTTTATACTATTATGGGAAGCAATTTGCCTTGGTATGCTGATATTGTGAATTATATTGTAAGTGATATTGTACCATCTGATTTAACAAGGCAACAACAAAAGAAGTTTAAATATGATGTAAGATTTTATTTTTGGGATGAGTCCTATCTATATAAACAGTGTAAGGATCTGATTATTAGGAAATGTGTGCCACAAGAAGAAACGAATTTTATTATTCAACGATGTCATGATTATGAATTTGGAGGTCTTTTTGGTGTTGATAAAACTGCTTTTAAGATTTTACAATATGAATTTTATTGGCCTACACATTTTAGAGATGTTTATAAATATATTAAATCATGTGATCGATGTCAGAGAGTAGGTAATATCTCTAAAAGAAATGAGATGCCTCTAAATTATAATTTAGAAGTTGAAATTTTTTATGTATGGGGATTAGAGTTTATGGGACCATTTACTTATTCATTTGGAAATTTATTTATATTGGTTATCGTTGATTATGTCTCGAAATGGATTGAAGCTATTGCTTTACCTAGATGTGATGCTCGGAGTGTTTCAAATTTTTTAAAGAAAAATATATTTAAAAGATGTGGAATGCCGAGAGTGATCATAACTAATGGTGGATCCCAATTCAGGAATAATCAAATTAAGAGATTGATTGAGAAATATAATATTATTCATAGAATCTATACTGCATATCATCCCAAGACTAGTGGTTTAGCAGAAGTGTCTAAATGTGAAATTAAAAGAATCTTGGAGAAAACTGTGGATAATCATAAATTAGATTGGTCTGCTCGATTAGATACTACATTATGGGCTTATAGGACTGCTTTTAAAACCCCTATTGGAATGTCTCCTTATAGATTAGTGTTTTGTAAGACTTGCCATTTACTGCTTGAATTGGAGCATAAAGAATTTTGGGAGAAAAAAAAAGTTGAATTTTAAGTTGAAAAATACTGGAGAAAAAAGATTTATGCAATTGAATGAATTAGAAGAGATTAGAAATGCATCTTATCACATTAATAGGATCTATAAAGAGAAAATAAAATTGTGGCATCATCAGAAGATATTGAGAAAGAAATTGGAATTTGGGCAAAAAGTTTTGTTATACAACACAAGATTGAAGTTATTTCCAGGAAAGCTCAAGTCTAGAAGGTTAGGACCTTTTACAGTTGTAAAAGTTCATTCTTTTGGAGCTGTTGATATTAAAGATATTGATATTGGAAAAATTTTCAAAGTTAATGTTCATCGATTAAAGCCTTACTTTGAAAGGTTTCAACCTTACTTCAAAGAGGTTTTAATGCTGAGTCATCTGGATTAGGTGTATGGTTTGTCGGGCTGACGATGTTAAACCAATTGCTTTATGGGAGGCAACCTATATGTATCTTTGTGGTGTGTTTGCTTGTTTGATGTAGTTGTGATTTTTAGATAGTTATTTTTGAATCCTAATTACTCCTAAATACTTTTAAAATTGATAAGTGGTGGATCGAATTGAGATATTGAAATATTTTGGGCCAAACAAAGTTCGGTGAGAATTTCTTACCACTGGCGCTGTCGGCGCCCTATCACAGAGTATTGTTGAACTTACAGGTTTGAGCGCTGCCGGCACCCAAAACCTGTTGACGGTTTTTGAAGTTTCAAAATATGAGTTTTGGCGGCTTTGAGCGGGATATTCATCCTTATAACTCCCTAAACTCTATTTTAGACTTCCTAAATCCAGAAAAATGAAAACTACCATTTCCAATTTGCATTCCCTGGATTCCTACTCTATAGAAATCCCTCGATCTCATATTTTTAACCAAAAGAAGTTTATAAGTTTTGAGGCTCAGCGATTGTTCAATAAAGTGATGATAAAGAGGAGGATTTTCAAGGAAAGAAGCTTCATAAATCGAGGTATGAATAATCCTACTACTAGAATTGAAGAGATAATTAAGGAGAGACGTTGGGAAGTGCTTTGCTACACTACCGCTACCGTAGTTGTTTCGGTCGTGAAAGAATTCTATGCAAATCTTCACGGGATTAACCAAAGGTTAGTATTTGTGCAAGGTAGGTTTTTGCAATTCACTCCTGCAAGAATTAATGATCTCTTTATGATTGAGAATGTACCTATTTGTCATTATTCTAATTTCAATGCCACAAGTGATAATATGAATGATTTGTATCGTTATTTGACGGATGAGAATGAGGATTGGGAAATTAGAGAAAATGGATATATTAGTTTCCCATCTGCATCTCTAAATCCAATGTCAAAGCAGTGGCATTACTTTATTTTGGTAAAGTTATTTCCAACATTGAAGATTAGCAAGGTAACCAAGGAAAGTGCCATTTTGAATTTCTGTATTCAAACTGGGAGGCCGATTGACATTGGTAATATAATTGTGAAATCAGTTTTGGGATTAATTGTTCATGGATCTAAATATGGGCTTGGACACACGTCCACCATATTTCTGTTATGTAGTCAATCACAAGTTCCACATGAGAGTTGGGAAAATGTTCTTCTTCCATGGAGGCCTATTGATCCAACTGATTCTTATGACTACTAAAAAGTAGGAGATGAAGATGATATGAATTTGCTTGTTGATCAACCAACACAGGCTTCAGAACCGATTCAACCCTATTTTCCTGAAAGTTCTAGAATGATATTGAAGAGGATCAAATAGTTGTAGAAAGAGGTACAGAATGTTATGAACACAATCAATAACATTTATGATTTATTCGATCATATAAATTGAAGGATGAAGGAACAATTTGATCACCCTGATCGAATTGAGATGGGCTTGATTAATCTGATGAAGAAGAATGCGGTGATTGCTGAGGATTCATCTGACGAATTCCATTTCATCCATTCTATAACTTATTCGTGCATCAGCAATCAATTGGAGACATCAGAGGAGAAGGTAGTTCTGAAACCAATGTGGAGAAATTATTGGATTCTACTTATGTTTGTTGTGTGTTTAGTTTACTTTGCTTAATTTTGCTTGGTGTGTGTGGTATTTACTTTGCTTTGCTTTGTAATTTGAACTTGGATTTTTATAAGCTTACTTTCATCGTGTGCTTAAATTTCAGTGTTTTCTTATCGTAGCGTACTTGCAACACTAAACATCTAAGAGTTGTTGGTTTGATTTAAATGAACATATTTGGTGTTTATATTGTAACTTGGATTTTATATATAAAAGTTTGTTGTGTATTGTTTGTGTAAAGAATTATGTTAATTATTGCTTGTGAGATGAAGTAGATGCTTATTTAAGTGTTAAACATCAATGTGAAAGTCGAAACGATCAAAATTACGAAAAAATTTTCGGACCCAAAAAAAATTTTAGACTGGCGCCCCCGTGCCCAAATCCAAAGAGTTTGGCATTTTTATAAAAAAGAGCGCCGCCGGTGCCCAAATACAGAAAATTGCCAAAAACCATTTATTCGCGATTTTGACCCTGGGACCAGCAGATTTTTCCATTGCTTTCGTCTTCCTCCTCTATTTTCGTGATTTTGAAGACCTAGGGCTTGCTAGATCTCAGATTTTGAAGTGATTTCAATGCTTTTTGAGACTAGATCTACACTTCTCTTGGTAAGAGCTTCACTTTAAGTTAAATTTTTTTTTATTTTCACCATGGAAATCTCTCACATTGCTTAGGTTGGAATTTTTGTATTTTTAAAGAAATTTTGAGATTTCCATGATGAAATTTGCTCTTACTTGTTTAGAATAGTATTTGGAGTTTGTTACATTGTGAATTTGGAATTTATTGGAATTTTCTTGCAAATTTTATAAATTCACATGGCACCAAGGATGAGTAAAGAGAAGAGAAAATTGGATTTTGATGAAGAAAAATTTGTTAATATTAAGCGCAATTTGTCTTTAACTCTTACCTTTACAATAAGAAGTGTATCCAGAATCGAGTTTTTGACAATCCTGGTGGATCTGTAGAATAGTTAATTGCAGAGCGAAACTCGGAACGATTTTGTTATTTTACTACGAATGCTGTTATGAGAGTTGTTAGAGAGTTCTATGTTAATGTGCCCTGGACTGAGACTGAGTATGTGTTAGTTAGAGAAAAAATGGTTGAGTTTACTCCTCAGCGTATTAATGCCTTCTATCAGACTCGGGAACCATTTGTTTGTGAATATGAAAACTATGATACTCAAGAGAAAAATATGAGAGAAGTGATTGCTTTTCTGACGGATGGAAGAGGGGAATGAAAAATAAGTCAAAAACAGATGATTAACTTCCCCACTTCCACATTGAATGTTGCATAAAAAGTTTGGGACTATTTCATCTATGTAAGACTATTACCTTCTTATCACCACATCGAAGTTACAAGGGATAGAGCAATTCTGAACTATTGTATTCAGAAGATGAGAAAGATTGATATTAAAACTATTGTCTACAAGAACATTTAAACTATTTCTAGAGGCGAGACCACTAGTGGATTAGGGAATCCTGCCTTAGTTTATGCCCTGTGTATTCAGTATGGAGTGGAGTTCAATAGTTTTGAAGAAGTGGCTATACAGCTGAGACCAATTACAAAGACTATTATCTGTACTTATGAGTCTCATGTAGGAGCCCGAGTTGAGAGTAGGAGTACTAATATTCCTACTACGAGTTATCACGTTCCATCTACATCTGAGCCGCCTACCTTATCTGATATTATGGAGCAACTGAGATTAAAGAGTGCTAGTGTGGATAGACTCCATGGTAGGATGGATGTGTTTGAGGCCAGGTGTGATGTGAATGAATATTTTTTGAAGAGCAGAGTTGAGTTCAATATTGCCTATTATGATGCTCATGTCAGATTTATGAGGGGAGAGTCTGATGTGATATTTCCTACTTGCCCTAGCTATACACGGTATAGACCTGACCCTGCTGATGACCCTGCTGATGATCCTGGTGATGGAGATTGGTAGATTGTTTGTTTCTATTTATGTTGTTCTTATTGTGTTGTGTTGTACTGTTATGATGTAGTAGTTATTTGCTTTTCATGTGATGTGTAAACCTGTTGGTGTACTGTTATGTTGTATTGAAAAATTGAAGTTGTTAAATGGACTGTGTAGTGTTGTGATAGTTTATTTAGTAGTTATGGTGTTTTGTTGGATGTTTAGATGTTTAAATTTAAAACCTCTTTACCCTGCAAATATTTAAAATTTTCTATCACTGTTACTAATTGTTTCATGCCTGCTAGTTGTAAATTTTTACTAATACCAGATATTTGTTGAAGATATCAAGATCCCAGTACAAAAAGTTTAGTTTTCTTTTACTCTCTACTGTTTCAAATTTATTGAAAATTTTAAGTTTGGGGGAGGGTAGAGAAATATTAACTCTTATTTGTTCTCAATTATTATATTTTCAAAAATTTTTAGCATAACTTACGGCGAGTTGAACCTTACTGTAGGTAACTAAAACTTTTTATTTCAGTTGAATATTATGGAAGGATTCGATGAAAGTTTTTAGTAATAAAGCTTAGTTTTATAAGGGTAAGATATTTGGTATTGAAGGATTTGATTATAGTTAACTATTTAAAGTAAAGAAAACTGTATTTTTGAAATGTTAAGGGACTTAAAGTATTGTGTGTTAAGAAAAAATTGTGACTTTATGATGAATAATAAAGCTTGTACCTAATTATAAAGTAAGGAGGTGTCTCAAGTTTGAATTTTCGAAAGAGGAGAGTGAAGTTCAAAATCATTAAAGGCTATCCAGATATAGTAATCCTCATTAAAAAAGTAAAAGAAAATAAAAGAAGGATTGAAAAAAAATCCCAAAAAGAAAAGAAAAAGAAAAAAGGAAAGAAAAAGATGATTATGAGAAGCTTGAGGAGATGGCTAATAAAAAATTGGCTTCACTTAAATCACCCTAAAAGGAGAACTTGATTTCATTCCTGAATTTATATTTAAAGAATTAGCCTACATTCTGATAAAGTTTCCATGAACTCCTTTTTCACAAAATCTTTCAAGACACTCTTAATGTAACAAATTATGGTTTATCTTGAAATAAATAGAAGACTAGAACTCTTAGACTTGATTGCTAAATATTCTTATACCTGAAGTATTGACCCGAGTTACTAAATTTCTTTCTGAAGATCTAACCAATATATTCTTTTAGATGAAAAATTTTAGTATCTTACAGATGAAAAGTGCATTGCCTAAAGTTATATTTTATGTAGTAAAAGAATTACTTAAGTACAAGTAATAGTTAAGTTTCAGGGATTTTGATGCACCAAAAATATATACTATTTTTGCTATATAATTTTACTCATTTTTGGTGATATTGCACTTTAAAGAAAGGTATTTTTCATGATTTGTAGTATGTATGATGATTTTAGTTGATTGAAGCGAAAAGAAGCGAAAAGGAACGAATTCAGAGGAAAAAGGAGCAAAAAGGAGGAAAATAGGTTCTAGCGCCACTAGTACCAGAATGGGCGCCGCCGGTGCCATTTTCCAAAGACTCAGTAATTAATTCGACAATAGAGCACCGCCGGCACCGCCGGCGCCCAATGTTGGTGGAATTCAAATTTGAGGAGTTTTGGCGACTTTTTAAAGGGATGCCTATGGAAACTCTTCGGATTTCATTTCTAACTTATAAGTAACTGTTTTTGGATGAAAATGGTATAGTTTCGAGTGTGTGTTATGAAGTTCTAGAGATGGAGAGTGTGTGTTGAGTGTTAGGGCTTAGGAAAAAAGTGTGTAGAAGTTAGAATTTGAGAGGAATTCTTCTCTAAGGAGTGAAGGAGAAGAAGTAAAGTGAGAGATTGCTTCTTCCTTTCCATTCTAAAGAGGGAAATAAGTGTTGCAAATAAGAGAGAAAGGATACAAAGGAACTTCAAGGGAATTGCAATGGGGAAGAGAAAGAGATAAGTTGTATTTTCCTTTATGGTTTGTATGACTTTTCTTTTATATATAAAATCCATGTTTTATTGTATCTTCTTCATGAATTCTGAGTAGTCTTCTTTGTCTTTCTTCTTGCATAAAGATGTGATGTTGGATTGATGTGGATTTGAAATGCTTTTAATGTATTCAAGAAATTTTGATGGTTCTTCATTTTGAACTTAATTTAATTTTCGATCTGGCTAATTTAATTGTTATAATATGTTGTTGAACATTATTTCTGAAAGGATTTAGTGTCCTACAACAATAATGAAGAATCCATTCAATTTCCATGGATAAATTGCGTAGTTCATGGGAACTGAGTGCAAATAAATAGGGAACTGTGTTTTTATGGACTTCTATTTGGAGGTTTTAGAGTGACAGGCAGAGATCCCCAATTTGGTCCTAAGATTAGTAACTAAAATCGAAATTTAGCCTTTAGGTGAAGCATGAGTGGGAGCTCTGTAGTGAGAGCCGGTATCCTCCCAGCCTAGCCTTAAATTTAGTGACTAAACTTAGGATATGTCAATGTTCTTTTCATGCTTGGAAGAGGGGGGGGTACTCTTTTAAGTGTAAAAAAACATTTATGCTCCTATTTGGCACAATAACATATATAATCATTCCATATCATCTACACATCATATTCTCATTGTAAGAGGAAAGATACTTTTTTTATATATCAAAAATCTTTCAAATATATAGCTTAGTGTGTCTGTTAGTTAATTCTATTTTCAAAGTTATTAGAAGTAATTGTAGTTTGATTAATTGTTACTGTTTTCTGCATAGTGGTAGTAGAAGTAAGCATTAAACTTTAAGTGCAATTTGAGTATCAGATTTCAGTGCTACATTACCTATTGTGAAACACTTTCTTCTACTTCGTAACTTCCTTGTGGGATCGATAACCAGGACTCCATTAGAACCCTGTATTACTTGATACGATACGTATGCTTGCGTTGAGTGCTTGGACTTTACAAAATCATTATAAACATATATAAATTTGAGTTCATAAATTCTTGCAAAATAAAAGTATGTAAATCGTCCGGTTAGGTAGCAGGAGGAATTGTATTAGGACATCAGATTTGAGAAAGAGGATTGGAGGTAGATCCTGCAAAAATTCAAGTTATCTCTAATTTACCTTGCCGACCAATGTAAGGTGAATTATATGTTTTCTGGGATATGTTGGATTCTACAGGCGTTACATTAAAGACTTTTCAAAAATTACAAAAGGTTTATGTCGTTTACTGGAAAATGATGCAATTTTTTATTTTGATGATGATTTCCTAAAAGCTTTTGAAACATTAAAAGAAAATTTAAACACTGCACCTTTTATAATTTCACCAAATTGGAAAAAACCTTTTGAATTAGTGTGCGATGCTACTGATTATGCTATTGGTGCTGTTTTGGGTCAGAAATATGATAAAATTTTTAAAGTTATTTACTATGCTAGTAAAACTCTTAATGATGCTCAAATTAATTATACCACTTCTGAGAACGAGTTATTATCTATAGTATTTGCCTTTAATAAATTTCGATCATATTTAATTGGAACTAAATTTGTGGTGCATACTGATCATTTTGCTATCAAATATTTAATGAAGAAGAAGGATGTGAAGCCGAGATTTATTAGATGGATTTTTCTTTTGCAAGAATTTGATTTTGAGATAGTAGATAGTAAGGGTTTTGATAATCAAATCGCTGATCATTTGTCCAGGCTTGAAAATGAAAAATCTCTCTGTGATGCTGAAGAAATTAATGAATATTTTCCTGATGAAAAATTATTCACTATTAATGAGTGGCGTGTTCTGTGGTAAGCCAACATGGTAAACTTTATTGTCGGTAATATTATACCCTATGGTTTTACATACCAGGAAAAGAAGAAATTTCTGTCTGATGCTTAGACTTATTTTTGGGATGACCCATTTTTATATAAACAAGGAAAGGATCTCATAATTCAAAGATATATTCCTTTGGAAGAGACTTATAAAATTATTCAAAAATGTCATGATATTGATTATGGGGGACATTTTGAAGTTGATAAAACTGCATATAAAATCTTACAATCTAGATTTTATTGGCCTACAATTTTTAAGGATGTGAATGCTTATATTAAAAATTATGATAGATGTAAGCGTGCAGGCAATTTTTCTAGAAGAAATGAGAAGCCCCTCAATTATATGTTGGAAATTGAAATATTTGATGTTTGGGAATTAGATTTCATGGGTCCATTTACACCATCTTTCGGAAATGTTTATATTTTGATAGCAGTAGACTATGTTTCCAAATGGATTGAAGCTATTGCTTTACCTCGATGTGATACTCAAATTGTTGCAAAGTTTTTAAGAAATAATTTATTTTGCAGATTTGGAATACCAAGAGTAATCATAACTGATGGGGGAAGTCATTTTAAAAATGCGATTATTGAGAAGTTAGCAAAGAAATATCATATAAATCAACACATTGCTATTGCTTATCATCCTCAGACAAGTGGTTTGGTTGAATTATCCAATCATGAAATTAAAAGAATATTAGAAAAGAATGTTAGTCTAAACAGAAAGGATTGGTCAGTCAAACTGGATTATGCTTTGTGGGCCTATAGGACTGCCTACAGAACCCCTATATGAATGTCCCCATATAGGCTGATTTTTAGAAAAGCTTGTCATTTGCCTATTTAACTTGAGCATAAAGCATATTGGACTATTAAGGAGTTTAATTATAATTTGAAAGATGCTGCTGATAAGAGATTATTGCAATTAAATGAGCTTGAAGATATAAGGAATGAATCTTATGAAAATGCAAAGATTTATAAGGAAAAGATGAAGTTATGGCATGATCGGAAGATTCTTACTAAAAATATTATGTCGGGACAGAAATTTTTGCTGTATAATGCCAGATTGAGAATTTTTTCTAGAAAACTTAAGTCCAGGTGGATGGGTCCATTTATTGTGATCCTAAAACTGGAGCTGTGGATATTCAATATCCTTAAACTGGAAAAATATTAAAAGTTAACGGTCATAAACTTAAACCTTATTTTTCAGTCGATCAACTTAAATCTGATGAGAATCTGATGTTGGGTCACTCAGAATGAGTTCTGGGTATGTCAGGTTAAAGATGTTAAACCAAGCGCTTTGTGGGAGGCAACCCATAGTTATCGGAGTGCTTTGCTTTATGTTTGCTTCATGTGCTTTGTTTGGATTGTTTTTATCTTTTGATAATAGTATTTTGGAGTTTTTTATGTTATAGTAGTGTTTATTTGACCTTATTTTATGACTTAGAGTAGTCGGGATGAAATTTTGGACATTTGGAAAACCTGTGCTAAATTGAGCACTAGCGGCTAAGTGCCGCCTAGTTGGCGCTTAAGCGCCAGAGTTACAAAACATGTGATAAATGAAGTTCTAGAAGCCTAGTTCGTGGGGAAGTGGTTTTAGATGTTATTTTGGAGTTTTAAAACATGTAATGGAGTTTTATGCACTTCTAAAGTCTATAAAAAGGTACTGGATTAAGAGAAACACTTACCCCAAGTCCTATCTTCATTCTTGAATTTTAAGAAGAGTGTTTTGAGTGTATCATGTCTTCCTGGGTGAATGAGATCAAGAAGAATGAGGATTCTTGCAAGAGTAAGTTTATTAGTGACAGTGCTAAAGAGTTATTCAGTGAATTTCTCACCGTTAGTATTCAAGGCAAGTGCATGACGTGGATGAGCAATCCAGATGAAGCTAAAGACAAATGTTGAAATCTACCCTTATCCCATCGAAGTTGAATCTAATGCTCTGACACTCTAAAGAAACATGAAGAAAATTATATTCTTTTTTTTCTCAATAATCAAATTAAAACTATACTCTTTAAATAATAAAGAACGGCTAGCGCATACTTAATTACAACAGTTATAACTTGCCAAAAAAAACATAACTCAAAAAGAAAAAAATATGAAATATTAAGAAAGGAAAAAATGGAATAAAACTAAAAGTGGAAACTCATAATTTTACAATTTTCATCGAATCAAGCCCTCTATCACCACCAAAATTTGATTTTTCTCCAGGTACATTATTTTTAACAACTTCTTATTATAATCTATGGTTGCAAAATTTTCATATAGCCAATCCATGCCTAGGATGGCATCAAATTCAACTAGTGGCCAAAACAATTAGGTGTACATCTAAATCTCTCACCAATATTAATTTTTTCTTCACATAAATGATTAACCTTCATATGACTTCTAGGTATTTTAACAAATCACTATTAGCATTAGTATAGTATTCAAATTTAACATTCTAACCAACACCTCAGCAATTATAGAACAAAATGTTCCCGTATTATTGGCTTTTCAAGAAGAAATATGATATTTATTCTAAGATAAAATTATACTGAGCACTTAAAATAAATTTTTTAATGTCCTTAAATGTGTGATCTGATGAATGAAATGTACTATGATGCAATTAAATGTTTAATCAATTAAAATTTTACTGAAAATAAAACATACAAGTGATAACCTCAGGTCAGTCCTTAACTTACTACTGAGATAAATAATATATCCTAGGCTGAACATTTTGTTAGGTTTAAACAAGATTTGAAATTGATGTTGTGGACTCAGCTATCCACTATTTGTCAAAAGTCTTCTGATACAGTGAAAAACTAACCCTGGTCTTTGTTGGAGCCCTTTACCCTAAAGATAGGGCAATTTCTCGCAATGTATCCAAGTTGATGACATTAGAAATAGATGATAGATCCAAATAAACACTCAACCTTCAAATCACCTTGGCTACTAAAACTATGGATGTAGTCTTCTTTGCATTTCAACTCCCTGATTGAAATGATTGTTTGCTCTGAGAACTATGTGAAAGTTAGACCCCTCTGAACTTTTCCTCTTCTGAATGCCCCTAATCTTTTGAATAACATGTATTTCCAGCTCAATTCTCCTAGCCCTGTCCACTAATATAGAGCACACGTCAATTCCATGTGGAGTCAATGGTTGCCTAATCAATCCAAGTAGAAACCTATAGTGCTTCTCTGAATTTTGAATGAGTTGTGGTGCATAGCTCGCGAGCATAGTAAATTCACCTTCATATTAATCGACCGATCTTCCTGCACCAGTCTGATGAATTTATCTTGCATTTACCTCCTAGTTAAAAGTGAAACAAACGAGCCTCTAAAAGTGCTCACAAACTCATCCACTTACACCAAATAATTAGGTCAACCACCAAACTTCTTCTGCAACTACCCTTGCCATGATTTCTTAGCTTCCCCCAAAATGGTAAATGTAGCTAGTATAACTCCCTTCACTACTGGACATGTCTTACCTTCTACAGCTTTCTCCATGTCGGCATATTTTTAGGTTGTGTGTTTTGAAAAGGGGGTCGCCTACAGAAGTTGTCGAAGAATTTTAAATTTAATCTAAATTTAAATATATATATATATATATATATATAGTTTAAGAAAGAAGCATTTGATTTTGAAAATAACTTCAAGTTTAAAAATTTTAAGATATGAAATCAAACCGATCTAACATCCCAAATGGTTTATATAAAAGAGCACCGCATCACAAACCGTGTATCTATCCTGAAGAATAGACATACTGCTTGATAATGGGGCTCAATTAAATAAACTAGAAGATTTGTGACATCCGTTTGGTCCGCGAACCAATTTTATAAGCCGACAAGTTTCCCCGCTTAATATAAATGAATTAAACGGGGTTTATATTACCTGGGTTCTTAAAGTTCCCTATAAGGGCAAGCCCCTATAGTTAATTACATCTTAAATGATGGGAATCACTTAAGAAAACTCTCGATAATGATCAGTGGTTTTGCTCTCAAGAATTTCAAAGTTTAAAGTTGTTAAAGGATTGAATTTTGGAAATTTCAAAAGGGATTAGCTCAAATTCGGAACAGTTTATTTTAGGAATCAAAGGAAGAAAAGTAGGAGAAGAGAGGATCCAAGAGGAATCTTGGCAACTTCCCAAACTATACTATTGTTTGGCTTCAATTTGGAAATTTACTTAATGTTTCAATCTTGCCAATTTTAATTAATTAGGACTTATATTTATATGATATAATCCACAAATAGCCTCGAAGATGTGAGGGTTTATGTCGTACCAAACGACTGCCTCGGAATCCTGAGACGAGTTAGGACTTAATTTGCATAATATGATTATACAAATGCCTAACAAAAAGTTGAGGATTTATGTTGCACTAGGCAAACTACCTCAAAACCCTATGGCTTTGTTATTTAAAACTAAAGAAAGTTTTGCTGAAGTAGACCCGAGTTTTCTTTGAAGACGATGGCCTTGCTGCCCACCATGCTCCAAGCTCCTTGTTTCTGTAGAGGTTTAGTTTTAGAAAGTGAAAATCAGGAGATGAGAGAAGTGTTTTGGTTTATAAATCTTAAAGTCCAAATATTTTTAATATTTTAATTAAAATAAATCTTAAAGTTGTTTAAACAGAACCAATTAAGATCCCACGGTTCCATCATCCCAGCACCGTTATTTTCATCGAATTCACTTAGTCTAGATGAATTTGCTAAACTCAACTGAATGAGTACCACACTTTCATTTAGACCGTGGGAGTTCATTCAACGAGACGTTTTAATTTAGTTGCAATTGTAATTTTGTTGTTCTGTTTGTGATTAAATTTTGAGTTGTTTTATATTTTGGAATGTTGTGCCGGTGAATTTTATCTTGTGGTGACTTTTAATTTAGTTTTGGTTTCAGTTTTGTGGCTATCCTAAATGTTTTAGTTTTCATGCAACAATCTTGTTTAACATGTAAGAAAAGTAAATAGCAGTGCTGTAAGTAAATTGCAATAAAGTAAATTGCAATAAAATAAAAGCGTACCTAGAGGGTCTTCCCGTCATCCCAAGCTGCACTTAAAACATATATTAAGGCATTTAAATATTTATAACACGTACCTAGGTAAAGCTAAGGAAAGGTTTTAGTTGTCTACCAAAATCCTAATCCTATTGCTAGTCAACTCCTATGACATCTAGGTTCTTGTGTTTTGTTTAAGGATGATTTTCTTCATCAAAGAATAATTAAATTCAATTGTTCTTCTAAAACATCTCATCATATTAGGAAAGTTCTTAGGACGAGTCCTAAACATCTTTTCAATACTTCCGAGATTATTTTGAGTCCAAGTAAATTTAGTTGCACAGGTGAATTAATCATCCAGGAGTTTAGTTAAGCTTTGTCTCTTGCTCAGTGAACTGGGCATTTGATTACCTGATGAATGAAGTGATATCTCACTTAATACTCCATTTAAGAGTTATAATAATTAAAGCCTTTAGGGGCAAGTTGGTTTGTTGAGAATTTTAATCATTCTTAATTTGTAGTTTGAGTTAATGGTTTAAAGTGATTTAGTTTAATTATGAGGTTTTAAGTAATAATTTTAAGTTTGGAATAGTGTTCAAATTATTTTTGGTTTAAATCTTTATACTTTAAGTGATCTTAATATTTTAAATTAATCTTTGGTGTTTCAAATTCACTTAAATTATTCATATATCTTAATGATTTGGTTTAGGTTAATTATGATATTTTAGGTTAATCTTGATTAGTTTGATTTTTTATATCCTTAATTATGAATTGTCTTAATAATTCAAATTTGTTTTACTTTTATTATTGAGTGATTTTAATTTAATATAATTTAAATTTAATTTTATTGAATTTAACTTAATTTAATTTAATTTATATCTTTTAAATTAAATTTAATTTAATTGTTAAAATGTTAATTTAATTTAATTTAATTTTTTACTTAATTTAATTTAATTTAATTTTAATATAATTTAATTTAATTGTTAAACCACTTAACATTTTGAGCTTTCCTTTAATTTAAGGGTTATATTTTTTAATTTTTAATTTACTTAGTTTGGATTATCATTTTAATCTTAATTAAGAGTTAAATATTATTGAAGTGACTTATTTAGGGATTTTTTTATTAAAGAATTAATATCCTCTCAAGTTATATCCCTATTTTAATAATTCAAATTTTCATTAATCTTCCAAAATTTAAATTGTTTAAATAATTAAAGTATCATTTTTAGTTTATTAAAAATGATTAATGGGTTCCTACCCTTTTAATTTCCCAAAGTTTCAATCATACAAGAAAGATAAAATAAAATATTTTACCCTCAATTTTAATTAAACCTAAAATTTTAATAAAGGGGTTTAAATTGTTTAATTATCTTTATACCCTTTTAGGCTTATTTATTTCATAACTCACTAAATTGAGTTCAAATAAACTTGAAATTCTTATGTCACGTCACTCATATGTCAATTAAGACATTAGAGGAGAAAATGTGATTTTTCTGAATTTAATTTATTTATATAATTATCTTTAGTGAAAAATAGGGATTTTCAATGGAAATTCAAAAACATGACCAAGGAAAGGTTTCTACCCTTACGAAAATTATGGGAAGTTCCTAATGACCAGAGAACCACTTGGACCAGTTTTGGTGATTTTTCAATTTATATTTTATTTATTATAATTATTTTGAATTTTGGAGTGTTAATTAGTTATAAAATAAAATTGAAGTTGAAAAATGGATTTTATATTTTTCTTAAATCTCTCTGACCTCAAGGAGTTCAGAGAAACAAATTTTAAAATTTTCTAATTTTTTATTGATTTATTGGAATTAATTTAGTGAAAAGGTTGGAAAATACATTTTTTAATATTAAAAATTGTTTTGAGCCTTTAAAATTCAATATATTTACTTTGAGGCCTAGGAAAAATATTTGGTTTGTTCCTAAATGATTAGGATTCAAAATGTGACATTTTATGATTTTTAATATTTTTGTGATTTTTATTATTTTTTAATTATTAAAATATTAAATATATCATTAAAAATGAAAAATTTTAGAAAATTCCAATTTTAATTTTATAGGCTCCTCTGATATCAGAGAGCCCACAAAATCAATTTGGTGAATTTTTTTAAATGTATTTTTGGAGTTATGAATTTTTAAAGTTTAATTTTGATCATGTGGCTTAATTAATTCATCTAGTGGGGCTAATCGTTTCTAATTGACTTCAAATGTTTATGCAAGGTTCTCTGTATCCTAAAGATCAATGGAGAATTAATTTCAAGTTATTTTAATGTGTGGTTAACCTTAATTAATTAAAGTTAAGTTTTGAGTAATTAGGTCGATTAGGGTTATTCTTAATGAATTAACTCAAAATATAATTATCCCAGGGTTCTCTGGTCCTAAGAAACTTCCCCAAATTTTTTTAGAATTTATTGAGAAGTGACATAAACTTGAAAAATACAAAACTTTCCATAGAGATGGCCTCTGACCTTGAAAAATTCAGGGAATGTTCCCAAGATCAGAGGCTTCAAGAGCTCTATGGTCTCATGCCATGGTGAATTGTCTATGCAAATGGAGAATCAAAATACTGAAATGAGTAAATAATTAATTAAAAATAAAATACTCATCAAAATAACTTGATTTCTTTTCCACATTATTCTCCTCTGTTTACTGAGCAAGAGGGTATTTTTATTTTATTTTTATGATTTTTCTACACAAAGATATGGATTTTCTAAGTTCTGGGTATTTAAATAAATAGAAAAAATCCTATCTATCTACTTATCCGACTCAGCGCCGCGTCAACCTACGGCAGATCGAAAGACCATGCGGCGCGCTCCCATTCGACGCTTCCATCTGAGTCAGCTGCCATGTGTCCCGCTGTCTCGCTCCTTCCTCTGATCTGACGCAATCTGAGCCGTTCAACCAATACACGCGCGATCGGAAGGCGCCTGGTCATCGTCTACGACTGATGTGCACCCGTGACCGTCCATACTAAAACCCTAAGAACTCTCTCATTTCTCAACAGATTTTTGTGTTCTTGTGCTCTATGGATTCATATTGAGGAGACGAACACATCCATACGGTTTACATGCCATGAAATTAACTGAAATGAAATGTAGAATTGCTGAAAGCTCGGGAGGAAGGAATGATCCATACCTTTGCTCTGAGAAGTGTAGCTTTAATCAAAGAGTTGTGTCACCTTCGATTGCACCCAAGGAAGCTCCAGATGAAGTCTCTGGCTCTGGGGAATTTTCTAGGTATGAAAGTGTCTACAACCAATTTCAAAGCTTAGAGGCTAGAACAACTAGGTGGCCTGGAGAGGGGGCTTTCACCGGGGAACTCCTTCTCTTGGTCCTGTGCAGGTGTGGGTGAGTTCAATTTGGATTTGGTGGAGGTTTGGGAGATGTCCTGTTTTTGGGCTTGAATTTGAACTCAGAAATTGAGCTCAGCTGGGGGAAATTGGGGTTGGAATCCAATGGGGATCAAGTGCTCTATGTGTGGAGAGTGGTCTGGAACAATTTTGACAGAGTTTCAGTAGGATTTGGTTCAGCACCTCCTTTGGCCGAGAGGTGGTGTGGTTTAAATAGAGGTGGCTGGAGGGCTTCCCAGGGGTTTAATGGCTTGGATCAACTGCTCTGGTGAGGACAAGAATATCCATGGTGACCATTAGGCATGGGACAAGTTAGCAAGGCAGAATTCAAAAATTGGATCATATGGGTGCTCTCGGCCTGGTGGTTTCCGGCGGCTGTGGTGGCTGGTCGGCCAGGGTCAGGTCACCCTCAAGGTCAGGGAGGTCAGGGCTGGGTTTTAGTGCAGTCAATTGGCCATTGACATGTGTAAAGGAGTTGAATTGAAATGGAATGGGGGGAAGGTTATTTTGGGTCCAAATGAGTCAACCCATGGTTTTGGGCTAGGTTCACCACCCAAGGCCTGGTTTTGGGCTGAAAAGAATCACTTGGGTCAGCCAAGAGAAAATGGTGTGGTCTCCATCCATGGTGAGGTGGCTAAACTTGGTTTAGAGTGTAGCATGAATGGGGTTAAAAGTGCTTATGGAAGGCTTAAGAGAGGGGCCCCTCCTCTTGCCATTAATGGCTTGGTGAGGTGGAAAGGGGCTCCCAAGGCTTGCTTATGGCTTATGCATGGCTCCATGGCTCCATATGGCTTAGAGATGGCTTGGCTTGGTTTCATGAAAGTGGGTCTTAAGGATTTAGGATATTTAGGGGTAATTTGGCACATGGCTTAGTTTAGAAAAGTTTAATGATGAATTTGAAACTTAGGGAGTGATTTAAATCAAAGGGGATGATGAGGGGAAATTTCATGTGAGCTTTAGGATAGATTTTGGGCTTTTGGATTTATTTTAGACGGGCCTTTAGAAAGGTTTAAGGAGGTGGGCTTTTAGTTTTGAAAACAAATTGGTAAATGGAATTTTTGTAAAAGATTGGGCCAAACAAATGTTGGGTTTAGTTTAGGGATGTATCATGAGTGATCTAGAATAGGTTTGAAATAATTTGGGGTTCAATTGGGTTTAATTTGGGATTTTTTTGTAAAGGGGTTAAAGTGAGTCAAATTGGGCTAACTTGGGCTAAGGTTGGTCTAGTGTTAGATTTAATGTAAAATTAATGTTGAGAAATGTTTATGGGGGTGCTACAAAGAGTTTTCAACTTTGGTTGGGCTTTGATTTTGGGATTTGGGCCTATTTGGGTTAGGTTTGGGTTTAGGCCAAAAATGGGGATTTTGGTTTGGATTAGGTTTGGGTGGAGTTTAGGTTCAAATTTGGGGAAAATCAAGTTAGTGTTTTGTTTGTGGGGATGTCAGGAAGGTTTAATAAAAGATTTGGGGCTAATTGGAATTGAATTGGGTTGGTTTGGGCTAAGTTTAGGTCATGGGCCAAAATTGGGCTTTAGGCTTCAAATTGGAATTGGATCCAAATGTCAATCAAATTGGGCTTGGATTTGGTCTAAATTAATATTGGGGATATTGAATTGATGTTTAGAATTGAATTGGGTCAAAGTTGAGGTCAATTGGGTTAATTTGGTTTGACATTGGGCCCACTTGGGTTAAGAATGGGTCAAATTGGGGGTTTTGGTAAAAGTGGGTTAAATTGACAAAATTGACCTATGGTGTAGTTGAACAAAATGAAGTTGGGAATATTTGGGATTTTCTGTAATTTTCTGGAATGTTTTTGGAGTTTTTGGAATTTTTGGTTAAGCATGGCATTTTGGGTATTTGGAGGTTATTTGGGGGTATTTTTGGAAATTTTGGTATATTTGGCTAAGGATGATCAATTTGAATAGTGGGAAATGTTTAGGACTGATTTTTAGGAATTTTGGGTAATTTAGGCAATTTTGCAAATTTTGGATAGTTTCAAGGACATTTGGTAGGTTTAGCGGGTGTAGGGCCCCGGGGGTTAAAAATTGAAATTTTGAAAAAAATGATGATTGATCAAGTTTGAGTAGAATGAAATCACTTTGGTTAAGCCATGAAGCCATATCAAGCCCATAAGAGCCATGAGAGGACTCATTTGAGGCATTCACTATGTTGTTCTTAACCCTCTCGCCAAAGGCACAGGGGTTAAGGTCCATCCATATGAATTACCAACATGAGTCAGGAAGTCAAGCTAGGTATGAATGGTTTTAGGATTTGGAATGTGTGTGAAAGTTTAATGTGTGTGCAAGTCAACCCTCACCAGACCAGGCCACCCAGGGTAGTCCTAAGGCCAAAGAGTCCTATAGGGAACTCATCCTTTAAACCTCCACATTTGATCTTAACCCTCCAAGTGACTTGGGGGTTTACAATCAAACTTATGGGGTTTGCAGGGAGTTTAAGAGGTGTTTAAATTTCTAAGTGGTGGGTTCCATTTCTAGTCCTCTAAGATAGTCAAAGGAAAGCCTAAGGCTAGATCCTAAGTACTAAGGAGAGAGAAGAGAAAAGGCCTCATCAAAAATGAGGTCAACAGTCCACCGTCATCAGCCAATTTTATGCTTACATTAAATTTCCTGCTCTTGAAAATGGCAGTTGTCTCATATCCTGAAAAAGCTTCAAATATTTACCTATATGTGCTCCCCCACTACTAGCATGAGACTGAGAGTTCTTGATATTTTTGCTCACAACAATCATCATTTCAGAAAATGCATCAGTATTGTCTACGATATTTTATGGCAAGCTAGTTTCTATAATATCACCCCTGACTTCTTTCTCCTTATTTTTCATAATTGTAAAAAAAAAGACAATCTAATTATGCAATTGCAAATTTCAATTTATACTATTTATAAATTAATTAAATCATCCTAAAGGCTCTTTTAATTAGAAGTAAACTCAAATCTAGTTGTCATACTACTTTTTTCACGAACCAATCCGAGAATATAAAATTAACTAAGGTCAGAAAGGTTGTTCTAATGATGAAAAATATTTCTAAAAATTAATATTATTCGACAATAACATTCATATAGGAAAGAACCATTAATCCATGATATATCACAAGCAATTTTATCATAAAACACATAATATCATCTAGTCTACTACAGTAACACAAGTAAAATATTAAACTGACATAACATTACAAAAAACTACTATATATCGTTCATGGCCCTTTTTCTGTTTAAAAGTTTCCCTTCCTATCAGACATCCCTATCTAAGGAACATTTTTTTTAAATAACTTTTAACTAGTTCGTAAAGTTTAAGCAACTTCATGAATAATTAATTATTTATCATGCATTAAATATTATGCAAATGCCCAACATGATTTCTCGAATGACCATGTTGATCAAATAGTTAAACTTTAATTATCAAATCTTTATTTATCATTTTATTACTTTACTTATCTTTAAAACTAATCAATTGCATTTTTTTCATCTCGTTTTTTAAAATTTTAAAAGATATCTCAAGAGCACGAGTATAATAACATCTTATGCTAACACTATATATAGGGTGACTCTTGATAGACTTAATAATAAAATTTTCATTTTCAATTATTTCATTCCTTTAAATCATTAATTTCATTTAGTTTTTATTTAATGTGAAATGAAAAAGTAAAAACTAAAATAATAAAATAATCATTTCTCTTTCATTTGTAAACGTGTTTTTAATGTTGACAAATAAGTGAAACATTGTCAAATATAAGAATTGAATTTAATGCAAACAAAAATAATAATTACTCACATTAACCATTCAAAAACCTTCTTATAAGCTTAAGCTTCCACATTACTTCCTCTTCCTATCACCCACATAAGCACATGTAGGAAGATTTTAAATTTTCTTTCAATTCTAATCACAAATTCTAACTAAAAGAAAATCAATCTCTCTCTCTCTCTCTCTTTCTATATATATATATATATATATATATATATATATATATATAACTCTTACCTTAGTGGAAGGGACTCTAGTCTAACTTCTATGACTAGATTCAATGATAGTAATCAAAGAGCTGGTCTCTATGATCTGGATTTCAAGGGGAATCATTTACCTAGAGGAGGGGGCACATTTGGGAAAGACTGGATAAGATTCTGGCAAACAGTTTGTGGATTTCACACTTTCTTCTCACCTTTGTTACTCATCTCAGCTTAGCTGGTTCTGACCACAGACCATTACTCGTCTCAATTACTTCCCCTTGTAATCAGGTTTTGCCTTCTCCTTTTAGATACCTTAACATGTGGTCATATAATCCTAATTTTATTCACACTATTTCCACTGCTTGGGGTGGAATTACACATTCTGAACCCTTCACCAAATTGTATCTGTTGCATGGTAAGGTCAGTAAAGCCCTTAAACAAAGGGGCTGGAATTCATTTGGCAATGTTTTTGAGGCTGTGGCTGCTGCTAAAAAGAGTGTCTCCCAGCTGGAAATGGAGGTGCAGAATGGTACTGCTGAGGAAAGGGATTTGCTGATTGGACAAGAAAACCTACTCATTGCTATAGAAAGGGAGGAGTTGTTTTTAAAACAGAAAGTTGCTGTGAATATCTTCAAGGAGGGAGATAGAAATACCAAATTCTACCATGCCTATATCAAGTTTAGAAGGAAGTGCAATACCATCCATTCCATTCAAAATTTTGAGGAGAGATGGATCAATGACAATGCTAAAATTTCTGTTGATGCTGTGAGACATTATCAACAGTTGGTACACATCTTCAAATCACAGAATCTCTTCCTATTTTAAATAAATGAGGATCTTCCCAAATATATGATTTACAATCATTCTTGAATTTCTTAATATATTTGTTATTCATCCCATAAGGTAAAATATTGCTAACCAAATAGTTAACTATATCAGCATACCAAGGCTTTTGCAATCCTTGAATGACATATAACTGTTCATCAGGGAAGTTCTCATTTATAATTTCTTCATAATTCTTTACTTTATTATTTTTAATTCTTGATAAATGATCAGCAATTTGGTTGTCAGTTCCTTTTCTGTTTAATATTTCAAAATCAAATTCTTGTAAAAGTAAAACCCATCTGATCAATCTAGGTTTAGCATATTTCTTAGATATTAAATACTTAATTGCAGAATGATCAGTATGTACGATACATTTTATTCCAAGAAGATATGGTCTAAATTTATCAAAGGCATATACTATTGCTAACAGCTCTTTTTTAGTAGTAGTGTAATTTATTTGAGTTTCATTTAAAGTTTTGATAGCATAATATATCATTTTGAAAATTTTCTCATATTTTTGTCCTAATACAGCTCTGATTGCATAATCACTTGCATCACACATTAATTCAAAATATTTATTCCAATCAGGTGCAACAATGACAGGTGCAGTGTTTAATTTTTCTTTTAGAATATTGAGTGCATTCAGACAATCTTCATTAAATTCAAATTTAGCTTCTTTTTCTAATAAATGGCAAAGAGGTTTAGCAATTTTAGAAAAATCCTTTATATATCTTCTATAAAATCCAGCATGACCCAAAAAAACTTCTCACTTCAGTAACGGTATTAGGTGGTTGAAGTTCAACAATAATTTTCACTTTTACCTGATCAACTTTCATCCCTATTTGTGAAATTTTATGTCCAAGTACAATTCCTTCTGTGACCGTAAATTGACATTTTTCCCAGTTTAGAACTAAATTTGTTTCTTCACATCTCTTCAAAACTTTCGTTATATTTTCCAAGCAAGATTCAAAAGAAGTTCCAAATACTGAAAAATTGTCCATTAATACTTCAATTCCTTTATCAATCATATCACAAAATATTGACATAATACATCTTTAAAAAGTTACAGGTGCATTGCATAATTTGAAAGGCATTCTTCTAAAGGCAAATGTTCCATAAGAAATTGTAAATGTTGTCTTTTCTTGATCCTCAGGAGCAACGCGTAATTCATGATAACCAGAATATCCATCCAGAAAACAGAAATATGAGTGTCCAGCTTGTTTATCCAACATTTGATCCAAGAAAGGTAAAGGAAAATGATCCTTTCTAGTGGCGTTATTTAATTTTCAATAGTCAATACAAATTCACCATCCAGTAACTTGTCTTGTTGGGATTAATTCATTTTTATTATTAACAATGATAGTTACTCCTCCTTTCTTCGCAACACAATGAATAGGACTTACACATTGGCTATCCAAAATAGGATAAATAATTCCAGCATCTAACCATTTCAAAATCTCTTTCTTAACAACCTCTTTCATTATTGGGTTCAATCTTCTTTGAGGTTCAATAGTGGGTTTACAATTTTCTTCCATTAAAATCCCATGCATACAGATTGAAGGGCTTATTTCTTTTATATCTGCAATAGTCCAACCAAAAGCTTTCTTATAATTCTTCAGAAGTCCAATTAATTTTTCTTCTTGATCTTTGCTTAATTTTGAAGATATAATTACAGGTAATGTTAATGAATTTCCAAGAAATGCATACTTTAAATATGCAGGTAACATTTTTAATTCCAGTTTAGGGGCTTTTTCAATTGAGGGTAAAAGTATATCATTTTTAGTTGAGTCTAAAATTTCCCAATTTTCATGAATATAATGAGTTTCTTCAGATAAATTTTCTTCATTTAATTTTTCTATTCCTTCATTTAATGACTCATTATATAACATAGATTCTTTATCTTTATCATCAAAAATGACCTTACATTTTTCTTAATAATGCTTTTCAATTATATAATCAAAAATATCCATCCGATAGCATTTTTCTTTATCAGGATACCTCATTGATTTTAGAACATTGAATGTTATCTCTTGATCGTTAACTCTCATCCTTAATTCTCCTTTTTGCACATCAATCATAGCTCGTCCGGTAGCTAGAAAAGGTCTCCTTAAAATGTTAGGTATTTCTTTATCTTCTTCCATATCTAGAACAATGAAATCCACAATGATGATAAATTTATCTACCTTAATAAGAACATCCTTTATAACTCCTTTAGGATAAGTGATCGATCGATCAGCTAACTGAAGAGTTACAGTAGTAGGAGAAATCTCTCCTAAATCTAACCTTCGAAAGATTGAAAATTGCATCAGATTAATACTAGCTCCTAAATCACATAAGGCATTTCCACAGAATTTTTCTCCAATAGCACATGGTATAGTGAAACTTCCAGGATCTTTAAGTTTCTAAGTTAATTTCTTCTGAATTATTGCACTACATTCTTCACTTAATGCAACAGTTTCATAAGCTTCAAATTTTCTCTTCTTGCTTAAAATATCTTTCATAAATTTTGCATAGATTAGCATTTGCTCCAAAGCTTCAGCAAATGGAATGTTGATGGTAAGTTTCTTAAAAATTTTGAAGAACTTAGAAAATTGATGGTCAAGCTTCTGATGTTTTAGTCTTTGAGGAAAAGGTGGTGGTGGTCTTTCAACTTCCACTTTAATAGGTACTACAGTCTGATCTTTACTTGGAGAAAGGGTACCTTTAGGTTTTTCAATCTCTTCAACTGTTTTCTCTTTTTCAATCTCATTCCGTGTTTTCTCTTTTAATTCCTTTCCACTTCTGAGTTGTACAAATTTTGCTTGTTCATGTTCTTTTCCAGATTCTTTAGGATTAATTTCGACATTTTTAGGCAGTGTTCCTTGATGTCTGTAATTAATGAAATTAGCGATTGAACCATCTGATTCTCAATATTACGAATATCAGTGTTTTGACTTTGTAGTTGATTGCTTAGTTACAAGATCAATTCTTCTACAGACAACTTTTTTTGCTTATTGTTATAACAAGGAGGGTAAGTTGGTCTATAGTTTGAATTTTCTTGATTGTTCCAATTTGGATTAACTTGATTATTATTCCATTGTTGATGTCCATTACTCCAATTAAAAATAGGATGATTTTTCCAACCAGGATTATAATAATTAGAATAAGGGTTATTAATTTTACTAGCAATAGTTTGCAAAGTTTCCATTGTTTGAGAATCATCAGAATTTGCAGAATTATCATTACTTACATGCGATATGTTAATAGCAAAATTATCTAATTTCTTAGATATCGCAGCCACTTGTGAAGCTAAAATAGAAAAGGCTTCATTATCTTGAATACTTGTCATTCTTTTAGGATTAAACCTTTTAGAAGGCCATTGAAAATTATTATTAGCCATTTCTTCAATTAAGGTGTAAACTTCTTCAAATGTCTTAGCTATTAAAGAACCACCAGCAGCAGCATCAATAATAGATCTAAGTGATCCAATAAGTCCATTATAAAATGTTTGAATTATTAACCAATCTGGTAAATCATGATGAGGACATTTTCTTAATATTTCTTTCAATCTTTCCCAAGCTTGATAAACTGTTTCTCCATCAAATTACGTAAATGAAGTAATATCATTCTTAATTTAGCAATTTTAGAACGAGGAAAATATTTAGCAAGGAATGTTTGTGCCATATCTGCCCATGTTTTAATAGAATAAGTTGCTAATGAATTAAGCCACATCTTTGCTTTATCTTTTAAGGAAAAAGGAAAGAGTCTAAGCATAATAGCATCATCAGAAACATTTTTATATTTAAAGGTAGCACAAAGTTCTAAAAAACTAGCAAGGTGTAAATTTGGATCCTCATTAGGTGTTCCTCCAAATTGATTATTTTGAACCATTTGAATAATAGAAGCCAAAAGAATTAGCATCTAGAGTTGGCATTTGAATACTAACATAAAGTTCATCAACTGTAGGGTTTGCATATTCCCTTAATGGTTTATAAATATTTTGTTCATTAATTTCGATTGGATTTTGATTATTGTTATGTAAGTTAGTCATTTCTTGATGTTTTGAAATTTTTTTTTCCTTTTTTAATTCTTTTAATTATTCTTTCTAATTTAGAACAAAAAGGTAGTAATCCTTTAGATCCAGAACTACGCATAAAATTTAAAATATATATTTTTTTATTTTTATGTTTTTATTTTTTTTTTACTTTTTATTCTATTCTATCCCCTACAACGGTGCCAAAAACTTGATGCGATGCGACTTTATATATGCTTTTAAATACAAGAATTTAATACCACTTTTTAGAATATTTAATTCCTGGCAAATGACTTCAAAAACTTGATGTACAATGTTTACTTTTACTTATAAATTTATATTTAGATTTTATAATAATTATTCTAAAAGTCACAATTTTAAACACAAGTATACGTATCATTCAAGTAATACAGGGCTTTAGTGGAGTCTCAGTTATTGATCCCATAGGGATAATGTTTTTATAAAAAGTAAGAAATGTAAGAAATATTTTGGAATTTTTCAAATTTAAAGTAATATATATATATATATATATATATATATATATATATATATATATATATACTTCTTTTATTTTCAAATTTAATTTACTAATAATTTTTACTATAAGCAAGTAAGCGAGTAAGCGATAATAAAAGTAAAGTAAGCAGTAACTAAAATTCAATGCAAGTATAAAAGCGACTTTATCCTTTTCAACTAATCCAAGATTTTTAGAAAAATTATCTTTTGTGGGGAATTTAGATTATGGTATTGTGCCAAATAGAACCATTCATATTCTTCATCCTTGGTCCAGGTGCAAAGAACATTGACTAATCTATAGATCGGTTCAGGATGTTTTATTAGTAGAATGTGCTAATCTAGGCTCACACTACTAGATGTCCAAGGGTGGCTATGGTTGGCCCTACCAGTGATCCGTTCCCTCTCTATAAACCAAATTATTAGAATTTAGTCTATCACTCTAAAAACTAATTAATTTTATGCCCAATAAATAATATCTTACTATTTATTTGCACTTCACCTTAAATAACCCACGTATAGCCTGCGATTACCTAAGCATTCATGTGATATCTACTAGTTAAAAATTTATCTCCGGATAGGTCTCAAAATTCTTCAACAGGTTTTAACAATTTAAATGGCAAATTTAAAAAGTAAACTAAGATCAGGTATTAATATCATCACAATGATTTAAATATTTTAAATTTAATTCTCTTACAAAATTTAATTAATTTATTATCTTTTATATTTGAAAGGAGAAAGATAACTAACTACTCAGAACACATTGAAATCACACAACAAAACATATTTATAAAACTTTGAACCAAGTTACCAATACTTATCTGAAGTATTCCTTCAAGTGATCTGTTGACTTCTACTGACTCCAAAGCAATGATGAAAGACTTCAACAACAACAACACACAATAAATACTCAAAATAAACTCACTGGATACAAAGTAAAGTGGCTCCCTAAGTGTGGAAAAGACTAAAAAAACTAAGTAAAACTAGAGGGCAGAGAGAAGGTGCTAATGGGGGCGATTTTCTCTGTATAATGGGCTCATATTTATAGAGCTCTGAATTTGACCAGGGGTTGCTTAAGGAACATCTTCAAAATTCATCCAAATTCAATGAATCTTTTGAAAAATAACTGTCGCGCCTAAGCGCAGGGATCTGGCGCTTAGGCGCCGGACCATGTGACCAGGTCTTTGCACCTCTTCACTTTGGATCACACTTCTTCGCGATTAAAATTGTTTCCTTATGTCCAAATGCATTGTATCACCTGTCCTATATATTAGGAGTAACTTCAAGTCTTCTAGAAGCTCCAATAACCGCTTAAATCCATCAAAATAACTCCCCAAAATCATCAAAAAATCTTAGCAGCGTCTGTATCGAGCTGGTGCTTAGACGCCGGATTCTGGCGCCTAGGCGCCAGGCCAATAATTCCAATATTTTGCTCCATAAGGTCCATTTTTGCTCCTTTTTACTCCTTTTTCCCTCTTTTTCTTTCTTGGAGTCTTCTTTAATCATCTACATCCAAAAACATGGAAATACCTTTCATTAAAGAATAATATCCTTAAGAATTGAATCATAAATAAGGCATATAAATGGGTATTTTTTAGGTAGATCAGCGGACTAGTTTATCGTGGGCCTGGATCATCTTGGCTTGATACAATTCCAAAATTCTACTACGCTGAAAGTCATTTCCCTTCCAAGCTTTCCAATTCTTCCAGTCGGCTTCTGTAGTAATCTTGCTTGCGACTGCAATTCTGAGCGACGGAAGATGAACCTCCAGTGGTAGAATAGCCTCAAACCCATACACTAGAGCGTAAAGTGTAGACTGGGCGAGAGTTCTGAATGTTGTTCTGTAAGACCATAAGGCTTCTAATAAATTCTCGTGCCAATTTCTCTTGTTTTCATCCAAGGTTTTCTCTAGGATTTGGACGAGATTTTTATTAAAAGCCTCGGCCAAGCTGTCCGCTCTCGGGTAATTGATCGTCGAGTAGCGCCAGTCGATCCCGTGCCTTCTATCAAAATTATTGATCTTCGTGCTTTTGAATGCGGAACCGTTATCTGAGATGATTCTGCTAGTGCCCCGAAACGGTAAACGACTTGATTCTTGAAAAATTGTAACACATGATGTGCCTTCACTTCTCTGAGCGGTACTGCTTCTGCCCACTTGGAAAAGTAATCTGTCGCTGCAAGGATGAAGCGTTGTCCTCTCGAAGAAGGCGGTTCTATTGGACCCACGATATCTGTGCCCCAACACTCAAATGGCTACGACACAATTGTCGAATGTAGCACATTTGGAGGTTGGTGTAGAACCACTCCATGCACTTGGCACTGGTGATAGCTCTTGGCAACTTTCATGCAGTTGGTCATCATTGAGGGCCAGTAGTACCCTAGTCTTTTAATTTACATTTTTATCTTCGGACTCAATTAATGAGCGCCACAAAGCCCTGAGTGCACTTCTTTAACAATTTCACGAGCCTCGGACCCGCTCAAGCACCTTAGCCACATCTGATTGAAAGACCTTCTGTATAAGGTATTTTTTATTAATACGTATGATAGAGTTCTTTTCTTGATCTGATGGGCTACTAATTTATCGTCCAGTAGGTTTCCTGTTTTGCAGGTAGTCTATTAATGGCTACCGCCAATCTTCTGTAGTTTTTGTTACTGCTGCAACTGTTTCTTCTTCTTTTTCCGATTTGTGCATTGTATCCATGTTGAGTTGTGATAGGACTTGTCGTCCTTGAACTGACATTTCAGCTGACTCATCCTGTAAGCAAGCAAATTCTTTTGCAAGGCGGGCTAACGCATCGGTGAAAGCATTTTCTCTTCTGGGAATCTTGTAGATCACTACATTCGGAATCTGCTTTAATATATTCATTGCATACTGAAGTACTGCTCGAGTCTTTGTTTCAGAATTTTGTATTACCCTACAACTTGTTGTATGCTTAACTGAGAATCGCCGTAGATGTTGATGTCGGTTATACCCATCTGAATGGCTAACTCCAGTCCGATTATAAGAGCTTTGTATTCTGCTTCATTGTTCGTACACAGTTCTGTTAAATGGTAGGAGTACCTTAACATCCCCCGCTCCAATGTTATAAATATTAGTCTGATTCCTGCCTTACCGGGCATTATCGTTTATAATTCTTTATCCTTCTGTGCTGATGACGCTCCGTCGAAGTACAGTTCCCAACGTCAATCATCGGGGTCTTCTAGGCTCATTATCTGCTCGTCTGGAAAGTCGTCTTTGAGAGGCGATTCTGCCGATAAAGGGTGTGCTGCGAGGAAGTCTGCGAGGAAGTCTGCTAGGACTTGTCCCTTTACGGTACGAAGAGGAACGAAAGTTATATCGAGTTGCAATAATATTATCGACCACCTAGCAAGTCTGTCGGAAATCGTCGGGCGGGTTATTAAGTTTTACAATGGATTAAACTTTGAAATAAGGTTGACCTTATGAGAAAACATGTAATGCCTGAGCTTTTGTGTGGCAAAAATCAGGGCCAAACAATGATTTTCAATAGGAGGATACTTTACTTCCGTCAGAATTAGACGGCGACTCAGGTAGTAGAGAGCATTTTCTTTACCCTCGTCATTGACCTGGGCTAGTAGGGCTCGGAGGGAGTCATATGAAGCTGCGGTATAAAGTATCAAAGGTCAACCCAAGACTGGGGCTGCTAATACAGGAGGTGTCATTAAATACTGTTTGATGTCTTCGAAGGCATGTTGACATTTAGAGTCCCAAGTAAACTTGGAATCTTTCTTAACCAAAGTAGAAAAAGGCGGACACCTTCCTGCCAAATTAAAAATAAACCGTCGAAGATATGCCAACTTCCCTTGAAATGATCGTAGTTGTTTCAAAGTTTTAGGAGGCGGCATTTCTAAGATAGATTTAATCTTCTCCGGATCGATTTCAATTCTGCGATGCCGAACAACAAATCCTAAGAATTTCCCAGAGGCAACACCGAAGGTGCATTTCAAGGGATTCATCTTAAGATTAAATTATCTTAATCGCTCGAAAATAATTCTCACATCACACAAGTGATCTTTTATCAACTTTCTTTTGATGACCACATCATCCACATAGCACTCGACTTGGTTGTGAATGAGATCTTAAAAAATTCACGTCATTGCTCTTTGGTACATTGCTCCTGCGTTCTGCAATCTGAAAGGCATCACTGTGTAGAAGTATACTCCGATTGGCATTTTGAAGGCTGTGAGCTTTTCGTCTTCTGGTGCCATCTTTATCTGATTGTATCCCGATGATCCATCCATGAAAGAAAAGACTACGTGTGTCGAAGAGATGTCGATCATTAACTCTGGAATTGGTAGCGGGAATTCATCTTTTAGGCATGCTTTGTTCAAATCTCTGAAATCCACGCAGATTCTGATCTGACTATTCTTCTTTCCGACTGGTACCACATTGGCTAACCAAGTTAGATATTGTTCTTCATGGAAAAATTTAGTGTCGATTAGCTTCTTAACTTCAGTTATTACTTGTTGTTCAATCTCTAAATGCATTCTTCTCGAAGCTTGTCTGACTGGAACGACAGTGTGATCCACTCCTAGCTTGTGAACTGCCACTTCTGGAGCTAAACCCAGCATTTCATAGTAACTCCAAGCAAAACAGTCCTTGAATTCCATTAGTAGTTTGATCATATTTTCAGAGTCTTCTTTATTGAGTAAGGTGCTGACAAAGGTCGGCCTAGGCTCTTCGCTAGTACCTAAGTTAACTTCCATTAACTCGTCTATTATAGATTTAATTTATTCTTCAAATTCCGGTGGAGCGTCTCCAATTGGTTAGTCCTCGATATCATCTGAAGCTTCCAAGAAGTCTTCATTAAGCTCACAAGAGACAACCAAACAAAATTCTGTATCATCAGCTGGCCCTACTGTACCGAATCCAAGACCATGCTTTGAATTGGGAGGTCGACTAACATTATTCCATAATTTTTCAAAGCGTTGTGATTAATCCTTTGACCATTGCTTAGGTAAGACACCTCGTTGCATCAAATTTTGAACAAAGGGAGAATACCACTCAAAAAGAAATTCCATTAATTCAGAAGAAGCAACATCTTCAAATTTTACATCATTTTCAGTATTGAAAGAAGAAGCACCACAGTAGAACTTGATTGGTTTAACATCTCCACCATGTACTTCCTTAACCAATGATACACCTAAAATATATAGTATTTTTATGCACATTTTTATACCTATTTTTAATGATATTGCACTTTAATGGAAGGTATTTTGTGTTTTTCTTGTAGATATGATGAAAATGGATGGTCACGATGAAAGGAGAAAAATTGGATCAAATTTGGAGCAAAAATAATGAAAAATCAAAATTTTGGCACTGGCGGCGCTTAGCTGCCACAATTAAAAATCGAAATTCAAATGAATTTGGCGCCAATTTCAAAGGGGATGGAATGCAACTCTTGGTGGTAACTACCATAACTTCCTTTGGGCGGCAAGTTTGAATGAAGGGGTGTGTTCCTTGGTAGATACATTAAATCTGGACACATTTTTGAAGAGACACCAAGGCACCTTTTGGTTTACTATTTAAAGAGAGTCTTGATAGTGGTTAGCTTAATAAGAAGTTTTAGTGTAGGTGCAATTAAGTTTTCAATATATGAGCAAATAATCAAAATTTAAGCTACCCTTTATCAACGCAAGTATACGTGTCATGCAAGTAATACAGGGCTCTATTGGAGTCTTGGTTATCGATCCCACAAGGAAGTTGAGATTACGAACCAACTAATTTCTATCAAATCTACGTAAATTAAATGGAATCTTACTAAAATTTATCAACTACTACTACTACTACTATTGATTATGAAAATGTAATATAAGAAAGTATCTTTCCCTTTGTTAAGAGAATTAAGTGAATGGATAAATCTAATTAATTTAATTGTATTGTGCCAAATAGGAGCATACCTATTCTTTACCCTTTGGTCCAGGTATAAAGAACATTGACTAATCCTATGTTTGTTTACTAAATCTGCGGCTAGGCTGGGAGGATACCGGCTGTCACTTCAGAGCTTCCACGTTCCCCTCACTTGAGGGCTAACATCTACACTTTAGCACCCAAATGATAGGACCAAATTGAGGATTTTAGCCTGTCACTCTAAAATCTCCAATTCTACGCCCGATAAATAATATTTCCCTATTTATTTGCACCCTCCTTTCAAGGACTTTGACCTCCCCAAATCTCGGATGTAATCTTTACTTTTAGTTGCAAACAACAAATTTTAACATTTCAATTGGCCAAATTGATAGTAAAATTAAGATCTAAGTTAATTATTATCACAATTTTTTTAATTTTATAGGCACATTAATGTTAATTTTCCATTTCACATAATTTCATAACAAGGAGAAAGAAAATAGAACTACTCAAAATGCATGGGAAGAACACAATAACACTTGAATTTCATATCTAAAATAATACAAAAACACAACTTATCTCGAGTTTCTCCCCCAGCAGACTCCTTGAAGTTCCTTTGTCTCTTCCTTTTCGTACAATTCACAATCAATTTTTACACTTAAAAACTCTAAACTCACTATAAAACTCTACTATAACACTCAATAGACTCTCTAATGACATCTAGTGGACTCTCTTCAACTTTTAGTGGACTCTCTTCGACTCTTAGTGGACTCTTTTCGACCTTTTTCATCTCTATTTATAGATGTAGGAAGTTCTCCAAAGGTTGCCTCGGCTCCTCTTCAAAATGAATCCTGATTCGATGAATCTGTGAAGAATTAACTGTCTTGCCGTCGGTGGGCTCGATCTCGCCGTCGGCAGGCTTCTAGAAGCAGGGCATTCTTAACTGTCTCACCGTCGTCGGCGGGCTCGATCTCACTGTCGGCGGGCTTCTATATAATATTGGATGAAGTCTCTGGAAAATCTCACCGTCGACGGGCTATTCCTCGTCGTCGAGATAGTTCAAATTTCTTCCCTTTTTGCCCTTTTTTCTCCGAATTTGTTCCTTTTTGCTCCGAATTCATTCCTGCAACATTACAAAGGAAATACCTTCCTTTAAAGTGCAATATCAGTCATTTTAATGCAAAATCAATACTAAATTATCATTATATTTTTTTTTGATCAAAATCTCCCAAACTTAACTATTACTTGTCCTCAAGTAATCATTGTACTACATAAAAGTAATGGTTTCATGTAGTAAAATTTTAATTCAAAAAAATACTATGAATCTATTTAAATAAGGATTATAGTAAAGTTTGTCGGAAAGATTTTCAAGTGATTAACTTAATTTGATAGACTTAAGACCTTCTAGTTATTAAGTGTAAGAATTCTAGTTTTCTATTTATTTCAAGAATGACTACATATTGCAATATTAAATCACTCAGAATATTAAGATAGGAAATTCATGAAAATACAATTAGCAAAAGACTAATTCATATATATATAAGTTCGGAAATGTAATCAAATTTTACCCTTTAGATCGATCCAAGTGAAACCAATTTTTGATAAGGCATATCCTCAAGCTTCTCCACACTTACTTTTTCTTTTCTTTTGGATTGATTTTCAATCCTAAATATTTTTCTTTCTTTTCAGGGATTGCTTTTCAATCCTTTTTCTTTTTTTTTCTTTTCTTTTCTTAAATGAGGATTACTATATATGGATAGTCTGTTAATGATTTTGAACTTCACTTTTCTCGCTTTAAATTTGAAATTTCTAAAACATTTCTTTGCTCTATATACACCTCATAGTTTTCACATCATTGAGTTCCACTTCTTTTTTTCTCAACTAAATTCCTAAGATCTTTAATATCTCAAAAATATAGTTTTCTTTACTATAAATAGTTAACTATTATCTTGTTCTCTTAAACTAAATATCTTAATCTATCAAATAAATTAATCGCTAAAAATATTTCTTAAAACTTTTTGTAGCACTTAAATTAATGAATTCTAGTTAATTGAATTAAACTCACTACATGAAATCATTTTTATAATAAGTTTTTGAAAAATATTTAATTGAGAATATGCAATAGTTAAGATAGTTTTTCTTCCCTCCCCCAAACTTAAATTTTTCTATCTATTCATGTAGGGTGAAAGAAAAATACTTTAAATTATCCCATACCTTAGTTCTTCCAGTGTTCCTTTGAAATTTTTGCAGGATCTTCGCCTCTTCTCTTCATTTTACTTGTACTGCTAAATTTCTCTAGGCACATCTATTATTAGAGAATATATTAGGTAAAGAAATTTTCGGGATACACAAACAATACTAATACTATTACTTTTATACTAAACATAGGATTAAACATTACACAATAACCACAGAGTTTTTATTAATCACAGTTACATTTATCAACTAAAGAATAAAGAAAGCTCTCACAATTCTAACCATAATAACCAACATCCACATCAAAATACACAAAAGTAAACAACCACAATAAAACTACAATACTAAATCAAAACAACTAACATAACACAAACATCCATATAAAACATCACAACACAGAATCTAATCAAATGTCAAAATATAACTTTTTTCAGATCCTCGCCGTCGGGGGACAAAATCTCGCTGTCAGTGGCCTAGTTCCATTAATTCACAAAAGTTTCTGTAAAAAGCAGCCTTCGGCGGCATCGAGGGCGCCGTCAGCGGGTTAGTTCAAAAATTTTCTTTCAAAGTTTTTTACTTAATTTCAAGCCTCGTTAACGTCCGATTAATCTTTTTAAACATATCTTGACTATGATTAGATGTTAATTAACTCAAATAAACTTACTCAACACAAACAACACACATTTTCATATATATAAAATCCAAGTATTACAATATTAAGCCTAATAAGGTATTTTCTCAACCTACAATAATTCAGCGTCACAATCCAAACCACAACACACAAAACGCTGAAACAAAACAAGCACATAGTGCACTATCTCCTCTATAAAGAGATCAAAATATCTAAAAACAAGTAAACACACATAAACACAAATTCAAAACAAACAAACATAACACATAACAGTGAACGTCCTTTACTCGTCAGTATCAGTACTAAACTCCTCTCTAATGTCACTCATGGATTGTAAATGAACAAAGAGATTTTAGAATGCCCTGAAAAGAAATTCTTCAGTAGAATCTTCTTCAATCCAACCTTTCTTCCTCATAAGGCATATAAAAATCGCTTCCAGGTGTCCAGAGTGATCAAATTGTTCCTTTATCCTCCAATCAATATGATCAAACAGATCTGAGAGGTTATTGATTGATGTCATCACATTCTCCATCTTTCTATCTACTCCTGAGAGTCTACATAATATCATGTCAGTTTTATTAGTCCAGGGCCTCAGGGTTGAAATACTTCGTGATGATCTCTCCTCAACTTCTTCAGTATTGCTATCATTATCCAATGTAGGAAACATATTAGTAGGATCTAAAGGTTTCCAGGGCAGAAGTACCTTTTCCCAGGCTTCATATGAAACTTGGAATTGACTGCATAGTGCGAAGATTGTAGAAGGATGTCCAAGCCCATGAATTGTTTGATTAACAATCAGACCTAAAGTAGACTTCACAATTATCAAACCAACATCAATAGGCAGCCCAATTTGAATGCAGTAATTCAAAATAGCACCTTCAGGAGTAACTTTACTAATTCACATAGTTGGTAGCAACTTTGAAGAAATGAAGAAGTGCCAGTGCTTAGAAACGGGATTTAGAAGTGATGCAGAAAAGTTTACATACCCGTGTTCTCTCATTTCCCAATCTTTTGGCTCATCAGTAAAGTATCAATAAATTTCATTCATATTATTCCTCGTTGGGACAAAATTGGAATAATGACAAACGTGTGTATTTTTGATTGAAAATAACTCGTTAATCCTAGAAGGAGTAAAGTTTACCCATCTTCCTCGCACATAGATGACTCCCTGGTTGATTCCATGTAAGTTAGCGTAGAATTCTTTGACCACTGGTACGACTACTGCAGAGGTGGTGTAGCATAATACTTCCCAACGTCGTCGAATAATCATTTCTTCAATGAGCATCGTAGAATTCTCCAAACCTCTATTTACGAATCCTCGCTCTTTGATTAATCGCTTTTTCATCATTACCTTGTTGAAGATTCACTGAGCCTTGCAACTGATGAATTTTCTTCTATTGTAGACTAGAGATCTTGGTATTTCAGAATTATTGGAAGCCATAATTTTCAGTTTAAGTGGAATGGGTTTTCATTTTTGGAAGATAGAGCACTTAGAATTCGGATTATAGGAGTTTTAAAGGAGTTATACCTTTAAAAACAGCTAAAAACTGTCAAACTACCCCATTATCACATTTTTTAACTATCTCGCCATCGGCGGGCAACGATCTCACCTTCGGCGGGACTCTATAACTACTCAAACCAATTCTTATTGGGTAATCTCACCGTCGGCGGGCTCGATCTCGTCGTCGGCTACCTTTAAAAATAGCTAAAAACTGTCAAACTACCCCATTATCACATTTTTTAACTATCTCGCCATTGGCGGGCAACGATCTCGCCTTCGGCGGGACTCTATAACTACTCAAACCAATTCTTATTGGGTAATCTCACCGTCGGCGGGCTCGATCTCGCTGTCGGCGGCCAAGGCAAAATTTGTCTTGTTTCGCTTTGGTTCGAATGTTTTCTAATTTTTTCGCAAGGTCTCTATTTGTTATGACTATGGGTTATTATACGAGTAAAATAAGTTATAAAAAAAATTTAACAAAAGCAAGCAAACACATAAAAATAAAGATAACTATGGGTTGCCTCCCATAAAGCGCTTGGTTTAACGTCGTCAGCCCGACCTATTTAAGGTGTTAATTAGGTTGACTGAGCATTAAAACTCTTTATAATTTGGTCTCTTACCCTCATAATATAGTTTTAATCTGTGTCCATTTACTTTAAATCTTTTCCCAGTCTTTGGATCTTCAATTTCAATAACTCCATATGTATATACTTGAGTCACGATGAAAGGTCCTAACCATCGAGATTTTATTTTTCCAGGAAATAATTTTAACCTTGTGTTATATAACAAAACTTCTTGTCCTGATTCGAAACTTTTCTGGTTAATCTTCCAATCATGCCATAATTTGACTTTCTCTTTATGAATTCTATCAATATTATAAGATTCATTTCTCAATTCATCCAATTCATTTATCTGCAAAGTTAACATAGGTGGTAAAATATCACCTATAATATAATTTACTATATCAGCATACCATGATATTTTCCACTCATTTATATTATAAAGTTGTTCGTCAGGAAAATTGTCTGTAATTTCATTATCAATTTCAGATAATTCATTATATTCTAGTCTTGACAAATGATCTACAATTTGATTATCAGTTCCCTTTTTGTTAATGATTTCAAAATCAAATTCTTGCATTAATAATATCCATCTAATTAATCTTGGTTTCGAATATTTCTTTTGCATTAAATATTTAATAATAGAGAGATCAGTATGCACAATACATTTAGTTCCAATTAGATAAGACTTAAATTTATTAAAAGCATATACAATTGTTAATAGCTCTTTTTCTGTAACTGTATAATTGATTTCAGCATTATTAAGAGTTTTACTAGCATAGTGTATAACTTTGAAAATTTTATCATATCTTTGTCCAAGAACTGCTCCTATAGCATAATCACTAGCATCACACATAAGTTCAAATGGTTTCTCCCAATCAGGGGAAACTATTATAGGTGTTGTGATTAATTTATCTTTTATTAATTCAAAAGCATTTAAGCATTCTGTTGTGAATTCAAATTTCTTGTTCTTTTCTAAAAGTTGGCATAGAGGTTTAGTAATTTTTGAAAAATCTTTTATGTAACATCTGTAAAATTCAGTATGTCTAAGAAAACTTCTTACCCCTCTCACTATAGTTGGAGGTGATAATTTAGCTATAACTTAAATTTTTGCAGGGTCTACTTCCATGCCATTTTCTGCAATTTTATGTCCTAATACAATTCCTCCTGCAACCATAAATTGACATTTCTCCTAATTTAGAACTAAGTTAGATTTCTTGCATACCTCTAATACTTTTTCAAGATGATTCAAGCATGCATCGAATGATGTTCCAAATACAGAGAAATCATCCATAAATACTTTCATTCCATCATCAATTAATTTACTGAATATGGACATCATACATCTTTGGAATGTTGCAGGTGCATTACATAATCCAAAAGGCATTCTGCGAAAAGCAAAAGTTCCATAAGGACTAGTGAATGTAGTTTTCTCTTGATCTTCAGGAGCGATAGGAATTTGATGATAACCGGTATATCCATTTAAAAAACAAAAATATTTATGTACGGCTAATCTATCTAACATTTTGTCTAGAAAATGGTAATAGGAAGTGATCTTTCCTGGTAGCTGCATTTAATTTTCTATAGTCAATACATATACGCCAACCAGTGACTTGTCTTATAGGTATTAAATCATTATTTTCATTAGCCTTTACAGTCACTTCTCCTTTCTTAGGAACACAGTGAATTGGGCTTACCCAAACACTGTCCGAAATAGGATATATAATACCATTATCTAACCATTTTAATATTTCTTTCTTGACTACATCTTTCATTATTGGGTTTAATCTCCTTTGAGGATCTACTCTTGACTTATGTTCATTATCTAAAATAATTCTGTGCATACAGATTGAAGGACTAATTCCTTTAATATATGCTAAAGTCCAACCAAAAGTTTTCTTATATTTTTTAATGTGTCCAAAAGTTTTTGTTCTTGTGATTAATTTAATTCTGCCAATATAATAACCGGTAAAGTTGAAGAGTTACCTAAATAAGCATATTTCTTTCTTTTTTTATTTAAAATATCTTTCATAAATTTTACATAATTGGGCATTTGTTCTAATGCTTCTACAAAAGGAATATTTACTGTTAATTTCTTCAAAATTTCAAGAAATTTAGCAAATTGCTTATTTTTTTTATGTTGTTTTAGTCGTTGAGGAAATGGTGGTGGTGGTTTTTCTACAGAAATTTTCATAGGTATCAATGGATATTCTAAATTTTTATCTGGCTGAATCTTTTCTTTTTTCGATTTCAACTTCCTCATTTTTACTTTCTGTTTCCTTCTAAATTTTTGTTTCTAACTTTTTTCCACTTCACAACTGTATAGCTTTTATCTGTTCTTTTCCTTGGTCTTTAGGATTAATTTCCACATTACTTGGAAAAGTTCCTTGAGTTCTATTACTAAGCGCAGTAGCTATATGCCCAAGTTGAGTTTCAATATTTTTAATAGTAGTTCCTTGAATTTGTAATTGATTTCCTTGATTATGTAATTGTTGACCCATATTTATTATTACTTCTTCCATAGATAACTTCTTTTCCTTATATTGAGAATTATTATTAAATCCATGTGGATAAGAAGTTTTATAATTAGGATTTCCTTGATTAGATGAATTTCCTATTGGGTTTGAATTGTTTGCCCATTGTTGATTAGTATAATTATTATTCCAATTAAAGTTAGGATGATTCTTCCAACCAGAATTATAATAATTTGAATATGGGTTATTGGGTCTATTATTAATACCATTTAAAGTTTCATAAGCAGGTTGAACATCAACAAATTTCCCAGATGAATTCTCCTCCACTATCGTAGGAGAATAATTCATTCCATAGTTATCTAATTTCTTAGATATAGCAGCAATCTGAGAATCTAACATAGATATTGCATCAAAATCATGGATACTAGCTATTTTCTTTGGATTTAGCCTTTCAGCGGGCCATTGAAAATTGTTGGTAGTCATTTCTTCAATTAATGAATAAGCCTCATCAAATGGTTTAGACATTAAAGAACCTCCAGCGGCAGCATCAATAATAGATCTAAGAGATCCTACTAATCCATTATAGAAAGTTTGAATAATTAACCAATCTGGTAACGCATGGTGTGGGCATTTCCTAAGAAGATCTTTAAATCTCTCCCAAGCTTCATATATTGATTCCTCATCAAACTGAGTAAAAGATGTTATATCATTTCTAAGTTTAGCAGTTTTTGATGGAGGAAAATATTTGGATAGAAATTTTTGTGATAGTTCTCCCCAAGTTTTAATAGATCTAGGTGCTAACGAATTTAACCACATCTTAGCCTTATCCCTTAACGTAAAAAGGAAAAAGTCTAAGTCTAACAACATCGTTAGATACCCCATCATATTTAAATGTGGCACATAGTTCTAAAAACTCGGCAAGATGTAAGTTAGGATCTTCATTCGGTGAACCACTAAATTGATTATTTTGTACCATCTCGGATAATTGCGGAGTTTAAGCTCAAATGAATTAGTTGCTACATCAGGATTTTGGATGGTTAAGTGAATTTCATCTAATGTAGGGTTAGTGTAGTCTCTTAAAGGTCTAGGTTGATTTTCATTTACTGGATTATTTGCCATTTGATTTATGTTTATAATTTCTTTTTTTCTGTTTTCTAATCCTTCTTATAGTGCGTTCTAATTCTGAATTGTTTGGTATTAGATTTTCAGGTCCAAATTTACGCATACACAATCGAAACTACAAAAAATGGTTCGTTACTCTAGTAATAATTACTTTACTTCCCCAGCAACGGCGCCAAAAACTTGACAGTGGTTAGCTTAATAAGAAGTTTTAGTGTAGGTGCAATTAAGTTTTCAATATATGCGCAAATAATTATAATTTAAGCTACCCTTTATCAACACAAGTATACGTATCGTGCAAGTAATACAGGGCTCTAGTGGAGTCCTGGTTATCGATCCCACAGGGAAGTTGAGATTACGAACCAACTAATTTCTATCGAATATACGTAAATTAAATGGAATCTTACTAAAATTTATCAACTACTACTACTACTACTATTGATTATGAAAATGTAATATAAGAAAGTATCTTTCCCTTTGTTAAGAGAATTAAGTGAATGGATAAATCAAATTAATTGAATTGTATTATGTCAAATAGGAGCATACCTATTCTTTGCCCTTTGGTCCAGGCATAAAGAACATTGACTAATCCTATGTTTGTTTACTGAATCTGCGGCTAAGCTGGGAGGATACCGGTTGTCACTTCGGAGCTCCCACGTTCCCCTCACCTGAGGTCTAACATCTACACTTCAGAACCCAAATGATAGGACCAAATTAAGGATTTTAGCCTGTCACTCTAAAATCTCCAATTATATGTCCGATAAATAATATTTCCCTATTTATTTGCACCCTCCTTTCAAGGACTTTGACCTCCCCAAATCTCGGATGTAATCTTTACTTTTAGTTGCAAACAACAGATTTTAACATTTCAATTGTCCAAATTGATAGTAAAATTAAGATCTAAGTTACAAATTACCACAATTTATTTTATTTTATAGGCGCATTAATGTTAATTTTCCATTTCACATAATTTCATAACAAGGAGAAAGAAAATAGAACTACTCAGAATGCATGGGAAGAATACAATAACACTTGAATTTCATATAAAAAATAATACAAAAACACAACTTATCTCGAGTTTCTCTCCCAGCAGACTCCTTGAAGTTCCTTTGTCTCTTCCTTTTCGTACAATTCACACTCAATTTTTACGCTTAAAAACTCTAAACTCACTATAAAACTCTACTATAACACTCAATAGACTCTCTAATGACTTCTAGTGGACTCTCTTCGACTTTTAGTGGACTCTCTTCTACTCTTAGTGGACTCTCTTCGACCTTTTTCATCTCTATTTATAGATGTAGGAAGTTCTCTAAAGGTTGCCTCAGCTCCTCTTCAAAATGCGTCCTGATTCGATGAATCTGTGAAGAATTAACTGTCTCGCAGTCGGCGGGCTCGATCTCGCCGTCGGCGGGCTTCTAGAAGTAGGGTATTCTTAACTGTCTCACCGTCGGTGGGCTCGATCTCGCCGTCGGCGGGCTTCTATATAATATTGGCTGAATTCTCTGGAAAATCTCACCGTCGGCGGGTTATTCCTCTCCGTCGGCGGGATAGTTCAAATTTCTTCCCTTTTTGCCCTTTTTGCTCCAAATTCGTTTCTTTTTGCATTTCTTCGATAATTTTTCATTCCTGCAACAAAACAAAGGAAATACCTTCCTTCAAAGTGCAATATCAGTCATTTAAAAGCAAAATTAATACTAAATTATCATTATATTTTTCTTTGATCAAGTCTTAGGAAAGATTAGGGGAGGCTTTAGGAGGCTCTTCCACTGCCTTTTGAAGGAGAGGCTTTAGGAGACTCTTCCACTGCATTTTGAAAGGGTACTTCCATTGTTCTTCCACTGCATTTTAAGAATTTTTATTAAGAGTAGGAGTAGAGAGTAGAAAGGAGAAAAGGGTCGAGGTGAAGTCTTCTTCGTCCCACTTCTTTTCTCTGTTTTAGTTTAGTTTTTATTGAATTCTGAAGTATGTATTCTGAGTCATCGAAAGTTGGGAGACTTGCTTTGAGAAGTAGTTTAGCGAAGAGTCAAAGTTTCAGAGGAACTTCCTTAGTCTTGTGGAGAGGATTTTCAGATAAGTGTTTACTTTTAATCTTTTATTAATACTTGCTTTCATTTGTTATTTTTCTTATTATTTTTAAATTTTAATCATTGTGTTTTTGTATTTTCTCAATGCATTCTGAGTAGTTTACTTTATCTTTTTCTTTCTTAAATGGAGAAGTAATTAATTTATAAAGAATTTTTATGGAAAGTATAAGTGTTTAAAAGTTGGAAGAAGTTGTGAAGATTGATTCTGAAAACTTTGTTTACTTCTTAATTTGGTCTGTTATGTTGTAGAATTTCTCGAGATTATGTAAGATACAATGCGGTATTGTCTCATAAAAGTTAGTAAGAATCACATGCAATTATATGGGTGAGAATTGTAGTTCATATAATTGAATGTAATATTAGAAGATATTTTTATAAAAGGGAGTAAAATTAGAGGAATTTAGAGTGACGAGGCTAAAACCCCTAATTTGGTTTGCGGCTTTGAGTTTTGTTATGAAAAGTTAGCCCCCAGGTGGTGGGAATCAAGGGAACTCTAGAGTGAGAGACTGGTATCTTCCTTGCCTAACCATGTTCAAAATAATAAAAATTTCAATCTAACCTATGTTCTTTATAGAACCAAGTAAGGGTAAAGAACACATTTGCTTCTATCTGTCACAACAAATTTAAATACTTCCACAACAATACTTTAAGAATTATTACTACTTCATAAAAGGAAAGAAAAAGATATTCTAGTTAATAGTATTTTACATCTAGTGTTATTAGTTATTATAATTTTAATTTCATTGCTTAACATTTTATTAAGGAAATTTTAAAAGACAAATCAACTTTCAAAACTTTTCAAAATCAAGACATACTTTTTCAAAAATAATTAAAGAAAGTAAAAAGATAATTTTTTTTATTCCTTTAAAGATTTTCATATTGTCCCTGTGGGTTCGATATCTCGGGGCTTAATCAGAAAGTTCTATATTACTTGATAAACGATATATATACTTGCGTAGTATCCCATATTATCAAATCATAATTTTCATACCTAAAATCATCAGCGCATTTACCGGACGGTACCAAGTTTTTGGCGCTGTTGCATTTATCGGGGATCAACCACCATACCCTTTACCTTGCTAAAATAGATCGGGGTTAGAGCCATAGTCTGTACATGATGGTTAATCTTCTCGTACATTGCTTTATATTCTTCATTCTTTTTGTCTTCAAGAGAAATCTTCAACTGGGGTTTCTTTTGATTTATCAGTGTCGTTTCCTTCTTGATTTCTTCTTCTTTGGAGCTGTTCTCCCAATCAACATTAGTTACTGGCTTCTTCTGTTCAACTGTTCCACTGTTTCTTCCTCGACCTCGTCCCCGGCCTCGACCTCAGATGCGAGTTCTAAAGAAACCTTCACCATCCGCCGTAAGGGAGTGGTGAGTAACTATTGAACTAAAATTTTAGGTTCTTCGTTGCCTTGACTTTCTTTTGCTTCGTTTGGTGTGGCATTTTTGGAGAAGATAGTTTTCTTCAGAGTTGCGTAGTAAGCAGCATCTTCGTGGATTCCAATTTCGTGCACGGAGAACGGTTGTTCACCTTTGATACATTGTTCTTCTCCTTCATAATACTTTATGCAATGGTGCAGAGACGACGATACCATCCAGTTTTCATGGATCTAAGGTCGACCCAGTAGAGTTTTGAATGATGTCTCAGAATCAATTATGTGGAATTTCGCGGTTGTCCTTGCCAAATCACCGATCCTCATTGATAGTGATATTGATCCAAGTTCTCTTTCTCCTTTCTAATTGAAGCCTCTTAGTAACATTTTGTCTGCTTTGAGATCGCGGGCATCAATTTCCAAGTATGCTAACGTCCGAAGATTCATTATATTGATCAATGCTCTTGGATTGACTAACACTCTGGAAAGTGTGAATTTTCTGATAGTGACTGAGATGTACAAGGGTCGGTTGTGATCAGCTGTCCCGAGCAGTAGGTCATTGTCCGTGAACGTAACACCGTACTGTCCTTTTAGCGAGCAAACCTCATCTAAGGAATTACCGGCCATTTGAGCTAAGAAAATTTTTGGATCAAGTAAGGCCTTGATTACAGTTTCCCTCATCTCCTTTGACAAGATCAGAGCGTCGTAAATGCTTAGTTTGGCTGGTAGCTTTCGAAGATGGGCTAGCATGTTATAATCCACTTTGTTACTGGGTTCTTCAACCTCTTCCTGAATGGGAAATTCTTCCGCTGGGGTTGGCTCTTCTTGAGCAACCACCTGCTTTCCTTCATCTTTTGGTCCCATTCTTGGGGGTAGGAATTTTCCACTTCTCAAATTAACTTCTATTATTTCTTTTGAGTTTGGTGTTGGATCTGCCATTGTCTCTTCCTGAATCGGAATGACTGGCTCTTTTGCAGCTGCTTCAGAATCTAATAACTCTAATTCTATGGTAATCGGAGCTCCTTGGAATTCACAAATGAACTCATCGCTTCTTGGGCTTTCGTAGCCGCTCTTGTGGAAATCCTCTCCTTTGTCACTGTCATCGAGGTTTTGTATGATTTGAGAATTGTTATTCATATCGAAATCGAGATCCGGGTTAGGTTAGTTTTTGTTAGTTATGTAATCATTATAAACAGTCAAAATGTAACCAACACCATAAATCTTATCATTATAAGATTCCACCGGGGCAAGCAAATAATCATACAGAGTCAGAGGTTCGAGGGATTTCTCCCCCAAATAAGAAAAATCAGTCCCTACTCTACCCTTAGGAGCCTCGGTCTTCTCTTCTTCTACGAGCTTCTCCTCCTTCTGGAGTGGTTCTTTGATTGCAAGTGATAGTGGCAGCTTAGCGAGTTTCGAATTCTGAATTAAAGCGCGCACCAAAGCGGTTTGGATGTGATCCAATATTTTCATCGAAGACTTTGTCCAAAGAGTACTCCATCCATCGTCGGTCATGTATGGGTCTATTGGAACTATAGGATCGGCCGAAATGACATTGACGAAACCTCCTTTTTGGGGCTCCTTCATGTATACTTTCGGGATCGTTATGTTCCCTCGACTGAGATTATACTCAAGCCAGCTCTTGAAGGTAAATCAGTCTTATATCTTGTGTCTGAGCATCCTGTGGTAGGGTTAGTAATTCAGATGATCTTTCTTGTCGACTTCCTCTGGCCTCCAGGGCTCTGGTAACTGAAAGTCGGGCGTCTTACTCAAACTGCAGAGCATCTTAACGCTGCTTCAATCTTGAAGGGATATTCCTTATTCAAAAGATCCTTCAGGGCCCGTGTTGGGTGAGGTTGCAGTTGATCATGCTACTGTGGCAACTGATAACTCGTTCGAGGCTATTGATAACTCTGCTGAGGGTGTTGATAGTTTCGTTGTGGTGGTTGATAACTTGGCTGCGACCGTTCTGGCTATATCTGCACTGGCTGTTTACCCTTATCCACTGTCGCGATGATTCTAGATTTCTTCTCGAATGCTTTTACTGACTTCTGCTTATCAGTTTTATCGATAAAACTCAGTTGTTTTGCCTCCTCTTACAAGCTCCCGGCCTTGTTAGGTAACTTCTCAAAAGTCTTAATTGTGAATCCTTTGAGGAGAAGTGCTATCGAGAAGTGGATGCTCTTAAGCAGGATACCAAATGCATGTTGTTCCTGAAGTTGGGGTTCACACTTCATGCTTAGATTCCTCCATCAAAGGATGTAGTCCACCATGGTTTTGTTCGGTTGTTGTTGCTCGACCACAAGATCACCGATAGTGATGTGGTACTGAGCCCCAGCAAACCGTTTAACGAAAAGGTTTTCCAATTCTAAGAAAGTCTTGACTGAACCATTTTGCAATTCCACGTAACAATCAAAGGCGATCCCTGACAGGATGTTGACTAACTGATGAAAAAACAAAGCATCGCTCCCACTGGCGTTGCAGCAACTAGCACTAAAGTGTGTGACATGTTGTCGGGGGTTTACCGTGCCGTCGAAAGTCTTAAACAGAGGTGGTACGAAGCCCTTTGGGTATTGAACTGCATCAAATTCCTCGGGGTAAGGTATACTCTTCTGAATAGATGCTCCATTCTTGGACTGGGCTAAGGCTTCTCACACCTGTTGTTCCACCATGTTTTAATATCCTTTTAGGGTATCAAGCTTTGCGCATAATTTTTATTTGGTTGCTCATCTCCATTGATTGACGTAATTTCCTTTCCTCCGTTGGCGATGTGAATGACTTCTGGGGGCGTTTCCTTTTGGGTTGAGGTTGACTTTGAAGAGTGGCTAGAGCAGCTGCCATCTTCTCCATCCGATAAATTGTATCATCCTTTTCCCATAGACGTAGTCTCAGTACATCTGAATCATCTCCCTCTGCAGCTGCTGGAGCTCCTAGCAAAGCTGATGACGCTCGGGTCTCGACAACGTTGATCTCGGCAAAATCCTCGTCCATGAATTCTGACAAGCCTTCTTCATTTTCTGATCTTTCTTTGCTTTCTTTGGCCAACTGCTGAATATCTGACCCTAACTTCTCCAATGTAACTTCGAGTGACTTTCTTCTAATGGTCCTACGACTGGTAAACTGTAGTCGATGAACCTCGTCTTCTGGAGTTGTCTCTGAGACGGCAGCACTCCTTCCGACTCTGGACTCAGCATCAGAACTTCTCATTTTTGGCTGCTCTGCCGGTATTGGCTCCGTGACTTTAGGTCACCGCACCATCCTTTTTGGAATTGGGTGCTTAGAATTGGATGTCTCATCAGCGATAATTTGAAAGGTGGTGTGCCTACTAAGATGCAGGCTAGATACCACGGCATGTAACTTCTTGCTAGTTAGTTTCCGCTTCTTTAGCAGAAATTTCTTTTGAACGGTGAGGGAAAACATCCTCGGTCCGAGACGTGCCTTGGCGGGTATTCTTCCAATTCTTCTCAGAATCTCAGATACAGAACAATTATCCTTTCTCACCAACTTCTCAATTATCATCCGTAATCAAGTAAGGGGCGTACTTCTTGTCTTCAATTCTTTACTATCATAATATGCCGGTTGGGTAACACGGCAACGATCCTCTGAGCACTTTCTTCCTCAGGAGCGGCAGAAAGTGAGTAAAATATGTTTCCTTCAAACAGGGGTGAAAGCTCTGGCAGTCCTTCTTCCTCTTCCGGGATTTCCTCAGGAATGGTAACTTCAGCAGCTCTGGTCTTTCTGATTTTAGCAATCTTTCTGTTCTTATTCCTTCTTTGTATCCAGGTTAAGGGTGCAAATCTTGAACCGGACCCTATCTCAAAAACGTACGGTGTTGCAGCAAAGGTCGTACCCTCCACGGTAGCGGGTTCATCACTCATCTGAACTTCCTTCCCTTTCCATTTGGCGGGGGTAGGTGCGGTGATGACCAGACCTGTGGGGGTAGAGACAACAGTCTTGGGAGTGGCAGCTAGTCTCCTACAGACAGCGGTGTGTTCCTCAACTGGGGCCCTCTACAGGGGAGGAATCTCTTGCATCAACTTCAGGTTGAATTCAATTATAAGTTCCACAGTTTCCTGTAGTTTGGCCATTAGCGTGAAGAGAGTAACATCTGCGAACTTGATGTCCGTGTTGTCGAACCCTTGTCTGAAGCGAATGACCGCATCATCAGGTAGTTCGTCCTTGCTGACTGCCAAATCCAGTCCATTGGTGAAGGAGAAAATCAGCTTCGGTGCAGACATTTTTTGTAGGGTAGATTCCGAACGTCAGTTCCATACTATGCTTCCTTCCGTCATAAAATTCTTAGGACGAAAAAGAAAAACAGAGTCCGAGCACATTCTTATCCATTTTCTTAGTTTTGTTTACAAAGTATTTCAAATTTTTTTTTATTTGTTCGCTTAGTTTGTAATTTAAAAGGTTTGTTTGTTCATAGTTAAAAATGTTCATTATGAACAAAATAATTAAAGGAGGAAGAGTAAGGAAAGGTAAAGAACCCAGTCTAGCACCGGAAAGGGAGAGAAAACCTCAAAAGACTCTCATCTCGATGAACTGCTCCTTGGCTAACATCTATTGGGGGTCCACCCCACCTCGGAGAGGCAAAAGGATTTCGAAACCTCTCTGTCTAAGGATGTCTAAACAATTCTCCAAAATCCAAGAAGAGTTAACTATAACCGTTCAACGTAGAAATGAACATGGTATCCCAATAGAAGGAATGTTAGTTTTGATCCACTAGGGATATGGACTCACTACCGATTTATGAAAATGAAACCATCTGATCAAAATGGAGAGAGGAACTAATCCCCAGCGGAGTCGCCAAAAAAGTCGTCAGTGTATTTTTTAGGTTAAGTGTTGTATTTAAATTTATATATATAATTTGGAAAATAGCATTTTGATTTTTGAAAATAGTTTTAAGTTTTGAAAAATTTTGAAGTATGAAATCAAACTGATCTTACACCTCGAAAAGTTTATATAAACGAGCACCACATTATAAACTGTGTATCTATCCTGAGGCATAGACATACTGCTTGATAATGGGGCTCGATTAAATAAACTAATAGATTTGTGACATCCGTTTAGTCTGCGAACCAATTTTATAAGCCGACAAATTTCCCCTACTTAATATAAAGGAATTAAGCAGGGTTTATATTACCTGAGTTCTTAACGTTCCCTATAAGGGCAAGCCCCTATAGTTAATTACATCCAAAGTGACGGGAATCACTTAGGAAAACACTCGATAATAATCAGTGGTTTTCCTTTCAAAAATTTCAATGTTTGAGGTTTCAAAGGATTGAATTTTGGAATTTTAAAAGGGAATAGATCAAATTTGGAAGAGTTATTTTAAGAGTTCAATGGAAGAAAAGTAGGAGAAGCTGAGGATCCAAGAGGAATCTTGGCAACTTCCCAAACTATCCTATTTTTTGCTTTGATTTGAGAGTTTATTTAGTGTTTCAATCCTGCCAATTTTAGTTAATTAGGACTTATATTCGTATAACATGATCATACAAATAGCCTGGAAGATGTGAGGGTTTATATCGTACTAAACAGCTACCTCTGAGTCCTAAGACGAGTTAGGGCTTAATTTGCATAATATGATTATGCAAATGCCTAACAAAAAGTTAAGGATTTATGTTGCACTAAGCAAACTACCTCGAAATCCTATGGCTTGGTTATTTAAACTAAGGAAAGGGCTAAGCTGATGAAGACTTGTTTTGCTGTTGAAGATGGTCGTGCTGCCCACCGTGCTCTAAGCTCCTTGTTATTGTAGAAGGTTTAGTTTTAGAAAGTGGCAATCAAGAGATGAGAGAAGTGTTTTGGTTTAGAGAGGTTGAAAATTTAGATAGCTTAGTGTTTTAATTAAAACAAATCTTAAAGTTGATTAAGCAGAACCGATTAAGATCCCACGGTTCCGTCATCCCGACACCACTATTTTCATCGGATTCACTTAGTCCAAAAGAATTTGCTAAACTCAACCGAATGAGTTCCACACTTTCATTTAGAACTTAGGAAATCTCGTTAGCAACATGTGGGTTACATCATCTGAGGGATTCCCGATCATCCAACGAGACGTTTTAATTTAGTTGTAATTGTAGTTTCTGTTGTTTTATTTTTTATTAAATTTTAAGTTATTTTATATTTTGAATATTGTGGCGGTGAATTTTTTTTATATTGTTATAATTTTTTAATTTAGTTTTGGTTCATTTTTGCGGCTATCCTAAAGTTTTCAGTTTTCATGCAGGCTGGCATTGTTATTTAACATGCAAGCTTGCAATAAAAGAAAGTACATCGCAGGTAAATAAATTGCTATAAAATAAAAGCGTACCTGACGGGTGCTCTCGTCATTTCCAGCTGCACTTAAAACACATGTTAGAGCATTTATATTTTTAAAAGAAAACACCTAGGTAAAGCTAAGAGAAGGCTTTAGTTGTCTACCAAGATCCTAATCCTATCACTAGTCAAGTCCTTAGGTGTGTTTATGGATGATTTTCTTCATTAAAGAACAATGAATTTCAATTAATCTTCTAAAACATCCCATTAGGTTGAGAAAGTGCTTAGGATGGGTCCTGAACATCTTTTCAACACTATTGGGATTATTCTGAGTCCAAATGAATTTCATCATATGGATGGATTGATCATCCGGTAATTTAGTTACGTTTTGATTCTTGCTCAGTGAACTAGGATATTTGATTATCCCATGAGTAAAGTGACATTTCATTTGATGTTTTATTTAAGAATTATAAGAGTGATATCCTTTAGGGGTAAATCAGTTCATTAGAGGGTTTAACCATTTCAGTTACAGTTGAATTGATGATTTAAAAGTGATTCAATTGTAAATTTTCAAATTGATTTTCAAATGTTTTAAGTCATTTAAGTTAAAAAGGTATTTTGGATTTTTTTGATTTAGTTTCAATGATTTAAGTTCGTTTCTAACTTAGTCATGGTGTTTTGAATTAATTTTTAATGAGTTTGGTTTTAATATTTCGATTATGAATTATTTTAAGTTGACCTTAATATTTCAATTTTGTTTTGATCTTAGTTTTAGGTGATCTCAAATTCATTCTAACGTCTTAAGTTATTTTAATTTGATTTTAAATTATCTTTCATTAACTTAAGTATTTTAAGCTTTTAATTTAATTATAAAATTTCAAGATTATTTCTTTTAATTTCAAACATTATTTGTTATGACTTCATTAGTAGAGATTAAGTGATGTTTGATCAATTCATTGATTAGGGATTAAATTTCAAAGTATTAGAATCTTCCATGCAACCTTTAATAATTTATTTTTTTAATTAATTAATTAACTTCCAAAGTTTAATGATTTAATTAATTAAGGTTTCTTCTTTAAATGTTAAAAGTGATTAAAGAGTTTCTACCAATTAATTGCCTTAGTTTCAATCATCTAAATGAAAATTTGGATCAAATATTTTACCCTCCCTTTGGTTAAGCCTAAAGATTAATTAAGGATAAAGCCTTTTAATTACCTTAATGCCCTCTTGAGCTTATTCATCACAAAATTCATTAAATTGAGCTCAAATGAGCTTGAAATTTTTATGTCACTTCACTCACATGTCAATTAAGACATTAGGGGAGAAAATGTGATTTTTTTTACTAATTTTAATTTAATTTATATAATTATTTTAGTAAAAAATAGGGATTTTCAATGAAAATTCAACAACATGACCAAGGTAAAGTTTCTGTCCTTAAGAAAATTATGAGAGGTTTCCACTAACTAGAGGACCACTTGGACCAATTTTGGTGATTTTTTGAATTATATTTTATTTATCATAATTATTTTGCATTTTGGGGTATTAATTAATTATAAAACAAAATTGAGGTGGAAAATTAGTTTTATATTTTTCATAAATCTCTATAATCCCAAGAAACTCAGTGAAACAAACTTTGTATTTTTTTTTTCTTTGAATTTTTAGAATTATTTAGTGAAAGGGTTGGAAAATCCATTTTTAATATTAAAAATTACCCTAAGCCTTTAAAATTCAATATCTTTACTTAGACACTTGGGAAAAATGTTTGGTTTGTTCCTAAGTGATTAGGGGACCAAATGTGACATTCTTATGAATTTTAATATTTTTATGATTTTTATAATTTTTTAATTATTAAAATATTCAAAATTAGGTTAAAAATGAAGATTTTAGAAAAATTCCAATTTTAATTTTCATAGGTTCCTCCGATTTCAAAGAGGACTCAAAACTGCTTGGTGAATTTTTGAAATGTATTTTGAGTTTTATGAATTTTTTAATTCCAAAATGGCCATGTAACTTGAATAATCCATTTAGTGGGTTAAATCTTTTTCAATTAGTTGAAATTTTTATGTCAGATTTCTCTGACCTTAAAGATCAGTGGAGTATTGATTTCATGTAATTTTGATGTGTGGTTGTTTCAAATTAATTTAATTTCAATTTTGAAGTTTTAGCCAAATTAAGGTTTGTTTAAGTGAATTAAGCCAAGTTACAATTTTCCTAGGGTCCTCTGATCCAGAGATACTTCCCCTAATTTTTCTAGATTTTTATGATCAACATGCTAATTTTCATAATTAAATTTGGACAAAATGACTCTGAACTTAGAAAATAAATAACTTGCTATAGTCATAGCCTCTGGTCATGAAAACTTCAGGGAATGTTCCCAAGATTAGAGGCTACAAAAGCCCTATAGTCTCATGTCATGGTGAATTGTGCATGCTAATGGAGAATTAAAACATTCAGAACAATATTAAATTAATTAAAAATCACAGACTCAACAAAATAACTTAATTCTTTTACCACATTATTCTCCTCTGTTCAAAGAGTAAGAGGGTATTTTTAATTTATTTTTAGGATTTTTTATACAAAGTTATGCATTTTTAAAGTTTCAGGTATTTAATTAATTCAAAAGCCTATTTTCCTACTTATCCGACATGACGCCACCTAATCCTAGGTAGATCCGAAGTCTCACGCGGTGAGATTTGATTCGATGCCGCCATCTGAGTCAGCACACACTTTTCATTCTGTGGTTCCATTCGACTCCATCTCCGCCGTCCGTTCGATACACGCGCGATCGAACGGTCTCTGGTCATCGTCTCCGTCTGGTTCATTCCGAGAGCCGTCCACCCTAGAACCTTAAGAACTCGTTCGTCTCTCAATAAAATCACATGAGGTTTGATCCTATGTGTTCGTCTAGACAAGAGCTACAAATCAATACGGCTAACATGCATCGAAATTAAGTTAAATAAATGGAGAATCACTGGAAACTCAGGAGCAAGTGAAGTCTCCATACCTTGGTCCAAGAGGTGAAGCCTCGATTGGATGTGCTCGGCACGTTCATTGGAGTCTCAGAAGCCTACGGATGAAGCCTCGAGCGATGGTGAAATGTCTGGCTATGAAAGTGACCAGACCCGATTTGGTGTTCTGGCCGATATAACAAATGGCTGGCCTGGTGAGGGGGCTTTCACTGGGGAACTCCTTCTCTACCTCTAGTGAAGGTGTGGGAAGGTTTAATTTGGATTCTGTGGAGTTTCAGAGGGTGTCCTATTTATGGACTGATTTTTTACTGAGAAATTGGGCTCATCCAGGGGGATTCAGGGCAGGAGAACAGTGGGGCTCTTCTTCTCCAAGCTGGGAGAAGGTTTGGGAGCAATTTGGGGGAGTTATTTGAGAAAAATTTCAACACCTGATGTAAAGCCAAATGTTGAGGATTTTATAGCCATGGCTGCCTGGTGGAGCTCAGGGCCAGGAAAAGAGTGTTATAGGCTGCTTAGGGCAAGGGCAAAGCAGGTAAGGTAGCTGGAGAGGAGATGTCACACTGCCAAGGTAAAAATTTTGAAATTTCAAGGACAAGGGGATGCTCGGGCATGGCTGTTCTGGTGGTTGGTGTTGCTGGCAAGGATAGTTAGGTTGTTGGGCAGGCTGAGGAGGAGTGGAGGAGAGGTTCAACTGCATTAATAAGGCTGAGGAGGTTGCTTAAGGGAGGTACGAAGGATGGGACTTAGCCTTAGCCATGTGGCTAAACCCATTTGTCCAAAGTAGTGGACCATTGGTCCATGACTCAAGGTTCATGGGTTGGATCAGGTCAAACCCACCCTAGGAGGCCTAGGGTTACCTGCCTACAAGTTTGTTTGGTAAAATTTGATTTGGTTATGTTCAATTTCGCTCATGTGTGCACATGGGTTGGTTTGGGTTCAACTTGGGCTAGCTTGAGTTAAGGTTTTATTTAGGTCCAAATGTCTTGAGCAATATTGTGTAAATGATTACCATGAAGAATTTTCATGAAGACATGGAATGGTTTTGAGTTTAATTGAGAGGTCAATTTGGTTGATTTTGGGATTTTGATCAATTTGGGTAAGGTTAGGTGTTCTTGGTCTTCAAATGGATTTAGGCTAGGCATGGGCTCAAATTGGGATAATTAAATGTTGCATGGGTTTCATAGGAGTGCCATGGAAGGTTTTGGATTGAAATTTGGGGGGAATTGGTTGACATTAGGTTAATTGGGGAATTTTAGATTAAATTGGCAAAATTAAGGATTTCAGATTTCAAATGGAATTGAACTCAAATGTGATTTAATTTGGGTTTGGAATTGATTTTGATTAGTATTGGGGATGTTGAATTAAAGTTTAGAATTGAAATTGGGCAAAATTGAGGTTAAATGGGTTGCTTTGGTTTGACATTGAGTCCTTATGGGTTAAATTAGCCAACTTGGGATTTTGGGTTGAAAGTAGGTTATTTTGGCAGAATCGGCTCATGGTGTAGTTGAACAAAATGAAATTGGGAATATTTGGGATTTTCTAGAATTTGTTGGAAATTTTTGGAATTTTTGGAATTTTGGGTCAAAAGGGTATTTTAGGGTATTTGGAGGTTATTTAGAGGGTATTTGAGTATTTTGGTGGATTTAAGAGGTGGGAATTGTTTTAAGATGATTTTTAAGAATTTTGGGAATTTTTCAGTAATTTTTTTTGGGAATTTTTGGAGAGTTTGGTGGTTGTAGGGGTAATTTAAGTAATTTAAGGTAGGTTTAAGGACCCAATGTCAAAACCAGAAATTTTGGGAAATTAGAATTTTGGTTAAGGTTGATTGGAGTGAAATGGTTTAGATTGAGCCATGGATCAATGGTAGTGTCCATTTTGAACTTCTCATAGGTTGTTCCTAACCATCTTAGCCAAGGGCTAGGGGTTTGGATCCATCCATATGAGTGCTCTAATGAACCAGGAGTCAACATTGGGTAAAGATGGTTCAGGGTTTAGGATGTGCGTAGGAGTGCAGTTTGTTCAAGCTAGTCCTCACCAAGACCAGGCCACCCAAGACTGTCCTAAGGCTTGAGCATCCTATAGGAATTCATCCTTGTCTTCCTACATATTGGTCCTAACCTTCCAAGTGGTTTGGAGGTTGATGACCATCCATGTAGGATTTTAAAGAGAGTCAAGATTTTGTTTGAATTTCTAAAAGGTGGGTCCCATCTCTAGTCTTCTAGGATAGTCAAGGAGAAGTCCTATGGTTAGATCCTAAGCACTAAGATGAAATAAAAGACCTTACCAAAAATGAGGTCAACAAAAATCTTAACATATTTTTAGTGGGTCAAAATCTCCCAAACTTAACTATTACTTGTACTCAAGTAATTTTTAGTACTACATAAAAGTTATGATTCATTGTGGTAAACTTTTAATTCAGATATACTATAATTTTGATTTAAATAAATATCATAATAAGACTTCTTAGAAAGATTTTCCAGTAATTAGATTAACTCTGCACGTATAAGGTTATCTAGTCATCAAGTTTAAGAGTTATAGTCTTCTATTTATTTAAAGAATGATTATATGTTGCAATATTAATTCACTTAGAATATTCAGATGATAGGAAATTCATGAGGACACTACTAGTAAATAAACTAGTCAATAAATATAAGTTCAGAAATGTATTTAGTTTTCCCTTTAGGTTAATCCAAGTGAAGCCAATTTTTTATAAGACATCTCCTCAAGCTTCTCCTCACTTACTTTTTCTTTTATTTTCATTTGGATTGCTTTTCAATCCTTTATTCATTTTTCTTTTCTTTTCAGGGATTGTTTTTCAATCCTTTCTTTTTCTTTTTTTCTTTTTCAAGTGAGGATTTCTATATCTGGATAGCCTATTAATAATTTTGAACTTTACTCTTCTCTTCCTAAATTTGAAACTTATATCATTCATTTTCCTTATATGTAATTCATAGTTTTTACATCATTGAGCCCCAATCCTTTCTTTTTCAACTAAATTCCTAAGATTCTTAATATTTTATAATATAGTTTTCTTTAGTTTAAATAGTTAACTATATTCTTATCCTCTTATACTAAATATCTTAACCTACAAAATTAATTTTCATTACCAAAAATATTTCTTTGAATCTTCTACAATATTTAAATAAAATCTAAACATAGTTAACTAAATTAAATTTTATCACAAAAGTCATGTTATAAATTTTGAAAATATTTTAATTCAGAACATATAATAGTTAATATTTTTCTCCCCCACCCCAAACTTAAAGTTTTCAATAATAGAAATAATATGGGTGGAAAGAAAAATTCTAAATATAAATCATACCTTTGCACTTTAGGCATTTTCTTTTCTCTGAAATTTTTGCAGGTTCTTCTAAAAAATTTTACTTCAACTGACCTATAATATTAGGAACTCTTCTACACATATAACAGTTTAGAGAATTTGCTGGGGTAATGAAATTTTGAAACAAGTATATAAAATAAAACATTTAGCAACAACAAAGACTATACTACACAGGACAATACAAAATAACATTTGTATTTCACAACACAATAACAAACAGTCTTCTATTTAAACTTAGAGTTCACAATTTCAATTACAATTATGCATCACAATCCATTCAGAATTGAAATACAAACTACAAAAAAAATACATATCTCAGAAAATAAAACAGTTCACAAAATACAAATAACAGAATGAAAATACTACAACAAAACACTAATACATCACATCACAACTATCAAATTTAAAGACCAGGCATCAAAATCCCATACTATATCTTCATCTCCTTAGTTAGCAGGTGGATTGGGTTGATAGCAGTATAACAGGGGCATTTTGAAAAAGTAACATTAGGATCACCTCTATAGTATCTAGCCTAAGCATCATAATAAGCAATCTCAAAATCAGAATGCCGCTATAGATATTCACTATCATGATCATGTCTACGCTCTAATCCTTCTATCATTTGATCTATTCTCTCAACTCTTTCATCAAACTTTTCAAAACTTTTTCGCTGCAAGGTCATTTCATTCATCAAATCATAAAGAGTAGGGGAGCTAGAGGCAGGAGGGTCATAACTAGTAGAGAGGATATCTCTACTGGTAGAAGGTGCTTTGCTCCTACTCTCAGATCTCCATTCTTCATGGGATTCATATGTCTTCAAATTGGCTTTACTAATGGGTTTGATAGAGTACACCCATTCTTCATCATCTCTAGCTTCCACTCCAGATAATTAGCAAAGTGCATAAATGAGCCAGGATGTCCTAATCCTCCACTTGATTCACTCTTTGCCATGGCCAAAATATTCTTATAAATTATACTCCCCACATTTATACTTCTATTGTTCTGAATACAGAAATTCAGAATAGCTCTATCTCTTGATACTTCACTACGGTGATAGGTAGGTAGTAGGGTAGAACAAATGAAATAATGCTATGCCTTAGCTGTGGCATTCATCATATAAAGAGGAAAGTTAATCAGTTCACGATGCTTAATTTTCCAAGTCCCTTTCCCATCAGTGAGAAAGTCAATAACATCGTCTAACGGACCTTCCATAGTTCCAAATGTTTCATACTCGCTAGAGAAAAAATCGTGAAGCTCGTAAAAAAAATTAATGCAAGCATCATTAAAATCAACAGCAAATCCTCTTACTTTTACAGGCTCGTCCTCAAGTTGAGTCAGATTGGCATAGAACTCTTTTACAACTTCTAAAATAGCCTTGTTAGTAGAGTAATAGAAGTTTTCTCACTTCCTTTCTCTAATAACTCGTTCCACTTCTCCTCCAAGATTATCAAAAACTCGATCATGAATACAATTCTTTCCTTGGAAGATTGAAGTGTATCTTGATTGGGCTTTAGCATTTATAAATCGAGCCTCATCAAATTCAAGTTGCCTCTTTTGACGGAGAGCCATTTTTCGATCTATCAAATTTATAAAAAACTCTGAACTAAACTCCAAAATAATGATAAAATTGCTTCCTAAGGTGACTTTAAGTAATCTAAATTAAGTTCCATGAATTTATTCCAAGTATTTTCTCCATATTTTCAATTTTTCTGAAATTCCTCAATGTGGAAGAAATTCATGGTAAAAATAAAAAATTTTTACATAGGAGGGAAGCTCTTACCGAGAGAAGATGAAATCTGGTGTCAAAATGAGTTGAAATTGCTCCAAATCCAAGATCTCTCAAGCCCTAGGTCAAAATTTTCGGTGAATAAGGGAAGAAGACGATGAATAGTGGCGGTTGACTGGTCAAAATCACAGTTAAAAGGTGATTTTTGGGATCTCGATCAATTTTAAGCCTCATCATCATCCGTTCAATCATTTTAAAAATATATTTTAAGTGATTAAGTGATGTATTAACACAAATAAACATTCACAACACAAAACTTCCCAATTATATATTAAATCCAAGTGTTACAATACATATTACATAACACACATAAGTTAGGTATTTTCTCAACCTAAATTCCTCAATTTAGCATCACAATCCAAGCCACAATACTCTAAATGCTGAAAACAAACATTCCTAACATAATCTCAACTATACTGAGATTAAAAAGCAAACATCTAAGAAAACAAACAAACATAGTTCAAATCAAGTTCAACATAAAGAAACATATAAAGTAAAGCAATTCCACTACTCTTCTGAATCAGTGCTGGTTTCTCCTTTGATATCACCCATCACTTGAACATGGACGTACAGGTTATAGAATGGTCGGAATGGAAATTCTTCAGTTGAATCTTCTTCAATCCATCTCATTCTTCTCATTAAGTGTATCAAACTTGCTTTAAAACGTCCAGTATGATCAAAATGCTCTTTCATTCTTCAATCAAGGTGATCAAAGAAATCAGAGATATTGTTAATTGAATTCATTAAATTTTGTACCTAGTTCTCCAGATTCTTGATTCTGTGTAAGATCATCGGTGTCTTGTCCGCTACAAGAGGTTCAATTGGAATAGAGTTTTGTGATGCTTGATCCATAATCACACCCATATCATTTTCTTCATCATTGGCTGGGAACATTTTGGTTGGGTCTAAAGGTTTCTAAGGTAGAAGTACCTTTTCCCAAATCTCGTATGATACTTGAAACAGACTGCATATTGAGAAAATTGTTGAAGGATGTCCAAGCCCTTGAGATGATCCTTGAACGATCAGGCCAAAAACATACTTCACAATAATTGATCCAATATCAATTGGCCATCCCATTTGAATGCAGTAGTTCATTATAACACTCTCTTTAGTGACTTTACTAATCTTCATTGTCGATAATAACTTTGCATATATGAAAAAGTGCCAATGTTTCGAAACAGGATTTAAAAGTGTAGCAGAAAAATTGACAAACCCGTTTTCTCTAACTTCCCAGTCTTCAGTTTAATCCATCAAATATTGGTTGATTTCATTCATCTTATCTCTCGTCAGCACAAAATTGGAATAATGGAATACAGAAACATTCTCAAGCATTTATAGTTCATTAATTCATCCAGAGTTAAAAGTTATCCACCTACCTCGCACATAGAAGCTTCCTTGGTTGATTCCATGCAAATTGGCGTAAAACTCCTTCACCATAGGAACGACTACTGCGGCAGTAGTGTAGAAAAATACTTTCCATCTTCGCCGCACGATCATTTCTTCAATTTCTGTCAAAGGATTATTTAATCCTCGATTCACAAAACCTCTTCCTTTAATTAGCCTCCTCTTTGACATCACTTTGTTGAAATGTCGTTGTGCCTCGGCACTGACGAACTTTCTCTGGTTGAGCACTCGAAATCTAGGGTTATCTATTGAATTGGAAGACATTAGAGAAGAATTCAAGGGAGTATCCATTTTTTTTTTTAGAAATTTAGAGTTTAGGAACCGGCCGTAGAAGTTTATAAGGGATAAATTTTCCTAAAATCGTAAAAAATCACCATTTCAAACTCAGAAAAATGTCCACTCACCGATCTCGCTGTCGGCAGCCTCGATGGCGCTGTCAGCGTGCTTTGCATATTTAAATGTCAGGGCCCTCGGGAAAAACCCGCCGTCATGGCAACGAGTGCACCGTCGGCGCCCTAGGAAAAATTTTGCACAGAAACGCCGTGGTCAAATACTTTCCAAATTTTCTCCATGGATCCAAATTTCATGATGATTAAAGGGTAAATATAAGCAGTAGAATTCAATACTACTACCAACTAATGATAAATTCAAACAAATACACAACAAATAAAGATAACTATGGGTTGCCTCTCATAAAGCGCTTGATTTAACGTCGTCAGCCCGACCTATTCAGGTGTTATTCAGGTTGATTGAGCATTAAAACCTCTTTAAGGTTTGTTCTTTTACCCTCAAAATATGGTTTTAATCTATTTACATTTACTTTAAATCTATTCCCAGTCTTCGGATCTTCAATTTCAACAGCTCAATAAATAAAAACTTGAATCACAGTAAAGGGTCCTAACCAATGAGACTTTAATTTCCCAGTAAATAACTTCAGCCTTGTATTGTGAAGAAAAACTTTTTGTCCTGGTTCAAAGTTCTTATGGTTAATCTTTTGATCATGTCTTAACTTCAACTTTTCCTTATAAATTCTGTCGTTATTATAAGATTCATTTCTTAATTCTTCTAATTCATTCAATTGTAACAATCTCTTCTCACCAGCATTTTTCAAATTATAATTGAATTCTTTAATCACCCAATATGATTTATGCTCCAATTCTACTGGTAAGTGGAAAGTCTTTCCAAAAATGAGTCTGTAAGGAGTTATTCCAATAGGAGTTTTATAAGCAGTCATGTATGCCCATAATGCAGTATCCAGTCTCGTAGACCAATCTACTCTACTAGGATTTACAGTCTTTTCTAAAATTTGTTTAATCTCATGATTAGAAACATCAGCTAATCCACTGGTTTGAGGATGATAAGTAGTAGAGAATCTATTGACAATATTAAAATTTTCTGCCAATCTCTGAATATATTTAATCCTAAAATGGGATCATCCATCAGTGATAATCACTCTCGGCATTCCGTATCTTGTGAAAATGTTTTTGATTAAGAATCTTGAAACACTTTTAGTATCACAACGAGGTAAAGCTTGTGCTTCAATCCACTTTGATACATAATCAACCGCAATCAAAATATATAGGCTTCCAAATAAAGGAATAAATAGTCCCATGAAATCTAATCCCCAAATACCAAAAATCTCAACTTCTAACATGAAATTCAGAGGCATTTCATTTCTTCTAGATATATTACCTACTCGTTGGCATCTATCATAAGTTTTGATATATCTATAAACATCTCTAAAGAGAGTAGGCCAATAAAATCTAGCTTGTAAAATTTTGTGCGTAGTTTTGTCAATCCCAAAATGTCCTCCAAATTCAGAATCATGACATTTTTAAAAAATTAATTCAGTTTCTTCATAAGGCACACATCTCCTAATAATAAGATTGTTACATTGCTTATATAAATATGGTTCATCCCAAAAATATGCTTTTACATCATGAATGAATTTTTTTGTTGCTGCAATGTTAGCATAGGTGGTAAAATATTACTTACTATATAGTTAACTATATCAATATACTAAGGTATTTTCCACTTATTAATAATATAAAGTTGTTCATCAGGGAAATTGTATGTTATTTCATTGTCGGTGTCAGATGATTAATGATATTCTAATCTCGACAAATGATCTGCAATTTGATTGCCAGTTCCCTTTCTATCAATTACCATAAAATTGAATTCTTACATCAAAAGTATCCATCTAATTAATCTTGGTTTGGTATCCTTCTTTTGCATCAGATATTTAATAGTAGAATGATCAGTATGCACAATACATTTAGTCCCAATTGAATAAGATCTGAATTTATCAAAAGCATACACAATAGCCAACAACTTTTTTTCAGTAACCATATATTTAATTTGAACATCATTAAGAGTTCTACTAGCATAGTATATAACTTTAAAAATCTTATTATATCTTTGACTAAGAACAACTCCAATAGCATAATAACTAGCATCGTACATTAATTTGAATGGTTTCTCCCAGTCAGGTCAAATTATTACAGGTGTTGTGATTATTTTCTTCTTTAATAACTCAAAGGCATTTAAGTAGTCATTAGTAAATTCAAATTTCTTGTCCTTTTCTAAAAGTTGGTATAGAGGTTTGGTAATTTTTGAAAAATCTTTAATATAACGCCTATAAAAATCAGCATGTCCAAGAAAACGTCATACCCCTCTCACTGTTGAAAGAGGTGGTAGTTTAGCTATAACTTGGATTTTTGTAGGATCTACTTCCATACCATTTTTCAAAATTTTATGCCCTAATACAATTCCTCCTGCAACCATAAATTGACACTTCTCCCAATTTAGAACTAAATTAGTTCTTTTGCATAACTCCAAAACTTTTTCAAGATGATTTAAGCATGTGTCAAATGATGTTCCAAATATAGAGAAATCATCCATAAATACTTCTATTCCATTATCAATTAACTTACTAAATATAGATATCATGCATCTCGAGAATATTGCAGGTGCATTACATAATCCGAAAGACATTCTTTGAAAAGCAAAAGTTCCATACGGACTAGTAAATGTTGTTTTCTCATGATCCTCAAGAGCAATAGGAATTTGATGGTAACTAGTATATCCATCCAGAAAGCAGTAGTACTTGTGTCCAGCAAGTCTATCCAACATTTGGTCTAGAAAAGGAAGAGGAAAGTGATCTTTTTGGGTAACGACATTTAATTTTCTATAATCAATAAAAATACGCCATCCAGTAACTTGTCTTATAGGTATTAATTTATTATTCTCATTTTCTTTAACAGTTGCTCCTCCTTTCTTAGGAACACAATGAATTGGACTTACCCAAGTACCATCCGAAATAGGATATATAATTCCAGCATCTAACCATTTCAAAATCTCTTTTTTAACAACTTCTTTCATAATAGGGTTTAGTCTCCTTTGTGGAACAATTCTTGGTTTATGTTCATTGTTTAATAAAATTCTGTGCATACAAATCAAAGGACTAATTCCCTTTATATCAGTCAAAGTCCATCCAAAAGCTCTTTTATACTTTTTTAATGTATCCAAATGGGTTTACAGGATTGTATACATTTACTAGTAATGTTGAAAATTCTCCTAAAAATGCATATTTTAAATGACTTGGAAGAGTCTTTAATTCAAGTTTAGGGGGTTTTATAATTGATGGAATTAATATTTCGTTCTCTAGTGCTGTTGAATCGAGGGTTTTAAATTGTTCCTGAATATAATCAACTTCTTTGCTATCAATTTCATCATATTTATTGTTTTCCTTATCTTCATTTTCTTCAATTTTTTTTTGAAATATTCTTTTCTCAAATAATAGCATATATCCATTCTAAAACATTCATCATCTTTTTCTATTGAAGGAAATTTCATTGAGTTTGAGATGTTAAAGGTCACTTCTTGATCATTTACTCTCATAGTCAACTCTCATTTTTGAACATCTATCATGGCTCTTCCTGTAGCTAAGAATGGTCTTCCTAAAATGATTGGAATTTCCTTATCTTCTTCCATATCTAAAATGATAAAATCTACAGGAAAGATAAATTTATCAACCTTAACCAGAACATCTTCTACAACTCCTTTAGGATGTGTAATAGATCGATCAGCTAACTGTAGAGTTACAGAAGTTGGTACAATCTCTCCTATTCCTAACCTTTTAAAAGTTGATAGAGGCATTAGATTTATGTTATCTCCCAAATCACATAATGCTCGTCCATAAAATTTTTCACCAATAACACAAAGGATAGTAAAATTACCAGGATCTTTAAGTTTTTCAGGAAGCTTTTTCTGAATTATAACACTACACTCTTCACTGAGTGCAACCGTCTCATAATCTAGTAACTTCCTCTTTTTGTTGAGTATCTCCTTCATAAAATTAACATAATCAGGCATTTGTTCCAAAGCTTCAACAAAAGGAATATTTATTGACAATTTTTTTAAAATGTTTAAGAATTTAGCAAATCTTTTTCTCTTATCTTGTTGCTTTAGTCTTTGAGGAAATGGTGGTGGTGGTCTTTCAACAGTAATTTTCTTAGGTTTCAGAGGAAAATCAGGATATAAACTTTCATTTTCTCCTTCGGTTTCCACTTTTTCCTTTTCAACTATAGTTTCTTTTTGGACTCTTGTTTCCAACTCTTTTCCACTTCTTAATTGAATAGCCTTGATCTGTTCTTTTCATTAATCTTTAGGATTTACTTCAACATTGCTAGGTAAAGTTCCAACAGGTCTATTTCTTAGTGAAGTAGCAATATGCCCCAATTGGTTTTCTATATTTTTAATAGCAGCTCCTTGACTTTCTAATTAATTTCTCATATTCAAAACTAATTCTTCCATAGATAACTTCTTCTCCTTGAATTGTGAATTAGTATAAAACCTGGTTGATTAGAAGGTCTATAATTAGAATTACCCTAATTGTTTACATTTCCTAATGGGTTTACAGGATTGTTCCCTCACTGAGGATTAACAAGATTAGCATTACCTTGGTTATTCCAGTTAAAGTTTGGATGATTCTTCTAACCTGGATTGTAATAGTTTGAATAAGGGTTATTTTGTCTATTATATATATCAAATTTATAGTTTCATATGAAGATTGAGCATCTACAATTTGTCCCAATGAATTTTCTTCTAACACTGGAGGTGTTTGAGAACGATTCATTCCGTATTGATCTATTTTCTTTGAAAGAGCAGCAATTTGAGAAACTATCATAGTTAGCATCTGAATCATGAATATTGGCTACTCTTTTAGAATTTACCCTTTCAGCAAGCCATTGAAAATTATTGGTAGCCATTTCTTTAATTAAAGCATAAGCTTCTTCAAAAGGTTTAGCCACTAATGATCCTCCAGCAGTAGCGTCAATAATGGATCTAAGAGATCCTACTAATCCATTATAAAAAGTTTGAATAATTAACTAATTTGGTAAAGCATGATGTGGACATCTTCTAAGAAGTTCTTTAAATCTTTCCTAAGATTCATATATCGATTCTCCCTCATACTGACTGAAAGATGTGATATCATTTCTAAGCTTCGCTGACTTCGATGGTGGAAAATATTTTGATAAGAATTTTTGTGAAAGTCCCCCCCAAGTTCTAATAGATCCAGGTGCTAACAAATTTAACCAAGCTTTAGCCTTATCTCTTAGTGAAAAAGGAAAAAGTATAATTCTGACAGTATCATCATATTTAAAAGTAGCACAAAGTTCTAAAAAACTCACAAGATGTAAATTAGTATCTTCGTTAGGAGTTCCACCAAATTGATTGTTATGTACAATTTGGATAATTGCAGGTTTAAGCTCAAATAAATTAGCAGCTACATCTGGATTTTGGATAGTTATGTGAATTTCATAAAATGTAGGGTTAGCGTAATCTCTTAGTGGTCTAGATTAATGTTCATTTTCTATTCTTTGGTTGTTTACGTTGTTTTCCATTGTGTTAAGATTATCAGGATTTCTAGGTTCTTTTCTCAATTTTCTAATTCTTCTAACAGTGCGTTCTAATTCCAAATCATAGGATATAAGATTTTGAGATCCAAATTTATGCATACAATCGAAATCAGTTCACAGAAAAATAGTTGACTAAATATAATAATAAGTTACAAATTCTTTTAAAAAGTTTTCTAATTGTCCTAAATTGTCTGTTATTCTAGTTATATTATATAACTATTTATCTATCCTATCCAATCTATCCCCGGCAATGGCGCCAAAAACTTGAACCACTCCGTGCACTTTGTGTAATTTAATATTTCTTGTATTTGATGTAGATGTGTATAAAGATATTCAATAATCGCAGAGTTAATCTTTCAACGCAAGTATACGTATCGCTCAAGTCATACAGGCTCTAATGGAGTCCTGGATATCAATCCCACGGGGATAGTTCAGAGGCTACAGACAAGGATTATAGAAACCAATTTAAAATCACAACTTTGTAAATCGAATTGCTTATCTGTCACTAATATGCAATCGTAAATAAGATAAATTTTTAAATAAACTAATTCTACTAAAAGTTAACTAATTCTACTAATAAAGTGAAGTTCAAATATATAAGCAAGAATCCTTCTCCTTGTTAAGAAATTTAAGTGAATGGATAATTAAAATTAATTTAAAACAGTGTTGTACCAAATAGGAGCATACCCATTCTTTACCCTTTGCTCCAGGCATAAAGATCATTGACTAATCCTATGCTTGGTTATTGAATCTGCAGCTAGGCCAAGAAGATATCGGCTCTCACTTCGGAGCTCCCAGGTTCCCCTCACCTTAGGGCTAACATCTACACTTCAACACCCAAACGATAGGACCGAATTGAGGATTTTAGTCTGTCACTCTAAACTCTCCAATTCTACGCCCGATAAATATTATTTCAGTATTTATTTGCACCCTACTTTCAAGGACTTTGACCTCCCTGAATCTCAGATGTAATCTTTACTTTACTTGTTAAACTCAACATACTTTAACTAATCAATTAGCCAGATTGAAGGTAAATTAAGATTTAAGTAAAAAGATTATTACAACTTCTTTAACATTTTCTTGGCACACTAATTCAAATAACCATTTCACAAAAATGTCAAAACATGGAGAAAGATAAAAGAACTACTCAGATTTCATGGAGAAAATACGATAAAACTTGTATTTCATATATAAAACCAAAGTTCTACAAACTAACATAAGTAAATACAACTTATCTTAAATTCAACCCTAAGCAAACTTCTTGAAGTTCCTCTGAATTTCTTCCTTTCTTTACAATATGCTGAATTCTCCTTTGAAATAGCAAGGAGGAAAAAATCTCTCACTTTCCTCCCACTCTTACAATCTCTCGAAGAATTCCTCACAAATATCACTAATTGAACTCACTATCTAAAACTTTAAGGAAAACAAGACACAAACTAACACTCTAGAAACCCTTTGGACTCACTGGAGACACACTCTTGACACTCTAGTGGACAACAATTTTAGCCCCAAATTGTTTTTTTTAAGTAGTTGAAGAGTTTCCAAGAGTTTCCCAAGCATCCCTTCAAAAATCATCCACATTCGATGTACCTCGTGAGAGAACCGACTTTCTCACCGTCTGCGGCCTTGAGCTCATCGTCGGCGGCCTTCTAGAATACTTAGCCTTGGACTTAGTTTCATAAGGCCCGCTGTCGGCGGCCTCGATCTCTCCGTCGACGGGCTTCCTTGTAATATATTTTCTGAACTCTCGGGAAAATACCGTCGTCGAGCTCGCCGTCGGTGCCCTAGATCAAATTTTCATATTTTTGGTCATTTTTGCTCCAAATTTGCTACTTTTTGCTTTTTTTCACACCATTGTCCATAAATCATCATATCTGCAACAAAATATCAAAAATACCCTTCTTTAAAGTGCAATATCATCAAAATTAATATAAAATTAACATGAAAATCTTAACATATTTTCAGTGGGTCAAAGTGTTTCTTAAGACTAGAGGAACCTAGAAAAAATAAAATTATGGTAAAAATAAATAGTTTAATTTTAGGCTATTTTCTAATTTTTTAATAATTAAAATTGTTGAAAAAAACATTAAATATAAAAAATACACCAAAATGCCACAAAAGATGCTTTGATCATTTGGGACCATTTAAAATATTTTTCTTAATTTTCTAAATATAGTTATGTATTTTAGAAGATAAAAAATTTAAATAAAAAATCACAAAAATACTAAATTTATTTTTTGAGTTCTCTGGACTTAGGAGAATTAAAAAATATATAAAAAAATTTAAGATTAAAATATAACTATCATTTAATTAATCCCAAAAATCAACAAATAATTATAAAAAACTAAAATATAGTTCAAAAATTCATAAAATTTATTCCTAGAGGTCCTACGACCTGGGTGCATCTTCAATAATTTTCCTAAGGATAGAAACATTACTTTGATTGATTAAATGAATTAACCTTGAAAATTCTTAATTTTGGGTTAAAATAATTATATAAATTAAAATAAAGATAAAAAAATAATAATTCCTTCTATGGTATTTCAATTAATCCATGAGGGATAGGTCAGCAAATCTTCAAGCTTATATGAATTAATTTAAAATATTTATGAAGATAGGAGCCCTAAGGGTAAAATTGTAATTTCCACATTCTCACCTCTAATTAAAATTTATGATGGGTTAAAAAAACTTAAGAGATATATATTTTGATAGTAAACAATATCCTAGGGTAATTGAAACATGAAGGTAGTAGGTAGAAACCAATTAACTTCCACCTTTAGAAAAGAAGAGTATAATTGTAATTATCTAATTATTAAGTCTTGGAAAAAGAAACCAGTATTAAAGATCTAGATGTTTGGGGTATGGGTTAGGAAGTTAATAATTCACCAACCTAGAATCCCAAACCAATGGTTGAGCTATAGGGTGATCTCACAATATGAATCAAACATTCTTAATATGAATTTTTCTAAATTACACATTTACCCCTAATGTCTTTTGAGTTGTGTAGTGAGCTAAGTTTAATCTAAAAATACTTGAGAGTTAGTTGGAAGGTAAACCATAATTAATCCCCCTCAAACACTACAAGCTCAAGCTTGCTTGTCTCCTCACTCATGGGTTAATTTGATATAACATTAAGCTTAACTTAAACACTAAACTCGGATGAATGATTCAGTAATATAATAAGTTCAAATGAACTCGAAATGATTCAAAAGATGTAAAAAATTATTTGGGGTCACTCCTCAAACATTTTTTATAGTCTTTTAGACACTTTGAAGGACAATTAGACATATTATGTCTTTGCTCAAGAATATTATCCTTAAAACCCATAAAGACCAACCAAGTTATGTTGTGGGACCTGTTAATCCACCTAAATCAATAGAAATAGCCTAAACTACTTATCCCACATTATAACCCAATGCTTAAGGACTTGAGTCTTCTCTAAGGTGTTTAGGTCCTTGTGAGCAACTAGGGATATTTGGTTTTTTTCTTGCCACATATGGATCATCGAACTGGCGTAACTCTGAGGTCTAGGTGGATAAGGTGATGATGATAATGTTTATGTGTGCTTAAACGAGGGATATGATGTGAGATTATTAGAATAGTGTCTCTTACTTCGAGGTCCCCTGATAAGGATAAGGACCGATGATGCTATTCTCCAACTCTCAGTGAGATTGTTGTCACCGATACTTTTAAGCTGCTAGTAATCCTAGTTTGATTAGGGTAATTAACCTGTGGACTGCACTACTTTAAAAAGTATTTTTAAAAAAAATCCCTTTTGCAATAACAATACCTTTTGCTTGCTAAAGTAAGCCCTACATGCATGAAAATCGAAATTGGAAAACAAAAATTTTTAAAAAGGTTCACAGTTAATTACTTGGATCGAGATTAGGACTACCTTCTGTAGATTATCAGGTTGGTAGCTCTTGCCCAAGGTTGAAATGCACACAGTCCAGCTCTGAGCCCTCACCTTTTATACCTAGTTATGGTCTTCCATATGTGATTATGAGATTTTGTTTATTTTTTCTACGACAATACCTTTTTCTCATCTTTTACTTGTTGTCTTTAGTTTTTCTTGCAATTTATTTAAATTTCCTGCAAATTATATTTTACTTTATAAACTAATCATGCAGCAGTAGTAGAAGCCCAGGTACACATTTATTTTATGTATTGTCATTTTCTTTCATTTTACTTTACAGTACTTCATTACCTGCATTTACTTACTTTACATGCAAAATCAAAACCAAAACCAAAACAACAATAACAAAGACAACAACAAAAAAACTAAAACTAAAACACTAAAACATGCTTGGTAAAACTTTTTTAACCCTAGAATTTAAGACTGTTACTTCGACAAGGAGCTTGGTGCAAACACCATTGGCAACACGACTAGGACGTACAGAAGAACGTCTTCGAGAGAGCAAATGAGTCTACAACAACATATCATCGTCTTAGTTTAAATAACAAGCCATAGGACTTCGAGGTGGTTTGCAAAGTGCAAATAAATCCTTAACTTATCTTTTAGGCCTTTGTACAACCGTATTGTGCAATATATGCCCTAACTCGTCTTAGGACTCTGAGGTCGTCATTTGGTATGACATAAACCCTTCCATCTTCCAGGTTATTTGTATGATTGGTATCATGCAAATGTAAGCCCTACATAATAAAATTGGCTTGATGAAACATTTAATAATAATCTCTTCGAAATTGAATTTAAACTATAGGATAGTTTGGGAAGTCACCAAGGTTCTCTTCAGGATCTGTGACATCCCTTACCTCTTGGATTCTACAATAATTGTTCCAATTTGATCATTTCCCATTTGTTATTTCCTACGTCCGACCTGGAAACTCTAAACGTTGAAATTCATGAAGATAATACCCCTGATCTAAATCAAGAGTTTTCTTAGGTGACTTCGGTTATCTAAGATGTAATTAACTATAGAGGCTTGCCCTTATAAGAATCTTTAAGAACCCAGCTTAATATAAACCCTGCTTAACCTTTAACATTAAGTAAGAGAACCTATTTGTCAACATAAAAGGACTTGCAGACTAAAATGGATGTCATAAATCCCTTAGTTTATTTAATCGAGCCTCACTAGCAAGTAATGTGTCTATTCTTCGGGATAGATGCACGGCTTATGATGTAGTGCTCTTTTATTTAAAGTATTGTATATATAAGATTGGTTCGGTCTTGTATTTTAAAATAAAAAAAACACTATTTTCAAACTACACACACACACACACACACACACACACACACACACACACATATATATATATATATTAAATTAAACATATTTTCAAGGCAACCGATAGCCTTCAATTCCCCGATCGACAGGAATCAAACAAGGCAAGCGTACGAAACAAAAAGAAAAATCATACCAACAAAACCTATAGAAAGAAAGGAAAACCACCAAGCAACCCACCAAACAAAGAAAAGAAGGATAACCAACTAGAGCTCAAAATTTGCCTTTAGGAAAACCTTAAAATTGCGTACTAGATGTTGAACATATAGAAATATATTTAAAATTGGTTGAATTTACATGAAGGATGGAATTCATCACAGCTTAAAAAACCAATATCACTAACCAGTGAAAATCAAGGAAGAAATGTAAGCATATTAATAAGAAATTAACCATCAGAATCAACAACTAGCTACACAAACCCTATCATAAATATATTCATTTTGCATTTTGTCTAAATGTGTCAAGTCACTCATCCATCTAAGCATTTTCATCCCAAAAAAACTAAACTTTATTTATGTTTCTCTTTTAGAAGAGAACATTCTGCGCCATAGAACATTGTAGGTCTCACCAACATCTTATAAAATTTTCATTTAAGTCTACGCGGTATTTTCTATTACGCAATAGGTCGGATGCCTTCTGCCACTTCAACCAACCAACTTGAATTCTACTGATAACATTCCAATCGATATCACCTTTACTTTGAAAAGAGACCCGAGATATCTAAAACATTCATACCTTTTAATGATTTGATCATGTATAGTTACAACATTGCCATTAGAGCTACTACTACTATATTTCATGTATTTTACATAGAAATTTAGTGGTATTTATGTAAATTTTTTTCTAAACAGATATTTTGGGATTCTACACTTAAGCATACATAACAACCATCACATGTACATAATTGAATTTTGGGTTTATCTTAAAAATAAAAGAAAATAAAAAACATTAAAAACTTTAGAGAGGAAGAAAGCAAGTCTTTAAAGATCTACAACTGCAAAGCAAATCAAACAAGACAAAAAAAATAAAAAGACAAATCATACCAACAAACACCACAAAAAGAAAGGAAAGCAACCAAACAAACCACCAAAACAAAGAAAGAAGGACAATCAACCAGAGCTCAGAACTTACCTGTAGGAAAACATTAAATTTTCATCCAAGATTTTGAGCATATAAAAATACATTCAAAACATGTTGAATTTTAATAAATTTTTGAATTCATCACAGCTCAAAGTAACCAGTGAAAAACAATGAAGGAATGTAAGCTTATCAATGGCAAATTAACCATCATAAACGGAATGTAAGCTTATCAATGGCAAATTAACCATCATAAACAATGACTAGCTATACAAATCCTATCACGAATATATTCATTTCGCATTTTGTCTACATGTGTCAAGCCACTCATCCATCTAAGCATTCCCATCTCAAGAACACTTAACTTCCTTTAATGCTTCTCTTTTAAAGGCCATTATTATTGCATCATAGAACATTGCAGGTCTCATCACAATCTTATAAAATATATTTTTTTAAGACTTAGCAGTATTTTATATCACACAATAGGCTGGATGCATTCCTTCAACTCAACCAACTAACTTGAACTCTGCTAATAACATGCCCATCTATATCACCATCAATATGAAAAAGAGATTTGAGATATCTAAAATAATGACACTTTTTAATGATTTTACAACAACCACTAGATTTTCCACTACAAAAATTACATTTAATGTGTTCAGTTCTAGATCTACTCAAATGAAGGCCTTTAGACTCCAATGTCGACCACCATAATTTATGTTTTTCCTAAACTCTTTCTCTAGTCTTGCCCACATGAACGACATCATAGGCGAAAAGCATACACCAAGGTAAATCCTCCTATAAATGTCTGTAAGAGCATCCATGACAAAGGTTCAGTATGACAATTGATTTATTTTAAGTTATTAGGATTTAATAAATCATATTAAATTGGATTTTCTAAACATTGAATAAAAAGCATATGAAAATGAAGTCCTTGAAATGCAAACATGAAAAAGTGCAGAAGTACAAATGCATACATGAAAAACATGATGCATGACGATGTATGAGAATGTCAAGGAATGGGCACCAAGCGTTGTGCCTAAGTAGGGCATAGACCCACCACGAGTAGATGGGGGCATAATCTCACAAGTGTACCAAGGGGTGCACAAGTGAATATTGTTGACCTCACTTTTGGTTGAGGTATAGTATCTCTTTAGAATATCCTAGGGTATAGCCATAGGACTCTCCTGGTGACTTTCTTAGAAGACTAGTCATGGAACCCTCCCCATAGAAATTCAAAACTCTTCTTGCTTCACTAGGAGTTTTCATATGCTTAAAGCCTGACCTCCACCTTTTGGTAGGAAAAAGACAAGCATAAGGAATCCTAGGGGAAGTCTCCTATAGGTGGTCAGACCTTATAATTTGCCCTGAGGGATCTCTGGACTTCACCACTCACATGAACACATTCCCCCAAACCTTTGGAAACTCATGTAGATGGTTCTTCTCAACTCTTGGCATCAGGCTAGGGTTTGACTAGTACCAATACATAGAGGACCAAATGTGAGTGACCCTTGGTCCATAGCTCAATTCAAACCATCTCATGACATTCATCTCAAACAAAGCTTCAATTTTCCAAAATTTCAAAAATTTGGCCCCTGACCTCCCAAAATGCCCTAAATTACCCAAAATTCTTCAAATTCACCAAAATTCCCCAAAAAATCTTTCCAAGATATTCCTTACCACTCAAATTGACCATCCATTACAAAAAATTCCAATATTTCCAAAAATACCGCCCAATACCCTCAAAATACCCAAAATACCCTTTTAGCCAAAAAATCTAAAAATTCAAAAAAATTCTCAAAAAATTCTAGAAAATCCTAAAAATTTTCAGTTTCATTTTTTTCAACTACACCATAAGCCAATTTTGTCAATTTAACCCAATTTAAATAAAAAAACCCCAATTTGGCCTTTGTAGCCCAAAAGTGCCTAAATCAAACCCAATCTTGACCCAATTGACCAAAATCTTTCCCAATTTCAATTCCAAACTTCAATTCGACATCACCAATATCAATCTAAACCAAATTCAAGCCCAATGTGACCCACATTTGAATCCAATTCCACTTGAAATCCAAAATCCCCAACTTTGCCTAAATAATCCAAAATCCCCTAAATAAACCCAATGTCAATCAATTCCTCCCAAATTTCAATCCCAAACTCTTTATAACACCTCCTTAAACTGAATTGGATCATCAATTGTCCACAATTTGAGCTCAAGTCTTACCCAAATCCATGTTGGACAAAAACCCCCAATTTTGACCCAAATTGAACACGTGTCCTAAATCCACCAAATTGACCCTCCAAAATTTGTCAAAACCATTTCATATCTTCATGAAAAATCTTCAAGACAACCATATCTACACTATTATTGAAGATCTCTGGATCTCATTCCCACTCAAACTCTAGATAACTTGACCCAAATCCAATATGGTCCAAAATAATCAAAAATCCTATCCATACCAAAATTGAACTTCCAAATGAGCTCAAAACCACTTTGTGTCTTCATGAAAGATCTTCATTACAATCATATGGACAATATTGATCAAGGCACTTGGGCTTCATTCAAGCTCTAACCCAAGTTAAGTCAACCCAAACCCAAATGAACCTAATTGAACTAATAATTCAAATCAAACCAAATTAAACCAAAATTAACCAAATTAACCACATGGAATCCCTAAAATAAATATATATATAAATAATAAAAATAATAAAAATAATAAATAAAT